>CM053586.1:116661352-116691987 GCA_028646515.1 Pseudochirops corinnae | reverse complement strand
ATCAATAATACATTATTTTTTATTATAAATTACTTACTGATATATCCAATAATGAAATATAAACTTTCCTGGCAAATAGAACGTATAACTTTTTCCATAAAATTATCACCCCTTAAATAAAATTTAAAAGTAGAATTTTATTACTAATGTTTTAAAGATTTTAACTAAAGTCAATATAACCTGTGTTTTATCCCAACCCCATATCCAAATCCCCTTACATGTTTATAAAGAATAGATAAGATTGAAGGCTATATCTTTTTAGACATATTCACAAGATGAAAATCTTCCCAGTACTAAAGAACTTACTTTGGAGTCCCGATTTTTTTTTTATTAGTATGATGTAATTATTAAATATTTTCTTCACAATAATAACTATTATTCCTATAGCATACTGACATGATCAGCATAGTGCAAACTATCTAAATTAACTGAGATCCCTTATTTAACAAAAGGGGTGGCCTTAGTCCATTGTGATCTGGTCACAGACTGATATTAACACTGGAGTACTATCAACAGCTTTGAACTGAAGCAGTGTAAGGAATGAGTCCTGTCCAGAAGAGGAATAGTAGCCATTAGCAGAATTTTATACACAGCATTGTTTCCACTACATTTTTAGCATGTGGTAAAGATAATGTCAAGTCACAAAAAGTCTTCGGAAAAGGGCTATAATTAGTCATATTTATCTCAGATATTCCTTCCTCTCTTCTTTCTCCTTTCTCTTCTAAACAGGCATGCTAGTATAGAGGTGGCAGTTAATCATGTCAAAATTTCTGGTCAGGGGACCCTTCCTTCATACTGTTAATGAGAGGATTTTTTTTCGCATTGCTTCAAATATAACTTCTATTAGACAAAGGGACTACTAAAGGTACCAAAGTTTTCTATAACATGAATTCTTAATGTGGACCATTTTACTCTCCCACAGATCCTAAAGAATATTAAAAAAAAAAAAAACACTACTGCTTTGAATGCAGTTGACTCATGAAACCTGTTTAAATTTGTTTAAGAAAGGCTGTCCTGGTTTAAAGAATTTAGAGTTTAAATATCATTCCAAGAATCCTACACCATCACCCCCCCCCCCCCGCCCCCCAGCCCCATTAGCATGTATTGGGTTAATTTGGAAGCTTTAGCGATGATTTACATTAAAAAAAAATGTTTAAGGTAATGTTAACAACAGGATAAACTGGAACAACAATGTTGTGTATATGTCAGCAGGAAGGGGTAGAGGAAAAGGAACTAGATCTCAAATTCTTTAGGAGAACATTTTCTAGAACAGTAGCAATACTTCTGTTCTCACTTCTAGCCAGCCATTTGATCAGGCAAAGTAGTCAGGGCTGCTTGTGACATTATAATTCTCTCCCCTAATATTGTTTGCAACCTTTAGACAATCTTAGAATCAGTCTGGGAAAGATGCCTGGGATAAGTGCTGATTCCTAATTCTAGTCCTGATCTACTTCTCTGGAATGTATCTAGTTACCCAAGATAACCAGTTATTCTGAGAGAAAGGCATTTGTGTCATTTGTCAGTGCCCTTCTCTCCCAGGCCTTTGCTATTGCTTGTACACTTTAACATTGTTGATATCATTTGTGTCTACTTGAGAGACTGCAAGCCATCAGAAAGAACAATCCTTGCAATCACTGTTCTTTAAATTTACGAATTACCTCCCTCTTGTTAAAACTTTATACCTGTGATAAAAAGATAGTTGGAAGACTAGGGTTTCTTTGTTGTAGAAAATAGCAATCAGAGTACACTACTGAGAAGAATGGTTTAGTAGTAGAATTTTTTTCATTTTCCTTCTCCTCTCCCACATCCCCAAATTATAACGGAATATGAAATTTTTGTTTTATCTTGTGTAGAGCACTATACACAGTCTGACATTTTGCTAGAACTTTAGTCAGTACTGTATAAAAATTAGGATAGAGCAATGGGGCAGAGTGGCTTAGAGTGTTGAGGATCTAATAAATAAGATATGGGAATTAACAATATATACTCACTATAATACTATTTCACACATAACAAGGTTTATGGCATGGAGCCTATAGATAGTGCTATAGAGAGATCTTATGTAATTGTAATGGGCATTTTATATTTTCCCTCTTATTCTGAAGTGAAGATATTCCAAATGGAACACTTTTGTAAACTTAGCTAGGTTAAAAAGACCACATTGAAATGACTGCATTAACAGCTTTCATTTTGGCTCCTGACTTGAGTGCAATCACTTTTATATTCCTGTCACAATGATGGGTGACATTTAACGTACAGTGAAGGGCAACAATGAATTATTATGCACTCAAAAATGGATAACTGTTTTGCTGGGATGTTCAATGTTAAACTAATCTGCTGTCAAGAAGGCTGTTGTCACATTGAAATGAAATGCCAATTTTGTTGTAAGCCTTTGGAACCAACCTGCCCCACCTCTCACTCAGAAGATAACATTCCCATTTTACTCTTGCAAAATAGAATTTTAAATGTTATATTTTACTTGGGGTCTTATTTTCTTGAATGAATTGCAGGGAAATCCTTTGATTCATTGTTCCTCTCTCCATTTAACACTTGTCCTGAAATGCTCTAAAAAACTTAGATTTATATCATTATTATTCTCAATATTTTTGATTTTATCATTAATGTTGTACATATACATTGTTAACATCACATATATTTTAATAGAAACATTAGTCTCCAACCAATTGAGAAGCTCCTTTATGGAGGTTTGATGAGAAAAAATTGACAAGAACCACACAGAATAAGAAAGCATGGATGAATTGCTATCTGCACCAATGGAGGGAATTTCTGCATTGATGATATCACAGACACATTGAAGTGAAGTGAATATTAACAAATTTCTGAATTTAATATTATTAAAAACTGAGTAGATATCTTGAAACTATATATATAATATATTTTACTTTATACTTGTATGAATAAAAACAACAATAATCTCTTTTACAACCTTCTCTCCATAATGATTTGTTAAATCAATTTTGGGAAACCTGACCTCTTATTTTTGATGACACTGAAGATGTTCTTATTTACAAAATAGGGTGACAAGATGCTATCATCCTGCTATGGATGGATGATTCATAAGAAAAATAAAATTAATAAACATCTACCCCTCTTTTACCTCTCTTAGACTAGTATTTAAAGCAATGAAAATAATTTTTTCTGATAACTGAGCTGAGTTGATTTGATCTTTGAAATAACTTAATTAAGATCATGGACAGAATACAATGTTAGGAAAGAAATAAAACATTTGTTCACTTTTCCATTTTCATTATACATATGTTATATGCATGTGTGTTTGTGTGTGTAAAGGCTGACTCTGAAACTTTCATGCATACACACATATACAAAGAATGTTTTTAAAAGTGTTTTATTTATGACTAGTATCATCAAAAACCCTGTTTACATTTTCATTAGGTCCTTAAGAAACTTTTAGAGCATTTGTCATTTCTACAGAGATACTTTTCTCTCTAAGAAAAACAATTTCCCGTTGACATTTATTCCAAGATAATCAAATGTAAAAGTAAAGACCAAAGTTTAAAATATTGGTGATATGATGCTCTACTTCTATTTTTCACCTCATAAGGAAAAAAATATATATATATATATATATATATATATATATATATATATATATATATATATATATATATATATATCGTCATGCTCTGCCTCTAGTTCTGGCCTTGCCCCTTTCTGTACACAATTGAATTTCCAGACGCCCCAAGGCAGGCAGAATGCCTCGCTGTAGTCTCTGCAAATGTGTCAGCTCAATAAATATCTTGGTAGACTAGCTTCTGGGAACTGCAGTCAGCCCTTGCCGATTTGTTTCAATTTAAGAGCTCTACAATGCCTGGCTAAGTAAATCACAGAAACTAATTGTTTTAGTTCATAGTGCTGCAAGAACATAGGGAGGATGATGGGAATGCCAAAAGCATTCATTTCAGTATCCCTGAAAGAATTAGAGACCCTACAAATGGGGCAATTCTATTTCTTCTTAACTTCTTAACAAATGGCTTATAGTATACACAGGAGTCTGCACTACATAGCATGCTTAAAACAAAAAGGGAAGGAGTACTAATTTGACATAAAAAATAAGAAAACTTAAAAAGCATAGTTCAGATTGCATTGATCGATTCATGGTGTCCACAGTGAGGGAGGCAATAGTCCTCTGTACTCTATTAAGACCACATCTCGAATACTGTGGTCAGTACTGAGAGCCACTTTTTAAGAAAGGCATAGATAAGCTGGAATGCATCCAGAGGATACATTTTGGTGAAAGGACCAGAGACCATATGAAAGTCTTGTAAAAAATCTGAGGATGTTAACTTAAAGGAGAGAAAATTTTAAAGACATCATAAAACATGATAGCAGTCTTTAATTATTAAAGAGCTTTCATGTATTAGAAGTATTAGACATGTCCTACTTGGTCCTGTAGATCAGAACTAGGAGCAATGACTGGAAACTGGGGAGAGGCAAGTTTGTTTGATATGAGGAAAAACTTTCTAATGATCACAGCTATTACAAGGTGGAATGGGGTTGGCTCAGAAGATAATATGCCTTTACTGGAGGTTTTCAAGCAGAAAGGATTGTTATTTTGAGGTATGTTTATAGAAGGCATTCCTATAGAGGTAAAGGTTGGACCAAGAATGCCTCTAACGTACTTTCCAACAATTAGATTCTAATCCATTTTGTGTGCCTGTGTAAGATAAAAGGATGATGCAATTCCGAATGGACAACTTAAGATATAGGGCACCAGAGGATGGGAAGAATTAATTACTTTCTTCTATAGTTACTCGACAGAGTCCATTGGTTTTGGCAGTAAGGATAAGAACCTTTGGAACTTCTCTGACTAGAAAGAACTACCAGGGAAAGAATACTGAGGAAAACTGGCCCAGGGGCTTCTTTGGGGTCTTCTGATACTTCTTCCCCCACCATCTTCAGTGCAAATTGACCACTTTTCTCAAGATCAATATTCAAAACTATAAACCCAATAGTATGAATCATATGATGTTGTCACCTGCTTAGTTTAGTAATGATACTTCCCAAAGTCCAAGTGGTACTTCATCTTCTTAGTTTGGACATTGTAATCCACCAAGCAAAGTTTACAGTTTTCCTACAGCCACATGAAGTTCTTTAGTTCTCTGTTTTTTTCCCCATGGACATACCACCTAACAGCTTTTCAAATGTCAAGACTGTCCTGGAAAAATGACCACATCTGGTCATCATGTCCTGGAAACTTGCTATCTAAATCATATTGAGGTGCCATCAAAAATTAAAAATGAAGATTCCAGAATCTTAAAACAATGATTTGGGGTAGAAAATAAGTGAAAATAAAGAGACAAGGAACTTAGAAATGATCACTCTTATCATTTTTCTCACCATACCTTTATCCAGAGCTTAGTGTTTGACTCATAAAAGAACAAGAATCGTAAGTGAAGATGTAGATAAAGTACATGTTTTTAAAGCTGCTTATTTACTCTGTTAGTGATGTTTTACTTGAAAAATTCATTCTTAGATACGACAGTGGGCACCCAGATTCACAAAGATTTGTCCATTTTCCTTTTTAGTTCATTTGCTCTGGAATAGAGCAAATTCTAGACTATGTAAATTACAAACATTATTTGAGAGTGGGTATAGAGAAATGCCCCTTAAGTAAACATTTATTCCCAACCTAAGTTAGCACGGAAGAGAGTTGGGAGGGATTAGATAATTTCTTGCATTTTTCAACCCTGTTTCTATGTTCTAACTGCTATTCAAACTTTAAAACTGAAGCTATATCAGGTCCTAGGTATTTTTACATTTATAGTAATACACATTCTAAGAGGGGAAAGAATGGCCTTTCCATGATTCTGGAAGAGATATTTTTACCCTTTGTTAATCTTTTTGCCCTTATTTAAACATGTATTATATTTTTAAAAACCCTCATTGATTGTTCTATTAAGATATGGGGAAAACTTAGTGGATTATTTTTAATAGATTCTAGCCATTATATATCCATTATCTTAATGATATACAGTAGGACTACATCAGTAATATATTACAGTGAGATTTGTGGGCTTTTAAAAAAATCTATTTCCCTACAACTTCCATATAAAACTATAAAGGAGAGGTAGGAAATAAAATCCCCAGTGCATTAGGGTATCCAAACTAGAAGCATGCTCTGAAAGGGATAAAACCTGAAGCTTCCTGCTTCTCCAAAACCCAATGATGTCTTGCATCCTCATGGAAAATTTTAACTGCAAATTCTATTCAGTGAAATGTGAAGTGTGTTCCTACCTAAATTATTCCATATTTTGAGAGTGTTGGTATAAAAAGTAAACCTCTGTAGTTGATGAAGAGAAATGAGATTAAGCTGTGATATGAGATCATTAACAAGTTTTTATTAAGCACTTACTGTTTGCTAAGGACTGTGCTTGGCACTGGAGATACAAATTTTAACCACATACATAAATCAGTACATATAAGCTAAATATTGAGTAGATGGAAATAAGCCTAGAGATGAATACACCAGCATTTTGGGGATGTTGAAAAAGCCAATTGAGGAGGTTGTACTTGATATGAGTCTAAATAAAGTGAAGGGTTCTAATAGGCTAGTGGGAAAATAAAGCACTCCAAGTAGTCAGTGTAAAGACAGGGAGACCAGAGATGAGATTTCATCTCTTCTTATCATCCATGAATAACAATTCCTAGGTATGATTTTAGTGTGCTATGTGAAGCATGTTGTGGTGGAAATAAGAAAGTTTTCATTTGACAGTATTGGTCTGAGTTGAGAAAACCAATGAAAGTAAATTTGAGCATGCCAGAGCAAAGCATTCTTATTGTTCTATTATAATTTGAGTTCATTATAGCATGCCATGCATTATTATCATTTTTAAAAATTCAGTTATGTTGTATATAAATTATTATTTCATCCCAATCATTATAAAACTAAACTATTTTTTATGTTTATATTGCTAACTTTTAAGGTAATTACAACCCACCATATCCCTACAGTTGTTTGTAACCTTCTTCCAGAGGGACAGGAATCTTAGTTAATTAATGCATGGCTGGGTGTAGACCTCATGATTTCACAGATTCTTATGACCAAAAAACTCATTACAAAATTTTTGCCAGCCTATTTGTGATTTGGTGCGCATTCATTCTTAGTCTGTTTTTTGGGAAGCAAGTATAATCCACTTGCCAGGTCAGTAAATGTCTGAGAAACTTATTTGATTAATAGGATTAGGAAAACGAAATCAACATAAATCAATTCCATTCTATATAGAATATTTAATAATTGCCCAGTGGCATGGTTTAGTGAAAAGAGCACTGAATTTGGAGTTAGAGGCTTGAGTCCAGACTCTGATGCTTAGTTACTGTGGAATATGGGCTAGTCATTAAGCCATACTGGGTCTTAGTTTCTTTACTTATAAATATATTCTCATCAGAAAGGTAGTCTATGTAATCCCTATATGCTAAGAATTCCCAGGAAAGTTTGGAAGAAGAGGTTTTATCATTATAAAATTTTATTTTATTATTATTAATTATTATTATTATTATTTACTTTTGTTGATATCATTATTTTTCAAAGATCTTTTCTGAAACTTGCTTTAGGGAGCCCAAAATTTAATTTCAGTACTCAGAATTTGTGTTAGGGAAAAGAGCTGCACATATACATACCTCTGAATTGTTTTGTTTATTTCATTTTACATAGAAATGCTACACTGAACAAAATTTAGCTTCATTTACATCATTGTTCATATGGTGTGCATTTATTTTTCCTTCATGATTTGGCAGAAAGTTTCCTAGAATTCCATCACAGACATTTAACTGAAACTAGCTAGACGTAGTCCCCAAATACATATCTTTTTTTAAAAAGAGATAAAGAAGTGCACAGCAGAATTTCCTATTAAGTTGTTGAGTTAGTATTTGAAGCAATGGTGAAAAAATGTTTTTGGGATGTTACTGGCATGATAAACATTAAAATCATAATTGGGCTGCAACTGTCATCTAAGTTGGTTCAGAATATGCACCTGCATATTGCTTTAGTGTAATAAATTTAGGTAAGTGTTTCCCTGCTTCCCTTATGAACAAAAATGTTTTTATTTGCATTATTTTGAGTGTAGTAATTATCTGGGCTGAAGAATTGTTTTGGAAACTCATTGCTCAAGTAATTTCTTTAAATGTTTCAGATTGTACAGCCACTACATTTTTGCTCATAGATGTTTAAAAAAAGCATGATTTTGGTTTTAAAAAACTGTGTTAACATCTTCTTAGATGGAGGTCAGTAGCTACCTTTCAGAAACTGCTCAAACTAATGTTTATGAAAGTTTTATCAAAAGGACATACTAAAATGTGTTGTCAGAGATTTTGATTACTGACAAAATGCTTTTGAGTTTTCAGAACATACTTCAGTTGTTTTAAAAACAAAACTGAAATAGAAATCAATATATTAGCATGGCATGAATACAGTAATATCTGGTATAACTGTAAATATATTTATATATTTTTAATTTTGGTTCTCTATGACATTATATGCATATTTTCAAGGAGTACTTCTAGTTGAAGGAAGGAAAGTTCAGATAACTTTAGCAAAATAACAACAACAATAACCATAAACCTATATTTAGAAACTCAGTAAAGAATTTAAAATATTACTTATTAATATTTCTTTAATGGTATGTAATTCATCTCATAGGAATTTTCAGTTACCACACCCCATTCCTGGTGTTGGCATGGAGAGGGTGCTGTAAATCAAAATGTTTTTTGAAAAAACTGATTCACTGGATGCTGAAAAAAATGCTTAACTGAAAATGCCTGAATTATAGAAATCTTTGCCTATGAGGTTGTTTTTTTTTTTAATAGCATAGTTATTTTAGTTTCAGTCTACCAAATTATTCTACAGAAAATTGTCTGAGGCATTTACATTCCAGACATACTGCTTTTTATATCCAGAAATGATAGAGTAACACTTAAATATTTGCTTCATTGTCTATAAAACTAGACACTTTCAGGTTAAAATGATGGTCATATATTTAAAATGGCATACCTTTTAATAAGACCATATTTTAGAAGTATTGCTAAAATGATATATTTATAGACCATAGTGAATTTTATTAGATGAACAATTTTCCTTCTTTTTCTCAATTTAAAGCCACTCTGTTAATTAGAAATGTTTAGAAAATTTGAAAAAGAAATTGGCATGATTAACAATGTAATGAGATTATATAGAAGTTTATTCTGAAGTTTTAGCATTTATAAATTGGGTCATTGCTAATATATATGTATATGCATATATACATATCAATATTGTTATTTATATGTGTGATGTGCTTTATAAGGGTATACAGGGGAAAAAAGAGTATATAGAATATTTAATAATTGCCCAGTGGCATGGTTTAGTGAAAAGAGCACTGAATTTGGAGTTAGAGGCTTGAGTCCAGACTCTGATGCTTAGTTACTGTGGAATATGGGCTAGTCATTAAGCCATACTGGGTCTTAGTTTCTTTACTTATAAAGTCAGATTAGTAGTATTTGTTTTGAGGGAAGTATTTTGCAAACTTATAATGTATAAATGAGTGACAATCAATAAAACATTTATTAAGCACTTACTATGTGTCCGACACTGTGCTAATTGCTAGAAATTCAAAAAGAGAAAACAAAACTCTGTCCTCAAGTCACTTAAAATGTAATAGGAGAGACAACATACAAATAAATCTATATGAAACATAAAAAGTATAAATAGAAAATAATTAGCAGAGAGAAGGCACTAGAATTAAGAGGGGTTTGGAAAGACTCCCTGTAAAAGATGGAATTGTAACTGGAACTTCAAGGAAGTCAGAGCGAAGTCAGTAGGAGTCGAGGATGGAAAGCATCATAAGCATGAGAAATAGCAAGAGAAAATGCTCAGAACAAAGAGATGGAGTGACTTGTTCATGGAACAGCAAAGAAGTCAGTGTCCCTAGATGGAAGAGGTGGTGGTGGGGAGTAAGGTATAGGAAGAATGGAAAAGTAGGATGGACATAGGTTATGAAAGGCTTTGAATGCCAAACAGAACATGCTGTATTTGATCCTGGAGGACATAAGGAGTCATTGGAGTTTATTGAGAAGGGCAGTGATGTTATTAGATTTGTGTTTTAGGAAAATTACTTTGACTGTTGAATGGAAGATGAATTGGAGTAAGGAGGGGAAGACCCACTGGCAGGCTATTGCCATAGAGGTATAAGATGATGAGGGCCTACAATAGAGTGGTAGTAAAAATGGAGTGTTATTATGATTATTTTTATCATCATCATCAACAATATTAGCATAGTGATTTTGATTTGATATTTTAATTTTCATTTGATATTTTAAAATTTGGTGGCAATCAAGATTTTTAAAAATTTCAAAAGACTCAATATATCTATACACATTAAACATCTACTGTGTTCTAAGTGATGTATTAGACACTATAGATACCTCCCGCCCCCCCCCCCAAAAGATAATCCATACTCTGTGATAGCTTACATACTAAGGAAATATGCTTAAATATTTTAAGTAAATTACTTCTCAGTGTTGCAGTTACATTTCTTACTGAATTATCTGAACAAAGGTTCATTAATTCAGAGGTGTGGATTTGGAAAATCACAAAGCATGTATAAGAGACAGTGAATATACCAGATTATCTGAACATAAGAACATGTAGGAGAAAAGAAGAAAATAAATTAAGAAATGTAGAATTGTTATGGGGTCCTTGAATGCTTCATCTTGTCTATCAAAATAAATGACATCCAAATTATATAACTACTTTTATGTTGCTCTCCAATTGAGGAAATCTTTGGGGGGAAAATATATAGTAGGACCTTGAAGGCTAGCAGTCTTCAGGGAAAGAGTTATTTTGATATAACTGAGTTTTATGAATATCTGAAGATTAAGAGTTTTAAGTCCCCAAATTTTAAAATCTCAGTCATTAAGATAGAATCTAAATTTTGCACATTCTCCTCTATGTGTCATTAAACAGATTATTCTGAACTTAATTTTCAAGTTGAGTGAGTGTCATTGTGAACATAAGTTATTGTACTAAGTCATATAGCTTAGTAATACCATCAGAGCCAGTAATAATTCTCCACTCCATTTACAAAATGAATTGATTATATTGTAAAGCCAGAGGAAATAATTGTGGATTATATTCAGGATTCATAGGAAATAATGGAAAAGAGGAATTGATAAGATTATTTTATTCACTTTACTTATTTTTTTGTTTGTTTAATTTTTTTTGAGACTGTGTCTATCTTGTCCAGGCTGGAATTAACAGCAGCCATTCATGGGCCTAATCTTACTGCTGATCAGGTGGGAAGTTTACATTTCTTTTTTTTCCCCTTCCTTCCTTCCTTCTTTCCTTCCTTCCTTCCTTCCTTCCTTCTTTCCTTCCTTCCTTCCTTCCTTCTTTCCTTCCTTCCTTCCTTCTTTCCTTCCTTCCTTCCTTCCTTCATTCCTTCTTTCCTTCGTTCCTTCCTTCTTTGCTTCTTTCCTTCCTTCCTTCCTTCCTTCCTTCCTTCCTTCCTTCCTTCCTTCCTTCCTTCCTTCCTTCCTTCCTTCCTTCCTCCCTCTTGCACCGTGACATTGTCTAGCCTTGTCAATTCCTTTATGTTTTAAATTTATTTTTTATTTTTAGTTCCAAATTCCCTCTTCCTCCACTCCCTCCCTCTCTCATTGAAAAGGCAAGGCATACAATGCCCATTATTTATATGAAGTTATACAAAACATATTTCCACATTAGTGATGTTGCAGAAAAAAAAAGAAATATAAAGCAAGTGGAAAATATGTTCAATCTGTTATTTTTTGTACTCCTAATACTGCTCACTTCATTTTGCATCAGATCCTATAAGTCTCCCCAGATTTTTCAGAAGCCATCACCTTTGTAATTTCTTACAGCTCAATAGGATCCCATCACAATCATATATCATAACTTATTCAGACATTCCTCAATTTATGGGCATTACTTCGATTTCCAATTCTCTACCATGACAAAGAGAGCTACTCTAAATTTTTTTTTGAACGTATTGGTCTTTTTCTTTTTTCTTTGATTTCTTTGGGATATAGGCCTAATAGTGGCATTAGTGGGTCAAAGAGTACGCATAGTTTTATAGCCCTTTGGACATAGTTCCAAATTGTTCTCCATAGTGGCTGCAGCAGATCATACCTGCTCTGTTTCTGACCTAAGCCAGATCAGGCTATCTATTTAGTACTGGTCTTAGTTCAGAAATTTGATTGACTTTATCCTTACTCCAACTAGGAATTTCTGAGCTCAAGCAATCTAGGTTCAACTTCCTGGTATCAAGAATTAAGGTGTGGGCCTTCACAGGCATCCTATACTACTTCTTACAGTTACAGGTAACTGCCATCTAATTACATAATTTTGTGACAAAGTCACAAATACAAAGAGTCAGGAAAGAAACTATGTAAATCAATCAGACTGAAGTCTAATGAAATATTCTCTGCAGTCAACAGAAGTATTAAAAGAGCTGGAGGTAAGATGGAGTTGCGGTGCTTCATCTGGGTTTTGAGCTTGGCCTTCAGCTGTAGCTATTTATAGAGCTCAGAAGCTATTGTATGAGCTTAACTTGTGGGGAGGAGGTAGCTCCCTAGACATGTCTCTACTGGATATGTAGGTAACAGAGATTTCTGCAGTCCTAGAGCAGTTGGGAAGGGTCACAGCTTCCAGATACTAATGGGGGTGGCAGCACCAAAGATAGGGTAACAGTGCCTGATGTAAGATACCATCACTCTGGAATGTATGTTAAGATTTCTGATAGCTAATGGAGGGGTTGTAGCACTGCAAACTGTAGAAGCACCAAAGATGGTTCTCTTTTTCACACAGAAAAGGTCCCATCCCTGATGCACATCAGTAGAGTTTCAGTTTTCTTGGCACAGGGATTCTAGGACAGTGCTAGACATGGTAAGGGTAGGATCAGAACCCTCTGAGGATGCAAAAATTTATTCTCTATAGTCCAAGGAACAAAAGTTTAAAAACTGAAAACCATCATTCCCGCTGAGGCGAACATTTCTTAAACTTTGACAGTGTGACTGGCAGCAGATTGCATAGGTGAACAGAATAAACAGTCAATAGGAACTGACCTCCAATGGCAATGACTTTGAGGCCTGTTCTTTGGGTAAAAAGTTCTTACAGCCTTTGCTTTAAAGATCTTCCCCTTGAATGATTTATGGCAGGGAATGTCAACTTACTTTGTAGGCTCATATGAGTGGTTTTTAAAGTTCCAAATAGCAGACATTACCTATCTATCTATCTATCTATCTATCTATCTATCTATCTATCTATCTATCTACCTATCTGTCTGTCTCTCTGTATTATGAAATTGGGTACAAGAGCTATACATTCTTACTTATGAAATGCATTGTTGACCCCGAGTTAATACTAATATAGACTATTAAGGAGTTTGGGGCTGATTTTCCCTATTTCAAGTTACCCTATACCATCATGTCTTTGAAATTCTCATGTCTGTACTATTTTTGTTTTCTTTCTCCTTTCTTTCTGTTAGACTTTCAAGTACTCTTTGCTATTGCAATTAATAAGCCTTCCTGTAGAAACAGCTCCCCTCCTACATCAACTTTAGAAACTAGACAGCCCCCCTGGTTAAGTAATATATGCAAAATAATAAAGCAATAGTCTCTTAATGAGGTTCTGAGGGGTTCTATTATAAATGAATGCATGTATTTTGAAAAATGCATTTTGGATTCTGAAATCAAATATTTGTTTTGTTTCTCTCTTGAATCTGGACTAAATTCTTAATAGGTGAAAGATGCTACATATTATAATAACACCATATTTTTTTGAAGAGAAAAAGCATATTTGACTGTTATTTTGTACATTTTCAGGGATTTTTTTTCTTGCTTAAATAGTAAAATATCTCAAGACCATGTAAGACAGTCACCATCAAATACTTTATTCCAGTGAAGCATTTTAGAAAATGATTTGTCCCCTCTTTCATGTCCAGCTTAATCAAAATATTGCTTCTGAAGAATTAATGCACCTGGATCTCAACCTTCATTTGTCACATGGCCCTGGCAGCAGAGCATTTCCCACTCACTCACAGTCCCCATCGCTACTCCAAGCTATTCCTGCTTCTGCTTTGATAAGGAACAAATATACTGGTGTTTTTCTATACCCATTAAATTGCTAAAGGCCAACAATCAGGAATGAAAAAGAAAGGCTGAACTAGGTAATCATAGTTCACATTTGTAGAGCATTCTAAAGAAACAAACCCCTTTCTTCATGGTGGCCCAATGAGCTAGGCAGAATATTTGCTCTCCCTACTTTACAGATAAGGGAACTGAGGTTCCCTTATATATTTAAGTTAGCATATGACCCAAGATTTGCACAGGATCTTAGAGACCATCTAGTCTAATCCTCTTATTTTATGGATAAGGAACTGAAACCCAGATAAACTAAGGATTTTGTCCAGGGTCATACAGCTAGTGTCTGACTTGGGATTTAAAACCTAGGTTTTCCTAACTCCAAGCCCAGTACTCTATCCATTGAACCATATTACCTCTTCTGAGTCTAAGTCTCAATCCCTTACCCATGCTCTATATCACCTCTTAGATAAGGAATTATGATTTGGGGGGTGGGTAGGGTGATAGTACTAGTGAGATTATCCTTTTAAAAAGCAAGTTAACAAGCAATCTATTTTCTCTCTTTCCCAAACTTCCTCCTTTCCCACTTCTCTGTTAAGAAAGGAAAACAACTTTTCTAAGAAATACGTATAACTATGCAAAACAAATGTAGAAAATTATTCTTAATTAAACTTAATTCAACATAGCAAATATCTAAGAACTTACTGTGTGTAAGAGCCTGTTTTAGTTACTGGAGATACAAAAATGAATTGATGAAGACCTCATTGTTGGGGAACTTGCAAAAGATGTAGTAACTCTGATACCAGAAGTACAAAGAGAGGTTCAGGCAAAGTGCTATGAGAAATGTGAGGAGGGAGAGAACATTTTCAGCTAATGGGGGAAGTAGGAGGGTGGCAGGATCAAGGAAATGATTAGGAAAGATACCATGGAGGAAGTGTCATTAAAATTGTTACGAGAAGGAAGAAAGACTTCAAACTGCAGGGTTGTTAGGTGGGAGAACCTTTCTTAGGCTCCTAAAAGAAAGTAAGCAAAGGCATGGAGACAGAACAGGGAAGTACAGAAAGAATATGTGGAGAATGATCCAATTTGTTTAGTATAGAATACATAAAGGCAACAAGAGCCGCAGCTGAAAGGCAAGGTTATATAGTAGCTAGATCACTGGATTTGGAATCAGAATATCTATGTTGCAGTCTTGCCTCAAACATCCGTGAGCTAAATGATCATGGAAAATTCACTTAATCCAGAGACCTAAAATTTTCATTTGTAAAACAGGAACAATAATACTTCTACTATTGACCTTACAGAGTTTTTAGTCAAGTTAACCAGTAAACAAGCATGTATTAAATATGTTCAACTAATAGGAGAGGAAAAAAGTAAACTACTATGTACAAGCAAGATATAAAAAGATATTTTGGAGATAATCTCAGAAGGAAGGTACTAGCATTAAGGGTATCAGGAAAGGATCCATCTTTAACTAGAATCTGAAGGAAATCAAAATACCTACATGAGGCAGGAGAGAATTACAGGCAGAGGAGACAGCCAATGAAAAAGCATAAAGTCAGAAAATGGAATGTCCATCTCAGAAACATCAAGGAAACCAGTGTCCCTGGATTTCAGAATATGTGGAGGGGTGAAGTGTATAAGGAGAATAGAAATATAATTAGGTGGCATGTTATATAGAACCTTAAAAGCCAAATAAAGTATTTTATATTTGATCCTGGAGGTAATAGGGAACCACTGGTGTTTATTTAATAGGAAGATGACATGGTTAGACCAGTGTTTAAGGAAAATCAATTTGACGGCTGAGTAGAAGATGGACTTGAGTGGGGAGAAACTTGAGGCAGTAAGCCAATGAACAGGTTGTTTCAGTAGTCTAGGAGTGAGGTGATGATAGCTCGCACTGGAATGGTGGCAGTCAGAGGAGAGAAAGGAGGGCATAGGAAAGATAGAAAGAGAGAGATGTTAGAAAGATAGAATTATTAGGACCTGAGAGACTAACTTAGAGGGTAACTTACTAGATGAACAGTGAAAGAGAGGGACGAACTGAGGATGACACCTAGCTTGTGAGCGTAGGTCACTGGGAGAATGGTGGCAAGTTCAACAGTAATAGGAAAGCTAGGAAGAAGGGAGGGTTTAGGGGAAAACATATTGAGTTCAGGTTTGGAATGTTAAATTTAATGTGTCTATGGGACATTGACTTTGGGATGTCCAATAGGCAAAGAGAGATATAAGATTAGACATCAATAGAGAGGTTGGGGCTGAATAGAAAGATCTGGGCATCATCCGAATAGAGATCATCATCGAATCCATGGGAGCTGATGAGAGCCCCAGTTAAATAGCATAGAGGTAGAAGAGAAGAGAGACCAAGGCAGAGCTATGGGGAGAACCACAACTAGTGTACATGACCTGGAAGAAGATTCAGCCAAGGAGCCTGAGAGGGAGTGGTCAGATAGGTAGGAGAATCACAAGAGAGCAGTATCACAAAAACCTAGAGAAGAGAGAATATCAAGGAGAAGAGGGAACTCAACAGTGTCAAAGGCTTCAGTGAGCTCAAGAAAGATAAAGATTGAGAAAAAGGATGTTAGATATGAAAATTAAGAGATCATTGGCAACTCTGGAGAGAGCAATTTCAGTTGAATGATTAAGCTGCAAAACAGATTGTAAGTGCTAAAAAGAGAGTGATAGGAAAGTAATTGGAGGTATCTGTTGTAGAGGGCTTTCTCAAAGAGTTTAGCTATGAAAAAGAAGCAAGAAATACAATGATAGCCAGTGGAAATGGACAGATCAAGTGAGGGATTTTTTTTTAAATAAAAGCATTTTTATTGGAAAAGTAATTTACACCTTAAAGCAGTATTTAAATATGGGTTATTTATGGCATAGTGGACAGAGAATTTACTTGGAGTGAGGAAGACCCAGATTCAAATCCTGGCTCTCACATTATTAGTGTGACCCTGAACAATTCATTTAACTTTTCTGTGACTCAGTTTCTTCATCTGCAAAAATGTGTGTATGAGGGTGGTAGTGGTGAGATTGAGCTCAATGGTCCCTTCCATCTCTAAATCATCATTCTATACCTCAATATATAAGTTGGATCTTTTTTTGGTTTTGGACATTGATTTTAATTGAATTGAATGGAATGGAAATTACACTAAAGAAGGTACTCTTTAGAAGGTACCTCTCCTTTGCCTTTGTACCCTTAGGACCCCTGACCTGAAGATAAAATCCTGTATGTGTGTTTGTGTGTGTATGTATACGCATATGTATGTCTATGTATATATGTATATGTATGTGTATGTGTTGTCTACCCCATTAGAATGAGAGACCAGTAAGAACTGTTTCTATATTCCCTTGCACTTGCCACAGTGCTTTGCACATAGTAAGCTCTTAATAGATACTTTTTCCTTCAGTCATTTTATACTAAAAAACAAAATCATATGTGGACATATGAACAACTGCCAATTTGGAAAATGGCATTGTGTGAAGTTTATTTGTAAGTTGTTTTGAACTTGGAACACACCATTCCCATGTAAACAACAGTATTATATACATTGCATTCGTTCCCAGATAATTCTGTAAAAAGCTATGTAACCCATCATATAACTGAATAAAAGACTAATAGTACTACACAACCTATTATATATAAGAATGTTTCCATGGAAACATGCATTCAGAGTTCTACTTTAGGATGCCAGCAACCAATATCCCAGTAGTGTAGTCCTTATGACTAAAATGGAGAAAATTATACAGTACCTGGTACATGGCATGAGCTTGATGAATGCATATTGATTAATTGATTGATGGTTCCTCCAGGACAATGGACAGGATCTTGGAGCCAGAGTCAGGGGTCAAACTCCGATGGTCATTTATGACCTGTGTAGCTTTGAGCAAGTCACTTAACCTCTTTCTAGTTTAGTCCCTTCATTGGTAAAATGCAGGACTTGGACTATGTGTAATTCTCAAACTTTTTTGTCTCTGGTCTCCTTTCCACTTTTAAAAATTCTTGAGGGACACCCCCACTAAGAGTTTATGTTTATGTATGTGATAGCTAGTGCTATTTACCATATTAGAAATTAAAAAACTTAGTTTTATTTTGAAAATAATTTTTAGATTGCAGAGTTGAATGCCTTCTAACTATAATATTCTGAAATTATGTTATTCCTCCTCATTCTCTCCATTTATTGGGCAGTGAATGGGGAACTCGAAAACCCTGGTAATTCAAAGAATGAAGATAGGGTTGTCCTTAACTGGAATGACACTGGGGTGAGAGAAGTAGGAGGCCTGGAAATAAAACAGGCTGTTGCGAAGCTCTGGAGTAGTAGGGAGGAAGAGGAGAACTCAGGGAAGTCCTAGGGAGAGCAAGATAGACATAAGTGTTTTTGTGTCTTCCTAATTGAGACAGCCAGTTTTAGACAATGATCTGAATTCAAAAAATGCTTCAGATGCTTTTTGGTTTTCTGACTCTGGGCAAGTCATTTAACCTTTCTCAGCCTCAGTTTCCTCATCTGCAAAATGGAAGTCATAGCACCTACTTCAGGAGTGTGAAGATTAAATGAGGTAATGTATATAGTTTTTCACAAGCTTTAAAGTACTCTATAAACATGAGCTGTTATTGTATTTATACTGCTATTGTTATATGAAGGGAACTATATAGGAAATCTTTCCCAATCTTATAATAGTTGGATAAAAACATGGTATTAGATGAAATAGCATGGGGGAAGGGGAGTTGCAGTTTTAAATTGGAGCAAAGCTCTATGAACTTTGGTTGGAGGAAAGTTATTTCATGCTTCATTTTAAAATGTCATAATCATATTAACAAAACTATGAACACATTCAGTTTAATTTGGCATTTATGCATGTATTAAAGTAACAAATATTTATTATAGAGCCACGTTGAGCTTTGCACATAACCATTTCTTAGTTCACATATTTAAATAGTTATTTGAGTCAGGAAAGAAGTGAAAAAAAAATTAAGGTCATACTTTCTAGATAGAAAAGGTAGCAAAAAAGAGTGTGATTTTTAAAAAAAATGTGTCTGTAAGATAAAATTATAGGGCTATTAATTTGAACCACAGTTCTTGAAAAGAACCTATTCTCTCAATGCTGTGATTTTTCCCCTCTTTATATAGAACTTTATGTATCTTGTTTTTGACATGAATGGACATGGATGAGTGCCAGGGGTCCGCTGCATTTTAATCCTCATTTGCATGGTAGACATTACTAACCAGGCGCTATTAATATTCTATCTCCATACAGAGTGCATATCTACTAAGTGCAATAAGCCACAAGACAAATAGTGAACTCAGCACATCTATCAGCCTACCCTATCTAAAACTGGACTCTAGCATATATTAAACCTGTCCATCTGGAGGACAACCAACAATTTTTATCTGCATGTTTTTGGTTTGCTCATCTTAAGTAGGTTGGACAGGTGGCAATTTTGGATGCTTCATCTTTAAATGGATGCAATTATCACAGGATTATAGAATCTATCGTGTAAGGCTTCCATGCATTTTAATCTTTTGTTTGCAGCTTTCCAGCTCTTCTGAGATACTCTCATTTATAGCTAATGGAGAGTATTATAGCAGAGGTCTCAAGCTATTCCAAATAAAATATATTGTGAGCTAAAAGCTTTGGAAACGGCTACCCCTTTTTCTCAAATTATGCTGAGCTTTGTGGGCTTTTTTTTTGTATGTGTGTGTTTTGTTTTTGTTTTTGTCTTTAGAAAATAATTCAGGTTTATTTCTTTAATAGGCAATCAGAAGACAATGATATGTACCCCAACATATTAAGAATGAGACCATAATTACCTAGCTGAATGTGATTTTATTAACTAAGGAGAACTCTCATAATATTTTTAGGTTTTTGAATGGCCACAGCCACAAATGAAACAATAGGGCATTTTTGGCCTGAACTGTTATATCAATTTCCCACTAGCTGACTCACTGAGGTGCAAAACTTTTCAGCTAACAATATAAACTATATATTGGTTCTAGGATTAGACAAGGATTTTTTCTCATGTATACTTGCAATTTAACTGAGTTGGTTTATCATTGGTTATGAATTTCTTTCATCAGAAATGCAAATGGAACTTGAGAGAGGGCATTAGTTTAGCCTGGAAAGGACAACTAGGGCTGTGTAAAGAAGAGGTCGATAATGATCCTGATGTAGGCTAATTTATTTGCAGTGGACATGGGCAGATGAGTGGTGTAGCTGATTGCAGAGAATGAAAAGAAATTATGTGATTTATATCTCTCAGTTTTTAATAGGAAAACTAATTTCAGACACTTCAGGTTGGGAGAAAAAGATCATGTGAAAACAAATCTTTCCAGATTCTCAAATGGTTTACTTTATAGATATTCTAAAATGTTTGATTCTTTGAATCTTTGATCAAGATTTTAAAAAATATTCAATAATATTTTCCAATTATATGTAAACATTTTTATAATATTCATTAAAAAAATTGAATTCCAAATTCTTTCCCTGCCTCTCCACTCTTCCCTGTCTGAGGTGGCAAGTAGTTTGATATTGGTTATACATATGCAGCTTTGTGGCACAGTGTATAGAGTGCTGGCACTGGTGTCAGAAAGATTCATCTTCCTGAGTTCAAATCTGGCTTCAGAAACTTCCTAGCTATGTGATGTTGGGCAAGTCATGTCACCCTATTTGCCTCAGTTTCCTCATCTGTAAAATGAGCTGGAGAAGGAAATGACACATCACTCCAATATCTTTGCCAAGGAAACCTCAAAGGGAGTCATAAAGAGTTGGAAGAAATACGTGTCTAGTCACGCAAAATGTATTTACATATTAATCTTGTGGTGAAAGAAAACACAGACCAAAAAAAACCATGAAAAATAAAGTAAAAAATAGTATACTTCAATTCAGATTCCGTCAGTTCTTTCTCTGGATATGCATAGCATTTTTAAGTCCTTCAGAATTGTTTTGGATATTTGTATTGATGAAAATAGTTATGTCATTCACAGCTGATCATCATACAGTATCACTGTTTCTGTGTTTCTGTGTTCTCCTGGTTTTGCTCACTTCACTTTGTATCAATTCATGTAAGTGTTTCCAGGTTTTTTTGAAAGCATCTTGCTTATCATTTCTTATAGCACAATAGTATTCCATAACAATCATGTACCACAACTTGTTTGGCCATTCCCTAATTGATGGTCATCAATTCAATGTCCAATTCTTTGTCCACACAAAAATAGTATAAATATTTTTGTACATATAGGTCCTTTTCTAATCTCTTTGAGATACAAACTTAGTAGTGGTATTGCTGGGCATGCACAATTTTATAGTCCTCTGGGCATGGTTCCAAATTGCTCTCCATAATGGTTGAATGAGTTCACAACTCCACCAACAGTACATTAGTGTCCCAATTTTCCCATATCTCCTCCAACATTTGTCATTTTCAGTCTTATTAGACAATCTACCATACATGATGTGAAAGCTCAGAGTTGTTTTAATTTGAATTTCTGTAATCAACAGTGATTTAGAGCATTTTTAGATGACCATAGATAGCTTTGATTTCTTCATCTGAAAACTCCTGTTCGTATCCTTTGACCATTTATCAATTGAGAAATGACTCCCATTCTTATACAAGTTCTCTATATATGTATGAAATGAGGCCTTTATCAGAGAAGCTAGCTGTAAATCCTCTCCACCAGTTTTCTTCAGGATTTTTTTAAAAAAGAAATTCTATATGAAAGAAAGAACTTTCATAAGTATTTAAACTCTTCTTGGTCATCATGATAACATGATTTATTGTTGTGGGAAATTTTTATGTATTTGCTCATAGACCAAGTAAAAATCCTAGAAACTACAAAGGCAAGAATATGTACATTTGGCATTCTATCATTCATTCAGCATTTTTCCTAGTCTCACTAGGTGTAGTGCAGTGATTAGGTAAAGTAGAGAAGGGTTAGTAATATAATATAGTGGAATGAGATCTGGACTTCGGATGACCTGAACTCAAGAGTTTACCTCAGATATTTATTAGGTGTGTGACACTACAGAAGTCACTTAACCTCTCTCAGACTCAGTTTTCTCATTTGCAAAATGGAGATAATAAAAATCTAGCTCACAAGGTTGTTGTTAGGATTAAAGAAGGTTAAATATATGAAACACTTTGGAAATCTTGAAGTGCTATGTGAATGCTAGCCATTATTTCACTGAGACAGAAAACTTCCTCTATCAGTGCAGATGAACACCTTCCCTAGAAGTCTATGTCAGAGGAGAGACTTGAACCCAGGTTTCCCTGGCTTTGAGATCAGCTTTCTAACTATTTCTGTCTCCATTGAGTAGGCAGGGGAAGGAAAGGATAAATGCAGAAGAAGCAAGGATGCTTCTTAGGTTTGAAGAGTTTATAATTTGATATGGGAGATATGAAAAACATATGCAAATTATAAAGATCATCTAGTTGAATCCAATGAATATAGCAATATTTATGAAGTACTTCTGATGTGTATGGATCTGAGAAATCATCAGAGATATTAGAGTCACTTAATATATATATATACACACACACACACACACACACACGTAAATAAACAAAATACAATTTAGTTAGAAATATTAAGCTGATGTCCAGATGATTTGTTTTTAAAAAGCAAAATTAAATAAGTTTGAATCTATTATAATTCATCATAATGAGAGTGAAGATGCAATAAGCACTATAATTTATGGGTTTCACTTATTGTTCCCATGTTCTTCCTAATAAATGGAGTATTGACTTGTCTTCTTGAAGTTTATACACATTAAAACATTTTGGGCAAGAGCTACACAGTGTTTCACACTCTTGAATATACTCCATTGTTGTATGAGTGGCAAGAACCCTTAGATTTAGAGTCAGAGCCCCTAAGTTTGAAGGCCAGTTTATGACCTGCACACACCTAATTTCCCTCAGCCTCAGTTTCCTCATTTGTAAAATAATGGGGCTGATTGAATGAACAAAATTATTAAGTACTTGTATGTAACTAATACTTTGCTAAGCACTGGGAATACAAAGAGTAAAGCAAAACAGTCCCTTACTCAATTAGCTCACATTCTAAAAGGGAGAGACAAGGCATATAGGAATTGTCAGTTGCAAGTCAGATGTAAATGATTGGTTGTCCTATGAATGCAGAAAAACACACAAGAATGAATCTTCTTTAATGTTATTTTCACTGATAAATTTACATGGTGATTCTAATTTTGAACCACTTGATGGTGGCAAAGATTTTGTTGACTATTGCTTTTTCTGGGTCTTCCATGATGCCTAAGAAGGAAGGGGTTACCATACCCACAGAAGTAGTTGCCAGGTCACATCTTCCCGAGGGTTAATTCCCTGAATGATTGCTTTGGGGGCTGTACTTGAAGAAGCTGTTATGAGATTCTTGAATTAAGCAATCTCTAAGGTCTCTTCTCACTATAAATCTTGGAAATCTGTTGTCTTCAAAACATCTTCTTGTGTTTTAATTAATTAAGTTGTAGCTTTTGTCGGCTTGTCTTTTTTTTTTTTCTTTTACTGGATCTATCATTTTATTGACAGAGTGAGCTACCAGGATAGAAGCTGCTGTACCAATGTTGATATAATATATAATTTAAACAGATTGTGTGGTAAATATGTTTGGATATTTTTTAAGAATCATAATATTTTAGAACTGGAAGAGACCAAAATGATCTAATTCATAGCCTCTTTATTTTTCCAACTGAGGATACTAAAGTCTGAGAAGATGAAACAGCTTCAGTGAAATAGTCAGTTAGTGGCAGATCTGGAATGAAAAGGCTATTGTGTTTTTGGGCGAGACAAAATTAAATTCTGATACTGTGAAATAAAATTCATCTTTAGTTATCAGAACAATTACTATTTATGTCTCTTTCACTCAAAATAGAAAAAAAATGCACAAAATTTAGATATTGTAACATCGGTAAAATGTTTTCCTACAAACAACTTTTTGGGGCAGCTAGTGAATTCATATTATCTTAACTGGGCAGATGAAGAAACTCTAGTGCAAAATGTTTTAAATGATTGGGTGATGTTCACAGAAGAGGAGAACCAGGATTCACACCTAGTCTCCTAACTTAAATCTTTTTTAAAAAATAAATTTATTTATTTATTTACTTTTAGTTTACAACATTCAGTTCCACAAGCTTTTAAGTTCCAAATCTTTCCTGGCTTAAATCTACTATACCAGTAGTGTCAAACTGAAAAAAAGAAATGGATCCCTGCTGGCAGCATATTGACTTAGAAAAACACAAATTAACATTATCTACATTTTATTGTATTTTTAAAAATGTTGGTAAATATTTTCCAATTACATTTTAATCTGTTTCATCTGTACTAGTTTTCGTTAGACACCTCTGTCCATACTGTCAAAATTAAGGAAGTAAAAAAAAAAAATTTAAAACATCAATGATTTAATGCCCAACAAATGACTTCATTTAATAATTTTTGTTTGCATTTCATAACATGCTTTATGTCAATTATTCCAGCATAAAATGTAATTTGCGTATGTTTGTGTACATAATTCTCTTCAAATTTCATTTTTATTTATTTATTTTTCAGAAAGTATTGAACATTTCCCTTATGTCCTTAATATCTGAAGTTAATGTTAATTTGAAACTGTATTACCTATGGGAACTATTACCTGTGTAATATGGAGCAAGTGTTTCATCTTCCTTGCTCATGTCCTGTCAACCTAAGGAGTCACCAGAAACATTTCCAATATGTACCATTCAGTTTCTAGAATTACTGAATCCTTCCCAATAATTTAGTCAATCAATTAAGAAGTATTTATTAAGCACCTACAATGTTCTAGTCATTATGGTAGGTGCTAGATATATAAATATAAAGAATGAAACAATCTCTATCTCAAGGAGTATAAATTCTAATGAGGGAGACAAGGCCATACATGTATAAATAGAGAATAAATATCTAGATAATAAATGAAAAAAAGTATTACATAGTTAACTACTGTACAGCTTTAGAGGCAGGCCATAATTCAACTTCCTTTTGCCTTTGCCTAAAGCTAGAAAAAGTGAGACATAGCATAGAGAGAGCTGGTTTCTGAACCAATTCAGTTCCCTGGGTTCAAGTCTCATATGTATAGGCTTTGTAGCTGTGAGCATGTCACTTACATTACCTGTGTCTCAGGTAACTTTCTGAGGCAGTAAGTTTTAAAGAAGGTGTTAATTTTCATTGGTAGAAGAAGTTTCTTCTGTGGAGCTCCCCAAACATATGAAATCACAAGACTAGTCACAGAAATGTCTAAAACGTGGCCTTTTCCTTCCTTGCTCCCAAGTTCTGTCCCAGATTATATTGATAGCTTTTCGGTGAGATGTGGTCCCGCCTTTTTGTTGGTTAGTCAGTGAGCATTTATTAAGAGTCTGCTATGTGCACTGTAAGAAGTGCAGGGGATACAAAAAGAGGCAAAAGATAGTCCCTGTCATCAAGGAGCTCATAAGCTAATGGGGGACCACTTGATAAGATTTCATTTTTTTGTCCAAACAGATACTTGTGACCCCTCTAAATTAACAGTCCTCTACAAATTTCATATAAAGTCTTTTCTATGCTTATTCTGAAGATTGACTGAAAATCTAAAATAAGGTTCGATATAACAAAGTACTAATTGCATCTTCTTTACATAACTGCATTTATTTAGCCCGTTATTTATTGTGCTCTGAGTAGTCTTGAGGACATATAACTTGGTTAACCTAATTTGAATGAACAATTATTTTGTTTGTCAGCTTATTTAACACTAAATGGTAATTTTTCCAGTACCTTTTGCATGTGAAGTAATGAAATAAAATGATTGGTCTTGCAACATAACATTCCTTTTTTTTTTTTTTTTTGTGGAAATTATAAGGACTGTAATTCAACAAAGAGACAGCATAGACTAATGATAGAAGACCAGCCTTAGAGACAAGGTGACTTAGGTTCAAGTTCTGTGTCAGACAAATGTTGATTGTGTGACCATGGACAGGTCATTTAATGTCTCAGTGACCTTAAGCAACTCTACTACGGAATTGCTGATTAAGATTAGTGGAGGATGATTCCACACAGAGAGCTGTCTATAACAATGAAATTACAGGTTTGCCCACCTCTCCATGCCCTCAAAAAAAGTCACCAACTGAAAAGGGATGTATTAGAAATAGCAGTTTTAAAAGGTAAGTAAATGAAGGGTTATTATACACAATACCTAGCATTGAGTACCTTTGCAAAGTCTAACATAATTGTTTAAGTTAAGAACTCTGAGGTAAAAAGGGCCCTCTAAAATGCTATATCACAGAATCAAAGACTCTTCAGAGTTAAGAGGTCTTTAGAGGTCATATAGTCCAACCTACACCTCAACAAAAATCCCTTCTATAACGTCTTTGACAAGCAGTCGTGCAACTTTTGCTTAAAGACCTCCCAGGAGAATGAAGCTCACTCCTTCTCGAGTATACTCCTTCCATGAGGCAGCTCTAATTGCTATGAAGTCTTCTCTTATGTCTGGCCCTCCCCTAGTTTTTTCTCCCTCACCTTTACCCACTGCTCTTAGGCTAGCCCTCTGGGGAAAAAGAGGAATGGTTATTCTACATCAGTTTTTCAAATATTTGAAGAATCTGACAAACTTAAGCACACCAGAGCATGTTCACAGAGAAAAAAGAAAACACCTATGAGTTATTTTGGACAGTAAGTTGAAAAGGAGTAAGTAAGATGCTTTTCACCCCTAGACATCTGTGATTTCTTTGGTCTAGGGAGCTATGAGTGAGAAATATCCTCTCCTAAGGCAGATCAGCAGATTCTCAGGGAGTTGCCTGAAAGCACTGAGATGTTAAATGATCTACCGAGTATGTGTCAAAAATAGACCTAGAACCTACATCTTCACGGACACTCAGTTGCTTCTCACATAAGCATGACATGGTAGTCAAAACCCATTATTTTCCTTCAGTCACTTGGTCTTGTATATATCTTGTATGTATGTATTTTTTTCCTTATTGTCTTTCCCGTCAAATTGTGAGCAACACAAGGGCCGGGAATGTCTTTTGTATTCCCGGTGCTTAGTACAGTACCTGACCCATAATAAGGTACTTAATAAATAAATGTTTATTGACCGACCGACCAAAAAAACCTATAACAAAACAAAGGAAAAAAAAAAATAACGTCTTGGGTTACAGCAATAGAAAGGGGAATGTTTGTATACGGCACCTACTGTGTGCCTGGTACTGTGCTAAGTATTTTTTACAGACATTATCTCATTTGATTCTCATAACGACCCTGGGATGTAGGTGATATTATTACCTCCATTTTATAGTTGAGGAAACTGAGGCAGATAGAGCTTAAGTGATTTGTCCAAGATCACACTGCTATTAAATGTCTGAGGTAATGTTTAAACTCAGAACTTTTCTGACTTAAGGCCTACTATGATATCTATTGTGCCACTAGCTACCTCTTAATAAAAAACAAACAAAAACAAACAAAAAACTAATTCCAAATAATTTAGGTGATGGCTTCGCTGTATTGTCCTTGTCTGACCACATCTGGAATATTCTGTTCAGTTCTGAGCACCACATTTCATGAAGTGGCATTTGGCAAGTGGACATCTATCCACAGAAGGGAGTCCAGGTGGTGATTATACTGTAAATCATATCATAAATGAATTTGATTGAAAGAACTGGGGCTGTTTTGCCTGGAAAAGAGAAGACAAAGTGGGGCAGTTATAACTGTCTTCAGAATTTCAAGAGCTATCAGGTGGAAGGGGGATGGTACCTATTCTGTTCTGGCATAAATTGCAGAAAGTGAGATTTTAGCTTTATTTAAGGAAAAAAAATACTTCTTAACAAAAGTGAAATTTGACTGCCTTGGGAAGTAACAAGTTTCCAATTACTAGAGATATCTAAGCCCAGGGAATATAGCCACTTGTCAGGAATGTTATAGAAAGAATTCCTGTTGAGATATGCTATTTTAAAAAAATAATTTATGAAATTATTTACAATGGTGAGATTCTCTAATATTCAGACAAATTTTAAAGCATGATGGCTAGCATTTATGTAGTATTTTAAAGTTCACAGATTTCTTATAAACTTCTCATTTTATCCTAATAATAAACTTAGGAAATAGATGATATTATTCTCATTTTATAATTGAGGAAATCAAGGCAGAAAGGAATTAAATAGTTTGCCTAGGGTCACCCAGCTGCTAAGTATCTGAGGAAGAATTTTAACTCAGATCTTTTTGACTCCAGTTTGAGGACTTTGTATCTTATATGTTATCACACAGCTGCCTCCGAAGACAGACATCATTAACTATGATTGATATTAAGTACACAGAAAAAGTATTGTGCTGATTTCAACCTTATAGTTGCATAACAGTTGCATACAGTTATAGAGTGTATCCTATATGGTTATTTCACATGGCCCAACTCATATGTTTTCCGATTCTATAATCTTTGACTCTTCTCTTTTATATGCTTCTCATATTAAAAATTGATTACCAAATTCCTTTGATTCTGCTCTTTTAATCTCATGTTTTCATCCCACCTAATCTCTTTCCATGACTATCCTATTACAAGTTCTCACAACCACCTGCCTGTATCAGTAGTATCTAATCAGGTCTTTCTATCTCTAGACTCTTCCATCTTCTGCAATCCATCCTCTATCTTGCTGCCAGACCAATCTTCCTTATGTATAGACTTGATTACATGACTTTCCTGAACAGAAATTATCAGCTACCAATAAAATTCAAAATAGCTTTTTAAGACTCTCCATATTATGGGATCCCTCTTTATTTTTTATTGAAGCTTTCATTATTTTTTAAAACAGTTCTATCAATTCCCCAAACTTCCCTTGCCAAAAATTTACTATTGTTTTCCTTTGCATTGTTGTCATTGTTATAAAAATAGGTTTTTTTAGTTCTATTTACTTTGCATCAGTTCAAAACAAGTCTTCCCAAATTTCTCTGAATTATTCACACTGAACATTTCTCATAGCACAATAACATTCAATTACATCTATATAATTTTTTTAAAACTATTTTCAACTTGCTGGGAACACACTTTTTTCTAGTTTTGTTTTATTTTGTTCTTGTTACCATGAGAACTCTAAAATGAATATTTAAGTACTTACTAGAACTTTGGTCTTCAATCTTTGGCCTCATTGGTGTATATGCTCAATAGTGGAATCTCTTTATTAAACTATGTGACAAATGTAATCACTTTTCTTACATGTTTCCAAATTGTTTTCCAGAATGTCAATTCAAGTCAATTCACAGCTCTACCATTTATGCATTAATGTTCTTGCTTCTCATATACCTTTCAATATTATTTCTATCTGTTATTTGCCAATCTGTTGAGCAGTGTACCTTTCCAGACTAACTTATCCATTTC
Organism: Pseudochirops corinnae; assembly: GCA_028646515.1. NCBI lineage: Eukaryota > Metazoa > Chordata > Mammalia > Diprotodontia > Pseudocheiridae > Pseudochirops > Pseudochirops corinnae. Next base: position 116,662,525 of record CM053586.1, on the reverse strand, counting down.
CCTTTTCCTTATTATTAATCCTAGCCTTGTTGTACTATCTTTTCCTAAACAACTTTGCTACTTTTTTATTTCTTTGCCTTTACTCACTTTTCCTATACTTGGAATGTCCTTCCTCATCTATGTCTCTTGAATTCCTATTAACTTTAAAACCAACCCAAATATGACAACATCTATGAAGTCTTCCCCATTATGCCAGTTACTAATGAACTTTTCCTTTTGAGACCTCACATAGCACTTTGGTTTACATATTTGGAAGCATTTATCATCTGTTACTTTAGGTGATCATGACTTGTAATGTAAGCATTTGTGATGTAAGCATCACAAAGGTAAAGCACTTGCCTCTTAATTGTGTATATCTCTCAGCACCAAGCATGGTACTGAATAGTCAACAGGCCCTTATTAAATATTTGTCAAATTGAACAAGGTACTGATTTTATATATGTATGTGCACACACACACACACACATACACAGAAATTTAAGGAAAATAATAGCAATGAGCAATATGGTACAGTGGAAAGAGTATAGAGAGTCTGAAAACCTCTATTCAATCCTAGCTCTGATACTTACTACCTGTGTAGCCCTGACCAAGTTACTTAAATTCCCTGGGTCACAATTTCCTTATCTCTAAGACAAAGGGTCAGACTATGAAGTTTCTTCTTCTAGATCTATGTTTCTATGAATAGTGGTAAATTATACAAAACGATTCTAAGAGATTATTACAAAATATCAAAGGAAATATTAGATAAATATTTGGGAAGAGAAAGATGAATCTAGCTGACCTAGTGTAGATTTCCAAACTGGACCTATCCTTGAGTACTTTGACCTAGCTATTCTGTTTAGTGACCTAAAGGGTATTGTGAAGCCAGGGTAAGTTTCTTTCCATTTCCTAGCCTCACCTCAGACTTAAAGTTAGTTGATCTTAGTAGTCAACCTTCCTAGATTTCACTCTGGATTGATCTAAGTATCCTAAGCCAAAGAATGTCTAACTTTCTGGAATAGAGTAGTAAGATGTCATCCACCTATTTTTATTTCAGATCAATTCAACAGACATTTAATAAATGACTACTATGCACAGGGTATTGTGCTCAGTGCTAGTAATTGGGATGTGTTGGGCACAGGGATATATTTGTTTTTCTTTCTTCATAAAAAAACTTAAGAGGTAAAAAAAAAA
>CM053586.1:116647971-116660852 GCA_028646515.1 Pseudochirops corinnae | reverse complement strand
GTGATTATCAGTAAAATTAAGAAGACATTTTCACAATTAGATAATTATTTGAAAATCTCAAATAATGATATTTCAAAGTATATTTTTACAATGTTCTGTATTTTGTTTCTTCTTTTGAAGAAGAGAGATTGGAAAGAAAGTTCACTGGAAAAAATGCAGAGTTCTGGAAGGATAGGATTGACTTAAAATATGAAATATATAATTAATAGCTTAAGTGTGAACTAAGGTTTAACTGAAGCAAGATTTTTTTAAATAGAGTATTTAAAATTCAGGGAACAAATTATTGAAGAAATAAACTTGGCTAGTCTGCTTAGTGAAGCAAGAAAACTTCAGAAAAAAAAATTAAATTAGAAAACTATGATTCCAAGTACTCAACAGGCATAGATGGGCTTTATTTTTATAAGCATATTTTTGTTTTATTGAGAAAAATATTTTTTATTTTTAAACATACAGAATATATTTCATATATTAAAATAATATAGCCAATATTTTTCACATTCACATGTTTCTTCATACATGTTCAGCATGTCCCAAAAGCCTTTGTTCAGTTTTAAGCTATTAATAGTTTTAAAAGCTTAAAATGGAACGAAGTCTTTTGGGATACTCTGAATAAGAATATAATTTTTGGTGATCAAAAAGTTAAAGATACTGCTTATATTAAATGATGATGCCAGTTACAGGTGTTATATTATGGATAGTTAATTTTCAAAGTGTAAGGTTCATACAAAATAATGTCATGGGAATTTCAAAATATTACCATTTACAAAAGTTTTCTTTTAGTATATACAAATGCTTCAGTCTTTTGAAAATCAGAATTCTAAATCCAGAAAACTATATAGTGTCGGTATAAAGCAGTCAATTTTTTTTGTTATTTAATAGATAATGCAGATTTTTCTTTTATAAAATGAGTGGTATAGATTATGATTTCAGTTTGTGTCATTTACAACTCTGCCTGCCACATGGAAAGGGAAATCATTTAGATTTTTTCCTAAAGCTATGTTCAGGGAAAAAAAAAAGAATCTGGTACATGTGGTAATCACTATACAAGTAGGGCACAGCAGAAATTATTTGAAAGGCTTGTTGATATAAATAAGAGGGAAATTTATTGTTATTGAGTGTCCAAAGAACACACTGATTATTTAATAGGCCTATATACTGTATTAACTCTGTCATCCATCTCTTAAAAATCACTTAATATTGTTTTTTAAAGTATTGTATTCATGGTGTAGAGTCAGGCTTCAAAAGTCCATAATTCTCTGCTTAAAACGAATTGCTCTCATATTCACAATGTGATTTTTCAGATATTGTTACCTGATTACTACCGTGATTGCTACCATTTATCTTTCCTTTAGGTACAAATGTCTGAGTCGGGTGATTTGATGATCCCTTTTATATTATTCCAAACAGAGTCCAGAAAATTTTGTACCACTTTTTAGAATTGTCACCTCTGAGGTCACATTTCAGTTTTTATCAGTTGATCCACAAAGGTAGAAATTCAGAGCTTCTTCATGAACTTTTTGAAAGAGCTACAAACTGCTAAAAAAAAAAAAAAACCAACAACAACAAAAAACAAAACAATAAAGCTTAACAGAATTAGGGAACGTATATGCCTTTTTGAGTACCTGAACGAAGATCCCTGCTAATATCCACTTTCCCGTGGTAACAAACATACAATCTGGGAAACAGAAGCTAATTCCTTAAGCTTCATCAGGGGTTGTTAAATCCAGCAAGACAGTAAAGCATTGCCTGTGTAAACCAGTGCAGATCTAACTTTGAGAAAACAACTGTACACACCAGTTTCAAGAGTAGAACCCTCAGTAAAAGGGTTCTATAACACTGTATATAATACTGCTATAATGATGACTTTGTGGCACTGTTTTATTTAGAAAATAATTACAAGAATATTTGTAGCAAAGAGAAACTGAAACAGATGTGTAGAGGAAAATTAAGACAGGCTAAATTATCAACCCAGGAACTATATTGACTTCAAGTAAATAAGTTAAAAATCTCTCTGAATTTGATACCTCTTCCAGATACTGGTTATATTAATAGGGAATCTCCATGCAAGTAGTACTTTGTTCTGTGCTAACCAATATATTCCATACAGTTCTCAATCAACCAACCAACAAGCATTTATTAGATACCTACTATATGCTAGGAATTCTGCTGGCTACTAGAGATAAAAATACAGAGAATGAAATGATCTCTACTTACTGGCATCATTGACTTATAAATCTAAAGTTAGAAAGGACCTTAGTTATTGGATATGTTAAAAATTGTTTAATCACTGATATTCATATAGCATTTAAAAGATAAGTGCTAAACTCCTTGCTCAAGAATAGGCAGAACCAGATTAAAATGTATTTGGGAAATATTTAACAAAATAAGTAAAATAGCAATACAACACTTTATTGTTGTTCAGTCATTTCAGTTGTGTCCAACTCATTATGACCCCATTTGGAAGGGTTTTGTTTTTTTTTTTTGAGAAGATACTGCAGTGGTTTGGCATTTCCTTCTCCAACTCTTTTACAGATGAGGAAACTAAGGCAAATAGGATTAGGTGATTTGCTGAGGGTCACACAGCTAGAAAGTGTCTGAGGCCAGTTTTGAACTCACAAAGATGATTCTTCCTACCTCCAGACCTAGCACTCTATCCACTGAACCATATAACTGCCCAACAATACAACATAGAAAACACTGATTTGTAGTTTTCCAAGTCAATATTTGGTCTCCAGGGATCCATTTCTGTTTGAGTTTGACACCACTGCTTTAACATTTTGGAAGCACTTTCCTCCTAATAGTCCTATGATGTAAGGAGTGCTTCTCACCTCTATTTTATTACGCCTTTTTTACAGATGAGGGAAATGAAGTCCAGGGAACTATAGGCATTTATTTCCCACCAAGGCATTTGGAAATGACAGAGCCAGGACTCAAGCCTAGGATTTCTAACTTTAAATTCATGGTTTCTTCAATTATACCACACTGCCTTTTCTAATCTGAACAGTGATTAAGAAAAAAAAAAAGAGTCATTATCTGAGGTGATATTTTTCTTACTGTTTCTTGAAATAAACATTTTTCTATTAAAACATTCAGATTCTGCTCATCTCCATCTTCATCATTATCATAATCATCATCTTCTTCATTATTATTCAGTCACTCAACGAATAAACATTTATTAAGCAACTCCTATAGTTTAGGTACTATACTAAGTAAGCACTCATAAACTTTTTGTATAATTTAAGGATCTCTACCTTGTGATCCTGATGAACCCTGTGAAAATGAAGCTCTTGACTGTTTTCATAAATAAATATTTTCTTCCCTACCCAATGAATGAATATTGATGGACTCATGGCAAGTTTTTGCTACAGTGCAATAAAATTCCTAGCAGTTGTAACTATTTGTGTATTAGAAAATAAGGATAATTTTAAAAGGTACAAAATCTATGTCTTTCTCATGTATATCTAAATAGTTTGAGCCATGAGTAAGAAACGTGTCATTTTTTTTCCTGCTCGTAGAAAGATGTATGGAAGGTCCTAAAGAGGTAAATATGAGCTTTCTGCAATATGAGATTCTACAAAGATCAATTCGGAAGTTTTAATACTATATAGTCTCAAGTCTTGGTATATTTTGAAATCAAAGGTCATAGAATTCTTGCAAATGCAGTAATGCTAATGAGAGAGTGGCATAGCTAGTACAGAGCTAGATATGGAATCAGGAACATCTGGGTTCAAGTCCTGCTACCAACTCATACTTTTGGGACCAGTGGCAAGTCTCTGAGGACTATAGGCAGTGCTCTAAGTGTGAGAGAGTGGATGAAAACAAAAACATTGACACTGGAATCAGAGGTCATATGTTCAAATCTTGTTTCTGATCATTACTATGCAAGAGACCTTGAACAAGTCACTTTTCTTCCCTGGGCCTCAGTTTCCTCATCTATTAAATGAGAATGTTGGTATAGAACAGGGGTGGGGTACTTGTAGCCTTGAGGTTACATTAATTTGTTCTGTGAAGTTTGGATTCAGTCAAAGGCTGGTAGTTGAGGACATTGAAGGCCAAATGTGACCTCGAGGCCACAGGTTCCCCATCTTTCCACTAGAATCTAGACTCTAGATCAGTGGTTCTCAACTTTCCTAATGCCATGACCCTTTAATACAGTTCCTCATGTTGTGGTGACCCCCAACCATAAAATTATTTTCGTTGCTACTTCATAACTGTAATTTTGCTACTGTTATGAATTGTAATGTAAATATCTGATATTCAGGATGTATTTTCATTGTTAAAAATTGAACATAACCCACAGGTTGAGAACCACAGCTCTAGATAAACTATTGCTGCTCTAGATCAGTGAATCCACATGAAGTTACAGAAAATTACAAATGTGGAGGAAATTTCTCTACAAGGAGTTCCTTATACAGATGAAATTGCAGACTGATAAATGGAATAGTGGATAGGAAGCCCTGAGTTCAAATCTTGCCTCATATACTTTCTAGCTGTGTGACCCTAGGCAAGTCTTGTGCTCTCTGTATCTCAGTTTCCTCATCTATAAAATGAAGAGATTAGACTTGAAGATTTCTAAAGTCCTTTCCAAGTCTAAACCTGTGATTTAAGATTCTTTGTTTTCACTTATACAAATTCTTCGCTTATGCCAAATTTGGCCAGTCATTCTAATATGTTTTACCCCAAATATAAAATAAAATAAAGGTGATTATTATATAATTAAAATGAAATAAGTTGTATTTAATACTGATAAAATATAAATATTGGAAATATCAAGGCAACCATGATGAAATACAATCCATTTTTTCTAACGCTCTGATTTTATTAAAAACCCATCCCCTTATCCAAAATTAAGGTCAAAATCAGATTTTTCTGAAGTAATATGCCAAGTGTCAAATGAATTGATTATCAGGCTTTTGGTATATTTTGATATAATTTGCAGTCACCTTACAAACCCCATCATTCTGCTCTTGTCACAGTCCTTTATAAAAATGATTTGTTGTTGTTCAGTCACATCTGACCTCTTGTGTCTCCATTTGGGATTTTTTTGGCAATGATGCTGGAGTGGTTTGCTATTTATCTGTACAATGGAGCCATATTGTCAAGAAATCAGAAGTTAAGTGGTTGTCTAGGGTCACAAAGCTAGGAAGTATCTGAGACTGGATTTGAACTGAGGTCTTCCTGACTCCAGGCCCAGTGCTCTAGCCATTGAGCCACCAACCATCTCATGATTAGAAAAAATATGATGGGGAGAACTTCATGCAATATTTCAAATATGTTCTGACTAGAACAAAATGCATTAGAATTTTAACTTCTTAGCCTAAATACTACCATTTTTGTTAAAGAAGCCTTATCTTTTTCTGGCTAACACAGACTACTATTGACTCACTCTGAACTTGGAGACCACTAAGAACCCCAATTTTTTAAATGGACCTTATAAATTAAATTAAATATTAAATTAAATGGACCTTATAAATCATTTAGGCCAATTACCACATTTTAGCGATGACAAGGTTAATTACCTTAGCTCACTCAGCTTGATTGACTGCTAGGTCAACTCTTCCTATGTGTGAAACCATGTTGAATTTGCTACTTTATGAAATGTCAGTTGACAGCACACCACATAAGTTATTTATTTTAATCACCCGCAACATGAATGATATTTTAAGGCATTAAAAATTCCTATTATAACTGGTAGAGCCCAGATCTATGGTTATAGGAGCACTATGGGAAACTCAGGAGTGAATTTCAGAGCTGTCAACAATCCTGGAGTTAGTTCTAACCTAGTTTGAGGTTACTGCCTATTGGAAACCTTAGAACAAAACAAAATGAAGTTATAACTAACATAGTAGGTGCTTAATTAATCAACATGCATTTATTAGGTACTCACTATATGTCGGACTCTGTAGAATAAAAGGTAAAAATAAAACAGTCCTTGCTCTCAAGGAATAGATAGATATATAGATGCACCTATTATGTGCCAGGCATTGTGATAAGTAGAGCTTTTCAAATATTATTTCATTTGATCCTCAAAACAATCCTGTGAAATACTTAAGATGATAATCCCCATTTTATAAATAATGAAACATAGGTAGACTATGACTGCTAGTTGCCCAGGATCCTACATCTAGTAAGAGATCAGATTTGAACTTGGGTCTTCCTGCTTATAGCACCAGCTCTATATACATTGAACCACCTAATTACTCAGATAGATAGATTAAAAAAAAATACATCCATATTAAATTAGAGAGTGAGGGTATTAGCAGCTGGGGGAGATGGTATTCCTTGAGTTGTTATGAAAGAAGTCATTCTTGGAGGTGGAGATTATGTAATATAGGACTGTTTGGATTCTGAGTGTTGGGGGATCAATAAGTGCAAAGGAATAGAGATGAAAGGAATACGATATGGAAAGAATAGCAAGAAGTCCTGTTTGACTGAACTATAGAGTATAGAAAAGCGAATAATAGAAAATGAATGAGACAAAGAAGATAAGTTACTGCCGGATTGAAAATACTTCAAAAGCCAGAATACTTTGTTTTATCTTGAAAGCAATAAGGAGCCACTGGAGTTTAGGTGCTTATTAATTGATTGATTGATTGATCTTGAAAAGTAGACACAATAACCAGTAATTTTCTGTGGCAAAACATAGAGCAGCAATGTTCAGTGACAGTTGCAAGTCAAATTTTCTGATTTAAAAAGATGAGCCTTAAAGCACTCATTTATTGAATCAATCAATATTTATTGAGAACCAACCTTGAAAAGGGCACTGTGGGAAATAAAAGTATGTTATACTTGGTGTCTGTCCTCAAAAAACTCATAGTTCAGCTGGGGAAGCAAATGCACATAAAAAAAGATAAGTAGCAATATAAGATCATAAAGAATTGTCAAATTATCAGAACAGTGACACTTATGTATTCTCCCTATAGGAGTTTAGAAATAATTTTAAACTGGGAAAACTGGAGAAGGTCTCATGTACAAGTGGATTATAAATTAGGTATTAAAAATATAAATTAGACAGATAAAAAAGAGAGGAAAAAGGAGGGGATTGTATTCCATATATCAAAATAAAAATTGCATGAAAAAAGGCATGGAGGATGAGGGGATATAGTGGAAAGACAGGATTAAGGTAATGAGTTTGCAGTGGGTTAGTGGTAGATATGAGAGAAATTGGGCCCAAACAATAGAGGAATTAAAGAGAAGTATATTAACAAAGCCAGTAGACAGCTAGCATTTGTCAGAACAATCTAGGTTCGTGTCATGCCTATATACACTGGCTGTCTGACCTTAAGCAAGTCATTCAGTCTTTTAGTGCCCTTAAGCAACTCTTCAAGACTTTAAGTTGCAAGGCAGGTGTTGATTTCTGTTAGTAGAAATTTACTCAACAGGGATTCTATATTATTGATGAAAACACAGGTGTAGTCAAAAAGAAAGCTTTAACTTTGGTACTTCTGGACCCAATAATGGACTTTGTGCTTCTTATCTGAGGACCTGCCTAACCAATTAAGAGACTCATTTCCAGACTGGTAACAAGTTGATAATATTTAAGTGAGAGCAGCTCTCATAGACCATCTCCTAAATCATAATAGGGATGCTATTTGTGTCAGTGAAGGAGGTATCCATCCTAGCAATAACATCAGAATAAAAATTAATATTTACAAAGTGCTTTAAAATTGTAAAATTCTTTACATATATGATATTATTGGTGCATTGTAAAAGGAAGCATTTTTAGATATATTTCTTTTTTTGCTTAGTAATAGAGATGGATTTTCTCTGATAGATCCATTCTGTCATGACTGTCTCTCTTGTGATCAAATATACGCATGAGACAATTCAGTCTGTGGCAGTGGAAGTCTATAAAGGAAACTGACCTCCATGGGTATCAAAAGTGTAAATGGAATCTCAAGGGCACATTACACTCATCAAGTGAGTAGTAAACTGAACTAGACAGAAAGAAGAGATTTGAAAATATAGAATCTTTATTTTCTTCTGTTTTGCATTGGTAAAGAGATTTTCCACACTACAAGTTCCCCATACCAATCAAATCATATGAAAACATATGCATTTGTTTATATGTGCATCCATACACATATACATACATACACATATATATACATACATATAAACATTGTAGCATTTATGTATGTTACAATGACTTCATTCATGAAGGCTAAATATACCTAATAAAGGAATCCCTGTACAGGTTCAGAATTATGATCCCTCCAATCAATAACTGCCTCTACTAATGTCATCAAGGGACAGTGTGTGTGTGTGTGTGTGTGTGTGTGTGTGTGTGTGAGAGAGAGAGAGAGACAGAGACAGAGACAGACAGAGACAGACAGACAGATGGAGAGAGACAGGCAGACAAAGATAGAGACAGAGAGAAAGACAGATCTTGGGCTCTTATTGGTAAGATTTCATCTATCTTACACAGAACCAGTTCACCATGTCAACTTCTGGTTATGTCTAAATCACACCATATTTACTCTGGTCTTCTTCTATGTCTCACCAGAACTTAAACTATCACCAAAAGACTACACAGCTTTAGTATAACTATTTTCTCCTTTTCTACAATTATCAAAAAAAGTTGATCTTTGTTTTAAGTTCTTTGTAGTTTTATTTTTCAGTGTTCAGTTCAATTGAACATTTAATAAGCTCTTGCTGTGTGAAGAGTCCTGTGTCTGGAGCTAAAGGAGATACAAAAATAAAATTTAAATATTGTCCTGTATAATCCAGGTCTTGATCATCTGAGATTTCCCAATATCATTTTAATTTCAGTAATTTGCCTAGATAAACTTCATGTACATGGAAAAGATGGCATCATCTAGCACCTGTCAAACGGAACTATGTGCTAGTTTGGTACAATAGTAACTATAGTATGTTGGACTGGAGAGAGGAGCCAGTAGACATGGGCTCCAGTACAATGTAATTCTCCTAGTAACTCATTATGTGACATTAGGCAAGATGCTTCACCTCCCAGGACACCAATTTCCTTATCTTATAAAATGATGAGTTTGAACTAGATAATCAGGAAGGCCCTTTCCAGCTCTCCTGATTTATTGCAATAGCCTTCTAATTGGTTTTCTTTATTCCAGTTTCTCCCATTGGCAATCTATTCTCTATTCAACTACCAAAATTATCTTCCTAAAGTACAGGTCTGATTATGTCATTACCTTGCTCAAAAATTTCCCTATTGACTATAATAATACATATTCCTCAAGCTGGCATTTAAATTCCTTCACAATCAAACCCCCACCTATCTTTCCAGACATTTCATATTATTCCCTTTCATGCATCCCTGTATTCCATTCAAACTGGTCTGCTTACTGATCCCTTAACTCAACTTTCTGTCTCTAGCATCAGTACTTTTGGACAGGCCCTTCCTTTGGAAATACATTCCTTCCTTACATTTGCCTCTTAGAAACCTTGTCTTCCTTCAAGGTTCAGCTTAGATGCTACTTTCTCCATATGGACTTTTCAGATCCTGATTGTTAATGTATTCCCTCTCCCTCTATCTCCTTCCTCTGCTGTTTCTCCATCTCCCCTTCCTTCTCTCCTTTTCCCATTTCTCCCTCTTCCTCTCTGTCCCTTTGTCTCCCTCCCTCTTCCCCTCTTCTCTTCTCCCTTCTCTCTTCTCCTTCTTCTCTTGCTCCCTTCCCCTTCCTCACTTCTACCCCACCCCTCTTATCTGGCACATAATAGGTAGATAATAAATGCTTATTGATTGATTGTTTGATCGAAATATGTATTGATACTTGTGTATTTCACTGTCTATACATCCTCTTTTCTTTCACATTCAAGTGTAATGCTCTTTATAATGACCATTGTTAGTAGAGAAAATGTGCCCTACAAGACAAAATGATAACTGGATTTTATTCTTTACATGTATTGTCATGCAATTATAAGATTGACTTGGAGACTTGAAATTATATTCAAATTCTGAAGCTGCCACTAGCTAGCAAGTAGGCAAGTCATTAATCTCCCTAACCCTCTGTATCCTCATCTCTGTTGTTATTCGGATGAAATGAGATACTATGGCAAAGTGCTTTGAAAATTCTCACATTTTACAGATGCTACCTATTATTATAATTTCATCCTACACTAGTATAAAGATTGCCCCTTCATTTGCAGTTACAACTCTATCAAAGACCATGGCATCATATCTGTCTCATCTCTTAGGTTTACAAATGGTGTTGTTTCTCAATAGTATTTTGCTAGCCTGTGGCATCTTCATATTGTGCTCCCAGCCACTTTAAATTCCGCATGTCTACCTTTCTTTGGGGCATTACATTTCTCTGCTATGGAATAGCTACTTCAGTTCCTTTGCTGAGTAGTCATTATTTAAGAGAGATGTTTACATTTAATTGTAATGGACTTTTTTTCAATATCCAAATTACTATGTTCTGTTACCTAGGCACCTAGATGGCACAGAGGATATAACATTGAGGCTGTGGTCAGAAAGACATGGATTCAAATTCAGCCTCAGACACTTATTAACTGTGTAACCCAAGGCAAGTCTAATATTTCTCATCTGCAAAATGGGCACAATAATAGCACCTACCTCACAGGGATGTTAGTATATATGGAGATGACATACATAAAGTGCTTTGCAAACCTTTAAGGCATGACAAAATGTTTGTTGTTGTTCAGTTGTATGTTTTTCACTATAAGACTCCGTGACTCCATTTGGGGTTTTCTGGGCAAAGATACTGAAGTGGTTTGCAATTTCCCTTTCCACCTCATTTTATGGATGAGAAAATTGAGGTAAACAGGGCTAAGTGACCTGCCCAGGGTCACACAGCTAGTGTCAAAGAATGTATTTGAACTCAGGTCTTCCTGACTTCAGGCCAAGCACTCTATCTACTATGCCATCTAGCTGCCCCCACTATAAATGTTAGCTATTTTATTTTTCTCCATTATTTATCTCCTCTGGCATTTATTGTATCTCCTAAATGATATTAATGAAACTGTTAAAAAGAAGTAGAATTCATAGGATAAAAGATCTAGAATTAGAAGAGATCTCAGAGGCCATCTAACACCACCCCTTATTTTACAGATGAGGAAATTGAGACCCATAGAGGTTATATGATTTATCCAAGGTCACATCAAGCACATATGCTCCCAGCAAAGTGCTAGCGCTCTGGAAGAATACAGAAAAAAGAAATAATACATTGTCCTTACCTTGGATGATTACACAATTTTAACTAAAGAAACAAAATTAATGTACATGAAAAAAATTGAGAACAATTCAGTGTTTTACTTGGTTTAAAAAAAATTGGTTATAAGTTCATTTAAGTTCAGAAAATAGAAAGACTGGAGCGGACAGAAATCAGAGACAGATTCTTGGATGGGGTAAGCCTAGCTAGAGTTGTACTTTGAGATGTGATTATGATGCAAGTAAATGAAGAGGAAGAAAGGATGTATTCCACATGAGAGAAACATCATGAACAAAGAGGTGGTGGGAATATAAGTGGCATGTTTGGGGCACGGTTAACAGATAGACTGACCAAAATCAGTAAGATCATAAGAGAATCAGATCATAAATTTGGAGCTGAAAAAGACCTCGCACTATGTGGAATCCAGGCTTATAATTTTATGGATAGTAGTATAACTAGCAAAACTAGAAAAATCAGCTGAAAAATTAGTGTCATATTAGCAAGAGAACAACCTCAAAGAGAAAGGATTTTCTTTTTAAAATTTCTTATTTATTTATTTTAGCATTTTTTTTTTACATTTTGAGTTGTATGTACAGACAGTAGTATATATTTTTTGATCCTGATTCTTAATGTCTTCTCTCTCCCTCTTTCTCCTTCTTCCTCTCCTTCTATCATAGAGATAGAAATAGAAAGGACCTGTTGGTCACTTAGTCCAACCTGCCTTATTTAATTTTTTAAAAATTTTTATTTAGTTAGTTATTTTTGCTTTTTGGAGGGAGGCAGGCAGGGTAATTGGGGTAAAGTGACTTGCCCAAGGTCACAGGGCTAGTAAGTGTTAAGTGTCTGAGGCTGGATTTGAACTCAGGTCCTCCTGACTCCAGGGCCAGTGCTCTATTCACTGCACCACCTAGCTAACCCCCTGCCTTATTTTATAGATGAGGAAACTGGAGTAGAAGAGGAAGTGACTTGCCCAGGTTAACACAGGTAGTTTAGTGGTTTAATCAGTATTTTGCATCATTTTTTTCATAAACCAAATCCAATGCTCTTTCTACTGCATTATTTTGCCTCTAAAGTCATCCACATAGAGGGGATAAGTAAGACCCTGTGAGTTGATGAGTTCAGGATTCTAGTGAAGATAGAAAGAAAAGAGCAGTAGAACAAGAGATGTGCATTGGGAGACACTGGAGGTTCTGAGACAGGAGGAAGAGCCAACAAAAGAACCAGAAAGAGAGTTGTCAGAAAGATAGGAAGAAAAATGGAAAATTCAGTGTAATTGAGACTAAGAGATTTAATGGAGAGAAAGTAGACGAGAGTAATAAGTCAAAGATACATACACATAATACCGTGTTGGTGCCATGTGACACCTGTTTGCAAAGCACTGCATTGGCCTTCCCATTGTTTTTATTTCATGTGTAATTACGTCAGAGCATTGCTAAAGATGAGAAATGAGTTAAATTCATCAATATTTTATTACAGATTAAGATGTTTGAGTTCATGGTTGACAGATTAAACTTTGATGTTTGCAGCTAAATAATGTATTTAGTGCCCATTGTTACCATTTTAAATCATTTGTTGATTTTTTTTATCTAATTTTAATGACTATTATAATTTTTTACAAGTCTCATTTCTTTTCTGTTCATAGTTTTAACTATGGCCATATCACTCTGTATCACTGAGCCATTCATATATAAGAACAAGGAATAACACTGTGTTCTTCACAGATATGCTCCT
>CM053586.1:116635484-116647871 GCA_028646515.1 Pseudochirops corinnae | reverse complement strand
TCTCACAGAGAGTATCAGAAGTGAGATTTGAAGTCAGCCTGACTTCCTGACAAGTTTGGTACTCTAACCATTATACTATCCTGCTTCTCTCATATTAATAACATATTAATGTAGTTTTTAAAAGTTCAGTCATCTAATTAGAGAAAATTTCTCAAATAGGTGAGTAAAATTTTAATTGAAATTAATTTGATTATATCATATGGCCAAATGTAGTATTTAGAATTAAATATATGTTGGAATTCTTGAGAGTAGAACTGATTCATCACATGAAAAATATTATTAATAATAATAGTGAGCAGCCAGGTGGCACAGTGCATAGAGTACTGGCCCTGGAGTCCAATCCAGCTGCAGATACTAACTATATGACCCTGAGCAAGTCACTTAATCCTGTTTGTCTCTAAATAGGAATAAATAAATAAATTGGGGCAGCTAGGTGGCACAGGAGATAGAGAACTGATCCTGGAGTCAGGAGGACTTGAGTTCAAATCCAGCTTCAGACATTTGACACTTACTAGCTATGTGACCTTGGGAAAGTCACTTAACCTCAATTGTCTTACCAAAAACATAATAATAGTTAACATAATGCTTTCTGTGTGCCAGACATTGTGCTACTCGTTTTAAAATTATTAACTTGCGTGAGCTTCTCAACCACCCATGGAAGTAGGTACAATTATTATCCTTCTTTTATAGCAGAGCAGATTGAGTAAATAGAAGCTAAGTGACTTTGATAGGGTCATACAACTATCTAGGAAGTGTCTAAGACTGGATTTGAACTCAGGTGTGGTGTTCTATACAACATACCACCTACCTGCCCCAAAAGGAATATGGCAAGACAAGACAAGGGAATGGGCCTAAGATCTATCTTGAATATTTTATCTATCCTTTGAATCATTCTTTGAGAGACATATCATATATCTCCATCCTCAACAGAATTCCTTAATTTAAATAGTTACTTTAAATAGGAAAGAAACCATGGTATAGTGAATAATGGGCTGGTTTCAGAGTCAGAAAGACCTGGGTTTGAGTACTTCCTCAGACACATACTCTGTGGCCCTGGGCAAACACTTAAGCTCTCAGTGTCTCAAGCAAATCTCTAATACTACAAAGTTTAGAACAGTGTTCAGCCTACACTAATAGAAGAAACTGGCCAAAATAATGAAATTATAGGTTCAGGCTGGGAAAAATGATAGAAACAGGACCACATTAAGAATATACTGTGCCTAGATAGATGACAAATTAATCAGTCCACAAATATTTATTAACTACTTACTATATGTCTAGAACTATGCTATGCACTAGGCAGACAAAGAAAGGGAAAATTGTCCCCAAGCTCTAGTAGCTTACGTATTATAAAGGAGACAGCATGCAAATAAATAGGTAATGCATATTACATACATGTACAAGTATATATGTACATAACCTATTTCTTTATATTATATTACCTGTATATACATATTTGTACATACAAACATATACATATAAGTGGTGAGAGACGGTGAGGAGTGTATATGATATACATTAAACTTATCTACATACATTTGTAAATATTGATATAGTATAGCGTAGTGGCAACCATATTGTTGTACCTAGGATGGCTACTAGTGCAGGTTCTTAGATCTGCTTTACTAGGAAAGATAGCTGTTTAAGCAGTCAATGACTGTTTTAAATTACATTCACTAGTTCAGGGGAAGTCACCACCCTGAACCTCAGAGAAAATACAGAGAAAATGCAGAGAAAATACAATCAGAGAAATAAAGAGCAACACACAGGGCTCTGACTGCCTGAATCAACTATACACTTTACATACCTACCTGGACCTAAACAGCCTTTACATCTGAGCATTGGAGGAGCTCTGGACATGCTCAGAATTTCGACCAGGGCATCACAAGATACTTCTCATAAGTGAGTCCCCAAAAGCAAAATACCAATTCAGAGTATATATACACTTCTCAGAGCCAGAAGGTGTCACAACCCTCCTGACTCAGCACCTCATTAGAAATTAGCAAAAGGTGTGAAAGCCTTCCTGCAAGCAAGCCTCCTCTAAGCAAGTTTCTCTTAATGAGCTCTACCTGGGGCCTTTTTATGGGTGGGGAAGCTCTTACATCCCATTAACATTACATATAGAAGCAAGGTAATGGTAATCTTAGAGGGGACTGATAATAAAGGCTAATAGTTTTAGAGTTGGAAGCAAATTAGTATCTTTTTTAGTGCTGGTATCATCATTTTACAAATGAAGAAACTGAAGTTTAGATAATTGCAGTGACTTGACCTAGGTATCATGTGGGAGAAATGTGACTGGAAGTTAGGTGCTCTATATTACCATATCATAAAGTGGTATATGAAAAGTAGTAAAACTCAAAATTTGAAATATTAGATGCTTCTGAAAAAGTAACTTGAAAAAATCACTAAAAGTTACATGATTAAATTTGCAGAGTATTTTCCAGTATTTCTTGGCTTAGCAGATGCTTAAGGCCCCAAATGATGAGTATTCATTCCATGTACAATTTTCATTGAACATGCAGAATTCACGGACGGTACTGTGCAAGATACAAAGATGAGTAAAGTACAGCCACTGCCTTCATGGAACTTTATCATCTCTAAAAGAATGATAGAGTCAGCTACCCATGTGATTATGGGTTGAAGCATAGTGTGATGTGCCATTAGAAAATAATGTTTTTATTCAGAGGAAATTGTCACTGCTAGCTGGGGAGAATCATAGTTAGGAGATGTATTTTATTTGGGATCTGAAGAATGGAGAATTTTTCCAAAAGCAAACACCGGGTAAGGGGAAGGCCATGTCAGATTGAGGAAACAAGATCAAAAGTGCAGAGGCAGGAAAGGGCAGATCATATTAAAAGAATAATGACTAGTCCAATTTGATCAGAGCATAGTGTCCACGTAGGGAAATGTATTTAAAACTGAGAAGGCAGATTAGGGATATAGCATGGAGAACCTTGAATAACATGGTAAAAAATCTGGGATTATTATATTAAACAACAGGAAGCCATTGAAAGTTTTTCAGCAGGCAAGTGACATAATCAGAGGTGTCCTTTAGAAAGGTAAATCAGGGTGTATAGAATGGATTAGAAAAGGAGAGACTAGACGTAGAGAAAGCAGTTGGTGGATTATTAACATTGTCCAGATGAAAAGCAATGAGGTCATAAATTAGGGTGGTAGTGGTGGTGAGGATCATAAACAAAGAAGGGGTTAAGGAGGAGATTTTTGCTGAGGTAAAAAAAAAGCATAAAAATGACCTGGCAAATGATTGGCTGTGGAGGTTGCAGGACAAAAAGGAGCAAAAGTTTGTTCCCAGGGTTTCCAGCTTGTGTTACTGAAAATATGTTATCATTAAAATAGATGGAGAAGTCAGAGATAAACTGGTTTATGTTGAGGAGAAGACATTGAATTTCATGTTGAATGTAATGTTGAGTTTTTGTGGAGTTTTACTTGGAATGATTTTTTTTAAAGATCACTGTCTACTCATGATTGTTTCTGCCTGGACATGGGCTTATTTTTATGGGGGTAATGAGACCCTACATTTTTTTTCAAAGGTAGAACTTTAAAAATTTCCTTTAATTTTCTTGATCTAGCATATGTTTTAGGAACATGCATTTTTCTGGTGTAGGGTGCCCAAGCTGTAGGGATTACAGTTATGTGAGTTAAGGATGCATCATTTTTTTCATGATCAACATCAAAATCATATTCACAGATTTACAGTAGACATGTAAAATCTATCCATTCACCCTCTTTCATTAAAAAAAAACATTCATTTTTCTGTTGGAATGATAATGATGAGTTTTATCAAAAGATAATTCAAATGAAAATACTTTTTGACAAATAAGCAACCTAAAATGCTATTTCTTTTTTCCACCACCAAAAATGAGTTAGATATAGCTAATATAACACACTTTATTTTAAAAATATCCTGTTAGGTCACCAAAATATGCTGAAACTTTTCCATTTAGCATTTTATCATAGATATCAAGTGCTAACCTTTTTCTGTCAGGGAAAGAAAGGCAATATTTTTCATAAGAACAATGGTAACTTAGAATTCACATTGAATTGATAAAAAACACTGAATGCAGATCATGATTTTAAAGCTAGTTTAGACCTTAGATGAACTTTTAGATCTGTCAGATACTTGAGTTCTATGGATACGCACACACACATACATCATTTACTTTTGACATTTTAAAGATTCCTAATATTAGGCCTGATCAGTAGTAAGTGAGTCATCAGCACCTTTTATCAGTTGAATTTCTGAATGGCATTAAGTATGCTTACTGCATCTGTTCATCAATACGTTCCTTTTTCTCATGCATTTGTAATTGCTGTGTATTTGAACACACAGTTGTCATAACATTAATTAGAACCACAGTTCAATATGTGTATATTCACAACAGGAGAGATTAATTTCAGCAGATTATTAGCTAGGAATGTGCTATGATGATCCAAAGTAATAGTCTAGGTCCTTAATAATTTCTGTGCTATCTTGAACTTTTTGCATCATCAAAGGACAGAGAAGGGGAAAACAGTAGTTTGTTGCTTTGGGAATCTCTGCCTTATGTGAAGGGGATGGCAGGGAATCACAACATTTGAGACCTGGATGGAATGTTTGAAATCATTTACTCTAGGGTTTTTAATATTTTTATGTCTTAAGCCTTTTTGACAGCCTTTTGAAATCTATGGCCTCCCTAATCAGAATACTATTAAATGCATAAAACAAAATAACATGATTAGTACGGAAATAAGTGATATTTAAATACAATTATCAAAATAATAAAGAAAACAAGCCCATAGAATCCAGGTTAAGAACCCCAGATTCATTCCTCTACCTCTATTTCACAAATGAAGAAATCAGCTGGGGGAAGTAGAAATGAGATGCCAGTAAAGACAAGCCAATACGTGGTATTTGGCACTTATGCTCCTTCAGGGAAAAGACCGTTTTCCCTTTCTTTGTATCTTTAGAGCTCATCACAGTACCTGGAGAACAATAAGCACTTAATATATAGACTTGATAAAGGAATGCTGACTGAACTTATTTGAATAAATGAATAATTGACTGAGTACAGTGAGTAACTTTTCTACTGTGGCATGTTGCTTCCCTAATCTGACTTAGCTGGTTTTGTGGAGAAACACAAACTTTTATACCCTATAACCCTAACCTGCTTATTTTATTCCTAGATCATTTGTCAGTTCATAATACTTTATAGTTATTGAATTTTAGTCTACCTTGTCTGGAGACTGGAGCCCTGAGTCCAGACTGATGCACAGATGGCTATATAAGCTCCTGGGGCTTTTGATAGTGGAAGGTCAGGCTGCTTTAGCTCTCAGGTCTTGGAAGTGTCCCTTAAGGCCTGACCACTTCAAGACCTGTCTACTACCTGGTTCACTCAAATTTTAAAACTTGCCCTTGCAGCTGTTAACATTTTGTATCATATTTTCAAAAGTTGGTATCTTTTATCAGAATAAGGTCATGTTAAAACTTTGAGAAGTCTGAGAAATCCTCCTGACCTTTTTTTGTCCTCCTTTGCACCAGAAGCAGGGGCATTTGTTGTCCATCACCCAAGGATATCCCCTTCCCATTCGATGGAACTAAATATACTTGAGTATACCATGAGTCCCAGAGAGGCTGCTATTCTACTCATCTGTCTCTCATTCCTGTCTGTTAAGTTTTTATTGTAGTATTGCATCTCTCTTCTAACTCTGCTTATTAGGTCAATTAAAAGAAATACTGGTAGCCTTTCTTGCTTCTGGTGGTTCTGCTGTTTTAGGACCAATTTATTCTGTTTCCTTTTATGGATAAAATTTGTTTTTTAAGGTAGATTTTTATTCTTTTCATCATAGCAGTTTGGAATATATAAAATATAATGTGGATAATAGAGAATGTTCCCTGCCTACTTTTGCCTTACCACATGGATGATTCAACATTTAGACATATCAAAGGTGATCCACTTTGGCATTTTGATAAGATTTTGCAAAGTCTAGGTGATACAAACTTTTGAAAAGTCCCCTACCTCGTGAGTCTGTTAAAAGAAGAGACAGCTTTAGGTTTGCTTCCTCTTCCTGGCACCCTCCAGGTGGCATCATGAATCTAGGGACAAGGAAAGGCAATTCCTTCTTAATTATGTGACCACAGGCTCATGAGAGCAAGGGATTAAAAAAATGAGTTTGTACCTGGGACCCTGGTTACCTGTTTGGCTTGTTTCCTAAGTAGACATTAAATATCCATCCAAGGGTAGATATAACCATATTTGGAGGTGACCTTATGATTTTATTTTTGTCCTTATGCTTTTGAAAGTTCTGAAGAACTTAGTTTCTAGAAGTTGAGCTGATATCAAGGGCAGTTTCTACATGAAAGAAAATGGTGGTAAGGGGCATGATTCTTGCATCTATGAAAAGGGAAGGAATTCATCTTCCTGTTCTGTCTTTCCAGAAGACATAGACTTTGAGGGAGACAGGAGATGAAGAGAAATGTGACATGCCTAATCAGCAGTACAGAAATCTTTATGTTCTGGTGAGATCTGAGTACCAGCCTCCTAAGAGACTATTATAAAAGTTATGTTAAGTTAAATGAATCTTGTTTTGTTATGCTGTCAAAGATGGATTTGAGTCATTTGTATCTGTTAATTTTCATTTTGCATGTAGTCATGTTAAGTCACAAACATTTGCTAAGTGTCTACTGTGTGACAGGCACTGTGCTAAGGGTTGTAGATACAGTCTCTTCTCTCAAGGAGCTCATAATCTAATGGAGGTGATAACATGCAAGTAATTATGTATAAACCAGTAATATTAAAGATAAATTGGAAATAATCTAAAAGGGAATGAACCTAACATGTACAAAGAAATGTCTGTTGCATTTCTAATCCGTATCACAAAAAATTCAGTATTTTTCTACTCTCCTCTTGAGAAGGACATAGACAGACATGAGCCTAAGCCTAGCTTAAAATAATTTGTGCCCTGTAAGTTTCTGTAGATCTTTTATGAACTGAAGCACACCTTAGCCTCTTTCACCTTAGATGCTGTACTTCTTTAGGACTAAGAAAATGTCCCCTAGCTTCCTTTATTGTAGACAAGACTTCCCTGGGACTGAGCTGAGTTCATCTTGTGCTAAGACCCAGAAAGGCTGGATATCTTGATGAGAAATAGTTGGGATCAGCAATAGACAATGTTGAAAAAAAAAAACCGTCCAAAACAAAAACAAAAAACATTGACATTTATTTAGCTCTTTAAGATTTGGGAAATGGTAGATAGCAGCATTATTGGCCCCATTGTACATAATGAGGAAACAAGCTTTGGCAGTTATGTGGCTGACATTGGTGGCCACATAGCTGGAATGCAAGTGACCAAGTTGTCACTCAAATCTAAGTCCTTCACAAATCTGCTATGTTTCCTATTATATTCTACCAGATTTCTACCAGAAAAAAAAGGAATCAAATTAAAAATTTAGAATCCTATTTTTCCCATACAATAATTAGGAATGTTAAAATTGAGTTTGCTATGCTGCAAAATGGATGGATTCAGAGTCAAAATTAGGAAGAGATGAAATGCTTTTCAGAGAATATTAGGTATGGTTCATTTTTAATGGATTAGGAAAGAAACTACCCTGCTAACAAGTTCTGATATTTTAGAAAACAAAACAAGAACATAATTGGGATTTTCAACTTGTTACATTGATAACCATAAATATAAAAACACACAACAGAACATTATAGTGGGATTATGAAATCAGACAAGAAGAAATGGTTAGGCTGGGTTGTATTCTACACTGATAGGGAGAGTATCCATACTGATAAAACCATGAACATATTTTCTTGCTGCATTATTCTTGACTCTGGACATACATTTTTTCAAACACATACTTTTGTTTCTGTTTTTTAAGAAACAATTTACTAATAAGGTAATACTTAACACCAGCAACTTTTTAAGGGTCTAATTATCTTTATATATCTATATCTATTTCTAAATCTATCTCTATCTCTGTATCTATCTATCTGTCTATCTATATTTATCTTATTTGTTCTTCACAAGAAGCTCTTGTGGTAGATAGCACAAGTATTATTATCCCTTCTTTACATATGAGGAAACTGAGACTCAGAGAGAAGAAGTAGCTTGCTTAAGGTTACATAGCCAGCAATTAGAAGATCTGGAGCACACACACAAAAATTTTCTGAGTCTAAGTCAAATATTCTTTTCCACTAAACTGCTTTGTCCTCAAGATAATAATGTACTTAAAGTGTCCTGAAATTCTTAATCTATCATGTTAATAGAAGTTAGTGTTTATGACCTTTTCCATCATCAAAGTTAAAACATATGATGGACTAACCTTATCTTTACTCTATTTAAGTGAGTATCACTATATCCACAATATCTCTAAATAATAAAGTCTCACTACAAATACTGATTCATAGTCTCAATGATTTCTTAAAAGGTAATAATTATATAGACTATTGTATCTCATGTCCTGGTACTTTTGCACAAGCTAGTCCCCATCCCTGGAATGCTCTCCCTCCTACTTTTTTTTCTCTTGAAATCACTTGCTGTATTTAAGGCATAGCTCAAGTGCCACTTCTAACATGAGATCTTTCCTGATTTCTCCATTTATTAATGTCCTTCCCACTCTCTTGCCTCTCAAATTACTTTATATGGCATTTGTATGTACTTACCTATGCTTAGACTGCAAGCTCCTTGGGGACTGGGACTGTATTCATTTGTTTGCCTTTGTTTCCCTAGCACCTAGCTCAGTGCCTGTATTACAGTAGGCATTAAATAAATGTGTGTTATTCAGTTGAATCATAGTTGATGAGGGCAAACATATTGTTCCAGGAATTTACTTCAGATAAGGATGTGAAGTCATACTATGTTGTTAACTGGGGCCATTTCTCCATTTCTGCCATTATTGACTGTTGTTCAACTGCCTAGTGGAACAGGTTTACTAAAATGTTAATAAAGTAAATATTTAAGCAGAGTAGGTGCTAACTACTTCAGAAGGTAGAGGGAAAATGCCAACAGAACAAGTAAGCCATACGAGCAGAATTGTGTAAATCTGGCCTGTTTACAAACTTGAAAACATAATTTACCTGCAATAGACCACAATATAGCAGCTGAGAGTGGTTGACATTACAGTGTTTGTCAGTATATTTTTCTATTTGAGCTACATTTCCATTTTGGAAAACAGGAAGAATGATGATTAAGTATTCCCTCTTTCATTATTGAATTTTCTAAATAGCTATTTCTGGGAGTGGGGAAGGTCTTCTAACTTGTAAAATTATGTATTTTTATTTTTCTTATATTTTATATGCCAATAGAATGGAAAGTTAATGGCATGTGTATCAAATAGAGGCAAGGCTTTGAGACTGTGGACAAGTCATTTGACTCTTTTAGCCCCATTTGTCTCATCAATAAAATGGGGAAGATAGCTATATTACCTGTTCCATGGACTTGTTTGGAGAAAATAGCTTTATAAACCAAAAAGTACTATGCAAACTGGGAGCTTTTATATTAATTGCTTGTAATCTTCATTTTTAAAGGTAGTTTAGGTTATATGCTATTTACATAATAATAATAATTATTATTATTTTACAAATTCAATTTTCCCTAGGATTTTGATATTCATAGTTATAGTTCAAATATATGTAGATGATATAGGTATACAATATAAATATGAATATATTTGGATTTTGAAAACCCTTATTGAAAAAATTGCTGAGAAGTGAAAATCATTGCCAGTATTCTAGCTACAAATTAATATATTTTGATTTGATCCTATATTTTGGTATATAGTCAACCTATAATAGCACATTTGAAAAATTACAACAGACCAATTTATTGCCATCCTCCTTTCCTTCCTCCCTAGGGTTTGTGACCATGATTCCTTTTTATTCCCTTTAGCCTCTTTCTGTTTCCTGAAAGTTGGTAGGGAAGTTGAAGAAACCAACATAAACAATTTACCTCCTCTCAATTTCAATTACATTTAATTTTCCCTCTGTCAGTCAAGAAGTACCTAAGGATTGCAGAAGAGTTAATGGAAGTTAGTAGGATCAGGCCAATTACTTCATTGATTCAGTCTTTATTGAGTAAACAACACTAAACTACATGCTAGTCTGAGATTTCTTAGGTTATAGAATTTATTTGTGAAATGGAGAGGTGCTTCTTTTACTACGGCTCTACAGTATGACTAATATCCTGCAGAAAGGAACTAGGACACAAAGTATAAAAAACTCAAACTCAGATTTAGGGCAAGGTAGCAATCTCTGGGCAAAATTGGAAGAGTGTAATGATGGGCAATTTAAAAATATTTTTATATATGTATATTTTTTCTTTGCCAGAAGAGTACACTTTATGTATCATATGGCACTAGAAATTATTGGAGGATAAATCAAGGAAAACAAGTTACAGTGAAACTTCAAAGCCTCCAGTGGACAGCAATAAAAAGGGGGAACTTTTTTTTTTTTCCTAATTTACCTATAGCTTGTCCTGCTCTGGAAGAAATTTAAGGTTAAGACAAAATTTTGCAATTGTTCATTTGAGTACTTGTTTCCCTATCTAAATCTATTAAAGGTTTTTTGAATAGGGAATTAGAAATGAAATGTGAAATGAACTAACATTCATTTCAGTACAATTCAGTTCAGTTGACCTCCTCCTCGGTCTAAGATATTCTACTATGCTTTCAGAAAACAATGACAAAAAAAGGATACCATTCCAACCCTTAAGGAACTTACTTTCTATTGGGAAGATATAGCAAGTACACAAGTAAACAAAAGGAAGTAAATTTAGGAGGGGGAAAGTGATGATAATGGAATGGAAGGATTAAGAAAGGTCTGTAGGGAATGGCACCTGAACTGGTGATTCAAAAGATGCTAGGCATTCTGCAAGGAGGAAAGATGGACAGAGGATATTCTAGCCATGGGGATTCCACTTGCATGTAGATTTGGAGGCAAACAATGGATTGTAGTATGTGGGCAACAAGACAGTTTACTTGGGCTTAAAGGGGGAAGAATGAGAATAATGTGAAATGAAATTGGAAAATTTATCATTTCAAAAGTTTGTTAGAAGACAGTACCAGTAGAATGGTGAAAAAATGCTGATAGAAACGAGAAAAGAAATGTAAGGAGCAAAAGAAAAAAAAATGTATTAAGGAGTGTCTATTGATGGAAATAGGCATTATTTTTTTAATTGCTTACTTTCTGAAATTTGAAATGCAGTGAATTCTTCTCTCAAACTTCCCTCCTTCACCACTATCATAGTCCCACTTTTATATTCCTCTTTCCATAAAATTGTTAAACAAATAAACTTGAAACTTTTAAAGATATTTCCTATCAACTAGGATTAAAAGTATTTATAAGCAGATTCTTAATTTGTCAGTGAATAATGTTCTTTAAATATAACTTGCATCAGTTCTCTACTACTACTAACGAATGGTCAAAATATCTCTGGGCTTCAGTAAAATCCTCTAAAAATGAGAATTTTGGCCTAGATCATCTTGGGAAGTATTTTCCAGGTTGACAGTTCTAGGATTCTATGAAATGGCAATGTATACAGACCACTGGAGGCAAGGAAATTTAAAGTTAGATTTTACTGACATGACAGCACTTATTTCTGAATGAGTTTGTTTTGTGCCTTCTTAAGGAAGAAATGAGTCCATTTAAACAAAATATTTCAGGAAAATTAAATGTGGACAAAATTTCAACAAAAATAATTATACTATATCTGATCAACATGGCAAGAAAGCTTGTGACAGCTTTTCTTTCTAAATTAAACCTGCATTGACTTACTTCCTACAGAATTACTTCCTTATAGAAATTAAGCTCAATGAATGCAAGGATTGTTTTGTTTTTGTACTTCTAGTCCTAGTACTTGAGGCATAGTAAATGCTAAATAAATTCTTTGTAATTATTTATTGAGTACTGGGTAAAGTAATATAGTCTTTTGGAAATTTGTAAGATTAAAAAAATAGGAATATAGTAAAAATCAGTATAAGCAGTATTTTTTTTTTAAATAGCCAGGAAAAGATACTCTGAGGAGAAGTCCATCCACTTAAATTTTTTTATAATTAAAGGTACATATATTTGCTGCCAGAGAATTCTTGTGAATGGACCTGTTCCTAACCTATTTGACCTTGAAGACAACAGCCTACATTTGATATTTTTGCTGTCTTCATATTTTCTTTGTAGATAATCAATAAAAAACTAAAAGATGACTGTTTGGTGGTAAATATCATGATTCATTGAGTCATAACTTACACGTGGAGGTAAAATTAAATTCATTTGTTCAATTTTTTTAAAATTGCATCACAAAATTTTAGTTGCACACAGACCTAACAGTGTCAGAATATTGAATTCATTTTAGTTCAATTCAGCTAACTTCAAACATTAACATTTCATCAGT
>CM053586.1:116612449-116634984 GCA_028646515.1 Pseudochirops corinnae | reverse complement strand
GACTATGTTGTCTTCCACATGATCCATGCTTTGACCCTTTTTGTCCCCAAAAAAGGAATCTAAAGTTGGGCACTATGTTTACTTTACTTCCTTTGCCTCCTCATGTTGCCAGTCAATTACTTGACTTTTTAGCTCTGTGGAACTCTCCTTCCAGAGGGGAAAGCTTTGTCCCAAATTGCTGGGGTTTTCTCAGCTGCTGGAGCTATTAGGAGGCCACCATCTCTGCAGCCCCCACCAACTTTGGCCAACTAGTCACACACCTCAAGACCACCACCAAGATCATGATCCCTGCCCAGGCAGGTTAAGGCAAGAGCACTTAGCCTCTGAATGATTTCTTGGTCCCCCTGCAATCTGCAGGCTGGGAGCTCTGAAGCAGCCACATGGAGGCAGCTGCAGGCCCCCACTTCTGCTGATTTCTTGCCCTGTGGGGTGGGACAGCCAAACACACTTTTCTCCCCCTAATTTAGCTGAGTTCCACTGACCTTTCACTTTGTCTTTTTTCTTATGGGTTGATAATTCTGGAAGATGCTGGTGATTCGCTCTCCTGAAGACTCCAGCAGCAACTTGTCCTGGCAGCCCTGGGACTGACGCTGTGACTGATCTCAGCTGCCAATGCACTGTAATGAGCCCTTCCCATCCTGCCTGCCAGGCTGCCTTCAGTGGGAGCTTTGTTTCTCTGTACTTTTGTGGGTTCTGGAGATCTAAAATTTGTTTAGAGTCATATTTTAATAGGTATTTGAGATAGTTATGGGGGAAGCTCACAGAGTTCTCTTGCTTCTATGCTGCCATCTTGACTCCACCCCTGAGCTTACTATATTCTTTTGGTAGTACACAAAATTTATGCAAAAAAATAATGCAAAATATTGGTTAAATAATTCCCAGGAAGATAGAACAAATTTTATATAAAGAGAAATTTGCTAACAATAGAACAATTATTACCAATGATAGAAAGGATGACATGTATGAGTTTGAGGGAAGGGAACTTTGAGACAGGTAGATTATGTCTAAAAATCAAAGTAATTCTAAGTACAGCAATATATAGACCAGTAGATTACTGTGATCATCACATAAGCTATGGTAGGATAGATGAAGAGATATTATTTTGGCCTTTTAGTCAAATAAGTTGTCAGTGAAACCTTGGTGTCTGGCTGGTCATAGTGGGGTGAAGCAATAATTAATTCATGAAATTATTAAAATCTGAAATGGTAAAGACACACTCAGTTCTTTGATATTCACTGGAAAGACCATGTTGGTAATAGGATGAAGGGCTATAATCACACTTTAAAAACCACAGAGAGTATAGTGATAAACAGCATGGAAAATACAGAGGCAAGTAGTGAAAGGTATACAGTCAGATGGAAAGGAGTCAGGGAATGGGATGGTGAAGGAAGACAAACAGAGAGGGAGAGGGAGAGATTCTCCTTAATGCTCTATACACAGAAGGAATAAGATTTCAATCTGTTATGTGACAACTGTGTATTATCCACTGTTTATTTTGTACATACTTTTATGTATACATGTATTGTCCTCTCAGAGAAGGCAGACCTTTTGGGGAGAGCAGGTAATGTTTCCTTTAAATCCTTGTATTGGTAATAGCTCCCACAGTGCCTGGCACTTGGGAGACACTTAATAAAGACTTGTTCATTGATTGATTGATTAAGTGGTTAATGACACTGTTATTACTGAATCTATTTGAATATGACCATCAAACTACTCCCTCTCTAGAGAGTCTACCATTTCATAGCTATATATCATTAATGACCTTGTATTTTTAAAACATACTGTCTTTGAATCCCAGAACCTTGAACAGTGTCTGACACAAAATAGAAGCTAATAAATTCTCATCAAATTCAATCTCACCCTAGAACCTTTTCTGCATGAACAGATATTTAAATTTTTATTACTCCCTCTGTAGGATAAAAAGACACTAGGAGAAAAATAAACAGAAGTCAATGGAAATTGTTTGACAAGAACTTTATTTTGAAAACGTTTAGAAATATTGGTATGTAACATATGGTTTCAATAGAGTTTTTGACCATTTTTTGTAGTTTATCAAGAAATATTTAGTATTAAAAAAAACCTCAAATTGTAATTTTTAAAGTTGCCAAATTATTTTCCTGAAATTTCCCTATAAAGTACATAGCACAAATATTTTGTATGTTTTTATGTGAAAGTTTGTGTTTTTAAACAATTACATGTAAAAGCAATTTTAACTTTTTTTAAAATTTTGTGTTCCACATTCTCTCTCTCCTTCCCTCTCTAACCCTTCCTTCAGAGAGTAACTAAGTCTAGATTATACCTGTGCAGTCATGCAAAACATATTTCTATATTAGTCATTTATTGAAAGAAAATAGAAAAAAAAAGAAATGAAGAAAGCAAAAAAAAAGTATACTTCAATCTGCATTCAGACTCCATCAATTCTTTCTCTCAAGGTACATAGCATTTTTTCATCATTAGTCCTTCATCATTCTCTTGCTTTGTAATGCTGAGAATACCTAAGCCAATAAGAGTTGATCATCACACAATATTGCTGTTACTGTATACATGGTCCCCCGTTTCTGCTCTCTTCACTTTGTGCAAGTTCATGCATGTCTTCCCAGTTCTTGTGTTTGTTTGTTTGTTTGTTTTTTGTCTGAATGTAGCCTGCTCATCAATTCTTATACCACAGTAGTATTCCATCATTGTCATATGCCATAATTTATTCAGTCATTCCCCAATTATAGGGCATCACCTCAGTTTCCAATTATTTGCAATCACAAAAAGAACACAAAAATATTTTTTATGAATTTATCCTTTTGCCTTTTCTTTAATCTCTTTGGAATATAGACCTAGTGTTGGCATTGCTGAGTCAAATGGTAGCCACAGTTTTATAGCCTTAGGGGCATACTTTGAAACTGCTCTTCAGAATGATTGGAAGAGTGCACCAATAGTGCATTAACGTCCGAATTTTCCCACATTTCCACCATTATTTGTCATTTTTTTTCCTGCCATGTTATCCAATCTGGTAGGTATGAGGTGGGACTGAAAAGTTGTTTAAATCTGCATTTTTCTAATCAATAAACAAAGAATTTTTTTCATGCTACTATGGGTAGTTTTGATTTCCTCTTTTGAAAACTGCCTGTCCCCATTTAATAATTTAATAATTTCATGAATTACTAATTCATCCCACTATGACCAGCCAAACAACAAGATTTTGCTGACATCTTCTTTGATTAGAAGGCCAGAACAAAATCTCTTCATCTATCCTGCCTTTGCTTCTGTGAAGGTCATAATAAGATTATTGAGAGATTACTGCTCTATATTGCTGCACTTAGAATTATTTTGATATTTAGAAATTTCTTTCCCCCAAAAGGTTATACCCAGTTTTTCTGGGTAGGTAATATTTGGTTGTAAACCTAGTTCTTTTACTCTCTAGAATATCAGATTCCAAGCTTTCTGATGTTTTAATGTAGAAGCTGCTAAATCTTATGTTATCCTGACTGTGATTCCACGATATTTGAATTCTTAATTTCTGATTGTTTGAAGTATTTTCTTCCTCTTCTGGGAGCTCTGGAATTTAGGTAGAATGCTCCTGGGAATTTTCCTTTGGGGATCTCTTTCAGAAAGTGATCAGTGGATTCATTGAATTTCAATTTTTACCATTGCTTTCAGGTACTCTAATAATTCATAAAAATTATCTCTCAATATATTTTCTAAGTCAGTTGTTTTCCCAATTAGATATTTCATGTTTTCTTCTATTTCTTTCTTTATTTTTGTTGTTTCTTAATTTCTCATGGAGTCATTAGCTTCCAGTTATTCAATTCTAATTTTTAGGAAATTATTTTCTCTGAGAAGCATTTTTATCTCCTTTTCCAATTTGCCAGTTTTTGCTTTTTGAGAAGTTTTTCTCTATAGTAAATTTTTGTACCTCTTTTACCAAGCTATTAACTCTCTTTTCCCAATTTTCTCTGCACCTCTCTAATTTGATTGACCTCTTCCAGGAATTATTTTTGGGACTGTGATCAATTTCACATTTTTATTTGAGGCTTTGCATGTAGGTGCTTTATTTCAACATCTTCTAGTTTAGTATTTTGATCTTCCCTGGCACT
Source organism: Pseudochirops corinnae (assembly GCA_028646515.1). Classification (NCBI taxonomy): domain Eukaryota; kingdom Metazoa; phylum Chordata; class Mammalia; order Diprotodontia; family Pseudocheiridae; genus Pseudochirops; species Pseudochirops corinnae. The sequence continues at coordinate 116,630,896 of CM053586.1, read as the reverse complement.
CAAGTAACTTTCTATGGTCAGGTTCTTATTTTATTGTTTGATCATTTCTTTTAACGTATTATTTTTTTTTAAGTTGGGCTTTATTCTTGGACTAAAATGAACACTTTTGCTATTTTCAGAGCTAGTTCTGGGGTGTATAAGATTTTATTTCTTCTAAGAGGGTATGATTGAAGGAGAGGTGAGACCAATGGTCTTCTGGCCTATGTTCTAATTTGTGAGCAACCACTAACTCTATTCTGCTTTAGAACTCTGAGCAGGATTCCTACTACCCTGAGGCTATAAGCTCTGGTATGGTAGTGCTTCTTCTTGCCCTGAGACTTGAACCAAATGAAAATTGCTAAAATTTTTGCATTTAATAAAAATAGCTGATAAATTATAAAGAGTTTACTTTGTACTGCACTGTGCTATGCACTTTTAAACTATTGTCTGATTTTCAGAATAACCCTGGAAGGTAGGGGCTATTATTATGTACATTTTATACACTTTAAACTGGAGCAAATAAAGGTTAACTTGCCTTATGTCACACAACTAGTAAGTGTCTAAGGTTATATTTGAACTCAAGCCCTCTTGACTCCAGGCCCAATATGTGTGTGCCTTCTATCCACTGGGCCACAAAACTTCCTCTATGTGTCTCTTAAAAAAAAAAAAAAAGATTGATAACCCATTGCCTAAAGCATAAATTATTAGAAGCTCTGTTTATAATTGTAAAGGAATGAAAAGGTCTAGTTTACAAACTAATGCTAATTGTTTTGTGGTCCTGAAAATATAAAAAATTATACAATAGAAAAAAGCACTAGGTACATGACATTGCTGTCTTCTTCCTTCACAGCAAGGCCTTAAGATTTAATATGATGTTTAAAGTTACTAGCTAGAGGCTAAATCCCATAAATATAGGATATTATAAATGTCCTGCTAGGTATTTTGCTTTTGAAACAATTGGAAGAGAAAGGAAATTTGCTTTATCATGTAAACCCTGTGCATTGTTGCAAAATCTGGTTTAGAGATGAAGAGGGTTTTGTGTGTATGTGTGTCTGTGTGTGTGTGTTTTTCTGGGTGTATGTGAGCTCTGATTAAACTCTCTTGCAAACATTGTCAGCAAATAAGATAATTTTTAGATTTTCAAAGGTTTTCATATACAAACATACATTCATAAAAGTAGCTGCTCTGAATGAAAACAGTACAATTTGTACTAAAATACAGGCTTCCAACCATGTAAGGATCTTTCTTTGTTATGTTAAATTTTTTTTAAGTCTTTTTTTAAACTTAGTCAAATACCATAGAAAGCCAAGAAGTCATGGAGAAAATACATAAAGATTCTAGTAAGTTGGGAAAAGGTATTCTCTGACAGTTAGTATAAAAAAGATTTTGAATATCAATTTACATTACAAATTAGTCCAAAAACGACAAAGAGAACATTTAAAATAGTGAGCTAGATTATTAAAGTTCAGATTCTATTATCTCAATATTAGCCAATAATTCCAATTAATTTGTAGAATTTAGTATTTAAATCTTGTTTTGAAAGGAAGAAAATAATATATTTCTTATTAAAATTATTTGTCTACAAGGCACACAATATCAGAGAAAGCAAAATACTACTAAAAATTTTTCTGAGGTTTATTTAGGTATCTACATCCCCAAGTTTATTCACTTTTGCAGTTTATTCAAGATTACAATTCTCAGTGTCTGGAAAAACCTGTTTTATTTCACCTCTGTCCTAAATTGGTTATGTAAATCAGTCAGTCAAAAACATTTATTAAATGCCTACTGTGTACTAGGAATGGGGCTAACCGTCAAGGATAAAAAGAAAGGAAAAAGACTGCCCTCAAGAAACAATTAAATGGGGCTGATAACAAGCAAAACAAAATGTACAAACAAAGTATATACAGGATGAGTATTGTTGGTCATTTATTATACTAGAGTTATGCGTGACTTCCTTCTCCAGTGGACTAAGGCAACAAGAGATAAAGTGATTTACCCAGGGCAGCTTCTGAGTATCTAAGGATAGATTTGAACTCAGGTCTCCCTGACTCTCAGCCCAACACTTTCCAACATGCCATCTAGCTGCCTTATAGGGAAAATAGAAAATAATTTACTAGAATTAAAGGAGATTAGTTAAGGTTTCTAGTAGAAGGTGGGATTTTAGTTGGGACTTGAAGGAAGCCAGAAAATCAAAGAGCTGGATGTGAAAAGAGAGAACAATCCAGGCACAAGGAAAAGTCAAAGAAAAATCTAGAGCTATAAGATAGAATTTTTGTCCATTTTGTTTTTTTAGTAAAATAGCAAAAAGTCAGTGTTACTAGATCAAAGAGTATGAGAGCAGAGTAAGGTATAGGAAAACAGGAAAGGAATAGGAGCTAGGTTATGAAGGGTTTTGAACACCAAATGTGAATTTTTATTTGATCCTGGAGGTTTCAGAAAGTCATTAGAATTTATTGAGTTGGGAGTGACATGCTTGGACCTATGCTTTAGGAAAATGATGTGGCAGCTGGAAGGAGGATGAATTGGAGTGGGGAAAGATTTATGACACCCAGATTCACCAGCATGCTGTTGCAATAGTCCAATGATAAATTGGTGAAAACCTGTACCAGAATGGTGATAGCATGAGAGGAGAGAAGGAAACAAGTTTAAGACATGCTACAAAGTTGAAATCAACAGGTCTTGGCAAAGGATTTGCATATAGGGAAGAACAGGTGAAAGTAAGGAATCATGAGCAACACTTAAATTATGAACTTTGAGAACTGGAAAGATGATGGTGCCTTCAAGACCGGTGGGAAGCATTTAGAGAAAAATGTAATAATTTCTATTTTGGATATGATGAGTTTAAGAAGTCTACTAGACATCAAGTTTGAGATGTCTGAAAGATAGTTTGAGACACAAGATTGGTGGTCAGAAGGGAGTTTAGGGTTGGATATGTAAATTTCAGAATCATCTTCATAGAAATGATAATTTAGTCCATGAGAACTGAAGAGATCATCTAGTAAAGTAGTATAGAGAGAGAAGAGAAAAATGCCCAGGACATAACTCTGTTTGACACCTACTGGTAGTGGGAATGACCTCATTATTTGGGCAATTCATTTGACTTCTCTTAGCCTCAGTTCCTTCAGCTCTAAAATGGAAATCATAACTAAGAACCTACCATAGAATGATGTTGAGAAGATCAACTAACATAGAAGTATAAAGCACCTTGTACGTGTTAAATATTGGCTATTATTTTTCTCATTGGATTCAGGGACTCCCATGACCACTGTGAAATTTTCAGGTCTCTAGCATTTCTCAACCTTTTATATTTCTCCAATATGTCTTCCCAGCATATCATTTATTGTTTACATAAATCAAGAGAATAAATCAAGGTCAAGAGAATAAAGGAAACTTTGAGATTATACTACATCCCTTCTTTTACAAAATGAGGAAACTGAAATTCAGAAAAGCTATATGGCTTACTCAAGGTCATATAGGTATCAAGGAATACCTGATAGACATCTCCCAATTTGTACTTTTAATGTATGTAGGGCACATTACAGCTATAGTTTTATTCTTGTTACAACCCCCAAAAGTTTTAGAAGTCACTAAAAGTTCTGTCCTTGGTCATTTCTTTTCTTTATATTATTTTCCTTACTAATTTCATCCCCATACATGGATTCAGATTTCTATGAGCATCCACACTGAATTGGAGTCAGAGGAACTGGTATCAAATATTTGCTATTATTTGGGTAACACAAGTAAATTGGACAAGCTATTTAATATTTTCAACTTTGGTTTCCTAATTTGTAAACTAAGGGAATTTGACTAGGTGATCTAAAAGATTCCTTTCATTTGTAAATCTATTATTCCTTCAGCTCCTACCTAATCCTCTAACCCTCCACTCTCAGTGGAGATAAAATGTAAAGGAACCAATAAGCAGCACTTGTAAAGTAATTGCTTGCGAGTATTTTATCTGGTTTGATTATTAACTCTTCAACTGATTGTACTACTTATAATAAGTCACTGGATTTTGTCTTGATCATCCTATGATTCTTTGTTGGTTAGCATGATTTTTTTTTCCCCTGTGTGGACATAAAATTACCTCCATATTTCATTGATAGTTGTTCTACGGGTACCTTTTTTAATCCTCCACTCCCATTTTTAAAATTTATTAATTTATTTTTACTTTTCAACATTCACTTCCATAATATTTTGAGTTTTAAATTTCTCCCCTTCTTTTCCCCCTCCCCAAAACAGCATGTCAAACACAGGCTCTATGTATACATTAATATTAAATGCTATTCACATTAGTCATGTTGTAAAGAAGAATTAGAACCAATAGGAGGAACCATGAGAAAGAAAAAACAAAACTACAAAAACAGAGAACAAATAGTATTCACTTATAAATCCATCTCGTACTGGAGATTTGTTTTTTCCATAAGGAGTTCATTGATGACTTATTCAATTTTTTTTTCTTTTTGAAATGGGGTCATTGTATTTCCTGGGAGATGACTTCCCCCTTTATGTTTTCAATACTAGCAATTTGGTTTTTTTTTCTCTCTTTTTTTTAAATCAAATTAACGAAAAGTTTGTCTATTTTATCAGTTTTTTTCCATAAAACTAGCTATTAGATTTATTTATTAATTCAATAGTTTTCCTAATTTCAATTTATTAATCTCTCCTTTGGTTTTCAGAATTTCTAATTCAGTATTTAATTGGAGATTTTAAATTTGTTTGCTAGCTTTTTTAGTTGCATGGCCAATTCCTTGATCTCATCTTTCTCTATTTTATTCATGTAAGTATTGAGATATAAAACTTCCCATAAAACTGTTTTCACTGCATTCCAAAAATTTTGGTATTTTTTCTTCCTATTATCAGTGTCTTGGATAAAGTTATTGATTGTTTTGTGATTTGTTTCTTGGCCCACTCACTCTTTAGGATTAGATTATTTAGTTTCTAATTAAATTTTAGTCTATCTTTCCATGGCCCTTTATTTCATGTAACTTTTATCACATCATTATCTGAAAAGGATGCATCTAATATCTCTGGCTTCCTGCATTGGATTGTGAGATTTTTATACCCTAATATGGTCCATTTTTGCATAGTTACCATATACTCCTGAGAAAAAGGTATATTCTTTTCTAATCCCATTTCATTTTCTCCAGAGGTCTACTGTATCTAACTTTTCAAAGATTCTATTCACCTCCTTAATTTCTTTCTTGTTTATTTTGTGGTTAGATTTATCTGGTTCTGAGAAAGGAGGTTGATACCCCACACTAGTATAGTTTTGTGGTTTATTTCTTCCTGTAACTCCTTTAACTTCTCCCCTAAGAATTTGGATGCTATACCACTTTGTGCATATATGTTTAGTAATGATATTACTTCATTGTCTATGGTACCTTTTAGCAGGGTATAGTTTCCTTCCTTATCTATTTTAATTAGATCTATTTTTGCTTTTGCTTTGTCTGAAATCATGATTGCTACATCTGATTTTTCAATTTTTCACTTCAGCTGCAGCATAACTTTTTCTACCTCAGCCTTTTACCTTTACTCTGTGTGTATCCCTCTGTTTCAAATGTATTTCTTGTAAACAACATATTGTAGGATTATGGCTTTTAACCTATTCTGCTATACACTTCTGTTTTATGGGAGAGTTCATCCCATTCACATTCACAGTTATGATTATTATCTGTGTCTTTCTCTCCATCCTATTTTCCAATCATTTTTGCTTTGCTCTCTCTTTTCTCCCTTTTCCTCCTCACCAGAGTCTTCTTTTTGACCACCACCTCTCTCAATCTGCCCTCCCATCTATCTTACCACTCTCTTTTTTCTTTTTTCCCTTACTACTTCTTCCCTCCCTTCTTTCCATCCCATCCCTTTTCTTTCCCCTTTCCCTTCCTATATCCTATAGGTTAATTTAGATTTCTATACCTTAATATGGTATACCTTCTTTGAGTTAAATCTAATGAGAGTAAGGTTCAAACAATAATCATCTCCCTCCCTTCTTTCTCTCTACTGTAATAGGTCTTTATGCCTCTTTATGTGATATAATTTACCCTTTTCTGCCTCCTTTCTTCTTCTACCAGTACACTCCCTTTTCAACACTTAATAAGTCTTTTTATCATTGCATAAAACTCAACTTATACCCATGTCCTCTATGTATATTTTTTCTATATGTCATAGTAAAGACATAGTTCTCAAGAGTTACAAGTATTGTCTTCCCTTGTATCAATGTAAACAGTTTGCCCTTATTGAATATTTTTTTCTTTTCTGTTTATCTTTTTGTTTCTCTCTTGAGTCTTGAATTTGAATATCAAGTTGCCTGTTGATCTCTGGTCTCTTCATCACAAAAGTTTGGAAGTCCCCTACTTTATTGAATGTCCATCTCCTGCCCCAAAAGATTATGCTCAGTTTTGCTGGGTAGTTGATCCTTGGTTGCAATCCAAACTCCTTTGCCGTATGGAATATCATATTCTAAGCACTCCAGTCTTTTAATATAGAAGCTGCAAGGTCCTGCATGATCCTGACTGTGGTTCCATGATATTTAAATTGTTTCTTTCTTGCTTCTTGCAGGATTTTCTCTTTGAACTGTTAGTTTGGGGATTTAGCTACACTATTCCTTGGCATTTTCAATTTGGGGTCTCTTTCAGGAGGTGATCAGTGGATTCTTTCAGTCATTATTTTACCTTCTGTTTCATGGACCTCATTGCAGTTTTCCTTGATGATTACTTGAAAGATACTGTCCAAGCTCTTTTTTGATCATGGCTTTTGTATAGAATAGTAATTCTTAAATTATCTCTCCTGGATCTATTTTCCAAGTCAGTTGTCTTTCCAATGAGGTTTTTTACATTTTCTTCTATTTTTCCATTCTTTTGACTTTGTTTGACTGATTCTCAATGTCTCATAGAGTCATTAGCTTCCACTTGCCCAATTCTAATTTTTAATAAATAATTTTCTTCAATTAGCTTTTGTACCTCATTTTTTCCCCCATTTGGATCATTTTACTGTTCAAGAAGTTTTTGTCTTTAGTGAGCTTTTGTGCCTTCTTTTTCATTTGTCCAATTCTTCTTTTTAAGGGCTTTTTTTTTTCAGTGTGCTATTTTTCCATTTCACCTATTACGTTTTTAAGGAATTGATTTCTACAATCATTTTTTTCCCTTCCTTTTCCAAACTGCTGACTGTCTTCCATGCCTCTCATTTCTTTTCTCCATTTTTCTTCTATACCTCTGACTTTTAAAATCCTTCTTGAGTTCTTCCAAGGAGGCTTTTTGGGCTTGAGATCACTTGCTATTCCCCTTTGAGGTTTTGAATGTGGGTATATTAACAATGCTGTCTTCTTCTGAATTAATATTTTTATATTCCCTGTCCCCAGAGAAAGAATGTGTGGTCATTGTCTGTTTCTGCTTTTTGCTCATGATGTTAGCCTTATTTCTGGCTTTTAAAGTTGAGCTCTCTTGTTGGAGCACAGAGGACACTGCTCCCCTCTGCTTATATTAGGGACCAAGGGCCTGATCATTGGCTTTGTGTGCTGGGCAACTGGAGGCTGCAGGTATCTGGCAACTCATGTGGTGCTGATTTGGGGTCAGCAATACTGAAGCTCTTGGTGGGGGGGGGAGGGCTGGTCCCTGGGATACCTGCTCAACTGGGCTGTTTTGAAACACAGGTTGGTTTGGCTGCTGGCAGATACCTACACACCTGGAGTTGTGATTCCTGAAGTTGTGTTTAAGCACAAGAAGGTTTGGCAGCTTGAATCTACTAGTTGCCCTGCATGTGCCAAAGCACTTGAGGAATTCTGGTGTTGGCACTTGCCTGCTCCATCAGTCTGGGGCTCAGGATATCCCGTTGTTTTACCAAGGTGTGGCTTGTTGCTGGCTTACTGGGAAGCCTCCTGTCCTGTATTGTTTCCCTTCCACCAAATCAGGGGTGACTGTGACCTTTCTTGTTAATCCTCCAAGCTTCCTGAGCTTAAAGACTGCTGCATTCCATATTTCTGCTGACTCAGCTGTTCAAAGGTTTTTGCCTGGGATGATATTTTCTTGGGTTTTGCAGGACAATAAGGGAGAATGAGAGCACCTTTCTTCTTTTTCTACCATCTTGGCTTCCAGAATTCCTGGAAGTCAATCCCCCACTCTTTTTGAAAAGAATCCTCAAAGTGAGACAAAAAGAGAATTGTTCCTAAGGAATGAGAAGTGAGGATGAAACTGAAGTACTGCAGAGCCTTTTCACCCTACAGAGGAAACAGGAAACCTCAGAGCAAAAAATGATGGGGCAAATCACAAGGGCAAAGAAAGGTAAGGGACCGGAGAATGTAGAATGTCCCTGTTGCCTCAACCTAGTAATATATTTTTATCCACCCTCCTAGAGTAGCATGTTGAAGAAATCTTCCCAATAAGTATTTTGTCTGCCTACTGGTCTAAACATTTACTTACAGAATCCTTAAAATAGTAGCAAAAATGGCAAAATGAATTGAGTCAAGAAGATTTGAGTCAAAAACCTGCTGTAGATACTTATGTACCCTTTGATATTGGGCAAGGAATTTCACTCCTCTCAGGCTCAGTGTCTTCATCTATAAAATGGAAATGATAATAGCATCCAGATCCCCCTGTGAGACCTGTAAAGCACTTAGTCAAACTTAAATACTAGGTATTTTTGAGGACAGCTAGGTGTTACAGTAAAAAAAAAAAAATACAGTAAAAAAAAAAATGGTCTGAGTTCAAATCTTGCTGCAGATACTTCTTGGTGGTATGACCCTGGAAAAATCACTTGATCTAAATCTTAATTTACTCATCTGTAAAATGGAATTAGGAGTAATAATAGAATCTACCTCAAAAAGTTGCTACAAGAATCAAATGAGAAGAAAACTATGTAAAGGACTTTGCAAGTCTGATGAGGTAATACATAAATATTAGCGGTTATTATTATTATGCCTTTATAATTATATCAATGATTCTCTAAGTTTAGCTAGAAAATACAGAAATCATTAATTAAAAGATGGAATAGTAGGTTTGAGTTCTGACGCTATCTCTTATTATGTTATTTATCCTTTGTTTTCAAAGAGAATTGATGACATCATGGGGTGATGTCTACTTGTGCATGCATTGGATTTAAGTGAAGGAGAGTTGAACAAGGTCACCAGCCTCACTCTCGCTTCCAGAGTCATTGAACTACAGTGGCAAGATAAAAGTCAGTACCACTGCTGATGGCACAGGATGCAGTGGGTGCCACCTTGATGTCTCTTATGTCTTATCAAGTTTCAGAAGCCTTCATGGCCATTGGAACAAATTGTTCTTTTCCACCCATACCACCAGGGGAAGTCTTCACACGCTTGGGGTAGATACATCCATAACTCACCAATGGTTTTTCTGCCCATCAGTTACTCTCAACCTGTTTTAGCCCATCTGCCAAGATGGTTTACTGAGGTGGGGATATTACACATGCTGCCACTTCTTGGATCCATAAGTAAGATTTAAATTCCAGGTGGACACCAAAGGTGGTTGAGCAACCCTGAAAAAAGACTTACCAAACCCTCACAGCAGAGGTTATATTCCTCCTTGAACATCCACTTCATATATGACCTAGGGCAAGTCACTTGAACTCTCTGAGACACTCTATCCTTTTTTATAAAACAATAATAATCTTAACAATACCTATGAAGTGGAAGTAAAGACAGTCCCTGCACTTACATTCTAAAAAGAAGAGAAAAAAACATATAGTGGCCCAGGTATGTGGATAGAAGAAAGGCACCTGGTGGGAGGATAACAAAGAAGTAAAGAGGAAAATGAAAAATTAGTGAATCCTGCCTGAAATAGAGGACTAAGTGAAGTATTCACCAAACTGTATGGTACGGTATCAGTTAAAGGGACTGGAGGTTATACAAGGGAAGAAAAACCCTTTACGTAGAAGGTGATAGTTATATTCTCCAAGAATTTGGGGAGGTGTCATGAAGAGGAGGGATTAGGTTTGCTTTCTTTGGTTCCTGACTCAGGCAGCTAGAACAGATCTTTTTCACAAAGAAGTGCATCAGCAGCACACAGAGACAGCTAGAGTGACTAATGACTATCCATTAGTATAGCCGCTGATTCCAAGGGGAATATACCAAGATTTGGATTTATTCTAATCTGACTTACTCATGGTTAGGAAATTCAGAGTTTTCTAGTATTCATTTAACCTAGATTGAAGCAAACAGATCTTATTATGTTTCTCAGTATTTAACTGCACAGATGCCAAAATCTGTGGTCAGACAGTATTTGGTCAATTATCTTGTTAACACTGATTTTCTGGGAGCAGCTATGTGTGTAGCATCATGCCCCAAGCCCAGAAAACAAAAGAATACAACAATTTAAAGTCAAGTAGATGTGTACATATCTTCTTATATGGGCGAATTTGAATATTAGCTTGAATATTGTTCAATTAACCCTGTAATTAGATCAATTTAGCTTAAGTCTTGGCCCATAGTGCTTGAAATCAGAAAAAAATAAAGAATTGATGCAATTGCAGTGGGAAAAATTAGTAGAAACCTGTGGAATTTTTTTTTAAAAGGTGGTTAAGAGATAGACTTAGGCTCAATGTAGAAAAATCTTCATAACCATTCTAAAATGCCTCATTGTGGTACGGAGGTAACACTGAGGTTTTGTAGACTATGCTACCAAAACACAAGCTCTAATGAGTTCTACTATACTGAAACTCTTTTGAATTTAGTCCTGATAACACAGTGTTTTAATTTCTGTGGTGTAATAACTCAATCACTAAATTTTTAGTAAGCATCTACTGTGGGCCCAGGATTGTGCTGAGCACTGAGGACTAGGGACACAAAGACAATCCATATTCTCCAGAAGTTTACATTGTAATATGAAGAACCAAAGAAAGGACATAAAAAATCTCTTTCCCTTTCCTGATCAATACATATAAATATATTATGTATATGCACATATTAGAGAGACACTTATTTATATCAATGTAGTTGTTATTGGGTCACTTCTAGTTATGTCTGACTATTTGTGACCCCATCTGTGGTTTTCTTGACAAATATAGTGCAATGGTTTTCTATTTCCTTCTCCAGCTCATTTTACAAATGAGGAAAATGAGGCAAACATAGTTAAGTGACTTGCCCAGCATCATATAACTAGTAGACATCTGAAGCCAGATTTGAAGTAAGGAAAAAGAACTTTCCTGACTCTAGGCCCGGCACTCTATTCACTCTGTCACCTAGCTAGAGATATACAATCTAACCTTTCTTAATAGATATAGAGATACACCTTTAAATATACACAATAATGTACACAGATTCATATTTATATATGCATATATGTCTATAAGGAATAAATGAAAGAGAAAAAATATAAATAAACACAAAGAACGAAATACCATTAAGTAGTAAGATGGAGGGTATTACGGGTTGAGATTCAGGAAAGGCTTGCTGCAAATAATTGTGCCCATTCTAGCTATACACTAAGGAGCTTATTGTGAGTAGGCTCACCACTTGATAGTGAATTTTTTGACCATGACAATTCATGAAGCAAAGAAAAATGCAAAATGGATAGTCTCCAGAATATGTAGAGGCAGTGATGGTACCTGTGTCAGAAAAGGGGACAGAACATACTAAGAACGACAAAAAAAAATTTTAGAACATCTGTAAACCTACTTTTTGGTATTTAAAATGTAAAACCCTTTCCTAATGAGTAAAAAAATAGGCATATTATTAGAAGAGTTGACTTGGATTAACCCTGACATTTTTGGTAAGAACAAAACCAGAAAATAAAAGGAAATTTTAGCTGAATGGCAGAATAACTCACAGGTTGCTCCTGGAGAAATTAATAATAGACTTTATTTTATAATTTGTAAAAGTCAACAATAAATCACATTTTATAGAACATTTTGTCATCTTACATTGTAGTACTCATGATTAACATTTACAAGTCAATACACAAAAATAATTGTAGCTCATCCACCATTTGCGACTGAGCATAAAAAAAATAATCAAAGAACTTCTTTGAAGAATTCACTAAGGCACTCTAGATCAAATCAACATATAATTTGATACTCAATGACTTTGATGCAAAAGTATAAGTAGGCAAGGACAATAAAAAACAATGTTGAATAATATTATTGATTAATAAAAAAGGACAGAAGCTTGTGGATTTCACAGAAACTTTGTATTTTACATCAAAAATGCTTTCTTTAAAAAAAGAAGATATTAAGCATATTAAGTTCTGAATAAAATAAATAAGAATAAGATTTATTATATTTTAATAGACAAAAAATAAAACATCATTAATAGGTAAGTCATTTCTGAATTAGCTGTATATGTTGCAGATCTTTTTTTAAGCAGAAACATAAATCTTAAAACATAAAGAGAAAGAATGAAATTAAATGCCTTATAGATTTTTAAAATGGAAACTATATGGAGAAAAAAATCAACACTGGTTATATACAGAATTGTAAATAATCTCGATCAGATTTCATAATGAGTACACCAAAAGAGAATGAAAATCATTTCAGTCACCAAATATTTGACTTACTTTTTAAGCAGAGATATATAATAACCAAGGGCAAAACCAGCCCAGAATGTAAAATCATTTGTACAATCCTATGGAGATGTGGGTGGAAGATTATATGCAGTACTATCCATAAAAAAAAGAGACAGAGAAACAATAGAGAAGAAGAAAATTTATAAAAAGCTTTGTTGGAGACTTGTCTAAAAGTCATAGAGTCGAAGAACATTTTTAAAAGAAAGGAAATAGATACAAGATGGACAAGTTTTGTAGAGTAAATTGGTTTCATTGTCCAGGTCAGTAGAACTGCCATAATTTGATTCCAACATCACAGTCCTGGTAGACATGATAATAAAGTAAATAGAAATGGCACAAAATTAATAACAGTAATAATAATAACAAATGACGTATTTAAGTGGATAGGAGCAAGTATACATATAATAGGTCCATAGTGGAATAGAGAATTTTGAAGGATTGATCCTTGCCATATTTCAAGAAAGAGAAAAAAAAGAAAGCATGAAAGAAGAAATACAAACCTTATTGCCATCTCTGTAACAGTGGAGAAGAGCACACAAATTGATCCTGATATATTCACCTGCTTTTCCATCTGTATGAATTCTTTTAGAATTATTTATAAGTAAGTTGAGTATATTCTTGATGAAGGTATAAAAAACATGACACAGACTTTCTAGAAGGCCATTATCCCCTGCATCCTTACCATTACACAATGTAGAAAATAAATTATCCCATTGAGTTATAATCATGAATTTAGGTACGTCATTATACCATTTCAAGAGATCCTTCTGACACCCAACAAAGTATCTTTCATTCATATATTTGAATGATATAAAATCAGAAATGATGACACCTCTAATTAATAATATTAAACAAAGAATAAAATATGGAGAAGTGCCAAAAGTTTTGCCTGGCATGATGGAGCAGATTCAAAAGAATTAGAGAGGCATTCTTTATGCATCATAATGTCCTCTATAATACTCCTGTGTGAAGATGATTTTGTGCTGTCTACATGAAATTTCATCAAGCCTGTAACATCACCAAACATCTAACACCAAATACTCCTAAGCACTACATAATTACTCAAAAAGAGTTTAGCTAACTACAAAGGCAATAAGCCTATAGTCCCAACTATACTATGAAATTGGATGATCAGTAGAGCTCATATATCACTGAATAGCAATTATAAATAGTCAATATGTATTGAAAGTTAAATAGGATAATGAATCCCCCAATATCTTTTGTGGGAAACCTATGGGATAGTATAGGTAAAAGTGACACAAAATGAATAACAAGTAGATCAACAGACTTGGAAGATACCTTAGAGTTCATCAAATCCAATCCTGTCATTTTGAAGAAAAAGAAGGTAAGACCCAAAGAGAAGAAAAAATTTATTTAGAATTACACAAACAGAAAATTTGTATGGTAGAATTTAAACCCAGGGCTTCCTGAATCCAGTCCAAGAACTAAATCTACTACATCCTGCTTCCTCCTTGGGCATCCATAGGTGATTTGAAGTCTACATTATAAGAACTCCTGGGAGCCAAGATGGCAGAGTAAACCTTAGATGTCTAATATCCCTCCCTGACCCTAAAAACCCATAGATTATTGCACTAGAGTAAAATCCTGAAATAGTGGAACCAGCAGGAGGCTTGGGAGTCCTAGAGGAAGGGTGTGACTGAAGCTGTGCCTAGACTGAAGTAAAGGGTTGGGAGGAGTCCCAACAAACCCTATCTCAGCTGACCAGGGAGAGATCCTGGAGCCCAGAGGGGTGAAGCCATCAAGCACTAACATCAGAAGCCCAGGTATACCTTAGCACAACCAAGGGAATCTGAAGACAATAGCACTGCCGGCCACGAGCTGCTGAGCCTGCCTGAGCTGTAAACCAGGGGCACAGAAGCAGAAACATGAAGTGGCCAGACCACTCTTCCCTTGCACCTTACACTGTGAGCCTCAGGGTAACCCAGGGGAAACACTGAGAGTCCTTGCCTTGGCCTCAGTCTACACATCCAGAAGCTACAGCACACAAAGTCAACAAACCCTAGATCCCAGCTTGAAAAGTGTGGGACAGAGCCCTCTGTACCCTAGAAGCAGAAATCCACTTTAAAAGCCTGGAAATAGGCAATCACAAAGGGCCAGGAGCAACTTAGAGAGGGAAAACCCAAGACTGTTGAATCCTATTATTGTGAATGAGAAGAATCACTTTCAGGAGACACCGTTGACTCTATATACATACCTGAGACCACAGAAGGAAATATGAATTGGTCTCAAGCCAAAGGAGCATTCTTGGAAGAGCTCAAGAAAGATTATAAAAGCCAAATTAGAGACACAGAAGATAAATTCACCAATTCTTTTAAAATTATGTTGGTCAAAATGGAAAAACAATCTCACTGAAGAACACAAATCTTAAAAAGTAAAATTTGTGAACTGGGACTGGAGGGTCAAAATCTAACTGTAGAAAATACTTCCTTAAAAATGAAATCTGAACATATGCAAATAGAGCTTCAAAAACTGAGGGAAATAATTCACTAAAAATTAGAATCAGTCAAGTTGAAGCAAATGACACTATGGTGCATCAAGAATCAGTGAAACAAAACATAGAGATTGAAAAATTAGAAGAAAATGTAAAATATCTCATTGGAAAAACAACTGACCTGAAGAACAAATACAGGAGAGATAATCTAAGAATTATTGGTCTACCAGAGATCCATGATGAAAAAAACAGCCTGGACAACATTCTCCAAGAAATTATGAAAGAAAACTGTCCTGAGGTCCTAGAATCAGAGGGTAAAATAGTTATCAAAAGAATTCACCAGACTCCTTCTGAAAGAGGTCCCAAATTGAAAACTCCAAGAAATGTTATAGCCAAATTCCATAATTATCATGTGAAAGAGAAAATATTAAATACCAGTTAGAAAGAAACAATTCAAATACCATGGAACTACACTCAGGATCACACAAGACCTGGCAGCTTCTATATTAAAAGATCAGAAGGATTGGAATATGATATTTCATGAGGCAAAAGAGCTTGTACTGTAACCAAGGATCAATTATCCAGCAATACTGAACATAATCTTTCAGGCAAGGAGATGGTCATTCAATGAAATAAGGGACTTCCTGATTAAAAAGCCAGAGCTCAATGGAAAATTTGATCGCCAAATACAAGACTCAATAGAGACATAAAAAGGTAAACAAGGAAAACACACACACATACACACACACACACACACACACAAACACATACACACACATACACATGCACACACACAAATACACACACAACTTGTGATTCAATAAGAGCAAACTTTTAATATCCCTATATGGGATACTTGACACCTGTCAATATTGAAAATTGTATAATTATCACAACATTTAAAAGGGATATACATAAATAGAGGGTGTGGGTACAAATGAACTAATCTGATGAAAAAAAACCTTATTAAGGGTGCAAAGGGATTATAATAGGAGAAAAAGAAAGGAGGAGGCATAAAAGGGTAAATTAAGCCACACAAAGAGGCATAAAAACATACTATAGTAAAGAGAAAGAAGAGAGGGAGATGAACATTATACGAACTTTACTTTCATTAGTTTTGGTTCAAGGAGGGATTAACATATTCAGCTAAGTTTAGGATTCTAATGTGAAAAGATGTAAAAACTCATTGTAGTAGAGGGAGAAGAGGGAGAGAGAGGACCACTGCATGAAATTAACTCTCATAAGTATGGGTTCAATGAGGGAATAACACACTTCATTAAGTATAAAAATCCACTGTTCCCTACAGACAGTAGGAGGGGAAAGGGAGAAAAAAGGGAGGGTGGTTAGAAGGGAGGGAAGAAGTAGTGAGGGGAAATGGTAAGTAAAAGGGGGATGCATAGAAAAGGAATACTGAGGGAGGTGGTGGTCAAAAGGAAAACTCTTAAGGAGGGCAAGGGAAAAGGAAGAAATAAAAGCCTAAACAGGTGAGGGAATTGGATGTCAGGAAAGACACAGATAGTAATCATAACTGTAAATGTGAATGGGATGAATTCTCCCATAAAATGGAGGTGGATAGCAGAATGGATTAAAAACCATAATCCAATAATAGGCTGTCTACAAGAAACATATTTGAAACATGGGGATATGTACAGGGTAAAGGTAAAAGGCTAGAGTAGAATACATTATGCTTCAGCTAAAGTAAAAAAAAAAAAGCAAGGGTAGCAATCCTTATCTCAGATAAAGTAAAAGCAAAAATAGATCCAATTAAAAGAGATAAAGAAGGAAATTATATCCTGCTAAAAGGAAATGAAGCAATATCATTACTAAACATACATGCACCAAGCAGTATATAATCCAAATTCCTAGAGGAGAAGTTAAAGGAGTTAGAGGAAGAAATAGACAGCAAAACTATACTAGAGGGGGACCTCAATCTCCCCCTCTCTGAACTTGATAAATCTAAGCTCAAAATAAACAATAGACAAGTGAAGGAGGTGAATAGAATTTTACAGAGGGTAGATACTATAGACCTCTGGAGAAAACTGAATGGGGATAAAGAGGAGTATACCTTCTTCTCAAAGAGACATGGCACATACACAAAAATTGACGATGTACTAGAGCACAAAAACCTCACAATTCAGTGCAGAAAGGCAAAAATATTAAATGCATCCTTCTCAGGTCATGATGCAATAAAAATTACATGTAATAAAGAACAATGGAAAGATAGACTAAAAACTAATTGAATACTAAATGATTTAATCCTAAAGAATAAATGGGTCAAACACGGAATTGTAGAAAGAATCAGTAACTTCAGGGAGTGGAGCCAAGATGGTGGCATAGAAGCAGGAAAATTCCACAACTTTCCCCATAACCACCACAAATACCTATAAATTATGACTCTAAACAAATTTTAGGGCTCCAGAGCTCACAAAAGTACAGGGAAACAAAACTCACACTGAAGACAGCCCCGCAGGAGGGACAGGAAGGGCTCATCACAGCATGCTGGGAGCCAAGCCAAGCCTGGCCTGAAACCATGGCTTGGGCCTGGGGAGGCCAGCACAAGCTGGAGGTGGAGCTTTCAGGAGAGAGGATCACCGGCAACTGTGGTGATTTCCCAAATTATCAATCCATAAGAAACAAGGAAAAAAGTGAAAGGTCAGTGGAACTTGGCTAAATCTGGGGGAGAAAAGTGGGTCTGGCCATCTGCCTCCAGGGCAAGAAAGCAGAAGAAGCAGCCCCTACAGCCACCTCTGAGTGGCTGCTTCAGAGCTCTGGGCCTGCAGATTGCAGGGGGGCCAAGCAATCATTCAGAGGCTAAGTGCTCTTTACCTAAGATGCTTGCATCCAGATCATGGTCTTTGGTGGTTGTCCTGAGGTGCATTTTCAGTGAGCCAAAGCTGATGGGGGCCTCAGCAGTCTCCTAATAGCTCTGTGGCTGTGAAAACCAGCAATTTCAGACAAAGTTCTCGCCTCTGGAAGCAGAGTTTATCAGAGCCAAAAAGTCAAGTAATTGACTGGCAACATGAGCAGGCAAAGAAAGCAAAGAACAGCAATCCAACATTAGATTCCTTTTTTGGGGGACAAAAAGGATCAAAGCATGGAATAAGAGGAAGTCAGAATGCCCTCACAAAAAGCTTCCAAAAAAAATGTAGACTTGTTAAAAGCCATAAAGCAGCTTAAGAAGGATTTTGAAAACCAAATAAGAGACATGGAGGAAAAATTGGGAAGATAAATGAGAATGATGCAAGTAAATCATGAAAAGAGTGTCAACAACCTGACTGAAGAAAACAACACCTTAAATAGACTAACTCAAATGGCAAAAGAGGCCCTAAAAGCCAATGAGGAGAAGAATGCCTTAAAAAGTCAAATTTGCCAGATGGAAAAAAGAATCTCAAAAGCTTTCTGAAGACAATAATTTCTTAAGATTTAGAGTGGAGCAAATGGAAGCAAATGACTTTATGAGAAATCAGGATATTATTTAACAGATTCAAACAAATGAAAAAATAGAAG
>CM053586.1:116564901-116611949 GCA_028646515.1 Pseudochirops corinnae | reverse complement strand
TGACTTTAGTGGGAAGTATCTGTGTGCGTTTTTGAAGTTCTAGGTTGGTCCAGAGTCCTATTCCATGGGTATTTGGGGGTGGCTATGTGAGAGCTGCGATATATTGCTGCTGCTACGCCGCCATCTTGGCTCCGCCCCCGATTGCTGCAACTATTATTAATTTTGTTAACAACCCCTCCTTCAAAATATCCTGTTTGGGATTGGCATGCACACATGGCTCTGTAGGACTCAGAGGAACTTTTCCTTTGTTAACATTATTAGTAATATTACTTTGCTTGGCAACCTAGATTTTAGTTTTATAGCATCCTTCATGTGATATGAAGGAGAATACATTTAAGGTTTTCCCTTCCTATTGCCATATTTGCTAGTAGCCACTTGTAAGAGAAAAGCAAAAGGTTCCCAAAGATTTTTAAAACAAAATACCAGAAGAAAAGGAGTTCAAATAGCTTATCATTTTTTAAAAGGCATCTTTATTTGTCATATTCCCTTTATTCCTCCATTGCATTTCATATTTAGAAAGCATCATTTCAGAGAATTTTAGCTCAAAATAGTGATGGGTAGAAATCTTGTATGTTGAGGACTTCCTCCTCACCTTCAGGATCAGAATATCAGGAAATTTGAGAACTAGAACAGACTTTAGATACATTGACTATTTCCATCTCCCAGTTTTACAGGTGAGTCTCAAAAAGGTGAAGAAGTCATTCCATCCAAAATCACCCAGTTAATCAATGGCAGATCAGGTGCTAGAATTCTGATCTATTGGTTCATTGGTCTTGACAAATCACTTGGATGAATTCTCTAAAAGAACATGTGTAGGAAACCACACATGACATGTCTTTGTATGGAACTGATGACACTGTGTGAAAATGTATATTAAGAGGT
This sequence comes from Pseudochirops corinnae, assembly GCA_028646515.1. Classification (NCBI taxonomy): domain Eukaryota; kingdom Metazoa; phylum Chordata; class Mammalia; order Diprotodontia; family Pseudocheiridae; genus Pseudochirops; species Pseudochirops corinnae. Next base: position 116,611,067 of record CM053586.1, on the reverse strand, counting down.
CAGAGAATGAACTAGTGTCTCTGTGCATGTGCATGAGCATCGATGAGTAGGCACCAAAGGGACAGGGCCAAAATTTAATATAGGGAATTGATGTCCATCAACACCTGAAGGTTTCAAATGACACATCTTGCTGCAGGTGGGCTGAGAGGAATAGCAATATTTTATTCCTCTCAAGCTTATTTTCATACAGAGTAGCATAGTGGATAGAGCACCAGATTTAAGTCTTGGCACTAATTTCTTCTTACCAGCTCTGTGATGCGACACAAGTTACTGAATTTCTCTCTGCTTCAGTTAGTTCAGATATGTAATGGCAAAGTATCTTTTACCTTTGAGTCTAGGAATTTTTTTCTCAGGCATGAAGAAAAGTTGGAATGTGGGATGTGCCAAGAACTGTCAGTTTGCTCTTAGGCTTATACTCCAGGAAGAACCAGGCTTCATTTCTATGATCTGGGCAAGAGCCAAGACAGAAAGTCAGAATGAGCCAAGATACAAACTCAGATGATGATGCCTTTAGTAAAGAAAAGCAGAAAGTATATATGCCACATTCAAATTAGAACATCCAAAATTGGCAAGCAAAGTTTTGACAACTTCAACAAATTCAACATTTCCAAAGGCAGCTTCTATTTGAAAAATAATTATTTTGAGAACTGGGAATTATATAGAATTTATTCATCTATAATAATTTCAAATGAGATGTCATAGGTAAAGAGCTTTGGAAATCTTACAGCACTATACAAATGTTAGCTATTACTACAACTATTAGCATTACTACTGTTAGCCCCCCCCCCCCCACTACTATTATAATTATTACAGAAAGTAAATACTGACATTCAAGGAATGAACATTGTGTGACACATATTTAGCTTTTTCTCTTGTTTGTAAAACTTGATGACTTATACTATTTTAATTGACCTGTTTTGATATATGATTGTAACCAAGTTAAAGTGTTATTTTAAAATGTCTTTAAATTTATACAAATCCAATGAAATGGCTCTAGATTGCCAGGATTAAGCCTTATAATTTGGTTTGTTTCTTTATTTTGCCTGGACGATATTGAGATCTGTTCTCAAAAGACACACATAATACATATAGCTTTGTTTCTGGATTTCTTGATAGCATATATATCAAAACAAAGATTCTTTTGCTAATTGGGGTTGTGAGGGCAATGATATATGATTCTATGTGCATTATTTTCCAGAGACTTCCACCTGGAAGAAATGCATCATAATTTAAAACTTTTTAGTGAGGAGAAATAATGCCTGAATTCTCCAAAAATATCAGCTATTTTGTAAGATCCCATGCGACAGTGATTTTTTTCCTTTCTTGGTTGGGTACTAAAATTATCAAGTAGGAATAAAGTTTTCAAGTACAGAGATAAGTATTTTTCACAATTGTCACAAAAAATCAGAAGTAAATAAAATAGAGAACATGAATCTGAAACGGTAGGACATTTTATCAAAGTCAACAATGGAATTTCCTATGGTCTTAGATAAATGTATCTTGCTTCATTTCAAGTCTGTTACCCAAATAGACTGATCTTTGATTCTTCTTTCTTTATCTTCCCTCTACCTTCCTCTGTGGATTCTCTCTCTCTTTCTTACAATGAATGAACCCCATTCATTTAACCATTTTCTCTCCTCTGTCTCCTACCAGTGTTTAAAACATCCTCTAGCACAGAAGCCTTGAAATTACTCTTTCAGTGGCGGAATTCATAGTATGTGCACTTTAAATAACGATAGCAACAATAGCAGTAACAATTTGTTTTCTTGTGACAAATATATTAAATTCTTTGGTTGAGTATAAAAGAAAGTATCTCTAATTCCATTCCAGCTTTACTGAAATATATTTTGAAATGTCATGCCTATACTACCTCTGAATTTTTATGAATCTTAAGTAAGCTTGTATTGTAAGCAAAAGTAGGTTATTCCCAGTACTGGTATACTGTACCAGCACAGGACAGTAGTATAGAACACTACAGCACTAAAATTGAGGACAATTCTAGTTAGTTAGTTAGTTTCTTATTATCAGCCAGAGTTATTGTCTAGATGTTAGTGTGATATAGACACTACCTGATTTTTTTTAGAAGTTCTATATAACATCATGGGTGTTTCTAGATAGTAGGAAAATAACCTACTAAAACCTAAAAATAACCTACTGTAACCTAAACCTAAAAAACTAAAAACTATAAACTAAAACCTAAAAAAACCCTGAAAAATAACCTACTATAACCTAAAAAATCAGAGACCTGATGATTTATGTTTTTCATTGAAAATTTCCTTTTATGATGAGAAGGATTTTAAGACTAGTAGGCACCCATCTCTGCCACTTATTTTTTGGATCTTTAAAAAAATGACATTTATGTGCAAAAGGATTGATTGTAGAATGGTACAGGCCTATTCAGTTGTCATTTATTGATTGTCAGGTAGTAACCTCATAGTATCGTCTAATTCTGACTGGCAGCTGTTGGGTGTTCACCCTCATTGCATTCTTTTGGAAAATTGTTCACTTTCAGCTTATTATCTCTCCAATATCTGTATGTCATAGACTTTAAGTAATCTGGCAGTTGCTGACAGAAAGAACTGAGAATCCTACATCCAATGGAGGGTTGTCTCTACTATTAAATATCCTCGCACTGTAGCCATTACTCCTGTGACAACTCAAAATATTAGGAAGCAGAATTGAATTAAGTCATGTCAGTAGAATGTGAGCATAAATCATTAATCACAACCCAGTTGCACTAAATATTTCCTTTTTTAAATGGTTGCTAACAGGTTGTTTTTGCTATGTTTGGAAATTTATTTTATATTGGCAAGCCTAACCATCTGATAACATCTCCTTTATAATCTCTAAGCATGTTCTGTGTGTAAGGTATAGCATAGTGCTTAATATAACACCTAGACTTCATTTTTTATTCCTTTATATGCATTAAATAACATTGATTTGTTTATTTCATACCTGGGATTTTAAAAAACAGAATTCAAGCTTTTTTAGTTGAGTAGAAAGGACAGTGGTCTTAGACTTAGAAAATCAAGTTTCAGGATTACCAAAATAAAAGTTAAAAACACCCCCATTCCCATAATATCATTTCAGCTCATAACATCCTGTAATATCATATAATTATTCAAATTTGCCACCAAATTTAACACTATCTACTATAAAGAGGTATTGTTAGTAAAACCTTGTGTAAAACTTTAAAAGTGCTGTATAAATATGATTTATCATTATTTGATAATTGAGTAAAAAAAAAAAACCCTCCATGTCTCAGGCTTCTTCCAGATGACCACTGAAAATATCAGCATTGTTCTCAGGCAATAAATTCATGTTTTGTTTCCAAAATATGATATACCATCTCCTGTCACCATGCCTTTATATTGGCTATCTCCCATGCCTTGGATACATTCCCTTCTTCCACTTCTAAGAATCAATCACTTCCTCTGAAATGCTTTTTTTGATCATCCCAATTCCTAGCATTCTCTGTTCCTAATGGCCTTGTATTTGCTTGGTAGTTCACATATACTTGTATATATACTTGGTGTGTCTGTCTCCTGATTGAATGTTAGCTCCTTGAGAGCTAGGATTAATTCATTTTTATCTTTTTATCTCTCCAGTGCCTAGGACAGTGCATGCCACAAAGATGCTTGATAGATGTTTATTGAGTTATTGCTGCCTGGCGGATCCAATTATCACATGGTTGATTGTTAGGTAGAAAAAAGAAACCTGAAACTCATATGAGGAAAAATAAATAGATAAGCATTTGTTAAGAGCCTAATATGCTGCAGGTTCTGGAAAGAAAGAAGAAAGAAAGAAAGAAAAAAAGAAAGGAAGGAAGGAAGGAAGGAAGAAGGGAAGAAAGGAAGGAAGGAAGAAAGGAAGAAAGGAAGGAAGGAAGGAAGGAAAGAAGGGCCCCTGCTTTCAAGAAGCCTGCATTCTATCAAGGAAGATATCATATACATAAACAAATATAGAAAAATATGTATGAAACAAATACAAGTTGTTTTTTTGTGTGTGGGGGAGCAGGGGGAAGGTATATTCTAACAGCTGGGGAGATCAAAGAAGGACAGATGTAGGAGATGTCTCAACTGAACTCTGAAGGAAACTAGAAGTCCTAAAAGATGAAGATAAAGGAGGACTTCATTCTAGACATGAAACACTGTCTATAAATATGGGGATGGGAGACAGAATACTGTGTGAGGGAAACAGCAAGAAAACCAGTTGTCACGTGTTTGAAGGCAGTAATGTAAGTCTGTGAAGGTAGGTTGGGATCAGGTTGGAAAGGACCTTAAGTGCCATGCAAAGATATTTGAAATTTATATTGGAAATAATCAGGCAATTCCTGCTAAAGTAAACATTAGGAGAATGTCTAACTTTCTCTTTTGGCCTCAAATTTTCCTGTATATGAAAGTGTCTTAACCTCTAAGCACTCAGCAAAATAAATACTATTATTAAAGAATCCACAACCTTGACTAGTGCACAATGATGGTAAAGGAATTCAATTTTAGCAATTTTTAAAGTTAAATTTGTACAACCTGGACACTGTTGTTCTGCTAGGCAGTTGTGCTGAGATGAGAGAGCTGAGTGAGCTGAGTACTAGCATGCAGTATTTTTAGAAACTTTTCATTTCAGATGTAAGAATGACCACAATCAGGGAGGTGGATAGTTGTTCGGGAAGAGCAACAAAAACATTAGATGCCGCCAATAGCTCTAGTGAGCACATCAATGGGGCTTTCATTGTGACACTGCTTGCAGGCCTCTCAGAAAATCAAAGCTAACTCCATCTTTGGACCTATATTCACAAAATGTCCTTGCACATGAAGCCTTTCCTGATCCCTGTTGCTAGTGCCCTCTGTAATGCCAATGTGATACCCGTAGCAGCCACTATGAATATGCATGCATATTTCCAGAACAGATTTGCAAAATATAATAAACTCTTTTCCTCAAAGGTAAAACCAAAATATTTATTTGGCACATCCTTAGAATACCAGGAGGTAAGATTTAACAGGGTACTTATCACTAATCCAGGGAGCCTCAACCACCCAAGCCCTCTTCCTGTTAGGCCTCCCCACAAAATCAAGTTCCCCCAGGCGAGTTCCTTCCTCTGCCTACTCACAGCTTGCTTCTCTGCTCTACCTGCTCTCTGCTCATTCTCTCCTCTCCTTGGGCAAGCTCCTCCCACACTCAACTCCATGTGATCACAGGATCCATGTGACTCAGGCACCATGTGACACAGGCTCCACGTGATGCAGGTGTCACATGACTTGGGCTCCACATGGCACAGGCACCATGTGACACAGCTCCTTGTGTTATGCTATTAATGGGTGGGGAAGATCTTCCTATTCTATCAGCATTATACCCTCCCTCCCAAACTACTTTGTATTTAAGTACTTTCTATATATTCTGTTTTTATATGTACACTATTTGCATACATGTAGGAATATAAGCATGCATACATACTACATACATACTTCTCGCCTCTGTTAGAATGTAAACTCCTTGACCACAGGTGTCTTTTACATTTTTTTCTTTACATTCCCAGAGCCTAGCCTAATTCTGTATATACAGTCAGCACTTAATAAATGCTTACTGATTGACTGTAAGCATAGAGTATAAAGATTTGAGAAAGCAAAGAGAAAAGAGAGGGAGAAAAAGAGAGAGAGAGAGAGAGAGAGAGAGAGAGAAACTGAAACTCCAGGTCACACCTCTTTGAAGGAGGGCATCACCGTTCTAAAGAAGTTGAGTCTATGTGGTAGCTTTGTCTTCATTTCTTTTTATGTTAACCTATGTTCTGTGTGTCCTGGAGAGAGACAGTCTTGTGCGCTGACTTTACACTGCATCTGTCAACCTTGACAACTCTCTTGACAACCCTGACAACTGAATAGTTGTTGTTCAGTCTTCATCATCTCAGCTGGGGTTTTGTTGGCAAAGATACTGGAGTTGTTTGCTATTTCCTTCTCCATCTCCTTTTACAGGTGAAGGAACTGAGGCAAACAGGGTTAAGTGACTTGCCCAGGGTCACCCAGCTTGTAAGTGTCTGAGGCTGGATTTCAACTCAGGTCCTCCAGAGCCCATAATCTCAAACTCCTCCCACTGTACTTCCTAGCTGCCCCATCTGAGCTATATTCTATGGCTGTTGAATGCTATCCTGTTGCTATAATTAGTTTATTTTAAGCATAAGGGTAATATGACTCCTTGGGAATACATTTTTCTTTTTTCAGCTGTTTTAGGAAACTTATATTCAACAAAAAGTAGTGTAACTTCAGTTGCTCTGAGGGCCAGTTAGGAAAATCTCTAATATTAAGCAGAAGTTTTGGTTCCCAGCCTTAATTTGCATTTACATTTATCTCTGGGTACGTTCCAGCCTCATTGTGGTTGAGAAAAAAAATTCAGGTTATAAAAAAACTGGAAAAAAGAAATAGTATATTTTAGTGTCTATTAACAGGTTGGTACTGGGGGAAGTTAGGAGGAAATTAGTCATTTCCTTGGAGCTTTTCTTAGTTCTTGAGGAGGATATATATAACTGGTGGTGTCAGACCTAATCTTCTGCTACAAGTGGCCTAAATGGCTGGTGACCATTCTTTGTCTCTCCTTTCTCTGTCCAAGCTCATCCCACTTTCTTTTTTTCCTTTTACCAGTTATTCCTGTGCTTCCAGTTCTTCATGGTTCAGCTCTTGATGTCCCTGTCTTTCTACTTTGCTTCCAGACCCTTGAAATCTCCTTCTGGTTTTGAGATAGCTCCTCTTTTTAAACACGTTTCTCAGAGCATGGACAAATCATTGAAACAAGCTTCCTGTTGTACCTAGTTGAAATGTCAGGTCTAGTCCACACCTACTTCAGACTGATTGACTCAATCAAGTAGAATTCTAACCATAACAAGTTGACTTTTAAGTGCGGTGGAGATAATCAGTGTACCCCCATCTTTATGCTTATGTCAGAGTTTGTAAACTATGGTAGTAAGTGATTGCAGAAATCAAGTAGTAAGAATCTCATGTGGTTTAATTACCATCGAGAGACTTTTAAAAATATTCAGTCATTATAATGATCTGAAAGCTTCTCGGAAGATGTTTGATTCAGATTCATCTATTAATCCATTTTAGCTCCTGAAGCTGGAAAAAAGTATGCATTTCACTATTTTCTATGCATTGACTCGAACCAAAACCAAAACCAAAAAAAATCAATGCAATGTATTTCTAGATCTTTTGCCTTTTGTGTCATTTTTCCTTTACCTTTAATCCTTTCCTAATAGGCATAGAATTTCCCCCCCTTCCAGAAAGAATTGTATTGGCTAATAGCAGATGAAATATGGAAATTATTGGCATTAAGTGACAAAGAATTTCTCAGTCAAAAAAATGGGGAATGCCTTAATGGAGAATGCTTATAAATGCTTATAAAAATATTTATCACAAATATATTTAAACAGATAATTTGTTTAAAAAAAACCCACTACAATCCAACATCTGTAGTATATTAAAGTGTCTGTTATATTTCATCTATTAAAATGTTAAATTATAAAACACATTTTTAGAAAAAAGAAAAAATATTAGTACTAGCATTTGAATAATAAATTTGTGATTAATAAAATGATGGGCTGAATGAAAATTACTCATCCAAAGCACAAATAACCTTTTTCAGTTATTATGGCATCTAAAATGAAGACCTAAACACCTATTTCATTAAGAATGCATATATTATGTAATATTTAGTAATATATATAATGACATTTCATTAAAAACAATGAAATGGTTTCTTTTCATGTGTGCATAAAATGGATCCGCTAAGAGCCCTAGTTAGTGGTTTGCTTTTCTTCTTTTCTTTTTCTTTCCTTCTTTCTCAAATAATTAAATATAATAAAAATAATAAAATATGATAAAACATAAAATAATGTTTTTGAAATATGCATAGTCAGCACTATATATCTTCTGCTATTAACCTTTATTAACTTCATATTATCTTTTTCTGTAATATTGCAAGAGCCTAATATATATATACTTACTGGCTAACCGACTTGCCAACTGGTGAGTGTACAAAGAGCAAAGAGCAAACAGGGATCTACTCTATCCAGGAATCATGCTATACACTTTACAATTATTATTTCAGTTGATTGTAGAAATCATATTGATTCCCCACATGTTTAGGTATTCTGTGTGAATGAAGTTGGAAAGCAGAGATCTGTGCTGCTCTGTTTTTCTTTTTCTTTGCTTTTTTTTTTTGGAGGGGGGAAGGCAGGGCAATTGGGGTTAAGTGACTTGCCCAAGGTCACATGGCTAGTACGTGTTAAATGTCTGAGGCTGGATTTGAACTCAGGTCCTCCTGACTCCAGGGCCTGTCTTCTATTCACTGTACCACCTAACCACCACTTGCACTGTTTTTCATGTAAATCTTGGTTTGACATAAACCTGCTTTGCAAATTGAGGTTTGAGGAATGTGGCTCAATGTTTTATAATAAGAGAACAGATACCCAATCTAGGACAGAATATTGATCCTTCCCTAAATAATCAAATTCTTCCCTTAAACCTTAACCTCTCAGTTCCAAGTCAATGTAACAGAACGAACAGTGGACTAGAAGCCCAAACACCTGAATTGTAATCCTGGTTCAGTCCCTAACTTTATGTTTGACTATCTTCAAATCATTTTTAACTCTCCCTGTTTCTGTTTCCTCATTTGTCAACTGCAAAAGTGTTGGAACAGATTATCTTTATGGATGCCATGTGTTAATCACAGAATTATAAATTTGGAATGGAAAGGGACTTTAGAGGTATTCTAGTCCAACTGGCTCATTTTAGAGATGAGAAAACAGAGATCCAGAGAGAACAAATGACTTATTCAAGGTCATGTAGGTCATAAGATATAGTGCCAGGATTTGAATTTAAATTCTTCACTTCTAAAGTCAGTCCCACACAGTACTGTGCTGCTATGATTCTCTAACTGTAGCTATTTGAAGAGCTACTGACACTCAAATAACTGGACATGCCTTAAACCAAACTTGTCATCTCTCCTCACCTCTACAAACCAACTATTTCTTGGCCCTTCTCTAATTATTTGAACAATACAGTTAATTCCCCTAGTTACTTAGGTTCAAAAACACAATAACTCTGGACTTCCCTTCCTTCCTTACCTTTGTCCTTTTTACAAACATAGCTGTTCCTTATTGGAGAAGGTGATTCAGTAGAAAAAAGACAAATTTGAAATTAGAGTACCTCGATTAAAATCTGGGATCTGCCTCTCATCATCAGTTTGCCTTTGGACAAGTCATTTAAGATCTTTGGAACTCAAGATTCCTGACATTTGAAATGAGGGATTGGACTAGACAAACTCTGCAGGATTTTTTTAGGTCTAGAGCTACGATCCTAAGATCCTTTTCCATTCCTATTCCCAATACTCTAATTCAGGATCTGATTATTTTATCCCTCTATCTCAGGGGCTCTTACTACTTTTATGTCATAGATCCCTTTAGCAATCTGGTAAAGTCTACAGAACTGTTCTCCGTATAATTCTTTTAAAATCACACGATCCATAAGATTACAAAGGGAATCAATTAAATTGAAATGCAATTATCAAATTATTTTAGAAACTAATTAATGGAACCTAGGTTAAGAACTCCTCCTTTAACTAGATTGTAAATTCCTCCAGGCCAGGAAATGTGTCTTATATGCTTTGTATTCCCCCTCAGTATCCAATTTTGAATGCTGTAGGTATTCATTTACCATTTTGTATTGATTGGTATATGTTTTGCCATATTACTGTATCAGTCTTTGAAAGTGGGAATAACAATATATAAAAGCAATGGAAAAAAAAATATTGCCATCTGGCTGGGAAGGGGAAAGACCAGCTGGCACCTGAGGAGAGAGAGGGGTCAGAGGAGATATTATAGAGATTGTGGAGGCGGTGCCTGTGACTGGGACCTGAGTAAACTTCACTGCATGGAGAGGGGTCAGGGAGGAGCTGCAGGGTAGGAGATGTGGAAGGTGAATGAGGCAAGAAATAAGGTGGGGTGGGCTAAAAGAAAAGGGCAGGAAAACCAAGGGGAAGGCGAGTGACTAAGGAGGAGCATGGGAATTGGGGGGCCAGGGTAGAATGGGGAGCATGAGGAGAGGCCAAGGGAGAATAGGGGGATAGGAGCTGGGGATGTGGTGGGAATGGTGGCAAGGATGAAGTGGGGGACCAAAACCCTGGGGGCCATAAGAAGGGGGTCATTTAATTGACCTCAATTCCCCCTTTGTGCGGTGATTCTAGCTATGGGCATCTTAGAGTCTTTTCAGAGAATGGGGTCCCAAGAGAACTTAAAGAAGGCCGTTATGTAGGGTATTTCCATTCATTTTCCTCCTTCGACCATAGTACAAATCTAGCTGTAAGAGAGTAGTGTATTGTAAAGACCTAAAAATGGGTCATGCTTTGTGGTCCTCCAGGTGATACTGAGGCCAAATGGTGTTGCAAAAGAACATAAGCCTTTTTTTTTTTAAGTTTCTTTAGAGAAACTATTTTTTTTTTTCCAATTTTGTAAGACAACTGAAAGGTGAATTTTTGGGAATTGAAAAGGATTGACCTATTACAGGCCTGGAGCCTGGGAGTTCCTCCCTCCATAAAAGAGTATCTGGGAGTAAGCCTCAGGAAATAAATGAACAAAAACATAAAAAAGTACCTGAGATTTTCCCAATACCTTAGCACCAAGAGAATTGAGAGAATTGGACATACACTTGTCTTGTCCTCTACGCTGCAGAAGGTGTACCTGGGTCTGAGACATCTGACCCAAATGGAACCTGACAGCATCAGGCCAGGTGCAGATAGCTTCTTAGCTGTCTGATCCAATGGGACCTGAGAAGTCAGGCCTGAAAAGCACCTCTGAACCTTCCCAGGTGCTTGGAGAGAGAACCTAACTGTAGGGTGAGAAGGGTAGAGGGTAGAGGGTAGAGGCTTACATACCTTCTAGTCTTGGCTGGAGAAGAGTGAGGTTAAGCAGTTTCTTGGTTAGGGAACCATTTGTTGAGGGTTAGGGATGTTAGGGGTGTTGAGCATTTATGGTTAGGACCCCTAAATAGTGACACACAAGTCCTGCCTCTAATGAATTTGACCCAAGTCTTCTTTCAGCCTAAGACAGCGTTTATTAGAATTTTTATCAGTGTGCGCGTGATTCTAAAAATCTGCAACATTGGCCAGGTTGAATCTGAACCTTTGGCTAGGCTCTTAAGGAATCTGAGCACCTTAATGGAGGCAAGATGGATCTTATATACAGAAAGACTGTGGGAGGATTATAGGAGTGACCAAGTAGTCTGAGGTGACTAGAAGGTAACAGAGAAGGACCAGGAACACCCAGCGGGAGAGGCCAAGGGAGAATGGGATCTGGATAGAGTCAAGGGTGAAAAGTAGCTAGGGGAAATCCTAGAGGTAACAAGACAATGAAGGGTTAGAGGTAACAGAGAATTCCTAGATTGAGCATCGGCTACTATGAAAGGCCAGTTGACTGGGATGGGTTGATGCCTCTGCTGAACTCCAGAGATTAACCAAGTGAGAAAATTTAAGGAAAGGTCAGGGGAAAATTTCAGGGAGGGTTTTCTGAACCTGTAAACAAATGGGACCTAAATTCTTCTTGGATAAGGGTTGAAGGTCTTAGCCTTGACCCTTATGCTGTTAGAAATGTCTTACATGCTTTGTATTCCTCCTCACTATTTAATTTTGAATGCAGTAGGTATTTAGTTACCATTTTGTATTGATTGGTTTAAGTTTTGCCATATTACTGTCTGTATTAGTCTTTTGAAATGAGAATAACACAATATGTAAAAGCAATGTAAAAATTATTACCATAAATTCAAGTCATGATTCAGTCTAGTGATAGAACTATTTTGATTACCAGATTGATAGATAGATAGATAGATAGATAGATAGATAGATAGATAAACAGCCTTGAGGTGAGAAGCAGCCTCATATAGTGGACAGCTAGCTGGCCTTGGAGGCATTAGACACTGTTTCATGCCTTCCCTCTGACACATATTGGCTCTGTAACTCTTGGAAAGTCAATTAAGTTTTTAGAGTTTTAAGAAACATTCTAAGACTCTTCTTTTGGAGAGGAGGAGAAGGAGAGGATGAACTGAGTTACTCAGCTAGCTGTGTCCCCATTCAGGCAGCTTGGTCTATTTACAAGTTGTGTTTGTGTTTTGTTTTTGAAGAGGACCGTGGCATCAGGGAAATGATGACAGGACTTGCAGTTGACTTTGATTTGAATGAGGGAGAGCTGTGCATGGTCACCAGCCTCACTTTCTCCTCCAGAGCCATCTGGATCCAGTGACTAGATATTCATCAGGATACAATGGGAGACCCTGGCCCTTTTTAGGCTAACTCCTTTCCACTGCTCACTTAGGGTGAGGTGATGCCCATTCAGTGAATAGGCCTCTTTAAGAAGTGAGTCAAGGAATGGCCCCTTTAATTAGAAAAAAAAAATAAAACTGGGAGGGGAAGACCCTCAGGGTTGCTGTTCCAGAGAGAAACAGTTACTTCTGACATTTTTACACTAAGCCTGGAGGGCCCAAAATACAACCAGTGAATAGACCTAGCTGCCTGAATGGGGACCCAGCTAGCTGGGTAACTCAACTGGACCCTCCCTCCCCTCCTCCTCTCCAAATGAAGGCAAATTTTGATGGCCAGAAGCTGCCCACTCAACTTGGGGTATACTGACTAGATTTTTTTTCTTTCTTTATTAATTTTTTCTTCTTCCCTTCTTCCCTCCCTCTTCCCTCCCTCCCTCGTTCCCTCCTTCTTTCCTTCCTTCCTTCCCTCCCTCCCTAAAGCTCATAGACAACACTAGGTCCCTGACCAAGCTCCACTTAATGGCTATATTTTGGGCCCTCCTGGCTTAGAGTGAATGTCAATGGTAACTGTTTCTCTTTGGAACAGCAACTCTGAGGATCTTCTTCTCCCAGCCTGATTTTTTTTTCTTTTTTTTTTTCCTAATTGAAGGGATCATCCTTTGACTCACTTCTTAAAGAGGCCTATTCACTGAATGGGCATTACCTCACTCTAAGTGAGTATGTGAAAAGGCTTTGGCCTAAAAGGGCTAGGGTCTCCCATTGCATCCTGGGGTCATCTTCAGTCATGCTGATGATTATCTGATCACTGGATCCAGATGACTCTGGAGGAGAAAGTGAGGCTGGTCACCTTGCACAGCGTTCCCTCTCTCAAATCAAAGTCAACTGCAAGTTATGTCATCATTTCTCTGACACCACGGTCCTCTTCAAAAACTAAGGACAAACACAACAAAAGCTATAGATTTCAAAGATGAAATCAATCTTCATTTGTAGAGGATGTTTCCTTATAAAGTAATTCCCAATCTAAAGGAAATCATAGATTTAGTCTTTATCCCTATAATATAACACTAAAATGCTTCAAAACTCAGAATAATTTTAATAATCACCCTTGAGGCCATTGGTCCAGAGAAATGAGGAGTGAAGATAGCTTTGTCTTCTTCAAGTGAAGTGAAGGGTTATGGGTATAATGACTCATATATTCTCCGATGGTGTCACCTTGTTTGGAATTTGCTGTGGTTGTTGTAATGGTTGTTCTTTTTACATGGGAGAATTCAAAGGGAAGATAATATCATACTTTTTTTTGGATATTAGAAAAAGTTGAAAATATAAGTTATTGCTTTAAAAGAAAAAAAACTGAATCTATAGGTTAAAAAAATGCTTCTTAGAACCAAGATAATAGTAACTTTCAGCTGAAGAAATCTTTATTTTTTTCAAGTCATAGAGTCACAGAAACTAAGAGTTAAAAGGGATCTTGTAGTTTATCTAGGACAGACTGATCATTTATTTATCTGCCTGATAAATGAATCCTTGATAAAAGTCATGACAAGTGGTCCTCTAACCTCTGTTTGCATACCTGCAGTGAACTAAAATTCACTATCACCTGAACACCCAATATCTCTAACCAGTTGGCCTACTCTTTCATTGTATTTCATTTTGCCTATAGCTGAAAAGAACTTTTTTCTTTTCCTGAGAATCTTTTTTTAGTCTTTAACTTATTCTACATGAAATTAGAGACAGAAATTCCAAATTAAAATGCATATTAATACATTCTCACATTTATTTGTGATACTATATAAAGAGAGGTAGGAGGCATAAAGATATAGTTCAGGTTGCCTAGTGAGGGCTGAGAGCATGAAATATGGATTAAAATTATGTCAGACTCCTTAGCATTGTGTTGCAGGGAGAGGAGAGGACATGAATATTGACAAGATAGTGCTTATTTAGAAGAGTCTCACTTAGGCAGTGAGGGACCTTGAAGCTATACTGAGTAAAGGAATTCCTGAAGGAATCAGGGATGTTTAGCATGGTAAGGAAAAACTTAGGTGGAACATGATATCCTTCATGAGATGTCTTCAAATATTTGAAGGATTAACACACAAAAAAGAGTTTAGTCTTCTTTTGCTTGGCCATAGAGGTTAATCTAGGAGAAGTGGGTGGAAGTAAAAGAAGATTTGAGCTTAGTATGAGGAAAGCTTCTTAATGATAAGAATGTTCCAAAACTGGGAATGGAAGGTAGTGAGTTCCCCGTCAATCAATAAGCACTTTTTAAGTGACTGCTCTGTGTTAAGCACTTTTTAAGTGACTGCTCTGTGTTAAGCAATATGCTGGAAATATAAAGACAAAAATGAGAAAAAATTCTTATCTCCAATGGACATGAAGTGTTATACAAATAAATATACACAAAATAAATGGGAGATAATCTTTCTGGTGGGGAGGGCACTAATACTTAGGGGGCATCAGCAAAGATTTCATGTAGATGAGATTAGAAAATGTTGACCTTGTCAGGCATGTTGTAGAAAGGATTAATGATTTAGGTAGGAATTTGACTAGACAAAATATATGCATTATGTAGTAATAGAAATGTAATTGGAAATGAAAGAACTAGGTTCAAATGCCAGTTTTATCGTTTACTATTATATTTGACCTTGGACACTTAATTTAATTTGTCTGGGATTCAGTTTCCTTGTCTGAAAAATAAGGAGCATGGTACAGTGGCAAGAGCTCTGAATTTAGAGCCAGAGAATGATGATTGAAATTCTGGCTCTGCTACTTAGTAGTCATATGATCTTAGGCAAGTGACAACCTCTCAGGATCTACTAGATGACATTTGAAGTCCCTCCTGAGGTTAAATCAATGTTCATAAATCTCTTCCAACCCTAAATCCCAGTACCTCTGAGTTCATTTCCCACTCTAAGATTCTATTCTATGATTCTAATGTAAATACCATAAGAAAAACAAACAAACAAAGGAAGTAATATGGATGTTCAGAAGAGGTAGAGATTATTTCTTTCTGGGAATATCAAGGAAGAATTCATGAAAGAGGTGGAATTTGTTCTGAGTCTAAAAAAGTTAGAATCCTTTGGACAATGGGAGGACAATTATAGGCAAAGGCAGCAACTTGACAAAGGTTTAGAGGCCAACCCACAGGGCATACGCAGAGATTAAGAAATAGCTGTTTGGATAAAGAATGTAATAATATAATGGAAAGGTACAATAAGGATAGAAAGATCATATTAGCTCACGGAAGTCCTTAAATGGCAGTTTGGAATTTATGTAGTTACTGTTGGGGAGCCATTGAGGATTTTTGAGCTTGGGGTTGTAGCAGCAAGCACCCTAGCATACTCAGGATGCTTCTAGCACAGGTTCTTTGATCTGCTTTTCTAAAGGAAAGTAATTCAAAAAGGGTTAACAATCTTACTTTAATCAAACATATATCATTTACCTTGTTCAGGGTTTAAAGACAGCACCCACAGCTTCAGAGAATACAAACAGAAATTACAAGCAGATAAAAAAATACAGAGAAAATAATACATTTCAACACCCCAATAGACAGAGCTTCTAACTTGTCGGACCATTACATCCTTACAGTGTTAGTTACCAGAGAGAGAAGCACCAACATCTGGGTTTTCAAAGCCAGGGGACTCAATGGCTGCCCAGTCTCATCTGGCCAAATCACACAACTCTTCCCATGAATGAGCCCCAAAACAAAACTTCGCCTCAGAGGTATATATAGCCTTCTCCAGGGTCAGAGAACATCACAACCCTCATGACCCACTGCCTAATTACAAAGTAACAAGGTGTGGGTCTTCCTGAAAAAACAAGCCTCCCCGAAGCAAGCTTCTCCTGTTGGGCTCTGCTCCACCCCTCAAAATATATGTGTAGCATTTAATGATGGGAACCTCATTTGGGCATCAGTATTAAGTATTGATAAATATTCTATAAAACAGTATTGAGCACGGCGTATAATTTTTCAGACTTGACAAGTCAGATCACATCAAGTCAAGCAATCAAGCATTTACTAAGCACCTACTATGTGCCAAGTACTATGCTACTCTCTGTGGATACAAAGGAAAAAAAAAACAATACTTGCTCTGAAGAAGCTCAAAATCTAATGGAGAAGATGACACTTAACCAGCTATTTACAAACAAGTTGTATTTCAGATAAATTGGAGGTAATATCAGAGAGGCACTGAGATTAAGGAGAACTGGGAAAGAGTTCTTATAGAAGGCATGACTTTAACTGGGACTTGAAAGGAGATAGAACATCCAGAAGGGAGGGAAGAATAGGGAAAGAGTTCTAGGTATAGGAGACAAGCAGCAAAAAATCCTCAGAATCAGGAGATGTGTATTGTCATGTGTATGAGGAATGAGAATGAAGCCCATATCATCATCATCATCATCATCATCATCATCCTCATCATCCTCATCATCATCATCCTCATCCTCATGATCATCTTTATTCTGAACAAAAAATGACTCAGAGGTTTTTTGTTTTGCTTTGCTTTGGTAACTGGGAGAATGGTCATTCCATTAACTGAAAACCAAACTAGTGGACTTAGTATATGAAATAGGCTTGGAGGATTTGGCGGCACATTGAGGTTGTTGAACAACAGATCCTGAGCGGTACCTCTAAGTAGAAATCTCTTGTAGCCAGTTAGAAATAATAGTTTAGGTCTTTGGAGGAAGGTTGGAATTTGAGAGAGATTTAGTAGTCATAAAAACACGTATAATTTAAATCAATAGGAGTAGTGATTTCACTTTTTCCATTTCCTAACACCGACTCCCCCCACCCCCAAAGTTAGCCACTTTTTGTCAGCTCTGTCCCGCAAACCATACTTCCACAATACTTGGAAAATTGTCATTATAAACTTAACATTTAAGTTACTTAGTTTCTATCTGTGATGGTAGCTGGAATATTCACAGGTATTTCCCAAATATGTGATTGAAGAACGTGTAAGAAAGCTATTCTTCTCCCTTAATTATATTGAATTCATTTCTAAGAGTTCTAACTGCTCAAGATTAGCTTTCCATTTGGTCAGTAGGAAGAAAGAGAAGTATCATAGAGTTTGTTTTGTTTTGTTTTGTTTTTGCTTTTTGGAGATTGGAGGGCAGAGCAATTGGGGGTAAGTGACTTGCTCAAGGTCACAGGGCTAATAAGTGTCTGAGGTCGAATTTGAACTCAGGTCCTCCTGACTCCAGGGCCAGTGCTCTATTCACTGTGCCACCAAACCCCCCCACTCCCCCACTACTGATTAAAAAAAAACAAAACAAAACTGTAACCGGCCGTTTGCTCTTTGGGTTGAGATCAGCTCAATCCTGGGCTGAGCTCCACCTTGGGCTGAACTCCGCTCTCTCAGGAGTCGTGTGTAATCATGAGACAGGGAAACCAGATGATGGTGAATAGGTTCCATTTATTGTTGGTTCCCAGTCTTCCTTTATACCCCTCAGAGGGCTCATGCACAGCTCGTGGACACCACCTGTCCTCCAGTGAGAGGAGAGACCAATCCAGCATGTGTGCAGGAGTTCCGTCAAGCAAGCGGTCCTGTAAGACATCCTTGTGCATCCCTTCCACACGCTGTGACCCTCAATCCTAACAACTATTGTTTCAGAACCGTCCCTATACCTGGAGGTGCCTTCTGAGTTCATGGTCTGTTTATTGGCACGCAAGCTGCCTCAGATCCTATACTCCCACGAGGACAACCTGTGTCCTAGCACAGCTTGCACTTTTACCCTCACACAAAAACAAATTGGCAGTGGGGGATACCATCAAAAGTAATTTTTTTTTTCACAAAAATTTTCTCAATGACACTATAAACTTAAGGCTACCCCCTAGACCTAAAACATTATTGCACTAAATAGAGAAGGTGGAAGGTTCCTTTGAATGTATCATAATTCTATTTTAAATGGTAAAAAGCTTGTTGAGTATCTAAGACTAGATTAAATTTTTGGCACATAGTTCTATGATGGATATATAATGTGAGAATTCTTTTAATTGCCCAAATAATCTACTTGTTGGGAAATTTAGTTTAAACTTTTGTTTCAGTTCACAAAAGGGTTTTCTCATGAGCTAGAAATCATTTCTCCCAAATTTTCTGAACTGAATATTCTTTATGAGTATGAAAACAAATATTTGAGCTATGAAGTAGACTGTATAACATTGTAATATATGCACTATAAATATTTCCCTTTATAGAAGTTTCACTGCCTTCTCATAATATATGTTTTTCAGTAACCAAAAATCCATACTATATATTCCATGTTTTTTTTTAATTTTGGAGACAACATAACAGTTTTTTTTAATGAAAATCTTCAAAATATGTTTTGACAGATTTTGTAGTAGTAAGAATTCCCTAGATCCTTTTATTTCTATAAGAAGCTTCCTTTACTTTAAATGCATATTGTATAATTTTACACCAAGAAAAACTTTTTTTTAAATGTTCTAGGCTTTGATGAATCTAAATAGATTAGTGTATTCATTAATAACATAGATTGGCAAATGCACCATCAATGACTAACCATTTTCTAAAGATTCTAACTATATTTTATTCAGTCCATCAGCAACTGACAAATATTTGTGGAGGGCAGTGAACACTAGGCCATGAACCAGAAGTCTATGTTCCTATCCTATCTTGGCTCTGAATTAGCCGTGTGATCTTGGTTATAACTTAGTCTCAGATTTCTTTTTGATACCTTAAGTATATCTTTTATATCACCAGCATGGGTACTCTTTCAACAGTATGGATCTTAACCTATTCATACTTTCCTAATGTCTGCAATTCTTTTCCATATTTACCTTCAAAAATATTACATAGGACAACTGGACAACATACTGGAAGCCTTTCTCTAGATCTATTGCTGATAGTGTGTGTTTATCAGTAGAGTAGATAGACTCTCCATAAGTTATTACCCTTTGCTCCTGCTTTTCCAGTCAGACATTTCTTTGATAATGACCTGAGGGTTTCATGGAAAGAAAGAACCACTTTTTAAATACCAGTGTTCATTAATGATTCTATATGGCTGCTGTCCATGGCATATTACAGTCTCTGAGGAATTATTCATTTCACTCAAACGGTAATGAAGAGATATGTGGTGATATGAGAATGCTTCAGTTTATTATTAATGAAGAACTGTGCAAAATTGGTATCAAAATTGGTAAAAGATGTTATCAGTTTTCCCTAAGATTGTAAAATGAGAATGAATGCGATAAATTCGAAGGTCCCTCTAAATTCTAAGATTCTATAAGTCTATTACTTGTTGAGAACATAATATTTCAATATACTATAATCAATATGGAATGCCTGATTGCTCTATAAGAAGTTATGGAAACTTTAGGAGGAAATGATTGTTTCTTCTTATAGTTCATCATAGAAATGAGGAATGTCAGGTGTAGTCTTATATGCACACTATATTTTTAGGAGAACAAATTTCAGAAAAAGAATAGGTAGGACACTACAGTTTAAATTTATTCAGGAGAAATTGTAGTAAAAGAGATGAGAAACTCTCAAAAATGAAGTTATGAAGACTGAAACAGAAAATGAGACAATATGTATGTATACTGAACATTGACCAAGTTAGTTTTTTTTTTTAATATGCATATAGGAAATTTATGAGAATGACAAGACAATGTGACCTTGGGCAAGTCACTTCACCCCCAATTGCCTTGCCTTCCCCCCTCCAAAAAAAAAAAAAAAGAAAGAGAGAATGACAAGACACTATAAGGGAAATGTCAATAATGTTAACATTCAGGACAACCCAAGTCTGGGGATCAATGTTAAAGGACAACAAAAAGGACTCATTATTGAAATCAAGAGGAAGACATAGTATAATATATCTTGGGCTGAAGAAACTATAAATGCTTATGACAAAGGGGCGGCTTGGTGGCGCAGTGAATAGAGCACTGGCCCTGGAGTCAGGAGGATCTGAGTTCAAATCCAGCCTCAGACACTTAACACATAAACTAGCCGTGTGACCTTGGGCAAGTCACTTAACCCCAACTGCCCTCCAAAAAGCAAAAAATAAAAAAAATGCTTATGACAAAGAAAGATGCTTAGAGGAGAAATGATAGCTGTAGTAAAATATTTGAAGTGCTCTCAGCACAAAGGATTGACCATGCTTGCATATCTTTTTTGCAGGACTAAGAACAAAGACTAGACATTATAGATAGGTATATTTTAGCCAGATAAACAGTTATACCTGTTTTAAAAGTATAATGCTCTGGGTTCAGTTTCAGGTAAACTTCAATGCTTCAAGCAGAGATTAGATGACTTGGTATGTTTAAAGTGATTCTTGTTTAGTTGGATTCAACTTCTACACAACTTCTGACAATGAAATTCTCTATTTCTGTGATTCTTTCTGCAAGACACACTGTTAATATTTTCTAAAGGTATTTCTTTCCATATGAGTGCTTTAATTATTCAGTATTTTGAGTTCAGTTCAATCAAAATAACTTGACCAAAATATAGAACGGGAGGTGCACATTTGCATTCCCTATCCATCACATTTATACAGGTGAATACACATTAAAAATCTTGAGTTTGTTTGTTTTTTGGATTAAAGGGGCCATTCCTTGACTCACTTTTTTAGGTAAGTTCTTTCTGAGTTTTCACTTTGACTGAGGCAGTGCCCATTCAGTAATTAAGGTTTAATGAAACTCAGAAAGACACTAGCTAAAAAGTGCCAAGGTCCCCCACTGCATCCTAGGCCATCTCTCGTTGTCCTGATCTATATCCAGTCATTGGACCCATATGGTTCTGTAGCAGAAAGTAAGGCTGGTCACTTTGCACAGCCCTCCATCACTCAAATTCAATTCAATTACAAGTCATGGCATCATCTTCCTGAGGTGGTGGACCTATAGAAAAAAACACAATATTCTAATAAACAAATAATACTAATCTGTTTGTTATAGTTTTATTCCCTTTAATGAATAACTTACAAAAAGTTTTTTATTCTTTCCCCAAAGTAATCTTAATGACAAAAACCTTATATTTTTCTCTAATGCTACCCAGATACATTAGTGTCTTTTAAATTACATATTTCATGTCACATAAAGACATTTCATTTCTTGAGAAACTGGATTTGAAAGTGAACTTATTCACTTTTATCTTTTGATGTCTGTATTCCAATTCATCCTAACTTAACATACAAATTAAATTGAACTAAATACATCTTTGATCTCATTTAAGTGTCATTTGGTTCCTTTTCATCAGTGATTCAGAGCACTCATATTATTTATTATTTTACTTTTACAGGCCCCAAATGTGAAGACAAAAATTGAAATCTTACTTGTAATTTTTACAAAGGTAAATTATGCAAAAATCTAGTATATTTTGTAAGGTACTTTTGAATGATCAAATCTTGTTATTACTTTAGGTGTAATACTTTAAGCATTAGTCCTTTGGATATACTGCTTGTCCACATAGTCAGACAGGCAAGAATTCAGTAATTTTCTGGTAAATCACAGTAATGTGGATTGGCTATCTTCGTGTCTTCAATTAGTCACAAATTTCCCATTGTCCTTCCTTTTATCCACTTATACCTTAACATTGAAAACCCTATTTGGGTAGTCTATTAACATGTAATAGCACCAAAAGATTAATGAGCTTACTTGGTCTTTTTTACTTTCATTTTCTTTAAGGCAGAAAATATAATTTAGAACCTGTTTTGGTTTGAACAATCAAATTTATTGTTAAAATAATTTTATAATGATAAGGTAAAAGTATTTTTATTGTTTATAAAAATCGTTCTCATAGGCAGATAATTCTAGAGATATATTTGTAATTATCATTAACCAGAAAAAGGGTATAGGATTACTTCCTGTTTTGTACAATATTAATACAACTCTTAGAGGTGTCAAAGAGCTAAACATTGCTCAACATGCAGGACTGAATACTGCTTTTCATAAAAAATTCCCATAAACAAAATAAGCAAATCCCCATAAGGGAGATAAGGGTCTAAAAATAATTTGAATGGATAGGGGACTTATTGATCAACATGGATTTTAAAAGAAACATGTTAAGGACAAGTATGAGAGAACTGATATAAAATTGTGGCATGCTTCCATGAGATAGTATTAAAGCTCAGAATGAATTGGAATTGGAGTCAAATATTGCTAATTCTGTTTAAAGCTATATGGAGAGGTGGAAAGAATCAAAGATTAAAGAAGACTGATAAATTGAATGAGGTGAGAGGATATACATTTATACAGAGCCTACTATGTGCCAGGTATTGTGCTAAAGTACTTTTATAATTATTACCTCATTTGATCACAACAACTAGTTGAAGCAGGTACTATTTTTATCATCATTTAAGAGTTAAGGAAACTGAGATTAAATCACTTGCCCAGGGTCATACAACTAGTAAGGGTCTCAGGCTAGATTTAAATTCAGGTTTTCCTGACTCCAGACCTAGAGCTGTATTCCACTGTGCCATCAGCTGTCTCTACAATGATAATGATAATGGTTAATAATGGTTAATGAGAGGAAGCAGCACCAATAATTCTTATTTCTTTTTTTTTCTTTGCTAAAGGAAATGATTTTGGACTACAATGGATAGAGCAAAAGTGGCTTATAGTGAGTTGATATCCTTGTTGATTAAGGGAGTAAGGAGCAGTACCTAGCCTAAAAGAAAACAGTTGGTAAGGGAGCAACTAGACCTTAATGAGTTCCTCACTTAGTATAAAGGTACTGAATAAAAAACAGGCAAATTCAATTGCTGTATGATTATAGTTGATCTCTTAAATGTCATGGAAAATAGGAGAATCATCAGAGTGTCAGAGAAAGGCAAATATTTTCTTAATTTTCAAAACAATATGGAAAAAAAAGACTATAGCTTAAGTAAGCTATTAATATTTACTTAAAATTATTGGAAAACTTTTAGAATATAACATGAAAGACATTATGAAAGGCAGCCATGATGATTGCCATGCAGCATAATTTCATTAAGAATTGGGGAAAGGATTGGGGTGAGAATGTTACTTATTTTGAAGTATTTGAAGTGCTGTCCAGTGGAAGCAATATTTGATTTGTTTTTGTTTGTGTCCAGAGGTCAGAATTAGGAGTGATAGGTAGAACTAAACAAAAGACAGATTTTGGGTTGATGTAAGGGAAAGCTTCTTAGTAATTAGAGCTATGCCAAAATAAAATGGCGTACCTCTGCACATTTCCCCTCACTTGTTGAAGATTCTATAGCAGGAGATACAAACCTTTATCTAGGTCAGATAAAGAATTGAACTTAGAAGATCTTTGAGGTTGCTTCCTTTTTTTTGCTTTTTGGAGGGGGGGAGGTAGGGCAATTGGGGTTAAGTGACTTGCCCAAGGTCACAGAGCTAGGTTTTGGTTTTTTTGTTAAGTGTCTGAAGCTGGATTTGAACTCAGGTCCTCCTGACTCCAGGACTAGTGCTCTATTAACTGTGCCACCTAACTGCCCTGAGGTTGCTTCCCTTTGAGATTGAGTTTTTTTAATATCCTTTCACTCATTTTCTACATCTAAAGAGGTACTACAAAGACCAATATTGAAACAAAACAGAGCAAAAATCTATATTTTGTGTGTCAGAGGGTATTTGCATTTTTAATGTAGGTTTGTGACCTAGGTACTGTAATTTTCAGATTAATATAATTTTCATTAAAAAATTACTTTTTCATAACTTGATTTTGAAGTATTGCTTTACCAAGAAATTTACCATATCAGTATAATACTAATATAATCTATATAAAATAAAAAATGGACTCATAATACCAGTTGCTTTATCTACATTAAGCTAAATGGCAGGTTTATATCTTTCCTCCCTTTGTGCCACACCAGTCTTCACTTCCACACACTATTACTTTTATTTTTTCATTGAATTGACAGAATCATCCTATAGACAAAACTGTAATGGAATTGTAAGGTGTTTTTGTTCCATAGCTATCTGTACAAAGCTTGTTTGTGTTATCATTAGCTGTCCTGTATGAAATTCAAAACTTAAAAAAAATCACCCTGACTATAGAACTTTGGCATTTTAAAAAAGATATATAAGATCTTATCTTAGTTGCAATATTTATAAATATTATTATTCAAAATTCTTTAGATAATCTATTTGGAACTGGGCTGTATGTAGTAGGATATAAGAAATTCAATTCACTCAGTCTCCTTATTTCATTGGAACTGAAATGATTATAAGCAATGCTTCATTTGACTTCTCTCAATTTTTGTTATCAGGAAGTTCTCTTTGAAAACTTCAGTGATTCTTACCTCATAGTTATAATAAATTCATTTTCTTTTCAAAATTTTTCTCTTTTACTTTTCCTTCCATTTGCTTTTACTTTCATCTTCCAGAAATGATGTCATAAATTTACTTCTGTCATGGCCTTAGAACTTTGTGCGTCTCCATTTATAGATTCCAGACCCAGAGTCAGTTACGTTGGAAACTATTTAAAGAGCATCGTCTTTCTACTATTTGTTCTATCAAATCACAAAACTGCCTTCCTTTCTACTTTATCTTCTGCTTATTGGTGATATAGCAAACTATCCAGCTCAAAGGATTGTGTTTTTCTGTGTGTACATTTTCAACTACTTTAATTTAATTTCTCAGCTATTCAGAAGGACCTTGTACACTGTTCAATCCATTTCCTTCCATTTGAGTACACTAACACATAAATCTGCAATAGTTCAACTTCCTAGTCAAATTGCCTGCTTTTTTCCCCTGATGTTCTATGTAACCTTATTATAGTTTTAGTATTTCTGAAGATACATGATTTCTTCAATATGCTCACTCCTTCCACTAATGCCAGTTACAGCCAAACATTCTTTAATAAAAACGATAACAAAAACTTTTAAAGTTTCTATAGAAAAATAAAAATGAAATTGAACAAAACAAAACAAATTCCTTAACCACCTGATGCCTGTTCTGACAGTGGCTTGTTTTGCTGCACTAAGGATGGTTCATGGATAGCAGTGAATTAATTCTTTGCTAGGCACATACTATGAGCTTTTACAGGCTGATTCAGGTACTTCAGTGTGTACATTTCTAGTACAAACTCCAAGAACCTTGGGTCACCAGTATACTAATAGTGTTTGCTAATGTCAGCAACACAGATGTCATCACACACTGATTTGTAAAGGGATCTGAATCATTGGAAAGAATATGCTTAATAGTAAAACCAGAGATTCAATGGGGAATTGGAGTATTGGAAACAAACTAAAATTTAAAAGAAAAGAATAATATGAATCTATGGTTATAGAAATCAAGACTCAATTGCCAATAAAAAGAATAATAAAGTGTTTTGGATGACAGATTTAATTTTTCATTTTAATTTTGAAAGCAAATGATACTGAATTCATGTTTTCGTACAGCAGGTCCCAGAGGAGTTTGTTTACTGTTTTTCTATACTTTTGTGAATATCCTACAACTGTTGTGTATTTTAGCATTATCTGGGTCCAGATCCTCTATAGTAATCTTGACACCTGTTGAGTTATGTTCTTCTGGAGATGTAAATTTCTCTAAAGTAAGATTTACATAGAAAATATTTCCTAGCTACTTTGTAAATACGAGCAGAGAATGACTTTTTCAGACTACTTAGGCTTTGCTTTAGCAAATCATCTAGGCTGTTCAGTAAATTCAAGAAAAAGGAAATACAGAGGTTGATTATAAAGTAAGACAGCTGTCTGAAGGACAGAAGCAGTTTTAAAGTTGTCAATAAGCATTTATTAAGTGTCTACTATGGGACAGGCACTGAGCTAAGTGGGGATAAAAACAAAGGTAAAAATGATCCTTGCTCTTGAGGACAGAGACAACATGCAAACAACTATGTACAGACATGATACAGATTGTGTAGAACTGTGTACAGATGTGTATGTGTGTGTGTGTATACACCACGGTTGTTGTTCAGTTGTTTTTTAGTCACATCCTATTCTTTGACCCCATTTAGGATTTTCTTGGAAGAGATCTTAGAGTGGTTTGCCATTTCCTTCTACAGCTCATCTTATAGATGAGAAACTGAGGCAATCAGGGTTAAGTTACTTGCCCAGGTTCACACTGCTAGTAAGTGTCTGAAGCAGCATTTGAACTCAAGGAAATGAGTCTTCCTGATTCTCAGCTCAGTGCTCTATCAAGTGCATGTGCGTGCGCACACACACACACACACACACACACACACACAGAGGATTGAGAAAGCCTTCTTGTAGAAAGTGGCATTTTATCTGAGACTTAAAGGGAACCAAAGAAGCCAGGAAGCAGCAGTGAGAAGAGAGAGAAATGAGGGCATGCAAGACAGGATGATTATGTTGGCATATACCAGCACAATACACTTTAATTTATGTTCAGTTGATTATTTTGAAAAAAAAACTAGTCGCTTATTTAAAAAAAAAAAAGAATTATTTTAAAAAATGAGCAACTGTAAGCATCTTTCCCAACTCCCACCAAGCAAAGACTAGTGTTTATAGAAATACAGTTTTAGCACTCAGAAATGGCAATTTGCTAAACATCATCCTTTTGGTCAGAAGAAGAAATAATGTGGAGAAAAATGTCTACCTTGTGGATCTCAATGACTAGAAGAATATCAAGGTAGAACAAGAGAGGGAAAAATGGAGAAATCCGTGGGTTAGGGGAAGTCTTAGATCTCTAAATATTTCAATTGGTTTGAAATAAATGAGTAAGTGCATTTTCATTTTACTGTAGAGAGTGCCTGAGGAGTGTAATTGTAGCCTTTCCAGTTGTACATAGTCACCTTTGCATGCATTACTCTGCCACAGTGCAATTATTTAATTTAGGAGCCTTTAATTCTACCTTTTAAAGGCCTGTGTTTTCAGAAATGACTAACCATCTTGCTTTTATATAAATGTGATAAAATTCTCTTACAACATTCTTCAAAGAACCAGCTCCCAAAAGTTGGAAGAAAAAAAGGAAAATTAATTATTATCATGTGGATGGATGAGAATTTAAAACATAAATACTTTGTGAGCAGGGATTTCTTTTTTTTTTTTTCAAAATTTTATTTTAGACTCAAACACCAGAACACAAATACAGAATAGAGAGAAGAAACAAAAACACATCATAAACTTAAATTTTGGAACTTAAATCCAAAGTTAGAAACAAAAAACATGTCATGTGCAAAGGAGAACATAAGACAAAAAGATTCAAAATATGTAACAATAAATTTTCATTTCAAGAAATCCTACGTGATAAATAATACTCATTATGATGAGAATTGTCCATCTTTGCTTCTTTGTGAATTTTCTTTGGTTCTCCTCTGTGCACTTTTTTACTTTGCTCTTTTTTTTCATTCCTCCCACACACCCCAAATGGCCACAATAAAGTTTAGATATGTTTGTTTATAATTATAAATATAGACATACCCTCCCCCAACCCCCAGAAGGCTACAATAAAATTATGATATGTTTTTCTATAGATAGATACATACACATATACATATATAGGCATATATTTCCCAAACCTACTCTACTGCTGATCTTTGTTTTTTTTGTATGTGCATATCTCTTGTTTCCTATCCCTCCTACTTCCTCTTTACTTTTACTTTACTTTTACCCACTACCTTGTCCTCCTATGATTTGCCTTCCCTCTGCTATCCCTTCCCTATCCTCCCATTCCCGTAAATCTAAACACCCTTCTTTACTCTATCCTCTTCTAAATATATACATATATATACATATACATATATACATACATACATACATACATATATGTGTGTGTTTTTGCATATGTGTGTGTATATGTCTGTATATATATATATATATATATATATATATATATATATATATTCTTATAATATATATAATTCCCTCTTAAACCCATTCCTGTGGACAGTAGATTACCAGAATTACCAGCCCTCCTCCCCATCTAATTCCTTGTATCAATTCTTTCTCTTGCACCTCATTTGTATAAAATAATTACTCTTTTAAGCTGTTCCTAAATGGTTTTATTTTTAAAATTCATATCATACTCAGATTTACCCCAATCTTTCTTATGAGTTCCCAATTATTGATAAGTATTTTAAACTTACATTTTACATTTAACATATATAAAAAGTAAAGAGTCTGTCCTTATGGATCCCTTACAATCAATCTCTGTTATATGCCTTATATTTCTCTTGGTTCTTGTATGTCAGATCTTCTATTAAATTCAGGATTTTTTAAACAAAGTCTTGAAAGTTTAAGAGTTTATCAAATGTCCATTTTTTTTTTCATTCAGGATGATGCTTAAGTTTGCTGGGTATGATATTCTTGGCTGGAGCCCCAATTCTTTTGCTTTTTGATATGTTGTGTTCCAAGACTTGCAGTTCTTTTATGTCTCTGCAGCTAGGTCTTGTGTAATTCTGATTGTTGCACCATTATATTTAAAATGTTTTAATCTTGATGCTTTTAATATTTTTTTCCTTGAGCTGGGGATTTTGAAATTTGACTATGATATTCCTATGAGTTTTTCTCATAGGATTTCTTTTAAGTGGTGATCAATGGATTTTTTTCTATTTCTACTTTCCCCTCTTATTCTAATGCTTCAAGGACAATTTTCTTTAATTATTTCTTGTATTATTGGATCAATATTCTCTTTTTGATTATAACTGTCAGTTAATCTGATTATTTTTATATTTTCTCTTCTGGATCTATTCTCCAAATCTGTTGTTTTTCTTACAAGATATTTCACTTTCTCTTTTAGTTTTTCATTATTCATATTTTATTTAATCATTTCTTGATCTCTTATAATTTCACAGCCTTCACTTTGTCTAATTCTAATTTTCAAGGAGTCATTTTCTTTCTTAAGATTCTGGATCTCTTTTTCTAATTGGTTGACTTTCCTTTCACTTCCTTCTTGCTTTTCTCATATTATCCTTTTTTAAGTTTTTCCTCCATCTCTGTCATTTGATTTTTAAAGTCTTTTTAAAGATTTTCTATGAATTCTCTTTTGGGCTGGTGTCCATTTGGTGTTACTTTTTGGGGGGTTTCTTTACTTCAGTATCCCCCTCTGAAGATGAACCCCAGTCATCTCTATTCCCATAATTGCTTTCTATGGTTGAATTTTTTCTCCTTTGCAAAATTTTGGTAATAGCTTAATTTTTGTAATTACTTCTAGCTTTGGGGTATGGGAAATGGTGCCTCTTGCCCTAGATCTTCAGTTCCCCCTCTAGTCTGGAATCAAACCCAAACCTCCAACCTCTTGTAAGTGCCCACAGCAAGGGGCTTTCTGCCCCACTGCTTCTGCACTCACCAGGTGTATCCTGGTTCCTTCTCACTCCCACTGCTCTTTGCGGCCCAGCCGGGTGTGGATTTCCTTATGAGTAGAGGTTCCCTCGATCTTCCCAGGCTCAAATTCCCAACTCCCCTCAGTAAGGGGGCAGGGGGAGAAAGTTCCTGTGCTTGGAGCAGAAACAGCCTCTCAAAAAATTAACACCAGGATTGCCACTTGTTAAAACAACCTGGAGGTGTTTACTCTTCACCAGGACCCAACTTAGTCCTGGAATTTTTCTTTTGATCTTCTCAAATTGTCCTAGGAGAACCCAGGTTATGTTCCTATTCTTATTTATCTCCACCCATGCTTTGTTCACTCTAAGGTGCTTTTTTAACTCTTTTGTGGGAGAAAATCTCAAGAGCTTGGAATTTTCTGACCTATTCCTGCCATCTTCCCAGAATTCTCTCTCGAGCAGGAATTTTTTAGGAAAGTTTTGCTGTATTCCTATTTCAGAATGACATTATTCCCATGACAGTTCCAAAATTTCAAAATTCTCTATTGTGTACTTTTGTATGACTCACTTAATCTTATGGTGATTCCTCAGGTGAATATAAGTATGTGTAACAGCAAGCACCCTAGCATACCCAGGATAGCTATTAGCACAGGTTCTTTGATCTGATTTCTAAAGGGAAACAACTCAAAAGGGGTTAACAATATTACCTTAATCAAATATGTATGTATGTATGTATGTATATATAAAACAGAAATTCTGCAAATCTATAACAGAAAAAGCAGACAAAGTAGACAAAATAGAGAAAAGAACACAATTCAACAGACCAACATACAGGGCTTCTAGCTGTCTGACCATTACATACATACATAGTTAGTTATCAGTGAGAGAAGCACCAACATCTGGGTTTTCAAAGCCAGGGGACTCAAAGGCTACCCAGAGTCTCATCTGGCAAAATCACACAGCTCTTATCATAAATTAGCCCCTAAACAACCTCAAGTCAAGAGTATATACATACATAAAGTAACAAAACAAGCCTCCCCTAAGCAAGCTTCTCTTGCTGGACTCCAAGTGAGGGCCACTAAGGGGCAGAGACCATCTTCAAATTCCCTTACCATTACAGTGCGTTTTCTACTAAAACTGCCTGAGCAGATGAAGTGTACTTCTTAAAAAAAAGAAATAACTGCTTGAATGTTGCAATTGGCACTTTTTTTAAAATATGGAAGTTTGATTTGCCTTTAGAAATAGTTGTTTCATTTAATGTTTATTTAAATGTTTCATTTAAAGATATTCCCTCTTTTTGATGGAATATTCAACAAAAATTTTGTGTAAATACTGAAGTAAAGTATTTGTTTGTAAATGTAAAATGTTGTTGAATTCAACAAACAACAAAAATGTAAAAGTAAAGTAAAGTAAAGTGCCTTATGAATAAGGCACTAGAAATCAAAGCTGAGAAACAACTCTGTCCATACCCTTATGTTGCATATAATCTAATAAAGGAGGGGTTGGAAGATAGGACATGAAGACAAGAGAATAAATGATAGTTCATCATAAAGGTCATTGGAGACATCCAAGGAACAAATAATGCTCTAAATTTGTTAAAAAAGGTGAAATTGCTTTTAACAGAAGGTCTTAGGGAAGGTTTCATAGAGAAGGTGACCCTTGCAGGAAACCTTAAATGATTTCAAAGCAGAGATATTCCTGGAATGAAGTCAAGATATGGGACTAGGCCCACAAGATTGCATGCAGATGGGAGATTACGGGGCCAGATGATAGAACATCTACTCTCTCAGTTTGAGTGAAACATAGATTGCAAAAAAGAAAATATTGTGAAATGAAGCTAGAGAGAGTCATACTGTGCTAGTCTAAGAAATCTAATAGGCAATAGGAAACTACTGAAGATTTTGTGCATGAAAATGATATTTTTTAGAAAAATAACTAATATCTACATACTGCTGTTAGTTTGAAAAACTCTTTACGTATATTATTTCACTTAAGCCTCATAACAACCTTGTGAAGAAGTATTATTATCCTCATTTTTACAGATGAGGAAATCGAGGGTAAGAGGTTGAGATTTATCTAGGGAGGGTCACACAGCTAATAAGATTATGAGTCAGGAGTGAAACTCAAGATCTTCCTCCAAGTAAGTCCTATGCATCAGAACAATTATTTTTAGAGCTGTGTGATGTATTGGCAAAGGAGAAAAGTGGAAGTGTGGAAATGAGGTTGTATACTACAAAAATAGTTTGGTGGAAATGAGACTGCAGAAGAAGAAATGAATAAAAGAATTCTTATGGGGATAGAATTGATAGGTAGCAACTGAATTGATATGCTAAGTCATAAAGAATAATGAATCAAAAATGATTCTAAGGTTTCAAGTCTGTGAGTCTGGTGCTTCTATTAAGAGAAATAAGGTACTTTAGAAGGAGGAGTTTTGGACATAATGAGTTTACAATCCTAGCAGGACATCTGATAGGCTATTTCGATGTAAAATACCTTGGGTAAATTAAAAGTAAAATAACATTTTATTAATAGAAGGAGCTCTATACCTCTTAAAGTATTAAATGGTAAGAGTTTTGAAGAAAAATCCTAAAGGAAATGTAGGTATGATGAAGGTTAAAATCATCTCTCTGAAATCTGATTATGTCCCTGTGCCAAACCAGAGTAATGCCAACTGTATCTTTTAGTCAGACTTTGAAATTGCATGTGTCTACATGAAAAAATGATCCAAGTCACTAAAACTGATTGTGATATTTATCTGCTCATGTAGGCTATGTGCCTTCTTGCTAGCTATATCTTAGCTCTTTGGGGGAAGAAGAAATACTTTGAGTCAAAAAGTTAATCACAGATCTTGAGTTTAAGGAGACCTCTTGGGTCTAGTCCAGTGGTTCTCAACCTTCCTAATGCCTGGACCCTTTAATAGTCGTATGTGGGCATGTCTGCATGTGGGCGGACCCACCTGGAAACTGATAGAGGAGGTTCCTAAGACCATAGGAAATATGTGTTTTCTGATGATCTTAGGTGACCCCTGTAACCCTTGTGAAAGGGTCATTCAATCCCAAAGGGGTCGCGACCCACAGGTTGAGAACCACTGGTCTAGTCCAATCTATTTGTGAAGGAATCTTTATTTTAAGATAAAGGACAAATGGTCATCTAATATCTGGTAAAAGACTTCCAAGAAAGAGAATCTACTGAATATAAAGCAAACCATTCTACCTTTGGGTCATTCTCATTGTTAGAAAAGTAGCCCCTACTTTTTACTGTGAACCTAAAATAATCTCTTTGCAACCTTTTGACAGCCTTTCAGATACTTTAATGCAATTACCATGTTTCCCGAGTCTTCTTTTTTTTTTCCAGGCTAGGCATGCTCATTTCCTTTAGTATGCTCCGTATGTTATGTACTCAAGGTCTTTCACTATCCTGATTACACTCACTTCTTGTACAAACAATTGAAAAGTGTTTCTGTAACGCAAAAAAAAAAAAAAGTGTAGCATTCAATGTTATGGTAATTCTATGTTTCCTTTAAGGCAACACAGGAGGAAATGGTGTTAAGATAATTTACCTTAGAACTTCATGATGGTTTTTTAAATATACTATGTTATACCTGGCATATAAACATAGATACTAAAGAAATTATTTTTCCATAAGGTTATTGATGATGAGGGTGACTTTTGTTTTGGTTGATACCAAATATACAGGGATGTTGTCCTTTCTAATGTTTCTACAATATATGGAAATAAATATTATAACTAATATGTACTGGACTAGTTGTGTAACAGGCATTAATTGCTATGTTTTAGCCCTTAAAATTCCAAATTTAACTCAGAGCAATGCAGTTTTAAGATTCTTTCTAGGAGTAAATAGATAGTTGGCAGATTTAAATGATTTATTTTATAGATTAACCCTGTTACCTGAATCTGGGTAGACTATCCAGAATTTAGTTAATCCATACTATTATTTCTAGAGATGCTTATATAAATTCTGTATAGTATAAGGCTAAGGATTATAGATTAGACATATAATTTCATTAGTCTAAGGGACTCCAACAAAAGAATTTTACAAATATAAAACATAGTCTGTCTCCTAAATTTATGTTTAACAAATTAAAGTAAAAAAAAGGAAAATACCCTAATTCCAAATTTAAATTATGCCTTTTTCTACAGAATGCAATGTCCTTTAAAAAATGTCCCTAATACTTATTTAGCAAAGTGTCTGGTAGAGAAGGAACTTTATTGATGAGTGTTAGATTGTCAATATTCTTCTAATAGTGGAATTATGTTTCAATTCGCTTAGTTCACACTTGCCCGTGTATGAGTTTGATATTTTTGCCTTGTTTTTACTCTGTTGAATAAAATGTCAGTGAAGAAAAAAGTATAAACCAAAGAGTATCTAATTCAGTAAATCTGTCTGTTGTGTGAAAAAGTCATAATCATTGTTTCTGCATAGGATCAAGAAGTTGATCTCAAGAAAGGATATATTTACATGTCACTTTAGATTATGCTACTCTGTGTTATTTGATTCTTAGACTAAATAAGTGAGTCTATATTCCCAATAAAAAGCGAAGTTTCTGCAGCATTTGAAACTTCTTAGATAAAAGCCTTTTTTTAAGGGAAGGTATGATTGCCTATAAGCTTCTTATTAGACTCCAACAAATTCATACTTATGAAAAGTAAAAAAAAAAAAAAGATGACAAACGACAAAATAATGAATCGGTCAAAGTAAGTACTTAACACATCTTCAATTTAGCATTAATCATACTATATGTGGATGGAGACCAAAGCAGCGGAGGTTAACATGGAGTGTTTGGGTAAAGTCAAAGTAGCGATTTTAGACAGATTGGAAATTTTAAAATGAGACATTGAGGTCATCATATCAGACTCAAGCATGGTGTTCTGTGGCATAGAGAGCAAGTTATAATGAATTTGCAGCTGAACTTTTCAAGACAAACACTTGGGACTAAAACATTCAGAAAAATCAAGACCTCCTTTAAAGAATATCAATGGAAAAAGGAGACAGAATGTTTTTAAATCAAACATAATTATAAAACAAGTTTACTCAGGGAATTTATGTGGACTTTTTCTCCTTTTCACTAACAAAAGTAACTTTTCAAAATGTATTCACTATTTTATTTTTCCCTAGTTACATGTAAAAACAATTTTTTCTTATAAAAACCAAGTTTCAAATTCTCTCCTTTCCTCCTTTCCCAACCACTCCTCATTCAGAAGGCAAGCAATTTGATATAGGTTATACATGTATAGTCATGCAAAACATTTCTGTATTAGTCATATTGCGAAAAAAATATATAGTCCAAAAAACCCCTCAGAAAATAATGCAAAAAAAAATGCTTCATTCTATAGTTAGACACCATCAGTTCTTTTTCGAGCTGGATAACATTTTTCATCATAAATCCTCGGATCATTGTATTGCTGAGTGTTGACTAAGTCATTCACAGCTGATCATCTTAAAATATTGCTGTTACTTTCTACACAGTACATTTTCACTTTGAATCAGCTCAGATAAGTCTTTGCACATTTTTCTGAGAGTATCCTGCTCATCATTTCTTAAAGCACAATGGTATTTCATCATAATTACATACCACAGTTTGTTCAGTCATTCCTTAGTTGTTGGACATCCCCTTAATTTCTAATTCTGTGCCACATGAAAAGAGCTGCTATAAATAATTTTGTACATATTGATCATTTTTGTTTTTTCAAATCTCTTTTGGGCTACAGACTCAGTAGGGGTATTGCTAGGTCAAAAGGATATGCATGATTTTATAGCCCTTTGAACATAGTTCCAAATTGCTCTAGAGCAGTGGTTATCAACCTTCCTAAGACTGCGACCCTTTAATACTGGTGTGTGGGCATATCTGCATGTGGATGGACCCACCTGGAGACGGATAGAGGAGTGGTGTCTTGGTTCCTAAGACCATCGGAGATATGTGTTTTCCAATGATCTTAGGTGACCCCTGTGACCCCTATGAAAGGGTCATTTGACCCCCAAAGGGGTCGCGACCCACAGGTTGAGAACCACTGCTCTAGAGAATTATTGAATCAGTTCACAACTCCACCAACATTGCATTAATGTCTCATTTTCCCCACAACCTCTCCAATATTTGTCACTTTCCTTTTATGTCCTATTGACCAATCTAATAGGCATGAGGTTGTACCTCAGAATTATTTTGATTTGCATTTGTTCAATGAATAGTGAGTTAGTGTATTTTTTCATATGGCTATTGATAGCTTTGATTACTTCACCTAAAAACTGCTTATTATCTTTTGATCATTTATCATTTGGGGAATGACTCTCATTTTTATAAATTTTACTCAGTTCTCTATATGTTTGAGAAATAAGGCCTTTATAGGAGAAACTTGCTTCAAGTATTTTTCAGTTACTATTGTTAAGTCTACTTCCCTCCATCCTATTTCTCCCTGTTCTTATTGTATATTCTCTTTTTACCCTTTCCCTCCTTAAAAGTGTTTTGCTTCTGACTACCCCTCCCCCATTCTGTCCTCTTCTATCACACTCCACCCTTCTCTTATATCTTTCCCCTTCTTGTAGGGTAAGATAGATTTCTATACCCAAGTAAGTATATAAGTTTCTTCCTCTTTGAGACAGTTCTGATGAGAGTTATGTTAACTCACTCTCCATCACTTCCCCCCTCTTCCTCTCCCCTGGAAAAGCTTTTTCTTGTCTCTTTCACATGAGGTAATTTACCCCATTCTACCTCTCCCTTTCCTTTTCTCCCAGAACCTTCCTTTATTACACCTTAATGTTATTTTCTAGATATCATCTCTTCATATTCGACCCACACCTGTGCCCTCTGTTGATATATACTCCTTCTAACTGCCCTAATAATGAGAAAGTTCTTATGAGTTACAAATATCACCTTCCCATGTAGGATTGTAAATAATTTAACCTTATTAGATCCCTTATGATTTCCCTTTGCTGTTTACCCTTTTATGCTTCTCTTGAGTCTTTTATTTGAAAGTCAAATTTTTCTATTCTGTTCTGGTCTGTTCATTAAGAATATTTGAAAGCAATGTGATGGGATACTGTTATGGTATAAGAAATTAAGAGCAGGCAGACTTCAGAAAAACCTGGAAAGACTTATATGAACTGATGCTGAGTGAAGTGAGTGGAACATTATACACAGTAATAGCCACATTGTGTGATGACTGACTTTGATAGACTTAGTTCTTCTCAGCAATGCAAGAATCTAAGACAATTCCAAAAGGTTCACAATGAAAAATGCTATGGACATCTAGAGAAATAGCTTTGGAGTCTGAATGCAGATGGTAGCATACTTTTTGCTCTCATTTTCTTTTGTTGTTTGGTTTTGTTTCTTCTTTCTCATGCTTCATCATATTAGTTCTTTTTCTTCTTTACGTTATGACTAATGTGAAAATATGTTTAATATGAATGTATAAGTAGAGCCTATATCAGTTTGTACACAGTATTGGGGAGGAGGGTGGAGAGGGAGAGAAAATTTAAAACTCAAAATTTCATGGAAGTGAAGTTGAAAATTAAAAATAAATAAATAATATATTTAAAAGAATGCTTGAAAATCCTCTATTTCATTGAATGTCCAATTTTCCCCCTGAAGAATTATATCCAGTTTTGGTGGGTAGGTAATTCTAGGTTCTAATCCTAGCTCTTTTGCCTTCCAGACTAGTATATTCCAATGTAGAAGCTACTAAATCTTGTGTTATCCTGATTGTGGCATCATGATACTTAAATGATGTCTTTCTGGTTGCTTGACTTGCAATATTTTCTCCTAAATCTTCGAATTCTGGAATTTGACTACAGTATTCCTGAGGGTTTTCATTTTGGCATCTCTTACAGGAGATGATCAGTAAATTCTTTCAATTTCTATTTTACTCTGTAGTTCTAGAATATCAGGGCAGTTTTCTTTGATGGTTTCTTGAAAGATGATGTCTAGGTTCTTTTTTTGATTGTGGCTATTATGTAGTCCAATAATTTTTAAATTATGGCTCCTGTATCTATTTTCAAGGTTCATTGGTTTTCCAGTGAGATATTTCACGTTGCCTTCTATTTTTTTTGTTTTGTTTTATTTTTTTTTCTTGATTTCTCATAAAATC
Organism: Pseudochirops corinnae; assembly: GCA_028646515.1. Taxonomy (NCBI): domain Eukaryota; kingdom Metazoa; phylum Chordata; class Mammalia; order Diprotodontia; family Pseudocheiridae; genus Pseudochirops; species Pseudochirops corinnae. The sequence continues at coordinate 116,573,507 of CM053586.1, read as the reverse complement.
ATTAACTTTCATTTTCTCAATTCTAATTTTTAAGGAATTATTTCCTTCAGTGAACTTTTGTATCTCCTTTTCCATTTGACCAATTTTATTTTAAGGAGTTTTTTCCTTCATTAGATTTTTGTGTCTCTTTTTCCATTTGACCTATTTTGCTTTTTAAGGCATACTTCTCTTCATAGGACTTTTGTACTTATTTTACCATTTTGCCTATTATGTTTTTAAGGGTTATTTTCTTCAGTTTTTTTTGTGTCTCCTTTACCAAACTATTGACTCATTTTTCATAATTTTCTAGCATTGCTCTCATTTCCCTTCTGAATTTTTCCTCTATATCTCTTACTTGATTTCAAAATTCTTTTTGGACCCTTTCATGACATGAAACCAATTAATATTTTTTTCTTGGATGCTTGGAATAAAGGAACTTAGACTTTGTTATCTTCTTCTGAGTGTGTGTTCTGATCTTTCTTGTCATCATAATAACTTTCTCTGGTCAGAATTTTTTCTGTTTTTTGCTCATTATTCTAACTCTATTTCTTGACTTTTGACTCTTTGTTAAAGTTGGACTCTGCTTCCAGAGTGGAGGGGGCACTGTCCCAAGCTTTAGGAATTTTGTGCAGTTCTTTTCAGAGATACTTCTAGGGACCTGTAAATTTCCATTCCTTCCAAGATGCTATAACCTAAGTAGGGGTGTGTTTACTACTCTTCTGACCTGTGCTCTGGTATGTGAGTGACCACAGGTACTCTTTTCTTTGCCTGACCCAAGTATGTGTAAAGCAACAGAGTCCTGCCTCTGAGCTAGCAAAGAGACCCTTGGATACCCCTGACCAGTTGTTCATCCACATTACTGTCTCTGGGCTGAGAGCTTTGAAAGCAGCAGCTACTGTTGTGGCCTGTGTTGCACTGTGCTCTACTCTTACATCTCAGACTTCTAGGTATGATAAACCTTTCCTACTGACCTTAGGAATTGTCTTTGGCTGTCAAATTATTTTACCCTATCTTTTTGTAGGTTCTACTGCTCTAGGAATTGTTTTATGACATTTAAAAAAGGTGCTTGGAGGCCTTTTGGAGAACTCAGAAAAATAGCTGCCTTTTTTCTGCCATCTTGGCTCCACCTAAAATTACTTTCTTGACCTCTTTCCAAATAAACAAAGTAAGCATTTGTTTTTACAATATGATTTTAGATATTTGTAATAAAAATTATAGTTAGCTTTTATACAACTCTTACCATGTGCCAAACTGTAAGCACTTTATACATGTTCTCTCATTTCACATCTTTTGGAGATAAATGCTATTATTATACCCATTTTACAGCTGAAGAAAATGAGACAAAGGGACATTAAATAATTTGCTTGGGGTAACATAGCTAGAAAGTGTCTGAAGTTGGATTTGAACTCAGGTCTTCCTTACTCCAGGCCTGGTACTCTATTGAGGATATCACCTAACCATCTTCCTCTTATTGATGTCTATAACAACAATTAATTTTAATTATAGTTTATAATTTACAAAGGGATTTCCTCACAAAAATCCTTTTCGAGAAGAGAATGCAGGTTTACTACTTTCTAATTTACAGATGATGAAAATGAATCCAAGAAAGCTTAAATTATTGATCCAAGGTCACACATTTCATATCTATATCTATATCTACACACATATATGTGTGTGTATATGTACGTATACATACATATGCATGATATGCATATGTATATGTATACACATGCACACATGCATGTATGCATGCATACACATATCTTTGTGTGGGTATATATTTCTTTAAATATTTTCCAATTATATGTAAAAATTATTTGACATTAATTTTTTAAAACAATTTTGAGTTCCAAATTCTCTCCCTCCCTTTTACTCTTCCCCCTTGAGAAGACAAGCAATTGGATAAAGATTGTACCTGTAAAGTTACATAAACATATTTCCATATTAGCCAGGTTGAAAAAGAAAACATGAACAAAAAATAGAAGAAAAAATTAAATAACAGTATGCTTCAATTTGCATTCAGAGCTCATCAGTCCTTTCTCTGAAAATGGATAACATTTTTCATCATGTTGGAATTATCTTGAATTACTGTTTTTATGAGAGTAGCTAAGTCTTTCCCAGTTGATCATCCTTACAATATTAGTGTTGTTGTACTGTGATTCCCTCACTGTCTTTGATGGTAGAAGGTTTGTTGTAAAAAATCTTTATATATTTTAAACATTTAAAAAATTTGTTTGTTTTTCTTCTATCATTATCCTTAAATGTATTTGGATGAATTTTCTTAGATGAGTCTCCCAATGTTCTCCTTGTTTTGGTCACTTCACTTTGTATAAGTTCATATAAGTTTTTCCAGCTTTTTCTGGAACCATTCTGTTCATCATTTCTTATAACACAATTCTGTCACAATAATATACCATAACTTGTTCAACCATTCCTCAGTTGATGGGTATTCTCTAAATTTCCAATTCTTTGCCACCACAAAAAGAGATGCTATAAATATTTTTGAATAAATTTAAGGATCAAATCACATAGTATAGAAAACTCCTTATTTATTCAGCAAAAAACTAAAGCATGACATTCAAGCAACTAAATCACAACATTCACAACAATATAATACAACAGCCTATTAACAAGGTGGCCACATAGTCTTAAACATCCACCCCTAGGTCACAGTAAGTCACAATCTCATCAGTCAATACAGAGTGCCCAAGTAAAGTCTTTTTTCATCTTAACTCGAGGTTGACTTCCAAACCCCATGACTCCTCTTCCAGGGGCTCACCACTCCCAGCTCTTGCCTGGATTCACCCAGCTCTTGCCCAGACACACATGTAGACAGCTGTCTACTCCTGTTCCATATCTGAACTCATGGGAACAGCTCCACTCCAAGCTCTTTTCAGCTTCTGTTTCTAGGAAAACAAAGCTTAACCAGGCTAAAACAATATTTACACACATTAAATTTAATACAGCTACAGCAATATTTATTCACATTATCAGCACTATCACCTGAATTCTCTTTCTGTCTGACAAAGTAATAGAAGTCAATAGATAAGGCTTCTGTCTGAGAAACCAAACACAAATCAACAATAAAGTCCTCTTTCAGGACTTCTGTAACAACAATAAAGTCACCTTTCAGGACTTCTTTCTAAGAGCAACAGACAAGGTGCTTCTGTCTGACAGAACAACAGACAGAGTGCTACAGAATGCCAACATCACACACATTCTCTCTTTTAGTTCTCAGAAAGTAACACAGATCAGTAGAGCACCAGAATCACAAGCATTCTATCTCTTAGTTCTGTGTGCTCCCAGGCCTGCTCTAGCTTTTCTCCACTCTTCTCCTTCCTGTTCCACCCCTCCTGTTCTACTCTTTTGGCAAGCTCCTCCCATCATGGACTCTGTGTGATAACATTAGGCCTGTTAAGTGCAGAGAAGGTCTTCAAATTCCCTTAGACCTATTAAGGGCAACATAAAGTATATCATCTCCAACAAAGAGTCGATACAATCAAAGGCTGGTCTCAAATCAAAGGCACTTGAGTAGCTGTAACAAACAGCAAAGGACTATTTTGCTTGCCATTACAACTTTGGCATAATTTTCTCTAATATGTTAATAATCAGTTTGTCAGTGCTCTTAAAATTCTTTGAGCATAAAGACCCTCTTATTATAAAATAGCTACTTCTTCATTCTTTGTTTGAGTCAATTCAATTTCTCCTTCCTTCAACCACATATCTAGGACTGTGATGTTAGAATCTACTGGGGCTTCCCCACTGTCTTTTATGGTGAACAATTCATTATAAAAATCTTTACAGATTTTTAACATTTTTTCATCCATTTGTTATCCTTGCACTGTCATCCTTAAATGACTAAGGATAACTTTTCTTAAATGAGTCTCTCATTGAACTTTCTCAAGCTGTTTTTTTTTCTTCTTCCATTTGCTTTTCACTATATTTTTATGCTGCAAAACTGGTTGTAATCTACCACTAATCTTGTTTGTAAGATTTTACAAATAAGTTTATATTTTACATTGGTGTGGGCTTTATCTGCCATATCTCCCTGCTTGGTGAAGAAATCTTAGGTTATCTGATTGCATTAGTTTCTAGATTCTTTTGTTCTTCTTCCTGGTTCATTAATTTATGTCAACACTATATTACAGTGTCTGGGATCTGGGGAGGGAAGCAGTGTCCCTAGAGGAATGGTTTAAATCCCAGATCCAATGCCTACTTCACATTTGACATTCAGGAAATGCCTGGGACCCTCTATGGATCCATTTTTTTCTCCTCCTTAAAATAATGGGTTGAAGTAGATAACCTCTTTGATCTCCTTTAGACTTAGAGCTATCATTCTGTTCAACATTTGTTGGTTATAATTGGTGAAAATATCCTTTCCTCATCTCTTATTTTCAGCAGAACTTGTTTAAATAGGTTATTTAACAACTATTGTTCACAAAAAAACGATGCAATGCCCTGAAGATATAGAAATAAAAATGAAAGACCCTATCCTTATGGAGTTTCTATTCTATTCACAACTATATAAATCTATGCATAATATACTACACGACTTTCCCTGCCCATTTTTCTCCTCCTCCCAGAACCTATTCCCTTACCTGCCTCTTTGCCATACACATAACAAAGAAAATAATCTGTGCCTGTTTTGCCATTTATTTAAATAGAGGCAACCATTATGTTTATGCACGTATTATCTTTTGCATGCAAGTTTAACATCATTGACTATACACTCCAAATATATGCACAGTAAACATAAGGATTAGAAGAGGTCTAATTAATATAATTACTCAAAGTCAAGATATGTTATGTACAATTGCACAAGGAGAATTGAAGAAAGAGAATTCAGATAGAAATGTGGTATACCAACAAGAAAAATATTTCTATCTTAATGTCCATTGGAGAGGTTGCATGACAGGGTGAGATCAGTTCTCCAAGGCACAAAGTTCTGGGTTCAGATCCCACCTTTGGCACATGCTAACTGTGTGACCCTGGGCAAGTTAAGCAAACTCTCTGTGCCCAAGGCACTAATACTTTAAAGTTTAGAGGATGAGCCAATATTCACTGGTAGAGAAAATTCCTCATCAGTTTTTCCTCATACTGATGAAATTGCAAATCCAGTCCCCCAAAAGTATCAGATTCAGTTTGGATTATTATTCATCACCATTCCACCAACATCTTTATCACTATTATGTTATGACTCAGAATATGTTCATGTCCACAGGCAATAGGTATAATTTTACTTTTAAATGCTCATCATATCCTATTTTTCTTGATTCTTATTGAAAATACTCTCTCTACTTTCATGCAACCTGGAAAACTGAATTTCTTTGCTAAGAGAGGAGGACAAAATGAAATGAACTGTCAGCACCTGAGTTAGCATAGGCTTGGTGGCCCCATAGCCTCTACTTTGACCACAACCTCAATAAGAGTAGACATGGAGAGGTCTTGAACCCTGAGTCCTCTTTTGTAGACATTGATCCTGAGCGGGACATTTGGTATGTTTTTGGTGGTACTTCCCCTGTGGTGACATTTATTAGTTCATTTCACAATCTTAGATCATCATATTTTTTAGAACTGGGAACTCAAAGACCATTCAGTATCCTCATTCTACAGATAAGAAAACTAAGGCCCATAGAGGAGAAGTGACTTGATCAAGGTAAAACAGTTGGAAATAATTATTAGTAGAGTGTGAATTCATATCCTCTGAGTCTAGTGCTTTTTCCATATGGTGTTGCTTAGTTTGAAACAGATTTTCTTGCCATCTGGTCTTTTGAGCATCCTGCCTTTGTCATCTATATTCCTCAAAGTACCATCATTATAAAGCTGTTTTGATGAATATGGCTTTTATAGAGATGAATGGACAGAATTAACCTCAGGCTATAATTATTGGCTTGAAATGTGATGAGGTTTATGTACCACTGACTGATCAGAAATTGAATGTGGCACTTGGAATTGGTCTCAGAAACCTAGACTGTTACTTGTCATTCTGATTTCTGATTCTATTTGCTTAGTTCCTAAATGTGCTAGCTTATATTGCTATGGATTTGTCAGTATACTGTAAAGGCAGGAACATTACTGACAGATTTAACTACATTTCTAGGGGAAATACACACATTTATTTTGAAATTATTTTTTTCACCCTGAGATTTGCCTAGTACATGTTTATAAATGACCCTGCACTCTTCAGGCTGCTTATAATTCTTTAGTGCTCTGTCAACTTTTTAGTGAACTGTCACATACTGCTGCTTATTGGTCTGTTTTTGAGTTGCAGATTTATTTATTTGTTTATTTATTTTTTGCTTTTTGGAGGGGGGAGGCCAGGGAAATTGGGGTTAAGTGACTTGCCCAAGGTCACACAGCTAGTAAGTGTTAAGTGTCTGAGGCCTGATTTGAACTCAGATCCTCCTGACTCCAGGGCCGGTGCTCTATTCACCATGCCACCTAGCCACCCCTGCAGATTTATTTTAATGTTTATTAGATCCAGGTTGAATTATCATTAACTATACCATTATCACCACTGTCTTTATGATTAACAGCTTGGAAGAGTAGTGATAATGCAATAAATTAAAGGGAACCTGACTAAACTTTTAGTTAAGTCAGTGGAACAAAAGAACTATCAAATATGGGAGCTTTTGGGTAGAAGAGTTAAAAGAAAACCATTGGCATATCCACATTTCTTTTTCCATAGTCATGCCTGACTATAATTGAGATTGAGTGATCTGGATTCATTTTGTAGCTAAACTTTGGCCAACTGTTGCTGAGGAATGGGTCTCCACTTTGATCAACAGCACCATTATATCATTGTTCTAATATAATGATCGTTTCTTTATGCACCCTAGGTCTGCCACTTGGAACAGATGTTATTATAATATTGAATGGAGTCATAATGTTAGAGAAACTTATAGAAATCTTGATAATTTTATTTCACCTAAAGTACTATAATGATCAGGTTAGAGGTATTATATCACAAAGTATTTTGGAGGTCAGGAGTCAGTGAAAACATAGGAGACTGTGTGATCTAACTATGACCAGAATGCAGTGGATGATGAAGAAATGAGCTTCAGAAGTTTCCACAATCATTTTCTTCTTTCATACTGAATACAGTAATGCTGATAAAATTTCTAAACATTCTGTCAGCGGAAGTTATTTATTAAGAATATAGCCTACCAATAACAGGTACAACTTTACCTTTTAAATGTCACAGCTGAATTATCTTCAGGTCCAGGGATCTTACAAATTTCTCCTGTTAACTAAATCCGAGAGGTGACTCAGTCTTTACATATTGTCTGTCAGTACCAAGTGGAGGATTAATCAGTGCTCAAGGAAGGAGTGTTTAAAAAGATTCATGATAAATGCTAATGAGATTGCATTGTTTCCACCCAAATTTTGGGAGTTCCTTTCATTGGATCATAGGATCACACGTTTAAAGCTGCAAGATACCTTCAAGGTTATCTCATCTCCAATCCACTTATTTTTCAGTTGTGGACACCAAGGCCCAGAGAGGATAAGTGACTGGCTGAAAGTCAGAAAGGCAGTAAGTGGCAGAGAATTTCAATATAAGCCTTTAGACTCCAAATCCAGCACTTTCCCCACTATACTCTGCTATTTTCTCGATACCGTCCTTGACAGTTACAAGTTTTCAAACTTTCTTCTTTTTCCAAAAGTGTTTGCTTTAGACAGTCTTTGAGAGTCTTTGGTCCTAAGTTGTGTTTTTAGTTTGTTTGTTTTTTAACACTTTTCTGTTCTTTGGTCAGCCACAAAAACTTTTTAGGTCTGAGGCTCTAACAATGTGACCATTAATATATCATGTAGTATTGCTTTGCTTGAAATTGAGAGGTCTTCCCTTTTGAACTGTTTCATACTATTCATAGTAGGTTTTGATTGTTTCTTGGGCCATTTTCAAGACCAGAATTTGGTTCAAGAAGCATATTGGCTTCAGAGGTTGTTTTTTTCCATCTAATATACATACATACACACATGCATACATGTGTATGTATGTATATACATATACCCAGTTTGCCAAGCCATTGCATACTAGTTTGTTTTGTATAGAACAGGAACTTTAATAAAAGCATGCTAATTTGTATATACTATTGGTCAGGTTGTTCAGTTAGCCTACGTTTAGCTAAGAAGTAGTCCTTGATGAAATTATCAGTCTGTGTTTTTGCCTTCAAGTACACTAGAGCTCTAGAAAAAAGTATATTACATATCAAAGATAGCAGATGTTTCACTTTTTCTCATTCTATTTTCTTTTTGCTTATAATATCTGAAAATAAGCTGCAAAATGGTTATGATTTAGTCATCCAGAAACAAATGATTATTTTCATGCAAAAGCATAGTAAGAAATTTTAATAGTTAAATGTATAGTCAGTATTTTATTTACACGTATTATATAGTGTCCCAAGAGTCTTGGTGTAGCTTTAAATGTTAGTAGTTGCATATGTGTGTGTGTGTGTGTGTAATAATAATTGGTTTAGCAGGATACTTAGCACTTAGTGTGGAAGGTGCAAACTCTGTCCCACTGTTGAGAAGGCATGAACTCCCCTGTTGATGTGGAAGAAGGGGATTGGCTGAGCCCCTGTCGATGTGGAAGAAGGGGATTGGCTGAGGTGTGTACATAAGCAAGA
>CM053586.1:116545257-116564401 GCA_028646515.1 Pseudochirops corinnae | reverse complement strand
TAGTGGGAGGTATCTGTGTGCGTTTTTGAAGTTCTAGGTTGGTCCAGAGTCCTATTCCATGGGTATTTGGGGGTGGCTATGTGAGAGCTGCGATATATTGCTGCTGCTACGCTGCCATCTTGGCTCCGCCCCCTGCCTATTTCTTTCTTAAAAACTAGTCCTTTTAAAATAATTTTTTCTATTGTTTACGACATACAGGGCAAGTTAAAAAGATTGAGGGGGGAGATCTATGATCTTGTGCCACTTCCAATACTAACTAACTGAGATAACTAGGTAATACAGTGAATAGATCCCTAGGTTTGGAGTTAGGAAGACTGAAGTTCAAATCCAGCCTTAGACACTTACTAGTTTTGTGACTCTGGGCAAGTCATAAAATCTCATTTTGTTTCAGTATTAGAACCACTCTCTCAGAGTTGTTGTGAGGATTACATGTGAAGATGTTGTTAAAGCATTTAGTATAGTGCCCAGGACATAGTAGGTACTTAATAAGGGTTTCCATCCTGCCTTTGTTCTTTAATTCCTTTATTTCTTTGTTCTTTTCTTCCTTCTTGTGTTGAGCAAATCACTTTACCTCTTTGAAGCCCAACTTTCTTATCCATAAAAAGAAGAGGCCTAGATGATATCCAGAGACATTTCTATCCATAATTTTCTATTGAAAAAATCCAATAACATAAAATATAAATTAACTTAGAGTCAAAGTCTTGAAAACTAGTTAAATAAGTCTAGAGATGGTAGAGCTAATATGTTTGTATTATTGGAATTTTAGAGCCAATATTACAAAATTACAAAAATTACAATTACAAATTACAAAATTATAAAATTTTCCTTAAATTACAGAAAAGGAATGATACTTTTAAAAGAAAATACTCACACTTCTAATCCTGCCTTGCTGAAAGCCATGGGAGGATCTTAGGGTCTAAATCTTGGTAGACTTGCACCATATACACAGGGAGGGAAGAAGTAAATGGACTGCTACATCAAGGTCAATATATATATATATGGTATAAGTTGACTTAAATAAGAAATTATTTATGTTGACCTTTGCTTAGTTGACAGTAATATACATTTCATACCTCAAAAATATTAGGATATTGCCAGTTCTTCAGACAAAACAAAAGTATACTATAGACATTTCTCATTTTAAGTAAACCCCATAAGAATGCTACCTGTTTCAAACCTTGAGAGTCTGGAACTGCTTGGTTATAAACTTTCCAAATCTTTGAGGTTATACACTTCAAATATTTGTTTCAACACTAGTACCCACATGACAAATCTTTATGGAAAGTCTTGGTTTAAAGAAAAATCTGTGATTCCTGGAACAATCCTTAAATGAAGCACCTCCATTTCCCCCTCCCACACTCAAAGCACTTCTAAGAGAAGTGGTACTATTTGATCCTAAGGATCCAACTGTGAGTGGTTATATTGTGACTAAAATACTACAGTATGAGCATGTCACAAATAAACTCTCTTTTTCACACACACACTCACACACAAAAAGTGAGAGACAGAGAAAGAGAGAGAGAGAGAGAGAGAGAGAGAGAGAGAGAGAGAGAGAGAGAGAGAGAGAAAAGGTTCCTGCTTAGTCTACGGGAGAATATATTCCAGTGAGATACCTTATATTTGTAATACTTTTGTTGGGAAAATAACATTCTATAAAGCTTAACTTTGAATATATTTTTTCAATAGACTTTTTATTCTATAAATTGAAGATTTCCTGTAATCTAATTCTCAAGATATCCTTGGGTTGACAGGCAAGATCTTAAAACAAATTATAAGGTAAAGACTTTTGAACCTGGACAATTCTTGTTACCTATCTAGAGCAGTGGTTCTCAACCTGTGGGTCACGACCCCTTTGGGAATCAAACGACCCTTTCACAGGGATCACAAGGGTCGCCTAAGACCATTGGAAAACACATATTTCCTATGGTCTTAGGAACCGAGACACCCTTCCTCTGTCTCCAGGTGGATCTATCCACATGCACATATGCCCACATACGAGTATTAAAGGGTTGCGGCATTAGGAAGGTTGAGAACCACTGATCTAGAGAAAGCAAAGTTATTAACAACATCTCTTTGTGATGATAAAGTAATATAGCATGGTCTTCTAAAACAGAACTTGGGAATCCAGACAGAGACCTAGGTTAAGATATTACTTAAATATTGATTAGCTATATAATGCCTGACAAATAATAACTTCTGCAAAATGGGTATAGCTATAGTTTCATTTCTTATCTCAGAGTTGCTGTGAAAAAAGAGTTTTGCAAACCTGAAGCCATTATACAATTGTGAATTTTATTCCAATATTTGACAAGGTCTGAGCAATTTCAGCTTCATAAAAATACATGCAACAACTTTGAGAAATATACTTTCTGGCTCTGTGACAGCTTCTAAATAGAACTTTTTATATTTAAGTTTCATACTTGTTTTTTATTTTAACTAATTAACTTAAAAAAGGATAGTGTTTATTACTATAAATCTGATCTTGTATGTGAGTGGAGCTCAAAGCCTTCTGGTAGAGCCTCCTGGGACTTTAATAGAAGAGATCAACATATATCCATATAAATTCAAAAGATCAAAATAAAATCCTGATGCTCTCACCTAGCATTATTTCAGCATGATTGTTTTCATTTCATTCCTATATACTTTCAGTACCAAAGGATCTATGAACCACAGCGTTGTATCATAATGATATTTTCCTCTTCATCTTAACAACAAATACATGCCCAGTACATTGATTTTTATTCCAGGAAGGAATATATTTTATGTATCTATTACTTTTCTGTTTTTAACATAAATCTAAAAGGGAATGTATTTGGACAGAATAATTTGAATGCAAAGGTGTCACTGGCTTGGTCATTTGCACAATGAGATAAATCTTGAGATATTTTTTTTTTTACTCTTTCATTTCAATTTAATTGTTTTCCTCAAATTTAACTTATAAACATTAAAGCCAAGCCTTTGAATGAATAAATTTTTATATTCATTCATAACATAGAACACACTTAAAATGTTATTTGGAATAGGCACATTTTGAAAGCAGTTTGTATTCATAAAATTTCATCAAAGAAGTGTGATGTAGGAAAAGGTATTTCACACTCCACTCCCTTAAATTAAAGACTTCACTGCAGAGAAAAAGGTTTCAGGCAATAATTTATGATCTGCTATTTCATACTTCTGGTAGAAATATGACTTCATGAATTATTTATATTTGACTGTGCCATTAATAAGCACAATACCATGCAGTTCTATAGTAATTGAAGATGAGACACTTGACTCCCCACCCATCCCAAAAAACCCCAAACAATTTTAGGCAAACAGAATAATCTATACCTGCCAAGTATTCTGTCATCATATTTCACCCAATTATACTCAGCAAATTCAGTCATCTTTATTCTTTCCTTTAAAAACTATAGAACAACGTTTAAAACTAGGAAGGAAATCAGATGCTTAAAAAGTCCCGATTTTAGTGATGTAAAAACTAAGATCGAGAGAGGTTAAGTGACTTGCCCAAGACCATTCAAGTAGTAAGTGACAGTACTAGGATTCAAAACCAGGTCCATTGGTTCTAAGTGCAATACCATTCCTTCTTTACCACAATGAATTTCCCAAGTATAGGGAAGGAGTGAGGTTTGAAATATAAATCTTTCTTAAAGGGGGACATAGTAAAATTATGTTAAAATATTTCCCAAATCATCTATCTAACACTGATCAAATAAAAATTGTAATTCATGAAAAAATATATCTTGGTATCACATCCTCTTCTGTCTCATCAAAGATTAATTTACTGTACAGGTCTGGATGATGGCAAAGTGAGAACAAGTTCCTGGGAGATTGATTCCCATAAGTTCCTCTTTTGAATAGGTTGAAATAAAACTCTCAGACTTTGCCAATATGGGAAAAGAGAGGAACTCTGCCTTGGTGTAATGGCCATGTTGTCAAGTCTTAGGTTCATATATCTAAAGTAGAAGAAATTTTAGAAATTATCAATTAACCCACCCCCCCATATTACAAATGAAGAAACTGAGGTCCAGATAGAAGTAACTTGTCCAAGGTCACACAGATAGGATGTAGAAAAACTGAGATTATAATTCAAGTCCTCTGTTCTTTCTACTGAAGCACATTGTCTATAGGGTCAAGAAGAAAAGGCTTCTTAAAAATATGATTACTCTTTTGGAAAGGAAAATAGAAACATACTGCCATCAAAATCAACAAACTCATTCACTTTTTATCCTTATTCATTGGCTTATTAGTAAAGTCAAAGTGTGCTTTTGGCTGCCACTGTTTAGTTATGTACTGTAATTTCTCCTGTGTGATTCATTTAGTGGATGTGTCATCACAATTCATCAATGGGAGTGTGTCTCATTGCTGTGGAACAGGAAAACTGAATGTGTCAGAGGCAAGCTATTTAATTAGGGAGGTTCTGTTTATACCAAAACACCTTAGTGGAGCAATCAGCAACAAATACTGTGAAGGTAATGTTGGGTAAACATCAGCTAGTTTAATTAGGTTTGGGCAATATTGAATTCCTTCTAGAGTTTAAAGTTTGCAAGGATCTTTTCCCACCTTTTAAAAATAAGACATATTTACCAGGTTGGTAGTTTGTCTAAGACATATGTGTTCTGACTTGTAATGAGTTCAATGAACTATGCATTACCTTACATTGAAAAGGATAGAAAAAAAATGTCAGGTTGGAGAGGGGAGAATGGCAATTCATAGCAGTTTTCATTAAGGAGTATTTAAAAAGTGGAATCCATGAAAACACTGTTTCTTTACTTCACCATAGGCAATAATCTATTTTATCAGAAAAGAGAACATTGCTACCCAATGATGTTTTCTGAAGCATTTCTTCCCCTCTTTTCTGACTGTCATTGTTAAAAGCCTATTTATTCTCTCCATCTGCAATGTTGATTATATGTACCACTTTGTGGAGTAGGGCAGGAAGGCCCAGCAGGCCATGTGCTGGCAGGAAAGCCACAGCATGGGAAAACACACCCAGGCTGGTGGCTGCTATTTTGTTCTGGTTTAGTGTAGTTTTATTTTTCTTTCCTTTCATGGGAAAAATTCAAGGGAAAAAAAGGGTTGAAAAATGAGGTAAATATTATTAATAAAATATTTTTTTTCAACATTCATTTTTTATAAGATTGTGATTTGTAATTTTTTTCTTACTCCCTCCATCCCCTCCTCCCTCCTGAAGACAATAAACAATATTATATGTTATAAATGTGCAATCATATAAACATATTTCTACATTAGTCATGTGAAAGAAGAAACAGAGCAAAAGGGAAAAGAGAACAACAACAAAAAAAACCCCAAAGTGAAAATAGTATGCTTTGATCTGCATTCAAGCTCCATAGTTCTTTTTCTGGATGTATATAGCATTTTCCATTCAATCATAGTTGATTGTCGCACAATGTTGTTGTTATTGTGTATATCATCCTCCTGGTTCTGTTCACTTCATAGTCAGCATCAGCTCATGTAAGTCTTTCCAGGTTTTTCTGAAATCCACCTGCTCGTCATTTCTTATAACACAATAGTATTAGATTACATTCATATGCTGCAATTTGTTCCTCCATTTTCTTCTTAATTGGTATCTCCTCAATTTCAAATTTTTGCCCGAACAAAAAGAGCTGCTATAACTATTTTTGTACATGTAGGTGCTTTTCTCCTTCTTACAATCTCTTTGGAATATAGACCTAGTAGTGATATTGCTGGATCAAGAGGTATGCACAATTTGATTCCCCTTTTGACGTAGTTCCAAATTGCTCTCCAGAATGGCTGGATCAGTTCACAACTCCACCAATAATGCATTAGGGTTTCAGTTTTCTCAAATCTTCTCCAGCATTTATAATTTTTCTTTTCTGTAGTATTAGCTAATCTGATAGGTATGACATGTTAACTCAAAGCTGTTTTGATTTGCATTTCTCTAATTAATAGTGATTTAGGTCATTTTTACATATGATTATAGATAGCTTTAGTTTCTTCATCTGAAAACTGCCCATATGCTTTGACCATTTATCAGTTGGGGAATAAATTATACCCGTCTAAATTTGACTTAGTTCTTTGAGAAATGAGGTCTTTATTAGAACCTCTTGTTGTAAAAATTGTTTCTCATCTTTTTGCTTTCTTTCCGATCTTGGTTGCTCTAGTTTTGTTTGTGCAAAACCTTTTTAATTTAATATAATCAAAATTATTCATTTGCATTTTGTAATATTTTCTATTTCTTGTTTGGTCATAAATTCTTCCCTTCTCTATAGATCTGATAGGTAAACTACTCCTTTCTCTCACCCATTATGTTTAAGTCATGTACACATTTAAACTTTGTATCGGTATAGGGTGTGAGATGTTGGTCTATAGTTTCTACTATACTGTTTTTCATTTTTTTTCCAGCAGATTTTTTCAATAGTGAATTCTTATCTCAGAAACTGGGCTTTTGGATTAAAACACAAACAAACAAACAGTAGATTACTTTAATCATGTATTACTGTGTCTTGCAGAACTAATCTATTCCACTGGTCCACCATTCTATTTCTTAGCCAGTACCAAGTAATTTTGATGATTTCTGATTTATACTATGGTTTTAGATCTGGTATAGCTAGGCTACCTTCCTTTGCATTTTTTTTTTATTAATTCCTTTGATATTCTTGAATTTTTGTTTTTCCAGATGAATTTTGTTATTAGTTTTTCTAGCTCTATAAAATAATTTTTGGTAGTTTGATTCATACAGTACAGAGTAAGTAAATTAATTTAGGTAGATTTGCCATTTTTTATTATATTGACTTGGCCAACCCATGGACAATTGATATTTTCCCTGTTATTTAAATTTGACTTTATTTGTGTGAAAAATGTTTTGACACTGTGTTCATGTATTTCCTGGGTTTGTATTGGCAAATAGACTCCCAAATATTTTTTTTCCAAATATTTTATAATGTCTACAATTATTTGACATGGAATTTCTCTATTGTTTCTTTTTGGGCTTTGTTAATATTATATAGACATGCTGATGATTTATGCATATTTATTTTTTATTGCTAAACTTGTTCATTATTTCAAGTAGTTTTGCAGTTCATTCTCTAGGATTCTCTAAGTATACCATCTTATCACCTGCAAAGAGTAGTGATTTTGTTTCCTCATTGCCTACTCGAAATCCTTTAATTTCTTTTTGTTCTCTTATTGCTTAAGCTAACATTTCTAGTAAAATATTGAATAATGATGGTGATAATGGACATCCTCTTCCAATTCCCCTCCTTCATCTTAATGAGAAAGTTTGTAGCTAATCCCCATCACACATAATGCTTGCTAATTGTTTTAGGTAGATATTACTTATCATTTTAGGGAAAGCTCCTTTTATTCCTATACTCTCTGGTGCTTTTGATAGGAATGGGTGCTGTATTTTTCCAAAAGATTTTTTTTTTCTGCATCTATTGAGATATCATATAATTTCTGTTGGTTTTGTTATTTATATGGTCAGTTATGCTAATAGTTTTCCTAATATGAAACAAGCTCTGCAATCTTGTTATAAATCCCACCTGGTCATAGTGTATTATCATCATGATAAATTGTTATAATCTCTTTGCTAATATTTTCTTTAATTTTTTGCATCAATATTCATTAGAGGAATTAGTCTATAATTTTCCTTCTCTGTTTTGACTTTTTCTGGTTTAAGTATCAGCACTGTATTTTTGTCATAAAGGAAATATGGAAGAACTCCTTCTTCAATTATTTTTCCAAACAGTTTATATAGGATTGGAATTAATTGTTTTTTAAATGTTTGGTAAAATTCACTTGTAAATCCATCAGATTCTGAAGATTTTTCCTTAGGAAAGCTCATTGATGGCTTGCTGAATTTCTTTTTTCTAAAATGGAGTTAAGTATTCTATTTCCTCTTCTATTAATCTGGGCAATTTATATTTTTGTAAATATTCACCCATTTTGCTTATATTGTCATTTATTGGCATGCAGTCAGACAAAACATCTTCTAATTACCACTTTAATTTCTTCATTGGTGGTGGATTATACTTTTCATTTTTGATACTGCTAATTTAGTTTTTTATTTCTTTTTTAAAATCAAATTAACCAAAGATTTATCTATTTTATTGTTTTTTTTAATAGAACCAGTTCCTAGTTTTATTTATTAGTTCAATAGTTTTCTTGCTTTCAATTTTATTAATCTCTGCTTTGATTTTTCAGAATTTCTAATTTGGTATTTAATTGGGGATTTTTACTATGTTCTTTTTCCAGCTATTTTGATTGCATGCCCAATTTATTGATCTGCTCTTTCTTTATTTCCTTCATGTAAGCATCTAGAGATATAAAATTTCTCCAAAGTTCTGCTTTGGCTACATCCCATAAATTTTGGTATGTTGTCTCATTATTATCATTTTCTTCGATGAAATTATTGTTTCTGTGATTTGTTGTTTGACCCACTCATTCTTTAGGATTAGGTTATTTAGTTTCCAATTAATTTTTAGTCTTTCTTTACATGACCCTTTTATTACACATAATTTTTATTGCATCATAATATGAAAATGATTTATTTAATATTACTGCATTTCTACCTTGGGTAGTGAAGTTTTTATGCCTTAATATATGGCCAGTTTTTGTGTAGGTGTCATATCCTGATGAGAAAAAAATATTTCTTTCTTTCCCCACTCCAGTTTTCTCCTGAAGTCTACCATATATAACTTTTCTAAAATTTTCTTCACCTTTTAAACTTCATTCTTGTTTATTTTGTGTTTAGATTTATCTGGTTCGGGGGTGGGGGGGTTGAGATCCTCCACTAGTATAGTTTGGTCCTCTATTTCTTCTTGTAACTCACTTAAATTCTCCATTAATAATTTGGATGCTATTAATTTCACATGTTCAGCCTGTATTTGATTGCTTGTCTTTCCAGTGGGCATGGGTGGTGAGGGAGGAGGAGAAAGAACCTGGAATCTGGAGTTCCATAATCAAATGTTATGAATATATATCTATCTTTCTATCTATATATGCAATTATTATTATTATTATTGACTACACCCAACTGGAACTTGAGATACACAGGCACTGTGGTTGGGAGATCCATCCTGCCCTACCGAGAAGTGACATAGGAGAGAACAGACAGGGGGAGGGGGGACACACTGGGATGGCTGTTTTGGGGCGGTGGGTGGGGCAAAGAGGGGGAGAAAATATGTAACTCAAAATCTTGTGGAAATGAATAATGCAAACTATAATAAAATTTAAAAAAAAATAATTTGGATGCTATACCACTTGGTGTATATATGGTTAGTATTGATATTACTTCATTGTCTTTGTTAACTTTTAGCAAGATGTTGTTTCCTTCATCTCTTTGATTAGATCTATTTTTACTTTTGCTTTATCTGAGATCAGAATTTCTACTCCTGCTTTTTTTTTTTAATTTCAGCTGAAGCATAATATATTCTGCTCTATCCTTTTACCTTTACTCTTTGTGTATATGTGTTTGTTTCAGATATGTTTCTTGTAAACAACATATTGCAGGATTCTGTTTTTAATCCACTGTGCTATCTGCTTCCATTTTATGGGTAGTTCATTCCATTCACATTCACAGTTATGATTACTGTGTATTTCTCTACCTCCCTATTTTTTCCCTGTTTATACTTTTCTTTCTCCCTTTTCCTCCTATTTCTTTATTGAATAAGATAGATTTCTCTACCCAGCTGAGTGTGCACATTATTCCCTCTTTGAGCCAAATCTGATGAGAGTAAGGCTCAAACATTACTCAAACCCTCCCTTTTCTTCCTCTACTATAATAGGTTTTTCATACCTCTTGATGTGATATAATTTATCTCAGTCTGCCTCCTCCTTTCCTGTTCTCCCAGTACAATCCTTTTATACCCCTTAATTATTTTTATATCATCACATCAAAGTCAACATATGCTCTCACCCTCTAAGTATACTCCTTCTAACTGCCCTAATGGAGATACAGTTCTTATGAATCAGCTATCATCTTCCCATGTAGGGATATTAACAATTTAACCTTATTAAATACCATGTTTCTTTTTTCTTTTCTGTTTTCCTTTCTATGCTTCCCTTGAGTCTTGTATCTGAAGATCAGATTTTCTGCTCAGCTGTGGTCTTTTCATCAGGAATAAGTGAAAGTCTCCTATTTCATGGAAAGTCCACCTTTCCCCTGAAAGATTAGGCTCAGTTTTGCTAGATGGTTGATTCTTGGTTGTCATCCAAGATCTTTTGCCTTTCAGAATATCCTACTACAAGCCCACTGATGCTTTAATGTAGAAGCTGCTAAGTCCTTCATAATCGTACTGTGGCTCCTTGATATTTGAATTATTTTTGTTTGGTTGTTTGTTTTTCCTGAGTGCTTGCAATATTTTCCCCTTGACCTTATAGTTCTGGAATTTGACTACAATATTCTTTGGAGTTTTCATTTGGGGATTTCTGTGGATTATTTCAATGACTATTTTGCCCCCTGGTTCTAGGATATCAGAGCAGTTTCCCCTGATAATTTCGTGAAAAATGCTGTGTAGGCTCTCTCCCTCTTTCTCTCTCTCTCTCCCTATCTCTCTCTCTCTCTCTCTCTCTCTCTCTCTCTCTCTCTCTCTCTCTCTCTCTCTTTTATCATGCTTTTCAGGTAGTCCTATAAATCTTAAATTATTTCTCCTGGATTTATTTTCCAGGCGATTTGTTTTTCCAATGAAGTATTTTATATTCTATTTTTTCATTATTTTGATTTTGTTTTACTGATTCTTTGTCCCATAGAGTCATTAGCCCAATTCTAATTTATTTAATTGCGTTATTTTATTCATTTAGCTTTTGCACATCCTTTTCCATGTGGTTGATTCTACTTTTATAGGAGTTGTTTTATTCAGTAGATTTTTTTCCTGTTTGGGCAATTCTACTTTTTAAGAAATTGTTTTCCTCAGTTAATTTTTCTACCTCCTTTTCCAAGCTATTGACTCTTGTTTCATAATTCTCTTTTATAACTCTTATATTTTTTTCAAGTTTTTCTTCTACTCCCTTCCTTGATTTTTAAAATCCCCTTTTAACTCTTACAAGACTTCTTGGGCTTGAAACCAATTCATATTTCTCTCAGAGGTTTTGCATGTAAGCATTTTGACATTGTTGTCCTCTTCTGAGTTTGTGTTTTGATCTTCTCTGTTGCCATAGTAACTTTTTCTATAGTCAGGGCTCTTTTTTGCTTTTTGCTTATTTTTTAAAATTGATATCCACTCCTGGGATATAGAGGGCACTATCTCAAGCTTCTTGCACTGGGGGCCAGGAGCCTGATCACTGGTTTTTACTTTGGGGCCTCTGTAGTGAGAGGCTTGCTGACTGTACTAAAGTGGCCCAGCCTTGTTGCACCTGTTGTGCCCTGGTTTCCAGGGTTGGTGGTTTGATTGCTGCATAGGGTCTGGAGGCCTCCTTGCTGGCCTGCTGTGCCATTGACTTGCTGAGACTGAATGGTGGTTCCTCGGGAACTGATCTGTGCTATAACTGAGAGCCTCTCACTGGCTTGACCAGATAACAACTACACTGGACTGTGTTTCCATTTTACCCAAGTGAAACAGAACTTTCTTGAAGTCCTTTTAAGTTATCTTGGGCTGGAAAATTGTTTTACTCCATCTTTTTGTAGATTCTGTCTTACCAGAATTCTTTTAGAGGGTTAATGGTGTTTCTAAGGGAAACCGGAGAAATCTCCTGTCTTCTTGGCTTCTCTCTACCATCTTGGCTCCACCCCCAATAAAATACTTTTTAAGAACATTGCAAATATAAAATTTTATTCAAGAAAGGCATAACTCCACCTCCCCACCAAGAAATAATTCCATGTTCTCATCAAAGTTACATCTTTGCAAGGAGGTAATCTATCCTTTTATCTATTAAAGTTCTTAATGATATAAGATTCTACATTTTATAGAAATATTTTTCCATTAAGAAAAGAGAGCTAAGTTCTTATAGATAATTTTGCCAGAATCCTGTCTAATAGTGATTGGTGTCTAATCCTGTCTAATGGTGATTGGAACACCCATCTTTACTTGGTGCTTTAGAAGTATTATTATTTTTCTACTTTTGGATTGGGAAGAGCTAAAGAGACATACAGTGAGAAAGAAATAGAGAAATTAAGAGAGACACAAAAAAGCTGGAGAGGGAGAGAAGCAAAAAGACAGGTATAATGAATAGAAATCTAGCTTTGAAGAAAGTCTAGCTGTTTATATGAATAGAAACCCAGCTTCGAAGCATGGTTAGCTGTTGATTCTTGTTGCTTTGTGACTCTAAGTTACTTTCAGTGCCTTCTGCTCTACTCTTAAGATTATTAATTGTACAGAAGATTCCTACTTGTGGTGGTAGATTTTCCTCATCTGTGAGTGAAATCACTGTATCTCAAAACATCTATACCTCTTCATAAAATCATACAAATATGCATGCATATACACATATACACGCATACATGTATACATGCATACGTGGTTTTGTTACATATGAGAGAAAAAAGTAAAGAAAAAAGATGAACAATTAGGGATATATGGTATAAAGGCAATTTGAGATTCAATTATATTTTTTGTCTTTTTTAAAGCACATTTTGTAGCTCTCTAGTTTCCTCATATTCTGATAAGTGAATTACAATTGGTAAAAGAAGAGCTGTGCTATTTGTTTAAGACAGATGACAGTGTTTATAAAAATAGAAGTCAGTAGGAGAAGCAATTTTTCCCCTTCTTTGCTCACAGGCCATCTCCAGTATTCCTAATCCATCACATAATAAGCACTGTAATATTCATCATTACATATGCATAAAACTGCTGGCCTTCAGTTCTTCAGTTTCTCCAAAATGAATGAATACATTTGTCTTCATTAGTTGAACATAATGCACAAAATGGATGCAAATTATGTATCCTTCTGCAGGTCAAACCTTGAATAAAAATGAATTTCATTCTTTTATAACAAGAGCAGCATTCTTTAAATGCTGGGGAAGTGATTTTGTGCTTCTGTGTTTATATTTTAAAATTTGAAAGAATTAAAGAAAAAAGAAGTTTATCATACAACTCAATAAAAGTCATTATCCCTAGGGTGAGAGTGGGGAATTGGGGAGGGAGGCAGATAGAGACTAGACTTTGTATCATTATAAATTTTAGCCTATTGGGACCCAAGCCCACACATGTTTCTTTTTGAAACAGATAGTTTTAATGTATTTGCCTTGCATATGGTAGGGCTGGTTCGCTTATTTGGTTAAAGCTTTGGTCTGATAAGCTTCCTTCAAAATTGTTTTTTAAATGCAAGTAGAGAAAAAGTACCTAGTCTTCAGAAGAAAATACTGTCACAAGCATATGCCTTGGTTAATTACTTCCTAAAATAAATGCAAGTGTCACCCACCTAGCAAAATGTATGAGATCAAATTTGAACTCAGGTCTGCTGACTCTAGGCCCAGCACTCTCTCTGTTATGCCACATATTTGCTTCTAAGCAATCTGCAAAGGTGTCTTCAAATAGAGGGTGTTTCCATAATGCAGCAAACGGCCCATTTGCAGAAGAGAGAAACACACTTTTTTTTTCAAAACCAAAGAGTTATTGACTTTGAAAGCAGACATTTATCTAAATTTCATCAATCTGTCTGCATTACTCTTGGGTAAATCCCAGATTTTGTTAACTCTTAATGCCTTCGTGTGATGAATCTTGGTGGAGACTGATTGAACATTGATTTAGGAAAATTAGATTATTCATTGATGTAGCATCTTTTAGTTTTGACTGACATGATAGTTTAGCTATGCAATGACAAAAGCAAGGGAGTTTCCTCTTGCTGCTTCATGCTTCAACCATCCTTCAGCTATATACTGCATATTCCCTAGAGAATGCTGCATGAAAACGTATGATCTTAATAGGGATAGGTAAAAGACCTGTAATTTCTTTGGTATAAGAAATTCCCTCTGTAGATGCAGGCAGATACCTTCTCTGCAACTTACAGTCTAAGAGAAATACCTGGATCACTGAGAATTTCAATGACTTGCCTAAGGTAGTGAATGCACAGTGTATTAAACTTGGAATTTGAACCTACATCTTACAGATTCTGAGGCTGACTATCCACTTCAATATGCTGCTTCTCATCTGAATGATTTTAGATCTTAAAATCATATATTTTTAAGAGATGGAAGGGCCCCTATTAGTAAAGAAATGTAAACTTTCATAAGCAATGTTCCACAGTGGACCATACCCTTACCATTTCACAGTTCCCTGAAAGATATTAAATAATGCATAGGATGAGATATGGGGAAGTTTTGATCTACACAGGTGGAGGGCATACCCTTACTAATGTAGTGTCCAAAATTGAGAAAACACCCACATTTCTGGAGGGAAATATACAACTGGAAGAGCATCCATAGAAAGGCAACAATGAAGTGCTTTGAGTCCATACTATGTGAAAGATTGGTTAGATGAACTAAGGATATTTAGTCTAGAAAAGAGAAAGCTGGAGAGGAAGATAATAGCTACCTTTAAGTATTTGAGAAGTTACTATGTGGAAAATAGATTAGATTTTTCTGTTTGGCCCCAGAGGGCAGTAATAGGAGCAATGGGAAGAAGTTACAAGGAGTCAAATATAAATTTCATATTAGGAAAACAAAGAAATGAACAAAAATTTTCCTAACACTTAGCACCTCCTTCAAATTAGATAATTTCCCCAATAATAGAGTTATTTAATGGGTTTTACCATATACACATTATATTGGAGATCTTTGGGAAGAGAATTGATGGTCACTTGAATTGTAGGGAGCAGGATTTTAGTGAGGTATTGTGTTGACATTTAGTCATTTCAATCATATCAGACTCTTTGTGACTCTATCTATGGAGAGATTTGTTATTTCATTCGCCAGCTCATTTCATACGTGAAGAAAATGAAGCAAACAAGGTTAAGTGATTTGCCCAGGACCATATAGCTAGCAAGTGTCTGAGGCTGGGTTTGAACTCAGGTCATCTTGACTCCAGGCTCTGTGCTTTATGCACTGTGCCATGTGGCTGCCCGCTTAAGCATGATTACTAATATGCTTTCTTTTATATATATATATATATGTATATATATATTTGTATATATCCATTAT
Organism: Pseudochirops corinnae; assembly: GCA_028646515.1. NCBI lineage: Eukaryota > Metazoa > Chordata > Mammalia > Diprotodontia > Pseudocheiridae > Pseudochirops > Pseudochirops corinnae. The sequence goes on along the minus strand of CM053586.1, from coordinate 116,549,343 downwards.
GTGCTATTAACTTTTATCCACCTTTCCTCTCTTTTCTGTATCAGTCAGATGGTACTTTTCTAGACAGGAAACGCAGAGTATGAACAAAAGACAACTTCTGAGATTCATTCTATGCAGTTTAGACATTGTTCTAATACAATTTTTCATAATCTATATGCATATCTTTTCTTTAAGCAAATCTGCCATTATCTCAGAATTTACATCTTCTAAGAAGCCTACAAAATTGTGTTCAGGGAGAGGGTGTTTCCATAATGTAGTGAGGATTCTTGTTCACATATGGTTTGGACTGAATAGTCACTGAGACTCCTTCCAATTCATAAAGCCTGTGATTTTTATGATAGGGTCATAGTTCCACTGAAATATCAAATTCAGTGTTTCAAGGAAGCCTAGAAATTGAGGATCTATGTCTGGGTCTCTGAGACTCTGATATGTTTTTCAGTTTAGTTTAGTAAACTTAGTATTAAAGTTCCTTAAAAAACAATTTGGGATTAATGCAAGCTGAGAGGCTCTTATTATGGGTCATATTCCAAAACTGGTGCAGGCAACTGGAGAAGTGATAAACCTGAAAAAAATAAAGTTATGGATTATTTATAGTCTGCACCAAGGGGTGTAATACAAAGCTATGTTCTTTGATTGGACTGCCTTTAATTATGAACATAAAAATATCACCATCAATTTTCATAACAAAATGATAGCACCACTAAAAGTCATATAAAAATCTGAGAGGAGATGCTAAAGTTCACTAAGAAGCCAGTGCACTATAGTGGAAAAGCATTAGAGGTTTTTGAGTCAAAAGATCTGGGTTCAAATTCCATATCTGATATTTTGTGATATAGAGTAAGTTACTTAAGCTTCCTTTGTCTTAGTTTCCTTCTGTGTAAGATGAAAGGGTTATATACCTCTACCCATTTCAGCTCCATCCAGATATGATGAAAAAAAAGGATTTGCCAGCTATCTAGAATGGGAAGACATGTTGGGAAATCTTTCTCATTTGTTATATTTGTCATATGTGTATATATATATGTATATATGTATATATATAAGTCAGTTATATTCTTCAACATGATAAAGCCTCTGAATTTCAGAGTTGGAAAAGATGTTAAAGTTTGTCTAATTAGTTGCATCAATTTAAAAATGATAACACTGTGGAACACAAAAGTGAAGTGACTTATATAGTCGTAGAGGCAGTATATTAAGGTGGTTGTTGTTCGGTAGTTTCAGACATGTCTGACTCTTCATGACCCCCTTTGTGGTTTTCTTGGCAAAGATACTAGAGTGGTTTGCCATTTCCTTTTCCAGATCATTTTACAGGTTAAGAAACTGAGGCAAGTAGCATTAAGCGACTTTGTCTAGTGTTACATGGCAAGTAAGTGTCTGAGGCTATATTTGAAGTCAGGTCTTCCTGACTCCAGGCCCAGTGCTCTACCACTGTGCCGCCTGGCTGCCCGAGCATGTTCAAGTAACACTTTCTAAAAAGAGTATCTTGAAGAGGGTAGAAGATTCAAAATGTATTTTAGAACACATAGTATGTATATATACTTGTGTACATTTTAATCATCCTATATAAAATTTTGGAAGCATAAAAAAACCGTAAAAGCACAGAACAGTAATAAGCATTAAAATGATAACATTAATAAAATATACATGATTAATTGGATGCAACTGATTACACTACAACATGAATGTTGAGAGTAGAGTAGTAGGTTGGGACAGAAGACATTCAAATATGATTATGCAGGGCAAATGCAGTTAGTTATTCTAGGATGCATGTAATTTCTCCATAAAGGAGGATAAAAAAAAATTACTTTTCCTTCTGACCTTTGAAATTGATTTCAGATTGCAGAAACCAGGGCTGAAAGTAAAAGCTTTGACAGGAAAAAATGGGAGATGACCACAGCATGGTTAGGATGGTTTCAGTGCACTCTGCAGCAGCTTCACAGCTTGGTAACTTGCTGTGAACCTTTTAAAAAAGCCACTCATTCATCAATAAGCATTCACATGAAGTTAAAAAAAGCAATTCGGATTTCATTTGTGACTTTTGTGCCTTCCTGGTGTATACAAACATAATAAAAGAAAACCTGTGAGCTGGTAAAACAAACAAAACTTGATTTGTTGTCAGGGTTATACTGATGATATAGGCAAAGAGACAATATGGAAATGTATTCTTTACATGAAATAATTATACTGATATTTATATAAATAAATATACTGAAATAATTATAGCGCTGGAAAAATGTGAAAATTTCAGTCTAAGCAGTGGAATTTTATTAATTAATGTCATCATCATTGTCATTGTTGTTATAGCTAGCATTTATATGTGCGAGGCACTGTGCTAAGTGCTTTACAATTGTTACCTAGTTTAATCCTCACAACAGCTGGGGAGGCGGATGTTTTTATTACCCCCATTTACAGATGAGGAAACTAAGGCAAACAGATTCAGTGACTTGCCCTGGATTACACAGCTAGCAAGTGTCTGTGGCCAGATTTAAACTCAGGACTTCTTGACTCTACTATATCCACTACCTTATTTGATCCTTACAGCAACCCTGAAGAGTAGTCAGACCTTATCATCACCATTATATATATATATGAAGGAACTGAACCTCATACAGGCTAAGTGACTTGCTTAAGGTCTCTTTTTTGGCAGAGCAACAACCAGAACTCAAGTTTTCTGACTTGTCCTGTGATCTTTATTCTATCACATCCACAGCTTCATTGCAAAAATCCTAAAATGATAATAATATTATAAATCCAGTTTTATGTATCCACAAAGAATCAAAGTTTAGCAAGCCAACGAAACAACACTTTGAGGTCGTTAAGAAGAAGTATCGACCCCATTTTACATATGAAGAAACTGAGTCGTGGTGTGCCCAAGGTCAATTGGATGTCAGAGATAGAACTGGAATCTGGTCTGCCAAACACCTATGTCTAGGGATCTTTCATTTTGTAATGCTTCCCATTTGATGATGCATTCCATATATTGTCACTACAGATAAACCTTTATTATTTACCTTCTAGGCTTATATTTAGTTAAATCTAATTTCTATCAAAATAATACTCCAGTAGCACTATGTGATTTTCACTCTTGGATTAGTTAATTCTGTGGATTTAAATGTAGCATTGATATCTCTGCATACTTCCTTATACAAGCTGTTGTATACAGTAAGCATTGTTTAAAGTCTGCTTTGAATATGATCATAGCTTTAGAGCTGGATGTCATCTTAGGGGTCATTGAGTCCAAACTCTTCATTTTTTTACAGATGGGAAAAAGGCATGCGTATATGTGAAGCAGGTTATCTAAAATCCACACAGGCAGTAAGTGGTAGTCAGACCATGGATGTAAACCCAGGTCTCTTGACACCAAATCTACTGATTTTTCCACTGTACCATGTTACCTCCAAGGAACAAGGTTATCCTAAAATGGAACTGTTGGTTACCAAAAAAATAAAAGAAAAAACAAAACCAAGAACAAATAGTATCTTGCAAGTAGTCATCTGGGTGGCTCAGTGGATAGAATGCTGGGCCTAGAGTCAGAAAGATTCATCTTTCTGAGTTCAAATCTAGACACTTCCTAGCTGTGTGACCCTGAATGAGTCACTTAACCCTGTTTGATGTAGTTCCTCATCTATAAAATGAGCTGGAGAAGGAAATGGGAAACCACTCCAGTATCTTTGCCAAGGAAATCCCAAAGGGGGTCATGAAGAGTTAGACATACCCTAAAAACAACCAAACAACATCTTGTAATATCCTCCCTGTAATATTCTTTTTTTAAATTAAATTATGTGTTTATTTTTAGTTTACATCATTCATTTCAACAAGATTTTGAGTTACAAATTTTCTCCCCACTTTTCCCCTACCCACCACTCTAAAACAGTGATCCCACTATATACCCCCTCCCCCAATCTACTCTCGCCTATATCCTCCCCCATCCCTCCTCCCACTTTCTGGTAGGGCAAGATGGATCTCCTTACCCCAGTGCCTGTATATTTTATTTCTCAGTTGCCCCAGTGCCTGTATATTTTATTTCTCAGTTGAATGTAAATATATATATATATATATATATATATATATATATATATATATATA
>CM053586.1:116505787-116544757 GCA_028646515.1 Pseudochirops corinnae | reverse complement strand
ATATATATATATATATATATATATAAACATTTGATTTTAAAACTTTGGATTCTAGATTCTTCCCCTTCCTCCCTTGTCCCTCACCCTTACTGGGAAAATAAGCAATTCAATTTAGGTCGTACATATGTAGCTATGCAAAACATTTCCATAGTGGATATATTGTGAAAGACTGACTATATTTCCCTTCATCCTATCCTGCCCCACACTTGTTCTACTTTGACCCTGTTCCTTTTCAAGAGTGTGTGCTTCTAACTACCTTCCCTCCCCCAACCTGCCCTTCCCTCCATCACCCTATAATATTCTTATAATTCATATACTAATGCAATTAAAGTTTGGATTCAACCCTCAAATTAGGATTACATGTTTGCAGTCAACTTTTCTAGGTAGAAATGGGAAACCACATTGCAGCATTAACATTGTTTGAAGAAACTAATTCAAGATATTCAAGAGCAAGTTTTGAATTTGGCCACCAATGCAACTGTATCTCCTTGGGAAGCCATTTGAATGATTATAGTGAAAATATCAGTCACTTACACTTTTCCTTGTTAACCAATAACCATAATGTTTCAATATTTGAGTGTAGAAATATGCCATTCATATAGGCTTCCCAGAAAGTTGATTAACAGTTTGACTACGTCTTAAAATGGAAATTTTAGTTGATATGGTAAATAGATCGTATTTGGCTCCCTTATCAAAGCTAGCAGTGTAAACATTTTATAAGATCCATTTATTTCATGGACATAAACTTGACAAGGTGAGCAAGGGAAGTAGTCATTAAGGTATGTATCAAATTTTCCATGAAGGTTGATATAGAATTTAAGGAATTATATGAAATGATAATATGGAGAGATGAAATCTGAAGACTAAACATATACATCAAATTTCACCAACCGATACCTAAATAAGTTTTAAAGCATTCACTGGTTGACCAAGATTAAAAGTAGTAGCAAAAGTCTTTTTCAGATAAAGTTCTACTTAATGATGAAGTAGGACCTTTGAGTTCATCATACAAGAAACTCTGGCAATGGAGAATCTATCCATCCATTCCAGTTTTCCACTTATAACCTCAGAGATTTTACTGGGGGCACTTAAAGTTTAAGTAACTTGCCAATTGTGTGGCAACTAGTATGTGTGAGAGTTGGAACTTGAACTAATTTCTTCTTGCTTTCAAGGATAACTTTTTATCCACTAAGCCATTACACCTTCATAATGGAGTAATACTAAATTGATGTGACCATACACACATACACACACACATACACAACACACACACACACACACACACATACACCCCAAATATTTAATAATAGGTGATGGGAACACCAGTCTAGACCTGAAAAGGGACTTTAACATCTATCTAGTCCATATTCCTTAACTGAAACATGAGGAACTAATTAATGCCTAGGAAACTTAAATGTCTTATCTAGGGTTATACAGATATAAAGCATCAGAGCCAATAGAACACCTCTTAATTTCATTCAATAAGCATTCATTAAGTGCCTGTTTTTGACATTGTGCTAGATGTCAGTGAGACAAAGGTTTAAAAAAATAAGATAACATTGCCCTTCACTTCAGGGAATTCTTATTCTATGTAACAAACTATCTCCATAGGCCGGCAAATCTACAGAAGTCATTGTTCATGATTCAGTTTTCTGTCCTCCCTTATTTAGGAATCATTCTCTCCTGGTTCTCCTTCTACCACTCTAAAGCATTCTTCCTCTGTTTCATTCCCAAAGTTTCTGTCCTTGGCCTTATTTTGTTCTTTCACTCAGTAATCTAGTTTCTTTCTCCTGTGGTTTAAACTGTCAGATCTTTTAAGATGATTAATAAATAATCTATTTACTTAGTCCTTACCTCTCTTCTGGGTTCTAGAACTGCATATTCATATGTCTAAAGACTATTTCCCACCTCAGGTCCATCATATCCTAAATTAAGTTTATAGTCCACAACTGGACCACCCTCTTAAACATCTCTTTTCCTCTTTACATTTCACTGTTTTTGTCAGTGGCATTGTCCTTCACTTTATCATCCAAGCTCAGGTTTTTGGGGTTGTCTTTGATTTGCCCTTCTCCCTCACCTCTTATTCCTTGTTAATGACTAAATCCTGCTGATTATTACTCTGTAATTGTTCTCATATTCACCCCTCCTTTTTTTGTTTCACTGCTTTCATTCTAGTATGAATCCTCGTAACCACCCCCCTGAACTATTGTAATAGACACCAAATTCCTAGCACTTTTCCCCATTCCCCCTTTCTTCCTCCTCCAATCTGTTATTCATTCAACTTGCAGAATAACCTTGTATCTGCACAGTTCCTTATGTATATATGTCATTTCTTTACTTCAAAGCCTTCAGTGGCTCCCTATTACCTATTATTCTAATGTCTAACCAAGAGCCACATCTTTGAATTCAAGTCAACAAAATGTTATTGTGTCTATTTTGTCTTTAGGGCCAGGTTTAGTAATGGAGTTACCATGGTATGGACAAATGGTTCTTTTCATTTGTTTTTCTGTATAGAAATGATTGGACCATTTTAGGTGGATGGTAATCCAGTCAACAGTAGTTGGTTTGACTTAAACCATTTATTTAGCTGAAATAACATTAAATATCTGATAAAAATGAGTATATGGGTGTGCTATATAGAAAATTGCTATTCCTTCTACACTAAAGATTCTTAAATTTTTTCTTTAACTTTTGGAAGAGGTTCTTATAAAACATAAATTCTAAGATCGAATTATTAGATCTAATATTTATTCACATTACCCTTTGAAAAATGTGTTTGTGGGTAGTAAAAACATTCTACAAAATATATTTTATTTTCAGTTCAGAAATAGGAATGTGACATATGCTGTCTTTGTGTCTGAGTTAAATATACAAGACAATCTTTCTTAGAATATTTTCTGCTCTCCAGGGACCCTTGAGTTAGTTATTTGATGGAATCATCACTACATGGAACTACTGTAGTCAGTAGCCTAGCAACCTGTTTCTTTTCAGTTGAATGTCACATAGAGAAACACTCAATATTATCACCTGAAAAATTTTTTGATTGTCAATATTCCTACTATGTGCAAAATTTTTTGCTAAGTGTGAAAGATAAAAGACAAAGTAAAACAAAACCAAGACCAACCTCTGACCTCAAGAAAGTTCATACACTGCCTGGGAAGTGGGAGATACAATCTATTAAGAGCTAAAACAGTGGTTCTCAACTTTCCTAATGCCGCGACCCTTTAATAGTCGTATTTGGGAGTGTCGGCATGTGGGCGGACCTACCTGGAGAGAGATAGAGAAGGTTCCTAAGACCATCAGAAATGTGTGTTTTCCAATGGTCTTAGGCGACTCCCGTGAAAGGTTAGCTTGACCCCAAAGGGGTCTCTATCCTCAGGTTGAGAATTGCTGACCTAAAAAGATATAGTTTAATTTGAATAAGTCAAGGAAACAAAATTAGAGAAGCAGGAAATTTTGTCTAAATGAGATGGCGTATATGAATTTTAAGAGTCTAAGACTTTCGAGAGAGAGAAGCAAAGAGGGAGAACATGCTAGGGCAACTTTCAAAAGCATGGGATGGTGGGGGATGTAATGCCAAGTTCAGTGAATTTGTGGACTGGCTTGGCTGGATCATAGAGTGTATGAAGAATTCTGGAAAGGTAGGATGAGAACAGGCTATGAAAGATTCTAATATCTGAGAAATTTGTAGCTTACCCTAGAGGCCACTGAAGATTCTAGAGTAGGAGATTAACTTGTGCTATGGGAAGATTATTTTCACTGTTAGGTAGAGGATAGATTGGAAATTGGAAATACTTGACACAAGCTCGATTAGAGGTGGTAAGGGTTTTTTGGAACTTTAGTGGTGACCATAAGGGGTTGTATTCAAAGGATTTCATAAAACTGCAATTGAAAAAATGAAGTAAATTCTTTGACATGGAGGGGAAGGAAATGAAGGAGAGAATGGGGTTGAGGTTGGCTTCCATGGTAAACTGTGATATAAATCTGTAAAAATTACTTATAAAAGGTATTAATAGCAAGAATATGTAACAATATAAGGTGCAACTAACACTTGATTAAACTGAGGCTCTATTTTAAAAAGTGGTATTCTCTAACAAACTAGGGAGGGTCACAGTTTACATTTATATGTTTCTTTCAAGGTATCAAGACATACCTTATATCTATCACCTCTAGGTAGCTAGGTAGTTCAGTGAGTAGAGTATTGAGCCTGGAATCAGGAAGACCTGAGTTCAGATACAGCTTCAGACACTAGTTGTATGACCCTGAGCAACTCACTTGACCTGTGTTTATCTTAGTTACCTAAAGTATAAAAACAGAAATGATAATATTAACTAGCCTTTATCTCCCCAGGTTGTTGTGAGGATCAAATGAGATAATATTTGTAAAGTGCTTAGCACAGTGCCTGACACATTGTTGCTAACTTATTTGGTCATGTCTGACTATTTGTAACCCCGTGGACACCATTGATGTCCCAGGGTTCTCTTGCCTGACACATAGTAAATGCTTATTTCCTTCTCCCAAAAGCCATCTTGAAGTTTGTAGCCCAGCTATGTCTCTCAGCCAGTTTCTGATATGTTATAGTCCCACCTTCCCTTCCCAGCCTCACTTCTTAGCATCTTTATGAAGATTGCAAATAGGAATGTACTGAGTACATGGGGTCTCTACATATCTAATTTTTTGCAAGATACTGTTCCTACCTTCAGGATCTCTCTATCTATCTACTTTACGCTCACGTCCACCACCCTAATTTAGGACTTTGTCACCTCACACTAGTACAATTGCATACCGGGATTCGGTTTATTGATTGGTCTCCATGCCTCAAGTCTCTCCCTGTTCCAAATCAGCCTTGACTCGTCTAACACAATATGCTTTCACACACTTCTGATCATGAGAGCCCCTACCTACTCAGTAAACTCCAGTGTCTCCCTATATCCTCCAAGATTAAAAAGTCTACTTAAAAGCCAGGTTACTTCCTACATTCCTCTCTTTATACTTTTCCACACTTTAAGATCCAGTTGTATTGCCCTACCTGCTATTCTCACACAAGATACTCCATTCTGTCTTGCTGCCTGTGTAAGCTGTCCCCAATGCCTGGAATGTTCTTTCTCCTTACTTCTATGTTCTGGATTCCCTGCCTTCCTTCAGCTCAAATACCACCTTCTGTAGGATGCCTTTCCTTGTCCCTCCGGGAGCTGCTAGTGCTTTCCTGTCTCAGAAAGCCTTTCTATCTGCTCTGTATATATCATGTATATTTGTTGTTTAGTCATTTTTCAGTCTTGTAAACCTCTTTGTGACCCCTCTTTGGGCATTTTCTTGGCAAAGATACTGAAGTCACTTGCAATTTTCTTTTCCAGCTCATGTTACAGATGAGGAAACTGAAGTAAATAGGGTTAAGTGACTTGACCAGGGTCACACAGCCAGGAAGTGTCTGAGACCATTTGTACTCAGGAAGATGAATCTTCCTGTCTCTAGGCCTGTGCTCTATTTACTGTGCCACCCAGCTGACCCATCATGCATGTACCTGATTGTTTATAAGTAGCTCCCTCCATTTCAATGTGAGGCTCCTTGAAACCATGAACTGTTTTTGTTTTGCTTTTTTGGTATCCATAGTGTTTAGTATAGTCCTTGGCAAACAGTAAACAGTTAATAAATGTCTAATGACTGATGGATCAATATTCATACCCTATCATTCTATTTACTTTTTTAGAGTTAAATCTTTAGTGATTCAAGCCACATGGAGGAGCAAAACCTTTATTGGGTCTTTATTTTTTGTAAACACTGTTTAACAAATTATCTCATTCCATGCTTGACATAGGAATGAAACCAGAACCCACATTGAAAAAATTAACATAACTGTCCCATGACATAATAAAGAAATGAAAATTCATTACTATTTTCAATATTTTCTTATTTCCTACAATTAAAATTATGATAGATTATAATTAGAAAGCCAAAACATGGCTTGGTTCTATGTACTTTCCCAGAACATGTTCTCACCAATTCCACATTCCATTTTTTTTTTCAGATTGTTGTCATGTTGTTTCTACTCCCCAGAAAATGAGGGGTATTACTGATGTTAGATTGATTCCAACAGAACATCAGACAGAGAACATAAGTAGTTTATTTCTTGAGTGTGTAGAAGGAGCTCCAGGATTTGTTCACAGTGGCAAATTATGATATTGACAAGCCACAGTAGGACAAGGAAGAGCATCTGGCAAGAGATCAAGTTGAACCCATCATAAATTTCCTTAAGTTTAGGGGGTCTTTTGTTGTTGGTAGCGTAAAGGGAAAAATAGCTTTATTGAAGACATTGGAACACTTTTGCGGTTCAGTAGGGATGACAGGCTGGCAATAAAAATGGTGATTCTTTCAGCATAACCCAGGAACAGAAATGAGCTGGCACAAAATATTACTTGGCCCACTCCCAACTTGATAGATACTTGCAAGTCTGCTTTCCAAGTAACCACCCTGTGAAGTCATGCTTGGTAATCACACCTCCAGAAAAGCAACCACATCAAGCTTTATCAGCCAGACATTGTCATTCTTACAAGTCCTGTCACTGCAAGAATTATTGCAGAGATGGTAGAGTTGGCTTTTGTTCAGAAGGCCAGATGGAAGAAAAGAAGACTTTTCTGTTAGAACTGAAGTGATGCTGTAATTTCAAAGGAACTTCATTTTGTAGGGAATATGCATGACTCAGCAAATGTTTGACATAAACTAAAAAAATGACCGCGTCTCCTCTGTTCAGTAGAAACTCAAATTAGATGTGAATGGCCAGTATTGTGATGGTGTTATAGATTCCAATGGATCAGAGACAAGAGGGTGTGTTAAAAAGAGTGTTGGATTGACTTGGAATTTGAAACTGGTTTAATAAAAATAAAAGCAATAATTAGTATTATATAATACTTTAAGGTTGCTAAAACACTTTACGTATATTATCTCATTTGATTCTCACAATTCTGAGAGGTGCATGCTATTATTAACCACATTTTACAGATGAGTATAAAGGAGAGGGAAGAAGCATGTATTAAGCACCTACTTACTGTGTGCCAGGCACCATACTAAGTGCTTTATAAATGTTGTTGTTGTTCAGTTGTATCTGACTCTTTGTGACCCTATTTTGGGGTTTTCTTGGCAAAGATACTGAAGTGATTCGCCATTTCCTTCTCCGACTCATTTAACAAATGAAGAAACTGAGGCAAGCAAAGTTAAATGACTTAGGGTCTCACAGCTAGTAAGAATCCGAGGTCAAATTCGAACTCAGGAAGATGAAGTCTTTCTTACTCTAGGCCCTGTACTCTATCCACTGCCAACTAGCATTATCTCATTTGATCCTTACAGCAATCCTGCGAAATAGGTCATGCCATTATCCACATTTTACAGTTGAGAAAACTGAGGCAACCAGAGACTAAGTTACTTCCTTATGGGGCAGCTAGGTGGCACAGTTAATAGAGCACCAGCCCTGGAGTCCAGAAGATCTGATTTCAAATCCTGCCTTGGACACTTAACAATTACTAGCTGTGTGACCTTGGGCAAGTCACTTAACCCCAGTTACCCTGCCTTCCGCCCTCCAAAAAGAGCAAAAAAAAAGTTACTTACTTATGGTCACATAGCTAAGAATTGTCTGAGACAATATTAGAAACCAAGTCTTTCTGATTCCAAGTCCTGCACTCTATCAACTATACCACTTAGCTGTTCCAAGCTTTGTCTCATACTATCTTATGTGACTTTGGGTGCATCATTTAAGTTCTTTGGGCTATGATTCTTCATCCGTAAAAGGGGAGAATTAGATTAAGCAATTTGTACATTTCCTTCCTGCTCAGAATCTATAATCCCATAAAGAGATTCTCTGTCATAGAATAATAGATGCACGTTAACATATTAAAAATAATTTGTATCATTTTTCAGTGAACTAAGATGTTATTCAACAGACATTTATTTGTGTGTAATATATACTAAATATTTGTGATATAAAGATTATATGAGAGATAACTCTTGGTATTAAGAAGCTTGCCATTTAGTTGAATAGAATGACAGAATGAACACAGAAATTAATCAATAGTTATACAAATAGGAGAGTGCCATTACTTTAATACAACTATGATATCATCAATGCAGGCTCTCCCACTAGTGGTGAAGATGATAACCCAGACACACTTTCTCATCTTGTGCTAGTCTTTCTCATGTGTTCCCATTAATTCTCCATAGAAGAGCTACCTCTATAAGGCTAAAGAGAAGCCTTTAATTCTTTTAACATTTTATGAGGACTGCAACAGCAATTCTTCTTATTACTACATGACTGGCCTGTGTCTTTTTCCAATCATTTATTTTCTAGATCATTATGAAGTAGCCAAAGTTAAGCACCAAATGATTGTTACAGACTGTTAAGTGTTATGGGAGTTTCAAGGACAAAATGATCACAGAAGGCAAGAAAAAGCATAATGTAGTGGATAGAATTTTGGATTTGATATCAGGAAGATTTGAGTTTGAATCCCAGCCCTGATACTAACTGTGTGATCCTAGGCAAGGCATTTCACTTTTCTGGACCTTTGTTTACTCATATATAAAATAAGAGAGTTAGACTCAATAACCTTTAATGTTCGTTCTAGCCCAAAATCTATGTTCCTATGAGTCATGAGGGAAGGATTTGTGGAAAAGAAGGAACTTAGAAGAAGTAGTAGAATTAAAAAAAAAAAATAAAGAGGAGGGTAGAGGGTAGGCTAGAGGAAGAAAACTGTATGAGTGGAGTTGGAAAAGTGTTCTGGGGCTAGTAGGTTTGCTTAGGAGAGAAACGTGAGATATGGTCTGAAAAATAGATGAGGATCAATTTGTGTATGCCTTTGCATGACCAGCTTATTCATCACAGAATCATGGAATTTAGAGCTAGAACTAGGTTGATAGACGTAGAATTGGAGGGGATCTGAGAGGTCTTCTAGTTCAACCTCTTCATTTCATAGATGAGAAAACAGGCCCAGAGAGGTTAGTTAAGTAACCTGTCCAGAACAGGGAGTATAGTCATAGAACCAGCATTTGAATCCCCATTGTTTAATGCATTTTTGAAATGAAGCAGCATAAAACTTAAGGGTCTTCAATACTCTCCTGTAGGCAATGGGAAGTCAGAATCTTATAGCATGAGGATAACATGTATAAAGTAGTGTTGTAGGAAAATTAGTTGCACAATGGTATCGTCTCATATAAGTATACAATATTTACTTATATCCTTTCTTCTCTCTCTCTCTCTCTCTCTCTCTCTCTCTCTCTCTCTCTCTTTCTCACTGCTCGCTCTGTTTTTTTCTCTCTCTCTGTCTCCTTCTCTGTCACATACACGTTTTAAAAAAGTTTAACAGTATTTTATTTTTTCCACAGTTACTTGCCAAGAGAATTTTTAGCATTCATTTTTACAAGATTTTGAGTTTCAAATTTTTTTCTCTCTCCTTCCTCTCCTCCCCTCTTCTGAAAATGGTAGGCAGTGTTGATATAGTTTACACATTCACACACACAAATTTTAAGAAGACAATTTTCAAATATATATTTCCCCCACTAATTCTTCACTCTACCAATTCCCAACAAAATCTTCTTTTCTTCTATAAAACAGCAGTTGTTGCTGCCAGCATAGACTTTTCTAAGCAGTATATTCTTTGCCCTTTCCAGAGCAGACAAAGGATTAAATTAAAGGAGTATTCTGGCTGGGGGTACAGAAAGGGCAGAGCTTGTTAGCCTCAAGGCTTCTAACCTTGCCCAGCTGCTCCTGATCTCCTGTGAATCCTGAGTTCCTCCTGCAGAGTTGTGTATTCTTGGTAAGGAAACATTCACATCTAAGTTTGCCTTACTGCACTAGGACAAAGGAGCAGGATTTTCAACAGTACCATTAATAAATCTGTCATGTTTTATACATCAGTTTTGTATGTACAATTTTTAAAGCTGTCCATGTCTTCAGTGTACTTGTTGACTGGCATTGACTTGTGAAGAAATAGAGGGCAAGGCAGAAATATATGTGAGGTGTATAGATGAGCCACATGGAACAGGAAATATCAAACTTTATTTCCACTTTCTTCAGCCCTCTTCAAAACCAGAGAGAAAATTTTTTCTGATATAATAGTATTTGTTTGCTTCTGGTGACCACATGCCACATGTCAGCACATCACATTTTGAATATTTGTAGAATCATAAGTAAAACAGACTTAGAACCAGAAGGGACCTTGGTGGCTATCTAGTCTAACCTTCTAATTCTATAGGCAAGGAAACTGAAGCCCAGAGCAGATAAATGATTAACTCAAAAACATATCATCAGTATGTAGCAGAGCCCAGATTTGAATCCAGGTACTCTGATTCTAAATACAATTTATTTTCCATTATACCTCTCTCTATCACCTTCTTAAAAATGAAATTTAAATTTAAAAAGAAAAAGTACATTTCTTTTATGAGCATAGTAATGATACCATAAGATACACACACACATGCATACATGCATATATATATTATATGTATATATATATATGTATATATACATATATGATTAGTATAGCATCAATATATAGACTAAATTGGAGAGGAGGAAGTAGAAAGGCCTGCTGGGATATTTTTTTCTTTGTCTTTTTTTTTTTGGAGAGGGGAAAGCAGGGCAATTTGGGTTAAGTGACTTGCCCAAGGTCACACAGGTAGTACGTGTTAAGTGTCTGAGGTCAGATTTGAATTCAGGTCCTCCTGACTCCAGAGCTGGTGCTCTATTCGCTGTCCTACCTAGATGCCCTTGAGATATTTTTAATAGTTCATCTGGGTGGTCACAAGGACTAATACAAAGGAGATTAAGAGGAGAAAAAACATATTTAAGTGATGTCATGGATGTGAAAATAGTGAAATTTGGTCACCAATAAGATACAGAAGCTAAAGGAATAGTAAAAAAATAAGGCCATGTTTTCTGATCATGGAAATGGAAAGGTGGGTGAGTAGTAACATCATAAGTAGAAATAGTGATGACATAAAGAAAAAAATGTTTAAGGAGAAATATAAGTTCATTTAGCAAATACTGAATTTGAGATGCTGATGCAGCATCTGGATCATGAAAGGATCTACATTTTAGAAGAGAGGTCAAGACTAGAGGAGGAGACCTGAAAGACATATGAATAGAATAGTCACAAACATGTGAGTGAATGGCTCACCAGAGATAGACTGCAAAGAGAAATGGGAATAAAGTCAGCAAAAGTACCTTGGAGAACTCCCATATTAAGGCACAAGTCAGATTGAGTAAAATGGAGGAAAGAATGGGTAGTGAGGAATTGGGCACGTGGAGAATAACTTTATTTTCATGAAGTTTAGCAATGAATGTGAGAAGAGAAAAACAATATTTTCCCCCCAAATCAATATTTTTTTTTATGTTGTAGGTGCCTTCTATGTATAATACATACCTAGAACAGTGTTTTGACATTGAACACACATGCATGTGTACATCCATATATTGGTCTAATATATGTTTACTATATGAAATAGGTGTATATATGATTATTTTAACATATAAATCTTATTCACATAGGGATACTTCTGTTAAATAAACACTTTCAAAAACACACACACACAAACCCCCCCCCCCAAAAAAAAGGAAACACTTTCTCCTCATGTGGGTTAAAGTATTAATTTATTAATTGGTTATAATGTGAAATGACATCTTCCTGACTCTGAATTTAGCAATATATCCACCATTCCATGGCTGCCTCTTATTTTTCCCTGTTGGGGAAAATAAAGCATATATTTATGAGAAATTTAAGGGAGTACTATGTCAACTAATCCTTCTTTATTTTCTCAGTCCAATATCTTTGTGTTTTATGCACTTAGACGTGTACATGCATGTGTGTATACGTATACCTATATACATATGTATACAGAGGGAAAAGACTCAGTAGAGCAGAAAGTGAATGTACGTGAGAGAGAGAAAGAAAAGAGACTGTTGGGGCAAGATCCTGAAAGAATAAAGATGAAGTAGGAGAAAAGACAGTAAGGATTAATGAGAGGTAGGGAATTTTTTTTTTTAAACCATTTTGAGAAGGAAAGAGGAAAGAATGTGTGATAGCTTTAAACAGCTTTGAGTAATAGTGAAGTCAACATCTAAGTCACATGTTGTAAGAGGGAAGGTTAAGGGGTACTTGTGAAGTGAGAAGTGAAAAGATAGAGTTTGTAATAGATACTATGTGGAATATGGAATATGGAATAATAAATATATATGCACATATACACATGTGTCCAGCAGTATGATACGGTAGCCTAAAGGACAATATATTCAAGATATATCAAGAAAGACATTGTGTCTGGGACTTGGTGATAACCCTCCTATATTTTGCTTTCATCTGAAGTACTATATTTAATTCTTAGTGTCACATGTTAAGAAAAATTCTAATAATCTGGAAAGTGTCCAGAGGAGGATGGACATGTGTGACACAGGTCCTTGAACTTAGGTGCACTGAGGTTAAGGGGACTGGGTTTAAGTGAGGCAGGGCTGTGCAAAATCACCAGCCTAATTCTCTCCTCTGGAACCACCTGGGTCCAGTGGCAAGCTATAGATCAGGACAACTGGAGATGGCCAGGAGGTCTTCCCCTTCCAGACTGTTTTTTTTTTTTTTGATTAAGTGAAAGAGGCTATTATTTTCCTCATTTCTCTCTTACTCTTAATTGCTGAATGAGTCTTGCCTCAGAAAAACTGAGGATAGTTTTCAGTTCAAAAACTGAAAAAAGACTTTAGCTTAAGAAGACCAAGGTCTCCCAGTGCATCTGGGGCCACCTCTACTTGTGACTTTGCACAGCCCTGCCTCACTTAAATCCAATTCACTTGAAAGTCATGTCATCACCTTCCCAATGCCATTGTTCTCTTTGAGAATGAAGGACAAACAACAATTAACAATCCGTAAACTGCCCCACTGGGGACTCAACCAACTGCCTCAAGTTATAGACAATTTCTCCTCACTAGAGGGTCTTTGAAATAAATCTGCATGACCACTTTTCTTTTTTTTTCTTAACTTTTTTTTGGAGAAGGGGAAGGGAGGGCAATTGGGGTTAAGTGACTTGCCCAAGGTCACATGGCTAGTAAGTGTTAAGTGTCTGAGGCCAGATTATATCCAGACTGGTGCTCTATTCACTGTGCCAGCTAGCCTCCCCAAAGATTGTTGTTGTTGTTGTTGTTGTTGTTGTTGCTTTTTGGAGGGGAGGGAGCAGGGCAGTTGGAGTTATGTGACTTGCCCAAGGTCACACAGCTAGTAAGTGTGTCAAGTGTCTGAGGCCGAATTTGAACTCGGGTCCTCCTGACTCCAGGGCCAGTGCTCTATTCACTGCACCACCTCGCTACCCCTTGACCATGTTTCTATTATTTTATGGAGGACATTCTTATTAATTGGACTAGATAAAGTCTGAGGCCTTTCTAAGTGAAATTCCATATCTGACTCCCCCTTCCTTTTATCATGGTGTGGACGTTGACATGTGTAATCATCATCATCATGCAAGAGCTTCTCACTTGGTGGCTACGTTGGTGATTCCTAGAGAGTAGCTTAATGCCTTATCTCTGCTAGTCACTGAGTCTTAGAGCCATCCACCATATTGGGGAGAGTACTTGATTTGTAATCAGAGGACTTCCCTTGAAACATAAATCCATCACTTTCTGCCTCTGTGTGAAATTGGACAAGTCGCTTCAACTCTCACGACATCAGTTTCCTCATCTGTGAAATGAAGAGGATTGACTTAAATAACCATGAAGAGGCTTTCTTACCTCTCACAGTCATGAAGATGATGATATTTTCTTTAATTGCCATTTTTTTCAAGCTTACTCTGCATTATTATAGAGGTGCAATTTTTTTTTCTCTTTTTAAAGGTGATATCCATGTAATTGTTAAGAGAATCTTCTATATATTATGTCTCCAAATTATGTTCCTTATGGTTCTATTATATGTTTCCATTCTCTTTAAAAAAATTGCTACAGTAAAACTAACACTTTATATTTGGGGAAATAGTGATATGTTGCCCTTCTTTGTAGAAGGGCAATTGCATCTCCCAAGATAATGTTTCCTTATGAAATTCTAAGGGTAAGAAATAGTTGAAAGATTTTTTTTTTTTGCTTTTGTTTTTTACACATTCTTTCCTATGTTGTAGGTTCTCCATATCGAGATAAGATTACCATAGCAATTCTTCAACTCCAAGAAGAAGGCAAGCTTCATATGATGAAAGAAAAATGGTGGCGTGGTAATGGCTGTCCAGAGGAAGAGAGTAAAGAAGCCAGTGCTCTGGGAGTTCAGAATATTGGTGGCATCTTCATTGTTTTAGCAGCTGGCTTGGTGCTTTCAGTCTTTGTGGCAGTTGGAGAGTTCCTGTACAAATCCAAAAAAAATGCTCAACTGGAAAAGGTAAATATTGTTCTTTTACCACTTAAACCCACTGTCGTGGGTTTTAAGGAATCCGTGCTTCATGATTTCACCAGCCAAAAAATTTACCTCGTCCTGTGGCTGCTCATAGTCTTGTCTAATATTACTTATGTGACAAAGGTTCACAACAAAGGATGTGAGGCATCACCTTTTGCAATTTTTAATTTCTTTTTAATATGTTTAATTGTAGCCAGCTTTCAGGACAAGTGACTATTTCTCCTCTTATTCAAGCCTGAAAAAAGAGAGCTTTTTACTGCTGGAAGTTCACTGCAGTTAATTTAATGGAAGAGGAAGATACTTGAAACTGTAATATGAGAAACAAATTACTCTTCTACAAATCAGTCTGGTATTAAGATGCAAAAACTGACTATCAATGTAGAGTCAGAAAACTTAGAAATGTCTGTGAAAAAGATCACATTCTGATAATATTTTCTTTTGAAAAAATTGCTTTGGTTGCATTTCTAAAGGATAAAATCAATATTATTGCCGTGGATCAACTGCCGATTATGATTTAATCTTCTGTAACTTTCATAGATTTCTGAAACATGGATGTTTCTTTGTTCTGCTTTGCTAATATAATCATTTCTAGGTTCCTTATTTCCTTGGAATACTGACAACTGACAAAGAGTTTTGCACTAATACATGAATATGTACCTGTAAAAGCTAAAGAAAAAATTAAAACATGAATATTTGTTGAACTTTAATACATTGAACATGATATATTTTACATAAGCTTTCCTCAATCAATGGAACAAAAATGTATTATTCACCTGTCTTCACATCCTTGAAAAGTTTGTGACCTCAGTCAGTCCCTCAATTTATGGTGCTATCTTTCTTCATATAAACAGGAGTAGGAATTCTTGGGATCTTCCCACATATAAAATTGATTCCTTTTCAGATATTTCAAGATACCTTTTTTATAAAAAAAGAAATTGTTCAGGAAACAAACGTTGTTACTTTTTTTTAAAAGCTATTTTAACCCTTCAGGATTTGTATTGATTCATGTCTTTATAAATAACTTCTTTTTGGTAATACTGCTTAAAATAAGGCTTAATATTGCTTTCAAAAGGCTTAGCTGTCAAATATTGAGGTAGAGTGAGGTCACAAGTTCCTTTAATATTTGGAAAGTTTTATGGAATTATGTTGGTATATAAAGTAGATAAGTAAGATCTGAATATTACCCTTCATTAATGCAGGGTGACTAAATTCTGTCAACTTTTTGGAACCTTTGTACCTTTCAAGTGACTTTTTAAAATTTGTTGCTGAAAGCATTTTCATTTCTTTTAAATAATTCATGAACATCACAATTACTAATTGTCCTTGGGCCTATATTCTTTAATAGAGGTCCCTTATATTTTCATTTTAATAATCTAAACAACTCTATATCTTTGGTTTTAAAATAAACATAATTTTGATTAGTTTTATTATGTATACATATATATACATATATAGAGAGACAGAGAGAGACAGAGACAGAGACAGACAGAGATAATAGTACCTATTAACACCAAAACAACCTATTGAAAAATGAAAAAATCATTGGCCAATCATTTTTGTGGTTTTAACTTATTTAGCTGGTTATATTGATGCATATTTTTAGCCATAATATCTAAATACAGATTTTATCTTAATAAACTTTGTTTTAAATTCAACTCCATGCCCTTTAATAATATGTTAAGCACAGTATGCACAAGGTGGATACACCTCTTACCTCATCCATTTTAGTAATCTTGTTATTTAGGGCGAAATATTCTTTTTTTTTTCTTTATAATAAGGACATCCCTTAATGTTAAAAAATAACTTTTTAAAAAAATAGGATTCATATTTGAGTTAAGAGGTTGGATAAGATAACTTTGGAGGGCTTGTATAGTTCTGAAATTCTTCAATTCCAAAACAATATCATTTTTCTAATAAAAATTTGCATCTTAACATTCATTCAAATGTGGCATTATACTTAGAGCTTCTTGGTACCCTGTCTTACATGATCTATATACCTTTGAAAGGTAACTGATATTCTTTAATAATAGGAAAAAATTGAAAAATGGGAAGAATAATTCTAATTTCACTTAGTATAGTCTACACAACAAATGAGGATCTTTAATCTATTTAAATCACCTGCTCCTTTCTGCTATACCAAATAACCAGTATGATTTTTCCCCATTGGTAAACTTTGCCAAAGCATAGTCACACAAAACTTTGCTTTGCTTTTACCAGAACATTTTAATTTGGCAAAAAAAAATGTTCTAATTTTATTATTTTTGGGAATGGCAAAGTTAGGAAACATTTCAAAATGTTTCTTTAAAAAAAATCACTGAAGTTTTCCCTATAAGCAATATACATATCACACCTGTATGTCTATGAGAGCAAACATGTTTTTGGAAGGGATAAACTGCATAGTTGAAATTGATTTGAAAGAGTAAACATTCCACATATTTTGCTTCAATATATTTCCTTGTGACATCCTGAGCAGATGCAGTAGGGATTAGAGGAAAGTCCGCTGGTCTCCAGCTGGAAATTTTCAGATATTCCTTTAGGAAGAAGTGGTGGAAGGAAAGCCACAGAGTTATTGTAAGAACAAATACAAAAGCCCTTCAAAAAGGTGGGAACTCCCTAATACAACTATGCAGAGGGTATCAATAGGATTTGAGGAACATAAAAATGAAATGAATTATTCCACAAGTGTGGTTCATTCAGTAACAGCCCTTTACAAATGTAATGCATTATGCTAGGCTCAGGGAGAGGTGTTAAGAAAGGTGAAGCTACAGAGTTGAAGTCAAAACAAAACAAAACCTTCTTTTGAAAAAGTGAATTCATCTTTTTCCAGACTTATTAGTGTATACTGCCCAAATGGCAAAAAGCACGAAGCAACACAAACAAAAGCCTGACATAGGAATTGTTAACCACATTACTTATTACAATCCATTAGCTTCTTGAAGTTCATCATTAATTGTTTTTTGAGAAATTAATGTTTTATTATATTGTACTTGGCTGCTTGTTTACAACTTACTAGATTTATTAAAACATACTATAAAAACTCTCTTGGACTTCTGTTATAAAGAATATGCATGCAACTAGAATTAACCAAAAAGCTATTTTATAATATTAAAAATTGCATTTAACTTGCATTCCATATATAACTAAAATGTTCCTATCCAACAAATATGTGTTCATTCCTTCATTAGTTCATATAACAAATATTTGTTGAGTGATTGATATGTACAGGATGACTGGGATGTATAGAGATGTGTAATATTCAGGGTGGGCCCTCAGAAAATTTATATTTTATCGAACATCTATGTACCTAATTACTTTATTTTCAACTTATCAATATTTACTTATCAGTAACACCCCAACTTGTAGCTGCAACAAGGACCTGTTTTTGTATTTATTTTTTAATTGAGAGACAGAAGTCAATACATGCTCAAAACATACTGCAATCTCACATCCCAGTTTCATTTCAAACTATGAATTAATACAATAGCTGTGTTCATAATTAATATTTTTTTCATTGGTCTGACTAATACTGCATATAATTTGTAAATTCAAAGTGGAAATAAATCAGATGAATGTACTCACATATTGTAAAATAGTAGGTGAAATAAAAAATAAATTATTTTTTTATTTTCCAGTTGTGTAAAAATTTAGAGTATTCTAAGACTTCAAATGTGTTTATTCCATGAGGTGAGGCTAAAAAGTTTGAAATGTGATTGAAATGTGTGGACATTGAAATTTTTGATAATATGAACTGCATTCCTTCTAAGTAACCACAAGATGGTGTATTACATTATAATAAATCATTTAATTGTTTGAATTTTTTAATTTAAAGATTATTGTGCTAAAATGTCTATTATTTTATTGCATTTAAAACCAAACATTTTTATACTGCTTGTAATACAAACTATGGTGTCTATTAAGAAATATTTTGTTTCATAAAATGAGCAAGTGTTTGTATTTGGTAAAAACTCATATTTATTGTATTATATTGATTCTTAGAGGTCAATCTTGGAGGAAATATGGGAAATAGAAGTTCATTTCAAAAATCTTGCGTATATTTGATTTATTTTTGTCTTTTGTTTAAATTGTCAAATTTACTTCTCATTTTGTTATCTTAATTTTGATTGAAGCTGCATACGTTTTCTAGGCAGAAAGATCTAATAGTTATCTGGTAAAACTTAAGGTAAAATATTCTCTCTCTAATATGAGAATTTTCAAATTATTTCTTATTTTATTTTAAAAATTTGTCTATATTAAATATTCCATTAATTTATAGTGCCAGTTAGGCACTGCTTCTTATATATGTGGATATGTATATTTCTTTTATACATAAATATGCAGGGTGTCCCAAAACTCATAGTGCAGGTTATGTGTATATATGCGTATGCCTCTAGATATAGGTATTTCTAAGAGATCTGAATGAAATAAAAGTAAAACCCCTTATTTATATATGGACATAGACATATCTATAGCTATAATTAACTTCTTAATAAAATAAAACCCATCCCTTTAAAATAAATACCTTTTTTTTTCTAAATAAAACCCTTCAAGTAAGAGACATCATTTAGTTCATGGTTGTTTCTCTTTAGGAAATCTTATATACAGATATTTTTTTACATATTCCTCTAATTGAAAATTGTTTTAGAGAGATAAATTGTTCTTCTTATTTGAACTCTTTTGGCCTGGAACTGTGAATCCAAACATAATAGTAGCCAAATCTTGATTTCCTTTGTTCTTTGGTGTTCAAACATAAAGTAATTTCGAATAAACTTAATGATCCATCCGATAAATAAAATAAATAGAGCATCTCTTCAGACTAACTTTAGAACCCTTTTACTCTTATTGCTGCTTTGACCTACATTTTTATTGAATCCTTTAAAATTACTTAAAAAAATGAAGAGACTTGTTCAGCATTTTTTTGGGCAGAATATCTCATTTTAGCTTATTTAATTGACATTGCCAGCTATGTCATCTGCTAAACCAAGTCCAAGATAATCTAAGCAAATCATTTTTTTTTTCAGAAGTTGCAAATTAAAAAAAAATCTTTGAAAACAAAGAAGATATTGGTTTTCAGGCTATGGCTAAATAAAAAAATGTAGGAGGTAGTGGTAAATCAAAGTAGGAGACACAATAAATGAAACACTGGTATTTGGGAGCTGCTAATGAGAAACTTCACAGTGGTGCTGATATAACATGCAGTTTGGAAAAGATAATAGGTCAGGTGTGGTGTGTCAGGAAGCATTTTTCTAAGATTGCCCTACCTTCATTTTATGCAAACTCTGCTTGAATGCTGACTAGCTGTTCATAGATCCCTGTACACATCACTTCATAAGTATTTTTTTTCTCCTTGAAGGAAACTTGAGAGGAGAGCAGTGTGGTATTTAAATAACCTTCTCAAAAATTGCTTTCTTTTACTTTGTCAAAGCATTAGCTCTCACAACATTAAGGAAGTTCTGAAAGTACCTTATTGTGGATAGATTATTAATATTTTAAAGTATCAGGACACTGACAATTAAGATTGTATAATTTGTAATGTTTTTTTTAAGTTTGTGGCCATTTGCAAAACTAAAATGTCATTGCCTCTTCTTTCTTCCCTTCCTTTCTCTTCCTTCTTTCCTCCCTCCCTTCCTCTCTCCCTTCCTCCCTCTCTCCCTTCCTTCCTTCCTTCCTTCCTTCCTTTCTTCCGTTCTCTCTCTGCCTCTCTCTCCTTCCTTCTTTCTGTCCTTCTTCCTTCCAACATGGCAGTAATTTGTTGGGTGAAGGAAGCTCATAATGTGGAATTTCCTCTACATATCCAGTTTGGCACATTCTTTGCAGTTTATAGTCTCATAGAATTGCCCGGGGCACTGACAAGTACACTCATTTACTTGGGTAGCCCAACTAGTGTGAATAACGGATGGGACTTGAATGCCACCAAGCCCAACTACCTTTCATATTATATTCATTGGATTTGATATAAGCAGAAAACAAACTATTATGACATTTTTCTTTCAGATTTGAAAATGTCAGAATGAAACCTGGGCAAATAGCAGATTTATATCTCTTCTTGGATGTCTTTATATTTCCATTAATCCTCTACTTAAGAGCATATGGCAACTAGGGGATGCAGTAGGTAGCACTCCAGCTTAAAGTCAGGAAGACCTGAATTCAAATCCTATCACAGACACTTACTGACTATATGATGTTGGACACATTCTTTATCATACTGCATGCTCCATAAAATAAAGGATGGGAGGCCCAAGAAGCTTCTTAGTTAATTTGGCCATAAGTCCTGTTGGTGAGGGGAGGGAGTTGAGAAGTTTTGGGGATAATTAACCAAAATGTGTGTAGGAAAGAAGGAAGGCAGGTAAGGAAGAAGGAAAAACAAGAAGTAAGAGGAGAGGAAGAAAAGAAGGAAGAAAGCAAAGGAGGAAGGAAGAAAGGAAAGAAAGAAGGAAGGAAGAAAGGAAGGAAGGAAGGAAGGAAAGAAGGAAAGAAAGAAGGAAGGAAAGAAGGAAGGAAGGAAGGAAGGAAGGACATACAGATTGCACATCAGATTCACCACAAAATTCCTTACTTATCCTAACCTGATTCCTATAGAGATATAATAGCAAGTACTCTGTGTGACTCACTTTCATTTCCACAAATACATAATTTTAATTTATAGCAAAGTACAATTATTGCCTTATAAAGTTAGATGTATTTTGCAAAGTCATCCATAACCAAATTATGCTTTAGGTATTTGAATGATAGATTTGTATTTTATCTGCAAGACCACACTCACAAGCCAGGAGGTGGTGATTAGCAGTGCTTTTACTGAAAACATGTTTCACAGCCATATTGACTACAATGGAGTTGAAGCATGTTAGACCTTATTTATTGATTTTTTTCTTTTGTATGCCCAAATATGGAAATGTGAAAATGGATAACGATGTTCCATTTTTCTCAGTTTCATTGTATTTGCAGAATTTAACATGATTATATAGAGCCAATGTTCTGTGATATGCAAGTTTTCAAAGGTTATTTTAATAATTTGTTTATGTATTTATCAATATACAAATTATAGACCTAAAAATAATCAGCTGTCATTTCTAATTTACTGGGTTCCACTTGATAAAAAATTAACTAATTTATCCTTCTCTCAATTTCCTCTGCCTAACTGATTGAACATAAAGGGGGCAATGGGTCATCATCATGGAGGCTATCTTGTAGAAGTCACCCTGGTACAATGGAAAGACCATCCTTTCAACTGCAAAATCCTGAGTTCAGATCCCAATTCTGACTCTTCCTACCTGTGTTCATGTGGACAAGGAACTTTTCCAATTTGGATCTTAATTTCCTTATCTGTAAAACAAGGGAGTTGTAATTGATGGCACCAAAGATTCCTTGCTCCCTCTGTGGAGAAACGGTATAATCTTTTTTTTTTTTTTCCCCTGAGTCAGTAAGGGTATTATAGAAAGAGAAGTATTAGACTTAAGAGGCTTGGATTTTGGTCCTGGATCTCCCACTAAGTATCATATTAAGTTTTTGTCTTTTCAAGCCTCTGTTTCTCTTCTCTGTTAAATAATGGAGTTTTAGTAAACTATCTCTATGGTCCATAGAATTCATGTTTCCCTTGATTTGTCCTCACCCTGTGCTAATAACCAATTGAATTAGAGGGTCAAAATTTTTCTATCATATTCTGAATGTCTCTTATTGACTTTATTTTTAGTCTAACAGTGTTTTGCTATTAAATACATATGACTTTAAGCTTGTAAGCAATAAACAACAATCTGTTAAGCACCAACTATGTGCTAGGCACTAAGCAGTAGCATTCATTATCAAGTATTCATTTTGTCTTTGTATTTGAGCATTTAGTAGGGGCCATGTAAGTGCCTGTTGAGTCAAATTGGGTTTTGAAGACTGATAACTTTCAAACAATATAAGTTGGAGCAGTCTGGTACACATTAAACAAATATTTTAAATTTTCCCCCTTTTCTCAACCCCAAATCTATGGGTTAAACTTGATATAATTATATGGATTTTTAAAAAAATTACATTTATTAGTTTAAAGTCTAATAATGAACAATTCTCTAGGAATTTTTCTTTCCTCATTGGGTAATAGTGATTAGTTTGACAGATCCTTACTAGATACCATTCAGAATTCCAGGGCAAAAATAACTAATAATATTGATTTGTCCTAATAGATAATAGGACATTGGTCTAAAATCTGTGATAAATGCAGGAGGACTATGGTTGTTGTTTCTTTAAAAAAAAAATTATAAAGGACTTAAAATACAATATGAAAGACTAAAATAAATTAACTTCAATAAATAGATATACAATCTATGATCAGTTTTACAATGATTTTCCATGAAAAGGCTACAAGAAGCTTTTAAAAATAAATTATAATAATTACAGGGAGGGGGATGTGAACAATCTTTATTAAACACCTACTACATGGCAGTAATTGTGCTAAGTGTCTTCAAATATTTTTAATTGACAGCAATATAAAACATAAACAGCTTGCCATTCACATACAGCAATATAAAAAGGGGGAAATGGCCAACATTTCAGAAGCAGTTCTAGTATAGTATGTAAGAATTTTTGATCCTGGGATCAGAAGACCTGGATTGAAATCTTTGGCTTCCAATCACGAAGATCTTACACTAAACATCTCCAAGGTTCCTTCAAACTCTAAATCTATGACACAGACTCCATTGCATTGACACTGAGTGTAATATGACTGGGGGTGGGGAGGAACTCTGTTTTGTTTTGTTTTTCACTTTTTGGAGAGGGGAGGACAGGGCAATTAGGGTTAAGTGACTTGCCCAAGGTCACACAGCTAGTAAGTGTTAAGTGTCTGAGGCTGGATTTGAACTCAGGTCCTCCTGACTCCATGGCCAGTACTCTATTCACTATGCCACCTACTCACCCCGAGAAACTCTATTTGAAATCAGAAAGATTTAAGATCTTAGCTTAGCTTAGAGATGTGCTACTGCACACTTGAACCTCACTATGTCTTGTTTTCTTTGTCAATAAAATAGAATAGACTTAATGATTTTTTTTTCGAAATCTCTTCTATTTCTAAACCCATAATCCTGTGACACATCTTTGCTCTATCTAAGGTGATAACTACTATTTAGGTAGGAAAAAAATGAATCACATACTTTAGTCTGGTGATTTGTTTTTAAGGGTTAATTTGAATTCAGAAAAAAAAATACACATTTCAGGTCCATTAAGCTCCATCTTTCTGAGCCTCTGTTTCTCTCCTCTTAAATACTAGAGTTTTACTAAGGCAGAGCATTACCTTACTCATTTCTCTAATATTGCATTTCGATTCATGTGCATGCTTCATATTGTCATATCACACTGTCAAACAGTTATGTTTATAAAAATTAGAAATGCTTTTAATACTTAAGAAAATAGTAATACAGTTAATTTTATTATGTCATGGAAAATTAGTATGGTTTGTCTTAATCACTTCTCTAAACTACAGATGTATAAACATTTTTGTGTATGTATGTGAATATATGAGCATATGTTTATACTTGTGATTTTTATCCATATGGAAATGCCCAGTATGGAAGATCCTTATACTGGTGTGAATTGACAACTTGTCTTTACATTTTACTGTTAAAGATCAGTTTGGGACAATAAGAAGTTGACTAATTTTCCTATTATT
Organism: Pseudochirops corinnae; assembly: GCA_028646515.1. Classification (NCBI taxonomy): domain Eukaryota; kingdom Metazoa; phylum Chordata; class Mammalia; order Diprotodontia; family Pseudocheiridae; genus Pseudochirops; species Pseudochirops corinnae. The sequence continues at coordinate 116,520,724 of CM053586.1, read as the reverse complement.
ACATAGATAGTTTGCATTAGATGTAAGATTAAGTCCATATCTTATTGACTCCAAAGCTAGTCCCCTATCTAATACCTTGTCCTTTTTGTTCATATATAGAGGTCTATAAAAATAAACATAAACACTACCAATCTCTTATATACTAGTATTTTAAAAGTGTTTAAACCCAAACTATTTCCGGAAAAAAAAAATATATGTATAAATGCTCTTCTAACTTTTCAGTTGTAATGTATTAACTGCTTTTTTTTTTTGATGCAACATTTTTTTTTAGCCACAGATGTATTTTTTATCCTAATTTAAAATCACAACTCTTATTTTTAGATATCTCATAAGTTTAGTGACAAAACCTAATATGTTTGCAAAATCTGCCAAACAATTTTAAACGTACGAGAGGAAAGAATTTTAAATAATGATCAGCACACTTTTACCGTTAATCCCCTTTTTTCTGATGTCTTTTATGTGAATGCAGAACCTCAGTCATTTAGTTTTTGACATTAAAAAAAGACATCTTAATTATCCTTTCTGAAGTGACACCACTTATCTTTTTGACAATAAAGCAATTTGAAAAACTAAACTTATGCTATTGTAAGGAGTCAATGGAAATCATCCTTTAAAAATATTGCTAGAGGGGCAGCTAGGTGGTGCAGTGGCTAGAGCACCAGCTCTAGAGTCAGGAGGACCACAGCTAAAAAAATCTGACCTCAAATATTTTTTAGTTGTGTGACCCTGGGCAAGTCACTTAACCCTAATTGTTTCCAAAACCACAAATAATAATAATTTTTTAAAAATCATTTCTAGAGTTCCTACCAGATCTTGTTTTGTTTTATAAATTTAATTAAAATTATTTTAAATAAAAATTCAAGGATTATCTTTAAATTTGACTTCAGTGAAGACTAAAATGCTGAAGTTCTAAAAAATCATATTTAATTTAACTTCTCAATTACTCTTTCTCTTTTTTATAGCTAACAGGGCCATAGAAAGTCTTTCAAAGTTTAACTATGTATAATTGTAGGGTACAAATATTGTTCTTTAGTTTACAAACGTTGTTGACATAGCCTGTTTACAAAGAGGAAATTTAAAAAATGTATGGTGGCTACATTAATATCTCAACCAAATAGATTTTACTGAGATAGTTTGCCTACCATATTACCATCTTATAGTTTTGCCTACCTGGCAAAATATTACATACTTTGAGTCACCACAGACAGATAAATCTTTCATTTTTAAGATCTTATACCCTTGGGGCAGATAGTTGGTGCAATGAATAGAGCACCTACCCTGGAGTCAGGAGGACCTGAGTTCAAATCCGACCTCAGACACTTGACACATTTACTAGCTGTGTGACCTCGGGTAAGTCTCTTAACCCCAATTGCCCTGCCTTCCGCCCTCAAAAAAAGGGAAGATGTCTGAGGTACATGTAGGTTTTTCTTATTCTCTATGAGATTATAAGGCTATGTCTATAAAACAGCAGACAATTGGCCTCTTCTTAGACCTCAGTTTAGTATTCTTTACAATGAAGGGACTAGAATAGATGAACTCTGAAGTTACTTCTAGATCCAAATCTGTGAATCTATCATTAGTCCAAACAATCGAGGTACAGTTGGATATCTATCATTTGTTTTTGTCTGCACCTGTAATTTAAAACATGTAGGGAACTCTCAATGTGAAAATGTTCTTCCAAATGTAGATCAACAAGTCTTCTAAAATGTATAGTCATAGAGAATTGCCTAGGACACTGAAAAGGTATGTGACTCTCTTGTGGTCACATTGTGAGAGTATCTGAGAGGCAGGGAATTGAATCTAGACTTATCTGAGTCAAAAGCTGTGGTATGGATAGCTAGACCACACTGCCTCTGGATATGCTTGGTTCTTGTAGACAGAATGATTGGTAGGTTGAAAGTGAAAAATTTAACAATATAATTGTTTGACCACCTCAGAAAAAGCCTGAGATATGCTCAATGCAGTTTTGATATTAATTAAAAAAATTGGAAGATGATGTGAAATTATACATAATGAAATTTAAACGATCATTTTAAATAATAGAAAAGAAAAACACCCACATTTTTCTCCTGGGATTAAAATTAAATATATACTTCCCAATGTCTAAATTTGCATTACTTATTTTTTACAATTTGTGTGCTCTAAAAATAACCATCATTTTGCAGACTTCTCTTTAAGTAAAATTTGGTGAAAAAGAAATGCTTTTGTCCATGCTCTCCATAGTAAGTATATGATAATTATGACAGAACTCACTGCTTCACTGCACTAGAAAATGATTAAAAGCAAAGCAAAAGAACTTTGAGTGGTTTCCCTGTGGAAATTGGAAGTATATTAATGAGACTAATTGGTTCATTATAATCAATTGTCTAGACTGATCTCCCAGTGTGGACTAAGATCAGAACTGAGTAGCAAATAATCTTTGATAGTCTTTTTGATAGAACAATATTGTAGAAGATAGCCGTGTAATAGAATTTTCTGGATAATGCTTGACACAGAATTTAAAGTTGCGGTTTTATTTTTTAATGCCCAACTTTATTTTAATGGACAATTCAAAGAGTCACATAAAAGGATTTTCAATTTACAAAATACTGGAAATGTACTTTTAACGTTACTATAACATGGTATAGAGTGGAAAGAAAAATGAATTTGAAGTCAGAAGACCTAGATTTAAATTCTAGCTCTGCTACTTCCTGCTTGTGTGACCCTGATGAAATTCCTTACACCCTCTAGCCCTCAGTGTCCTCTCCAGTAAATTAAAAGTCATGGACTGCATGACCTCTTGGATATCAGTACTGTGTCATTATATCATGTTTTATTCTGCAAAATGACTCTATAGAGAAGCAAGGCCAAATAACTTTAAAATCTTATCTTTTCCCCTTTTTGAATTCAGGTTCCTCTGTTTCTTCAACAGTAGTAAAGAACACTGAATTTGGAAGTTGAATAACAGAATTCAAATCAAGTTTCAACTCTGCTACTAGATGTGTGATGTTATCTTGTCATATACAATTCTTATCCATTGTTTCTCCTAGTCCTCTGTAGCAGATCCATCCTTGTTCTTTCCTTCTGGTCCTTTTAATATCTCAATAGTACTGCCATGTTATAGTTAACATTGTGTTCTTAAGAAGTAATTATTCAGAGGTGTCACTTGATTTCTAAACACCCACATAACACAACTGACACATCACTGGGTATCCTGTACTTTTTGAATTCATTAAAATAGATAGAATACCTGGCTTCTGAGGACATACAATATTTGCTAAGTAATCATTTATAGCAGTTGTTCTATATATAGGAGCCTAAGTAGCTCTCTTCTCCATCACAAATATTATCAAACTAGGAAAAAATTTGATGTCCTCCTAAGAAAAAATAAATCTAAAAATACCTAACATTACTCCTCTCTCAGTTGTTTTTTTTTGTGATTAAAAATAAATAGTTCATACCTAATTTTAGATTTCTCCCTTTTTTTACTTTATACATTTCTTGAAGCCAGCAACCCAGCTAATGTGGCCTTTTTTAAGAACTAAATTTTCAAAGCTATCTGCTGACTGAAAGCTAAATTTAGTACTTGTGTATGACTATAGTACTCTCTGTACGGCAAGAGTTGTTTGAGCCCATTTCACATGTAGTAGCTTGGTGCTGTGAGAGATGAAAAGGACTGAAAGAAATGGGCCTTGCTCTTTAGTAGAAGTGATAACAGAGCACATATGCATTGCACAACTAAAGAACAGGTGCTCCCTCAGGATTAAAGTTCTGTATGAATGCCAGCACTTATAGCAAGTGTGTGCTGTACAAGATTTTTACTTGTTACAAAACATAATATGTAAAGAAATGATCAGCACGGGACCCAGTGAATTACAGAAAACTTCCCAAAGAGATAAATTTTTAACCATGTCTTGAAGGGAAAATGTATAGAATTGACAGAGAGAAGGAAGTTGAATGTTGAAGGCAAGAGAACAGCATGAGTAAAGTTGGCCAAGTGGGAACAAATATGTGTGCTGGAGAGAGCAAAGAGACTGAACTGGATAGAACAAAGAGACCACATGGAATAGAAACCAAAACCAAAGTTGGAGTCACATAGGGATGGGGGTGGGGAAAAAAGGATGGCATTTGGAAATAGTAATCTATAAGCAAATGGGTTTCATGAAAAATAGCTATTTGATTATAAGCTTCTTAAGGGCAAGGACTTGTAGCTCTCTCTTTGCCTAACACAAGGCCTTGCACATCAGATGAGTAATACATATTGGTTCTATTAAGTTGAACCAATAAGACTCTTGTGTATAAGGTAGTTTGAAGTAAAGATATGAGAGAGATGAGTTGCACAAATTTGTTCAGTGGAAAGAAATGGGTTCATAAAAAATGAGTTCAAATCTCAACTCTGCCTCTTATTAGGTTTTTTACCTTGTGTAGGTAACTTTACACACCCTGATTCTCTGTTTTGTTATCTAGAGAAAGGAGATAATGCTTGCATTGGCTAGTTCACAGTTCATTTGAAGATCAAATGATATAATGTATGTAAAGCACTTTGCAACTATAAATTTTACCTTGCTAATAAAATTAACATAATTTACAAAAACTGGAAGGCATGCAATTAATATAGAAGGTCTTACTGAAAGCAACATAGTTTAATAAAAAAAAGAATAGTGTCCTAGGAGTTAGGAGACATTAGTCTAGCTTCTGCTCTGCTGTTGGTTTTCCATGTTACCTTGAGCATATCACTGAATGTCTCTGGGCCTCAGAGGAGGATGTCATGGAAATGATAATAAAACCAAGATATTTAAAGGGCTTATTTTAAAGATCAAGTAAGAAAATAGATGCAAAAATGTTTCAAAAAGTATAAAAGACACATGTAAGTTATTTATTACTACAAACAATATATTCTATTCCTCATCTAAAATCTAGGCAACATCAGTAATTCGACAAAAAGTGAAAAAATAAGATATATGTATGTATATATATATAAAGGGAGAGAGAGAGAGAGAGAGAGAAATTTGTTCACATTCAGAAACTTCATATATTTGACATCCTGGAATCAAAATGGCTTAATTTTCAGAAATTAGAATTATGATGTACTTAAAATAACATGCTATAATATGACCCACTATAGGAGTATGCCACTCTAAAGCTCACATACTTAGGAGAAAGGGAGTGGTGTTAGACTTTTTTATGACATTAAAAAAAATGTCTTTATGACATGGACTCCTGTCTTGTGGTTGAGATTCCAACATATAGTATCTGATCCATTAAAAATGAAGGAAGAAAAATAAAAAAATAGTTTTCAATGCCTAGAATATCAGTTATAGAATTGCCATCCCCCTCCCCACCTTAATGCCAGTGGTTTAAGAATATCCAAACCAAGATACTTTGTTTTCTGTGATTAAAATAAATCTCAATTTCTATTTATCTAATTATTACTTATTTGTATATATGTGTATATATGTATATGTATGTGTGTATATATACACACGCACATATACATACATGTATGCACATATATTTGGATTATGCACGTGTATGTTCATATATCATGCACAGATAATATACATGTATGCATATATACATACTATATATGTATACACACGTTTCATATATATATATTTTTTTCCTAGTGGTAGAAATATAAGGGGCTAGCTGAGACCCATTTCTATCATGGTTTTATGTTTTTGCAATGATATTAAGAAAAAAAATACTGTAGAGTATAACGTCAGTTTGTCAAGAATCAAATGTTCATTATTTAAAATTAAATACAAAGAAGACTTTCTGGTTTTATGTGTATTTAAAATGCAGTGGAATAAAAAACCTTCTGGTGAGTCATAAACTATTTTTAAAAAGCATCTGCCCAAATGGTACATATAGTATATGTCCATATGTGTATTATATACATAGCTAGGCGCTTGTTTTAATTCCATCAAACAAATATTTATCGGACACCTATTATAGTGAAATCATTGTTCTAGATTTTTTTTGGGGGGGGGGGGGGGGACAGTGGCCAGTGTAGAGAATAAAGACTTTAGCTTTTCCTACAAAATACAAAATTTTGGCATAAGATGAGATTTTCAATGGGTCATCTCATTTTGTTGAGTCATTTTAAATATCATGTGATGCTTATATAAAAGAGAAGCCCCATACCACTGTTGGACTGAAATGAAACAATCTTCCTCAGGTGCCAGGTTTACAAATTTACATTATACTTGGATGATTTCTTGACATTACAGGTTTATACTTCTAATGATTTTTCCAATTTTCTTCCGTAGAGGTCCTTCTGTAGTGCTATGGTAGAAGAGCTGAGGATGTCTCTGAAGTGTCAGCGCCGGTTAAAACACAAGCCCCAGGCCCCTGTTATTGTGAAAACAGAAGAAGTTATCAACATGCACACATTTAACGACAGAAGGTTGCCAGGGAAAGAAACCATGGCATAAAGCTGGGAGACCCAAATGCCCAAGCACAAACTGTCGTCTTTTTTTTTTCAAACAACTTTAGCGAGAATGTTTCCTGTGGAAATATGCAACCTGTGCAAAATAAAATGAGTTACCTCATGCCGCTGTGTCTATGAACTCAAGACTCTTGTGATCTAAGCAGTTGCAATGGTCAGACTCGATTCACAAGCATCACGGATCAACTAAGTTCTGCGGGGTTACACTGTTTATCATGGGTTCCACCATTCTTCTGAATGAATGTGATAAATGAGGTTTGTGGCTGGTTTCAAATGCAGTCCAGTGAGATTATAGGTTCCCTTGGACGTTCAACTGTAGCCAGGAGTTGGAGTATCTATGCTCAGAGGGGCAGTCATTCAAGGAATCATTAAACAAACAAAAAAAGACTTGGAATCAGCAAAAACTATAGTGTAACAAGAAACAATATGTTCTTCTGAACTTCCAGATATAGAGGTGGTGAGGTTACTGGCCCCCAACTGCACAGTTATAATAATCATCTGAATAGACAATATGTGTTTATTGGATGTGAAAAAATATTGTAACACAAAGCAAATCTGAATTTCATAAAAAGAGGAATATAAAGTGGACTTGTGTCTGCTTTGTGGACTGTCTGTGTCACTGACTGAAATAAAAATGTCGGTAACCAAGGCAATAATGATTTTCTTAAATTCACCAAGCCAGGAAATGTAATGTGAGACACCCCTTCCCCAGTAAAATGAAAAAAAAAAAAAGCCAACAATCAAACAGTTGACCTAGTTTTTCTGAGTTAAAAGGGTTGTATTTTGTAACCTTTCACTATTAAAGTGATCTTGTTTTAAATTGTGGAAAGGGGGAAATAGGGGTGGGGATTTGGTGGTCATATGGACTATTGAAGGCTCACATTTTAGCATCTTGTGGTTTCCAGACCTTTGTTCCTGCTGCAAATTGAACTCAATGGAGCCTGTGCAGTTCTCAACAATAGTGGAAATGAGATTAGTCACCTACAAGAAGTGAGCGGGAGAACTTTTACGTGGACTGCATTTATCAATACAGTCACAGTGTTAAAATGAACAAAATTCTTGAGCAGTTTTTTTTTCAAAAAAAAATGTTCAGGTTTATTTGTGGAAATGCAAGATTTCTATGAAAATAGTTTTTGTATGGAAATTTTTGTAATACTTTTTATCAACAAAAAAAAAAAGAACATGCGTTACCGTCAGGGGTGTGATGTCAAGCATGAATGGTAGTGCGTGTGCACCACCAACGTTTGGTGAAAACTATTTTTATCAAGAAAAGGAATCATAGAAGAGAAATATTTTCAAGTTAGATAATATAAAAGCTAGGTGCACTACCAACACTGCTTACCATGCTACACCCCTGGTTTCCACTAGGCTGATGACATACTGTAATGACCAATTGTGTGTAAATGGTAAAAGACACAGACCTCTTGACCACATTGTGATAACAGTTGAGTGCACACAGTTTGCTGTTTGAATCCAATGCACAAAATTAAAACAAAATCATTAAAATTATGTCCATTTTACTTTTAGTTTGGGCTCTCTGTTCTTCTGGGAATGCAAGTGAATTAGAAGCTCCCCTGTACTTAATGAGAGGAAAGATTCAGAACAGTCTGAGTGTTGCTGGGAATGCACCTACTAGGAGACAGGGAAAGATGAATTTTATCTAATTGAAATTATGACCAGATGGAGGAAGTATACCTACTGGCAGGCACAACCCCTTCCATATCTCCTTTGGTATCAATTAATAGTATCATAGATCCAGATTTTTACAACTGGGAGGGACTTTATAGGCCATCCAGCCTAATGCCTCTCCTATTTACAAATGAAAAAAAGTGAATAGTAGAGAAATGAAATGACTTGCACATGTTTACAGTCAGTTAGTAGCCTCTTAGGAACCAGAACTCATGTTTTCCAATACTATTTCCTGAAATCATTAGGCTGTTGTGCCAAGTAATTGTGGTGGTTTTCTATCCTGTGTTTGAGACTGCACTTCTCTCTACATTTAGATGCCCATTTGCAACAGGATGATAGTCTAACCTCAGCATGGAAAGGAAAAATTAAGCTCAGTTTTCAGATTTGATGGGAGTATTCATTTACTACCACCACCTTAATTCAATTTGGTTTCTAATAGATTCCAAAATATAATTTTAAAGATATAACTTTACTTATTCCTTTCTTAGAAAATATTTTGTTCTTCCTTGAATCCATTATATTCTCACAAAAAATAAAGACCTGAAATTTCCAGCATCAATTTCTCCTTCTTTAAAGTTTAATTCATGTCAGACTGCAAGTTCCTTGAGAATATGATCCAAGTCCTTAAACTTCATGTATTCTCCATGCCAAGTACAGTTCCATGTACCTGAACTATTTAATAAATGCTTGATAAATGAAAGGGGAAAAGTAGCAAGATGATAGATAGATATATAGATAGATAGATAGATAGATGGATGAATATATACATATAAATTGATGATTAGCTACATATCAATGTTTGGATAGATAGATTTATATAAATGGATGCATATGTATCCATTTATAATATATATGAATACATATCCATATATAGATAGATAGATATGGATAAATGAACATAAATAGATGGATGGATTTATATAGAGGCATATTGTCTATCCATCTATTAATATAGATTTATTCATCTATATGTCTTTTTTCTACATACATATCTATCTATATCTATAGAGAGATGGATGATAGATTGATAAATCACATTCACAGATGGATATAGACATCACATATGCTACTATAAAGTTTATTATAAGACTATCATAAGATCATTACTACCAGGTATAAATTATAACAATCTCCCATTCCTAAAACACATATTAAGAGACATGGATTAGGTTTAAATGCTACTTTTCACCCATAAATTTTCTGTTAAGGGACATATATTTTAGAATCTCTAGCAATGAATCACAGAAATATAGATATTCTGATTTGGAAGGAACTTAAAAGATCATGTAATCTCCTGCCACCTGAGCAATAATACACTATACTATTCTTCCAAGGGAGTTAATATCAAATTACTGAAAAGCCAGAACTTCACACAGGAGCCTGTGCCACTTTGGGATACTTCTACTTGTTAAGAAGTCCCCCTCCTGCCAATCTGCCAAAATCTGTGACTACAGTTTCCTCAGGTTAATTCCAGTTCTGCCTTCTGGAGTCAGAAAAAAAAAATTAGATAATCCCCCTTTTTCATGACATCCCTTCAGAGACTTAAATACATTGATCATTCTTCTTCCATCCTAATTCTTATCTTCTCCATGATAAATGACCATATTCCCCTGAAAAGTCAACCTTTCATTGACCCAATCACAACTTCTGTCACCATTCATGTTATTAGCTTTTTCTTGTTCCTTTGTATCAACCACAAATTAGATAAGCATGGCATCAATGCCTTCATTCATATTCTTGCTAAAAGTTGGATATATAGTACATGAAAATGTACAATTCTTGGTGTACTCCACTAGAGTTACTCTATTATAAATATCTCTACAAAAACTAGCACTTTAAGAGTCAAACTTTAGATCTGATCATTCAACCAGGTTTGAAATCATCTCAGTATTTTATCATCTAGTCAATATCTCTCTATCTTACTTATAAGAATTTCATGGAAGACTTTGTCAAATACTTTGCCAAAATCTAGGCCAACTATAGTGTGTGTTTGTGTATATGGAAGCATGTATGTATATATAATACACACATACATATATAGATATATAGGTATATATTGCATTAATCAATCTACTAGTTTAGTAACCAGACAAAAAGAAGAAAGTTAGATTACTCTGGTAAAATGAAGCCATACTATGTCTTTGTAAATGTAGCTTCTGTTTTCTAGATGCTCGCTCAACATTGCTTTAATAAAGCAGTCTAGTAATTCCTCAATAATCAAAGTCAAACAAGACATTGAGATTCTCTCTGTCTCTGTCTGTCTGTCTCTCTCTCTTTCTCTCCCTCTCTTTGTGTTTGTCTCTCTCATACACACACATACAAGTGCTATTATTACCCCCATTTTACAGATGAAGAAACTGAGGCGAAGAGGAGGTAAATTACTTACTCAGTGTTAGACAACTAGCAAGTATGTGAGGCTGTATTTGAATACAGATTTTCCTGATTTCAGACCTGATCCTCTATCTTCTACACTACCTAGTTCCTTCCACCTCTTAGTTACTAAAGTTCCCAATTTCTACCATTCTTGACTCTTCAATCTCTTTCAAGTCACAAGTTTAATTAGTATTCTACCATGCTATCTCTTGAAACTGTTCCCTTGCTTCCACTAACATAGCTACCACTCTAGTTCAGGAAATCATCACCTCTTACCAAGACTATTGAAATGGTTTCCTAACTTGTCTCTCTACTCCAAATTCTCCCTACTCCAGGCCATCCTCCTTTCAAAATTAAACTTTGTTTTAAAAAATTAAAAAGCATTTAATTTCTCTACTGCCTGCCCAACCCCACACACAATTAAAGAATAATAAGATAAGAAGTAAAAGAAAACCTTCGTAACTATTATTTTTAGGCAAGCAGAGGAAATTTCCCCATTGTTCATGGCCTAAAATATATTTTATTTTTAATCTTGTATCAGTCATGCTGTCATTCAGTGGGTAACATATTTTACCATCACCCCTCTGGAAGTATGGCTGGTTCATATATTGGTCAGAATTCTCAAGCCTTTCTTAGTCGATTTTCCTATAATATTGTTGTTATTGGATAAAATGTTCAGAGGTTTCTACTCAATTCTTTCTGCATCAAGTCATAAAAACATTCCTAGGTTTCTTTGAACTAATTCATTTTACATTTCATATTGTGAAATAATATTCTGTTGCATAATTACATAACATAATTTGCTTAGCCATTCCTCTAAATAGGTTAGTTTCTAGTGTTTTTGCTATTTCAAAAAAAAGCTGCTACATATATTGTTTCAATTTATGAGTCCTTTCCACTCCTTTTTGATCCCATTAGAATATAGGCCTAATAGGGGAAAAACTCTCAGTTAAAGGTTTTAGTGACTTTTTGGACAAAATTCCAAATTGCTTTTCAGAAAGCCTGGACTAATTCATATCTCCACTAGCAGTGCATCAAGGTACATGTTTCCCCCCAGCATTTTCAACAATTATCATTTTCCCTTCTGTGCCATCTTTCCCAATCTGATGGACATGAGGTGGAACCTCCAAGTTGATTTAATTTGCACGTCTCTACTTATTAGTGTTCTAGAGCATTTTATATATCTATTAATAACCTGGCTCTCTTCCTCTGACAACTCCCTGTTAATATCCACTGAGTATCTATTAGAGAATCTTCAGTGCATCCTCTACCGAGCTGTCAATACTCCTAAAGTACAGGTCTGCTCCCATCACTCTCTTTTCAGTAATCACTAAAAGTACCCTATTACTCTTAATATCAAATATAAACTCTTCTACTTGACATGGAAAGCCTGTCAGATCTTTACCTTAACCTACCTTTACAAATCTGAGTCAGTTAACTTGAACTCATCTGGGGCAGCAGGTGTTCCTTACATAACATTCTGTTCTCTATTAGCCATTGTTGATTTTTTCCAAACACAGATTATTCTCCTTGCCAGAGAAAAGAGGTATGACATAAACTTAATTTCTTTCCCTCAACTTTTATCACTGTTCCATCCATCCCAAGTAGCTATTTGATCTTTTAGTCTCCAAAATAACTTTAAAGAAAAAAATATCCTTGACCATCCTTGTTAGATTCAGTTGATTTTGAACTTGAGTTATCTGGAAACTGTTCCTCTAGGACCATTATATTCCTTTATATTAATTTCTGTTATGCCCTTGCTCTGACCTTCTGTACATGTTGACCTGAAGTTGGTTGATAAGTTCTCTATAGAGTGATATCATTCTCATTAGAACACCGCACTTTTTTTCGTCATCAAAATTGTTTTACTTTGTGTTATTTGTTAAATGCCCTCATAAAAATTCATTTTGATTAAATTGTTAAGAATCCTGTCTTAATTCAAACATCTATTTTTAAAAATTTTAAAATCATGTTCCAAATAGATTTCAAATTCAGTTTGGTGCTTTTCATCTTTATTATGATAGAAAATTTTACTGTGGAATGTGCCAGAGGAAAAAATAAATATTAAAGAACTATTTTTTTAATGAAAGTAGTCAGGGAATCAGTGTGTTTTGCTCTAAGGAATATGCAATTGTGTGAAAAGAATACAGTATGGGAAGCAGAATGAAGTACTTGATAGAATGCTTTGGAGTCAGGTACACTGGGGTTCAAATCCTGACCTTGATGTTAATTAACTACTTGTGCTACCATTGGCAAGTCATCAATTATTTAAGTATTTTATGCTTCAATTTCCTCTTATGCAAAATGAGAGGATTTTAATAGATGTCCTTCCAAAATTAAATTTCTGATTCTATGCATGTATTACAGCCTTTTAAAATGACAATTAATGAAATTCAATTCATTTAATTTAAAAAAGGTATCAAATGTATAAGGAATTATATATTTTCCTGATCATTTGTGGTGAGGAAACCAATATAATCAATTATCTAAATTGTTATCATTAAATTTCTCCATTTTCTAAACCATCCTAATCAAAGTATATCTTCCCCTATTTATTATATGTTTAAGTGCACATGGAGGCCAGGTCTTGCCTTCCCATGCCAATGATAACCTTACTTATTTTAATTGGAGTTATGTTTAGACAATATGATGGAAATATTCAGTTTAAAATCATATTAAAGATCAAGGGAAATTCAATGAATGCCATATTTTCATTTAATTCAGTAGAACTAACAGGAACAAGAAATAAACTTAATAAATAAATAGATTTGTCATTTTATAACTAGAGATAAAAAAATCCCACTTTATGGTTTTTTTTGCATTATTTACCTACAAGTAATTGGTTTTCATTTCTATTCTCTCTCTCCTACACTCAAAAGAAAAAAAAAAAATTCAAATCCATTTAATTAAGTCCCTAATAAAAGTGAATATGTCCTTCATCAATACTATTTCAGAAAAATCTCATACACATTCCTGGAAAGGGAATAGTTTCTATTTTAGTATCTGTCAAATAAATGTTGAATACTAAGTCAATGCAATCTACACCCTAAGGGCTCAAGTCTAATTCTGAATACTCCAATTGCTGTTTTATATAGAATGAGTAAAATAACTGTTATAATGTAGGTAAGCACTTTCCTGGCTAATCAAGCTGAACTAGAAGAAATGTGGAAGCTCCACCACAAGTTATTGTCTTTTACTTTGCTTTCAGGATTATTAAGTGAGTCTTAGATGGGAACAGAATTAAAAGATCATCTTCCTAGTTTTCTGCCAAAGGGAATTGGCACAATCAACAAGAGCGTTCAACCCCATTACATTTGCAGAAGTGTAATGTACGGAGTAATATCAAAACACCTCGAAGAAGGACAAACTCAATATTTGGGTCAATGTATTAAGTAAACTTCTAATGACTTTAAATGATGTTTAAATTCATGTTCCACAGCTAATCTGCACTCAATTCACTCCTGCATAGCTTTCTGAGAGAATCTCATTATTTCAGGCCCATTTCTTTCAATACCACATGGACCAATAACCTTTGCTTTTTCTGTGCACACCCACTGTTCCCCTAACCCAAGTCATATTACCAAAATGTGCTATTCATAATAAAGTGAACATACATGCAACATCATAAGATATCTACCACACTTCTTTGAACTTAACTGCAAGGGCATGCCTAACTACTGGCAAGCTGGTAATTAATGACAGTTGATTAGAATTGTAATCAATGCTTAATAAATATTTGCTGAATGACTGCTAAAATCATATGAGCAATGACTCATGTAAGATAAACAAAATTTATAATTAATGGTAAATAATCAGATTAGGTCATTTTTCATTATCAAGTCTACATCAGGTAATCGATAAATCCTTCATGATTGGTAAGGAAAGAATGTGTTTGTGTCTATGTAAAGAGAAAGACAGACACACAGGCAGAGAGATCAAAACTGAAGCATGAATCCCTTGAGACTTTTTTTTGCTTCAGTAAGAAAACAAAAACACGAATTAGACCAATTCTTCATGTAGCAGTAAGACATTTTTATAAAACAAGAAAATAAATGATAACTCAGACATCAGTTCACTGCCTCAAAATATTTTCTGCATATTCCCTTTACAAAATACAATTTTTAGGTTTTTCTGATAATAGAGAATCCTGAATTTGACAAATGAAAACAATCCCTGCAATTTCTTGATCAAAATTAATTAGTTTATTATTATCTAGTAAAAATTTAATGTTATTTTTTAGCTGATAATAACTTAATATGTAGTAAAATTATTTTTAAAAAACTAAAAATAAAAGTTCAAGGGATTTACAAAATCTAGTAGCTTCTTTTATAGGTAGATATTTGCCTGGGGATACATCTTTTTTTTTTAATTTTATTATAGTTTGCATCATTCATTTCCACGAGATTTTGAATTACATATTTTCTCCCCCTCTTTCTCCCACCCAC
>CM053586.1:116492526-116505687 GCA_028646515.1 Pseudochirops corinnae | reverse complement strand
TTGGACATTTTAAATGAGATATTCCAGAGACATCTCAAATACAACATGTCTAATATTGGATGCATTATCTTTATCTTCCGTTACCTGCCTGTTTCTCTTGAAAATACTGTTCCACACTTCCAGCCCCCAGGTCCATAACCTTGGTGTTATCCTGGACTCCTCATTCTACCTCGTCCTATGTAGTCGCTCCATTAATTTGAGCAGATGCTGTGGTTTCTAACTCCATAGAATCTCTTCTCTCCACTCAAGATAGCTGTCACCTTAACTCATCACTTTCCACCTTTATTATTGCAACAGCCTCCTAATTGTGCTCCCTACCTCAAATATCTCATCGCTTCACTTCATCCTGTACACTTCTGCCAGAGTAAGTTTTTTGAATTGCTGGTCTGACCATGTGACTCCCCTACTCCACCGGTTCTAGCAGCTTTTTACCTTTTAAAGTCCTTCATGTCCCGGCTTCATTCTGTCTCTCTGCCCTTGTTGAACATTACTCTTCTTTCTGTACTTTCCAGTCTAGACAAACTGGCATTCTCTTTGTTCTTCACACATACCATCTTTAGCTGCCCTACATGATTGGAATGTACTTCCTTCTTACTTTCTGCCTTGTGTTCTCTTCCTTTAACATGTAACTCATATGCTATCTTCTGCATGAAGTCTTTCTTTATCCCTCCTCTTGTTTGTATGTTTGCATTTCTTAACTTGATCTTAAGGCTATTCATATTTATATGTGCTTGTTTTTTTCCCCCACTAGAATGTAATTTCCTTAATAATAAAGATTATTTCATTCTTTCTTCTGGTATCTACCACTTAGCAAAGTATCTAGCATGTATTGGGCCTTTAATGAATACTTGTTGATTGATAAAATGAGATGTTGATAAACGCCTGAAAGTATCTTTGAGAGTTTAATTGGAAAGACATTTTGAGAATTAAAATGGAGATTTGAAAACATTTGGAATTTAATTCTGAGTTTTATCTACTTTGATATGTTAATAATAAGGTTTTATTATCTTTCTTAATTTTTCATATTTGCCATTTTAAGAGAAATTTACTCTAGTTAGCCTCTTAAAAATAGTTTAAAAAATTTTTTTTTCTCAAATATCCTCCCAACTTTCTTAGAGGAAAAAAAAAAGTAAAGACGGTTTACAAAAATAAGTACCCCTAGACTTTTTTTCATTAAAGTAAAAATACACATATTTTTGTACCAAGTTGTAGTTCTCTTTGAAAGTAAAGTTTAAAAAAAATAATTCTATCCTGGTGATATGTAATAGAAATTACTTGGGTCTTTAAAGTTATAACACATTTTTCTCATAATCTTGAGACATAAGTAGTTCAGGTCTTACTATTCCTGTTTTACAGATGAGGAAATGGGCTCCAAAAGGTTTAGTGATTTGCCCTGGTCCTCTGAATCAAGTCCAATATACTATTCATTATGCCAAATTCTAGGATCAACTTTGTGTTTCATTCTTCTCTTTTGTCCTCATTAACTCTCCTACTCTAAATCTCTTTTTCTTCACTCCTTTCCTCAGATCTCAGAAGAAAAGTGGCTTCTGTATTCTTCATCACCATCTTCTGCTAATTCCATCTACCAAATCTTCACTTTTCCTTTTTTATTGACTCCTTCCTTGTCATCTTATATACAATGTAGACATCCTCTGGTCTGTCTCATAAAGAAAAAAAAAAAAGCACCATTCTCATGCATGACTCTTCACCTCCCCCAAACTGTGATTGATTACTCTCTCCTGCTAAACTAACTTGTTTATACCACCTTTACTTCTCCCATTCACTCCCCAACCTCCTTGTAGTCTGGCTTGTTTCCAGTTTTTCTCCTCCTATTGGCTAATGACTTCTTTATCACTATCTCAAATGGTACTTTTATCAGTCCTCATCCTCCCTAACCTCTGAAGCATTTCTTATTGAATCTCTTCCTTCAACACCCGTAACCATTCTCCTCAGGGAAACTTTCTCCAACCTCTTTGCTTAAATTAATCTCTCATTCCTTAGTTTTCTCATAGGACTTTATGATCTCACCTTTGCATTTATTACATACTTCTTTATATTAGCTATTTGTGTTCCAAGATTCCACATTCCCTTAGAGATGGAGGTCCCTGAGGTCAGTGTCTGTCTTGTTTCATTTGTGTATCCCTGGTCTAGTGCAGAGGTTTACCATAGTAGGTGTTTAATGAATGTCTATTGAAAATACCCATTCAGTGAATTCAGCTCTTTTAATGGATGTTATCTCACTCTAAGTGAGCACCTGAAAAGGCCTTAGCCTAAAAGGGTCAGGATCTCCCATTGCATTCTGAGTCATCTCCAGTAATCCTCATGACTATTGGCCATTGGAGCCAGATGGCTCCCTCACTCAACTTAGAGTCAACTGCAAGTCCTGTCATCATTTCCTTTATGCTATGATCCTCTTTGAAAATGAAGGACAAATACAACAATTGAAAATACCTGAAATTAATCTTAACTTGCAAATTGATATGCTAATGTCTCATAATTTGGGGAAGACTGTTACTTTCTCCCGTACAGACTTAGCTAGCTATTTCCAAATCAGCACTTAGGATTGTAGAATTTTGTAGGTAGGACCTTAGAGATCATCTAATGTGCATGGGTTCTTAAAGAACTTGTTTTTTTTTTTTTAATACTTTGATAACTGTGTTTCAATATAATTGATTTCCAGTGTAATTCTGTATGTTGTGATGATCCCATGAGATATTTGTAAAGTGCTGAGCACGGTGCCTGACCTATAGTAAGTGCTGTTTCAGTGCTTATCTCCTCTCCCCTTATTCTGAGGAGGGGTCCATCTGTTTACCATATTGCCAAAGGGATGCATGACACAAAATAAAGAATCCTTGGTCTAGTAGCAGGGTGAGGAAATTGTGGCCTTGAGGCCACATATGCCCTTTCTTCTAGATCCTTGGGTGTGGTCTTTGACTGATTCCAAGTTAAAAGAATTTGTTCTGTGATGTTTAGATTAGTTCAAAGGGCTGTACTTGAGGGCCTAAAGGACCATACTCCCCACACCTGATCTAGTACAATTCTCTGATACATGAGGAAGATAGACCAGAAAGGTTAGACAACTGGGGATATTCATAAAGCTCTGATCCTCTTCTTTCCAGTCCAATAGTGTTCTTTTCACTCTACTTGAAATAAGTCCATAACCTGTATATAGATAGAGAAATACCCACATATTCCAAAGTCACCTATTCTTCCCCATCAATCTTTGTAATTTTGAAAATGATAAAGGATTACAAGGGGGAAGTTTCTTCGTGTCTGTCATTTAAATTTTTAAACATTTGCTGTATGCTAAATTTTTCTATAAATACCAATACCTTGTAACACATTTTTCATTTAAGTCTCCTAGTTTTCCTGAAAAAGAATGAAATATTAGATAGCTCTTTGACTTAAAAATGAAATTAATCAACAATATTCATCTTTTTAAAAAATATCATACAAGCTTAAAGCTTGATGAAATATAGTCTTTTGTGTCTCCATCACTCAGGTAATACAATAAAAACTTTTAGGCCTGGTCCTGGGAACCAAATTTAAATTTCCTCCAGCCCTTTGCAGCTCTGTTGCTTAGAAAGAGTTGCCTAAACTTGGCTGATGGCTACACAGGATGTGCCAGAGATAAGACTTGATCCTCTCAGACCATAGAGGCCTGCCTGACTGCTAGGGCTGACTTTCTATACCCTTTGCTAGCCAAGCTCATCTACAGGTAATGACAGTTTATTAAAGTGTTACTAAACTTAAGTTTGCTAAAATAGTAGAAAATGCACTGATCTGGAAATTAGGACATTTGAATTGGAGTACATACTGCTCTTGATCATATCGTTTGAACTTACTCTGCCAGTTTTTCTCTAGTTGTAAAAGATAGGGATAGAGAAGATAGTGTGAAGTTCTTTACAGCTCTGCTTTTATGAGTAATTTAAGGAAATTCTATATCTGTGGGGGCCGTATGTTTTTTAGAACTTACAGGACTTTTTTTTCTATTGTATATTTTCTTTAGTAAGCAATTGTGAAATATAAACTAAAGATGAAAACTTTAGAGGACCACTGGGGGCTGTTTATTCACTTCCAAGTCTTGTATAAGCCTTATGTGTTTGTATCCTGTATCAACTTTTGGTTATTGGACAAAATAAATACCATTATAAATTGAATACAGGGTCCTCTGCACTGATCTAAAAATAGTATGTCAATTAAACTTGGAAGTAAGAGGCAGTGCTGTTTTTTATTTTACTTTAATAGAGTGGAAGATTTTAAAATAAAGGATCAGTTGTCTGATTACAGTAATGCTGTTAATTCCATGTGATGTGTTAAAATAATTTCTTTGTCAAAAGTTTTGTTTTTCGAATTTCAGAAATTATATTGAGAGCTTAGGAATCTTAATAGCAAATATTCTAAATGAGGCAAAAGTCCTCCCCTGAATATTTTATTTAAAATAGGAGAGAATTCATAGGACTGATCATAACTTTAGTTCTGGAAGAGACTGAGACCTTAAAGGAGGATGTTAGAGAATGGCCAAGGGATACCAGAGAGGGATTCTAGATATAGAACAGGCTTATACAATATGCGGCCCGCCAAAGGCTTTCAGGTAACCAGAAAAGTAGCAGATGTAAAAGAAAGTAAAGATGGTGGCCCCCAGGTAGGTTGCTACTGTGTACGCTCTCCTGTTTGTCACATGACCCATGGCAACCAACCGTCATTAGGCTGTCTATCTTCTGAGAGGATCAATTTTATGATAAATAAAAATCTTAAGTAATAAGTAAAATTAATTGATATTAATTGAAATGCCCCTCTTAAAAATGGCTTCTTTGAGAAATAGTTTATTCATTAATTATACCTTTACTTGGAAAGTGAGCCTCTAAAAACCCATCTGCAGCCCAAAGAAGTTTAGTCTATTTTAATTTTGGTCCCTACCTACTACCAAGTTGTGCAGGTCTGATAGAGAATTAGAAAGGAACCTCAAGAGACCAGCTAGTCCAGTACTTCTCCCCTACCTCCATTTAGCAGATGTGACTCTTAAGGCCCAGAGATGTGAATGATGTGGCATCAGATCATAGAGAAAACATCTTGTGGTTATTACAAATTCTAGGATTGGAAGAAGTTACTGATGAGTGGCACAAGTTTCTCTACAGAGCAGTAGCTCCCGAAACTGTGATTAGAGAGGTAAGACTTGAGATTCAAGTGCCGATCTAAGATCGGATTTCCTTTTATTTTTTTATGTCGTGAAATTGGCTGGAAGTAGGAAGGCATTTATTTGGGCTTTAAAATTAGGACGGGATCCTTTGTCTCATGAAAGGAAAGAAAAAGTAGAGAAAGGAGACATGAGTTTACCTAAGGTTGGGCCTATTTACCCTCAGCGAAGTAGAAGCAAATAGAATCTTTAAATGGAGATATTTTTAAAATAAAACCACAAATATGTGCCATCCTTCTATAATATTTCATGAACTTTTGTTTCCCCCTCAACATAGCTCATTTCATTTTTGACAGTTAATTGTATCACTGTAATTAAACTTCCAAATTAAAAAAGAAAAAGCAAAAAAAAAATCCTTTAAAATACCTTTTTACTAAGAACTTTCTTGTTTTAAATTCGTGATTTTATCAGGTTAAGGTGACAGCTCTGTAACTTAAGTTGTCACTTGATCATGTTGTTTCAGAAGTATTACAGGAACCTAAATATGATTGACTCCAAGGTTAGCTGCATTATCAGTTATACAGCATTCCTTATCTTGGAAGCAGCTTGATGTGGAAGAAAGGGGCATCACCTTGGACATCAGATGACCTGGGTTCAGGGCTCGAGTTTCTCTGTTTGATTTCTGTATACCTATGAGAAAGTCAATAGTCTTTTTCTTAATAAAATGTAAATGATGCAGAGCCATAACTTACTGTACCAAGGTTTATACTTTTCTAGGGTTATTTATTTATTGTACACAGAAGTAGTTGGTGCTCATTTCCTGTTCTTCATTATGTCATTGACATAATCTTCTCTGAGGGTATGCCAGTAAAAGTGGGTTTTGGAAGCTTCTACCACGTAATGAAGGCTTTGAGTAAGATACTGTCTGCTTCTGTGACCACAGTTTTCCACGGGTCCATCATCTAAATCAGGGAGACTCATTACCATGAAACAACCAAACAAAAAAAATTCATTGGCTTGTGATTCTGTAAAAACCTGACAAATACTGACTCTTTAGAAAATATTAGAACTCTTGTGTCAAAAGTAAACATGACATACTTTTAATGGCTACTGTGAAAATTACAAATTTGCATACTTTCTACCCAGTATTTTTTTTTCCAAGATTATCCTGTTCAAATTGCTAGTCTGTTCAGTTACTGGGCATTGCCAAAATGTGTTACTGTGTCTTAATAACATGTGGAACACTGTCTTCCAGAATCTTTAGCATTTATTTGTGAGGTAAAGATGATCCATAGACTCCCAGATTTACTGTGATAACAGTTTGTAAGTAATACTTTTCTTTGAGGTGTACTAAAACTTTTTTGCCAGCTAATTCTGTCTATAGGAGACACAGTGTTCCCTATACCGCTAGGGAAATACATAGAGAGTCTCTGTAGGCATATATCACTACTTTCCCACCAGCAAAAATTATGGTCTCGGGTGTGAGGAAACAGAATTTAGATACCAGGCTATTCTACCACACCTTATTTCTTAAGGTATGTATGTATATGATATGTATATTACATATCACTATATGTAATTATTTCTTTCAGCAAGTTGACTGAAATGAATTTTGGAAATTCAGATCTTGTTTTTTCCATTGACTTCCATCATAAAATGTAGACTTTTCCCTAGAAAAAAATTTTGGCCAAACTTTATAATAGCCACACTTGTAAAACATGCCACAAATTTTTAAATTATGTTATCAAAACAAATTTTAGTAGCTTTACTGGAAAATTTAAATAGATTAACTTCTGAAAAATAGATTTTTATTGGAATCTTTTATTTACACATCACCTGCCTTCTTACTCAAGAAGCAAAAATGTCTCCACTCTCTGCCCTATCCCCTCATGCACAAAAACCACATAGTGCATTGATGATTTGGTGTAAATTGAATTAAAAAACAGCAACAACCATGGTCGTTAGGTTTAAGGTTTATTTTTAAATTTACACACACACACAGTGATTTGGTTGGAGCAGAGTAATTTTATGGGACACAGATAAGGTAGTGAGGATCTATTTTTTTTGCTAAAGCTGAAGTCTTTGTATTTTGGATTTTTTTTCTTTTACTATGATGAAAGTATAGTTATAGTCCCAAAATAAAATATCTTGAGGTTTAACTTAAGTACAGTCAGAAATAAATTTGTTTCTAGGTATTTTTGTTCAACAACAAACACTTTTAAAACAGTGAGCATTATTTAAACTCACTTATCTTAACAACTTAAGAGGTATCAAAAATAAGATTCCTTCAACTGTCATTTAACACAAGAAACTTAGAATGTTATGCAGTCAACTAATCTTTGTTTAGGCAATAAAAGAAATATGCACCTTCCTGTTTTTCCAGTTCTCAAATAGATTTCATTTGGAATGAATTTACAGTTGTATGTAACCTGACCTGCTTTCAGGCTGGAACTATCTTTTTGCTTGTTTTTGTGTCCTCTGGGCCTGGAACAATGCTTTTAAAATTTAATTTAATTGAACTACAATGCAAAATAAAGAAAGTAATTTTTCAAATGCAGAGGAAACTTCAGCTTTAAAATAATTATTCAATAAGGATAAATCCAAGTACACAATAACTAGACGTAGTTAGTTGATGTTTAATCTTGTTGGTTAATTGCATTTCCTTTGGTGTGCTGTAGTTTATGATTTCTGTTATGAGTATTTATTTAGTTTTAACTGAAATTTGTTGTAGTTGATGGCATTGTGGAAAAAAAGATTTCCATATGTTTAACTCTTCCCAATTAATTGAGATTAGCCTGAATAGATTTATTAGTAAGAAAATGAGTTGTAGAAGGCCTCATATACTTTTCATATAACTTTTTTGAGAAAGTTAACATGAGTGTATTATCTTATACTATGTAATAAAAGGCTGGAAATTACTGTTCTGTAATTTTTATCTGTGTTGCTATAAATGATCAGAATTTGTCACAGAAGCACATGCTGTTAAGCTCAAACATGCCCCTTTCTCTCCTGACAAATGGTCTCCTCTGACAATGCCACCATTCTTATTGTAGACCTTCCTGAAAGTGTAGGTCCAACCATGTGGATTCCCTTCCTACCTACCCTAGCCCCTTTCCCACTCAGTGGCTCCCTGTCACTTCCAGGATCTAATACGAATCCTGTTTGGCATTCAAAATCCTTTACAACCTTACCTCCTACCTTTCCAGTTTTCTCACACCCTTACTCACCACCATGTACTCTTTGATCCAGTGACGCTAGTCTCCTGGCTGTTCCATGTACAAGACACTCTCTTACTTCCAAGCATTTTCTTTGGCTGTCTGTCACCCCCCAACCCCCCCCCCCTTACCTGGAGTGTTCTCCCTGCTCATCTCTGCCTTCTGGCTTCCCTGACTTCCCAACTAAAATCCCATTTTCTGTAAGAACCTCTCTTAATTCTATAGTGTTCTTCCCTTCATTATTTCTTACTCATCCTATATATATAGCTTGTTAGGACATATTTGTTTATTTACTCTTTCCCCTTAACAGCTCCTTGAGGGCAGGGACTGTCTTTTACCTTTTTTTGTATCCCTAATACAAGTGTCAAGTAATAGACACTTAATGAATTTTTATTGACTTACTGACCTTCTGTCTTCCTTGAAACAGTTTCCTTCTGATGTGATCAATAATAGAGGAATAGATTCTACTGAACTTTTTAGTTATTGACTTTGCTTGAGAGTAGAAACGATGGGGTATAGGCTCTGGGAACCCTCTTGAATTCTCCTGTATTTTCCCTAATTTTTTGAAAATTTATTTGCTTTGGAAATGCAGTTCTTAAGCCTTCTAACAGGCAAATTACCATATACACTTTATTTCTCCAGCCTCACTCTTTTGATAATCCCATCCTGGGTCACACCAGTGGGAATAGTAGCTGTTCAGGAGGATATTTTATATTATGTTGTAAAAATCCCCCCCAAATGGGCCACACTTTGTGGTCCTCTAGGTGATGCTCAGGCCAAAGTGTTGTAAAAGAACACCAGCTTTTTCTTTTTAAGTTCTTTAGAGAAACTAAATTTTTCCCAATTTTGTAAAAGACAACCCAAAGGCAAACTTTTGGGAATTGAAAAGCATTGACCCATTTATAGGCACAGGGGCTGGAAGTCCCTTCATCTGTAAAGGAGGACCTAAGAGTAAACCTCAAGAAACAAATAAAACAAAACAAGAACAACAAAGAAAACAACGCAAAAAGGTACCTGAAGTTTTCCCAATTCCCTAGCGCAGAGAGAATTAAAAGAACTGGGTATACACTTCCGTATGAGGCACCTGTACTTGTCCTCCATGCTTCAGAAGCTGTGCCCATGTCCATAGCCTCCGATATAACCACTGGACCAAGAACCTGAAAGCATCAGGCTGAGTAGAGAGGGCCTCCTAACTGTCTGACCTAATGGGACCTGAGAGGTCAGACCCAAAAAGCAACTCCAAAGTACTTGGAGAGCAAGAATGTGATAGGGAAAGGGAGGCTCACATACCTTCCAGTCTTGACTGGAGAAGAACTTGAGATTAGCAGTGTTTCTCAGTCAAGGAACCATATGTTGAAGTTTAGGTTTAGAGGTACTCAGGACCCCAAAATACCAACACACTAGGTTCTGCTGAATGAATTCAACTCAAGCCTTCTCTCAGCAAAAGATATATATTGAGTAAACTCTTAAGGAGCCTCACTATTCGCTAGATTCTTAAGGAATCTGAGCATTTGTGGCACTTGTGTTGACAAGCAGACTAGAACAATCTGATGCAGACTGATTCTGAGCTAGATTGAATCTGAGCATCTTCACGGAGGCAAGATGGATCTTACATACAGAAAGACTGTGGGAGGGATATAGGGGTGGTCTAGTAGTCTGGGGTGACTGGAGGAGGGATCTAAGGAGGATCTTGATGAGGACTGGGCAGACTAGAGGTCAGATTCCCAGGAATCAAGAGAATGGGAATCTGATGGAATCAAGGGTAAGAAGCAGCAGGCGGCAATTCTGAGGTAATAGGCAATGTAGGGCTTGGTTAGGGTAAGGGTACCAGATTTGGCCATGAAAAAGCCAGATTAAGTGAGAAAATTTAGGAGAGTTCAAGGGGGTTCCCAGAGCCCATACCCGATCAGAAATAGATCATAAGACCATAGATTTAGAGCTTAGTAAGACCTTAGAGGTTTATTCTTTCAAATTCTCTTACTTTACAGGTAAGGAAATTGAAGTCCACAGAGGTAAATTGTAATAGCTGACATTTATATAGCACTTTTTCAGGTTTGCAAAGCGCTTTACTTAAACCATCTTTTGATCCTTACAATAAGTGGTATTATTATCATCATTTTACAAATGAGAAAATTGAGACATATTAAAAGACTTGTCTAGAGTCATGTAATAGGACAGCTAGGTGGCATGGTGGCTTGAGTACTAGGCCTGGAATCAGATCTGAGTTCAGATTTGACTTCAGACACTTAATAGTTGTGTGACCCTGGACAAGTCACTTAACCCAGTTTGCCTCAGTTTCCTCATCTGTAAAATGAGCCAGAGAAGGAAAACCACTCAAGTATCTTGGCCATGAAAATCTCAAATTAGGTCACAAAGAGTTGGACATAAGTGAAAATGACTAAAGAACAAATTTGGAGCAGCTAAGTGGCACAGTAGATAAAGTGTTTGGGTCCAGGAGTCAGGAAAACTCTTCTTCCTGAGTTCAAATCTGGCCTCAGAAACATACTAATTGTGTGAAGCTGGGGAAGTCACTTAACCCTGTTTGCCTAAGTTTCCTCATCTTTAAAATGAGCTGTAGAAGAAAATGACAAACCACTCTAGTATCTTTGCCAAGAAAAACCTCAAATGAGGTCATGGACAGTCAGACATGACTGAAACAACTGAACAGAAAGGGTCATATAACTAATAAGCATCTGAGTCAGCATTAAATCCTGACTTCCAGGTAAGTCTCATCTCACTTAGTTGACATGGAGGTAAAATGACTTACCCATGGTCACACTAATTTTGAACTTCCATAGAATTGCTCCAAATCCCATGCACTTTCCAATGTACCACACTGCCTTTCTTTTATTTCTTAAGTGGAAGAAATTAGTAAAATCCTGAAGTAGGTAAATAATTGTAAATTTAGAATAATACGCTTAGAAGGGAAACAGAACACTCCCTTGTCTTTTTATGCCACACGGGTTACTCAGTTCTGTGTGGACATATATAGATGCTATGCTTTTCTTTCATTGCTTTCTTCTACTCCATTTTGGTAATAGATGTAACAAATTCTTTTTGCATGAGTGAAAAATCTGTTTGCCATGTGGTCCATAGCTAGCAGTTATCATTAACCAGCTGTTGAATTCTCCTGTACTTTTTATTCAGATGCTAATTAATCTCTATGCCTAGCAGAAAAACCCCACCCAAAGCTTAATAATATCATTGCTCACGATAAATTTCAAAGTGAAACAGACTGCACTGTCCCTTGGCAGAAAATCTGAATTGATCGAAGAATACTTTAAGTCCTAGTGTCAGATTGATTTGGCAGAGAAAATCAATATTGATGTCTTCTCAGTCTGTTGCATTTGAAATAACAAAATTTGAGTTGACTGTAAGAATTAGAATGCTGTTAATGTAATAAAAGGATATATAAGTTAAAGATGCATTGTTTCAATTGTATAAAATTGTTTGAATGAAGAAATTCTGTTGTTTTTGTTTTGGTGATAATATGAAAATGGAAAACTGTTAGTCTCATTTTCAAGGCTTTGCATCATCCTGTTCTTCACTAGGACTGTCCTTTATTTCCGACTCCTTCCCAGTGTATGCATTCTGCTTGCTTCAGTCCGTTGTTGACTGTTTTTCATTGATATGATGTTCATTCTTAGTTTGATGATAATAGTAATTTTTAGACTTTCCCCCTGTATCTGTCTAAATTCTAACACCTGCAGTGCCTATTCCTCAAAGGGTTGTTGTAAAGGTCAGTGAAATAATGTACACACTGCATTTCATAAACCTTTAATCATTCTGTAGGTGTTAACTGCTAATGTTAATTGTGTTGATGATAATGGTTTTCTATCTTTCAAGGACTAGCTTGAGTTGATTCATCTTCATCAATCTTTTTCTGATACTCAAGGCCTTATTGATTTCCCTCTCCCCAAAATGCAACTGCATCTTAAATTATATGGTATAGCAGCTTGATGCAGTCAGCATTTATTAAATATTTTCTGTGTGCCAGGCATTGTGCATAGCACTGGAGATAAGAGGCTCACGTTCCAATGGGTTATCAAGTGCCATGCACTGTTAAACATTTTTTACAAATATCATCTTATTTGATCCTCATAACAGTCCTGCTGCAAGTGTTGTTATTAAACCCCATTTTACAATTGTGGAAAACTAAGGCAAACAGCTTAAGTGATTTGCCCAAGGTCACACAGCTAGTTAAGTGTCCAGGATCAGATTTAAAACTCAGGTGTTCTGATCCCAGGCCTAGTACTCTGTCTACTGCACATGATTTAGCTGCCAGTCTTTGGAAGCCATCTGGCTTAACCACTTTTTTTATTGACAAGGAAATTGGCCTTAAAAGGTTAAATGACTTAATGTTCATCTATGTATTCCTAGTTTTGTCCTCCTGTTTACAAGTAAAACAAAAATAATTTCTTCCTATCTTCATATGGTATATCTACCCTACGCTTGCTAACTCTGCCTGCTTCTTCTACAGGCTTCTCTCGTGAGAAGATTTTGAAACTCTTCACCCTACCCTTCAAGTATATTTTGGTACTTAAAAATATATTAACAAGAATATGTTATATGGACATTTCGTTCTTTAGGAACTGTACTGTAAATGTAACAAGGACTTTGTGGATTTGATTTTGATCTGATTTGTGATTTCAACAGTGTTGAGAGATCCCAGCTGAAAAAATCTTCCTTACCAGTGCAGATCAGTACCTATTCTACAACTTAGTCCTTTCTTTCTTTCCTCCTCTTTCTTTCTTTCTTTCTTTCTTTCCTCCCCTTTCTTTCTTTCTTTCTTTTTTTCTTTCTTTCTTT
>CM053586.1:116473391-116492026 GCA_028646515.1 Pseudochirops corinnae | reverse complement strand
GAGAGAGTTTCTCATCTCAGTTCTCACTCAGATCACAGAGAAGAATTGTCCTTTTGTAATGCTGCTGATATGAATCCCATCCCAGTAATATGCTCCACAGTCTCAGTTAATTGTTAGACTATCTTTGATATATCCTAATTGATTCAGCAATGAGCAACATACTAATTCATTTAACCAATCAACATTGCATTATTTTTAAAAAGAAATACTTACTGAGAAGACACTGTAAGAATATAAGTAGGAAACATTCCTTGAAATTAGAGCAAGTTCTATCCTATACCACTTTAGGAAGTCCCTGGTAAGTGAGAGAGAGAGATTTTTGTTTTTGTTTTTGTATGTGTTTTTTGCATTTTTATACCACTTAAATGTCTGTCTTTCCTTCTCCATCCATCCTCCCAGAAAACCATTGCACATAACAAATATTTTTAAAAGAAAAACAAGAGCAAAACCAATCAATACATTCAAAGAGTGTGAAAGTATGTGCACATACCATACCAGTGCACCTCACGCATCCTCAAACGAGTGGAGTGGGAAATGTCTTTTTATATCTCTTCTTTGCAACCACATTTGTTCTTTGCAATTTTGCAATAATTATTTTTTTATTATTTTGTTGTTATTTATTTTTATTTATATTGTTGTAGTCACTGTATATATTATTTTCTTGACTGCTTACTTTATCCTTGATCAGATCACAGTTCTTTGTATTCATTGCATAAATAATTTCTTATTTGGCACAATAATATTCCATTACATTCATGTACATAATTTGTTTAGTCATTTCCCAATCAATAGACATCTACTTTGTTTTCAATTCCTTTCTACTACATAGAGGGCAATAAATATATTGGTATGTGAGGTGACTTTGTTCTTATCAATGACTTTCTTGGACTATAAATCTTATAGTAGAATATCTGGGTCAAAGGCCATGGGCATTTTAATCATTTTAATTCCATAATTCCAAAATGTTCTACAAAATGGCTGAACTGATTCACAGGTATATCTACAATTAGTTTGTGTTACCTTCCCCCACCCTCTCCAACACTGACTATTCCCATCATTTGTCATTTTGCCCATTTACTAATTGTGGTGTATAGGCTCAGATTTTGGTTTGTTTCATTTAATTTTTTTTTAGATAATTCTTTCATATGGTAGCTAATAGCTTGCAATTCTTCTTCCAATAATTCATATTCTTTGACCACTTTCTGTTAGGGAATGGCTTTTAGATAGTCTGAGTTTGTGTGTGTGTGAGAAAGTGAGTAAAAATGAGATCAAGATTGAGATAGAGAGATATGATATGAATGTGTGTATATATGCATATGTATATGCACACATATATGCATTCGACATGTAAATATACATGTAAAGCATGTGTGTATATATGGTATTATATCAAACTCTTATCTGATTTTTTATTATACTGTTTTATTTATATTATAGTAACCCTGTTTTCATAGGTTCTTCCCCTCACACTCAACCTCCCCTTCTGTTTGTCATTCTTTTCCACTATTTTGAAGTTTTTAACTTATTAATTTTTTTCTTTCTTCATTTTATATAGTTATTTAATTCTGACTCTCTTTGTACCCCTCTCAGTTCAGTCTGGTCAAATCCCGTTAATATCTCCTTCATCTGATTTTGTTTTCTTCACCTTTTTTTTCTGAAAAAAAAAAAGATTTTTTTTTCTTTCTCCTCACTATTTACCTTCTCTTTCTGCCTATTCTCCACTTTTTTCCTTTGATTCTTGGTTCCTAGGCTTATTTGTTTCTTTTTTATTCCTTACTTCTTATGGAAGCAAGGCTTCTTAGAATAAACTTCCTCTTTCTCATATCCCTACTTCCTCTGCGTGATGGGGGGAGAGGGAGCAAAATTGAGTTCTGTTGTTGATTAATACAGAATGGTTGATGAGAAATGGGGCAGAGGACACTGCAGAAGCAAAGGAATTGCTGAATGAATCCCAGAGTACAAACCTATGATTGTGATTGTGCAGCCCCACCACAGCTTGGGGGCTTCTGAGAAATAGTTGCTGAATGAATGCTTTGGGGAACAACAGATAGTTTTCTCTGCTATTAATTCATCTTTACCTGGGATCTTGGTGTCGGTCTGTGGAAACAACCACAATTATTTTGCCTTTTTAGCATGGTTCTAGTTTGGGAGATGTATGAGAAATTGTGGGGATCAGAGAAAACTCTATTCCTTCATTATTTTAGTCATGTGACCTAAAATTCTTGAGGGAACCCAATCTCAAAGCAAATGCAATAAAGCATTTACCCCACTAAGTTCACTTCTGTGAGTGAAATTGCCAATGGATGAGTTTGCTGTAGAGAAACATTCCTCAGCCACCAGATTTGATTCACTGCTCTGGTGCATCCTGAAGCTTCTCCTCACTAGCCTCAGCTGCTTGCAATCTCTGGAAGTTTACTGGATCATTTATTTCTAATGCTCCTTTGTCTAAGAAGAGGAAGGAATAGATGCACAAAAAACTGAAATAGTAGCAAAATATGCAATAGTGGGCCATGGTCTAGGCAAGAGAGAGTCTAAGGTCTCTTCTTGAACCAGAGGATGACAGCAATTCTTTCTCACTCAGATGTACACGGGGGGAAAGAGAGATGTTGATCTGACCAGTTAGCACTTTTTTGCATGCATCCCATTTTCAGCTAGGTATCCTATCTTACTCTCTGTCTTTGGCACACAGCAGAAAGGAAACAAACATTCATAGAATACCTGCACATATCTCAAAGGGCTTGTGGGAGGACTATAACAAGTAGAGCAATCTGAACACTCTCATAATGACTAAGGTATCATTCCCCAGTCTCCTTTTACATAAATATATAATTCATAGACATTTGCTAGCTGTGTGAATCTGGACAAGTCACTTATTCCTGTTTGTCTCAGTTTTCTCACCTGTAAAATGAGCTGCAGATAAAATGGAAAACAGCTCCAATATCTTTGACATGAAAACCCCAAATGGGGTCACAAAGAGGTGTATGCAACTGGAAAATGACTGAACAACATAATTAATAGAACTAAGCAATATCTGGGATGTAAAAATCATTAAAAAATACTCTTTCTTTTTTCTTTATGCTCAGCTTCTACCATGTGCCTGTGCCTTTCCCTCTTTCCTATTCCTAAGGATTGTAATTTACCTCACTAGTGTAAATATAAAGGACCTACTGGAATTTGGAGCACCTTTTTCTCCCAAGCAGCTCAAATATATATCATGGTGGCATTGCCAACAAAATCAAGTTCTCTTCAAATTATGTCCTTCCTTTTCTCCATTTAAATCACTGTATTCAAATAGAACAATGATAGAATCAAAATGCCCATTTTCTTTAAAATAATGCAGATTTCAACCCATCCAGATCTCTTGATCCTTTGAAATCTGGTCCTCCTATGTAGGATGACCCCGTATCCTAGGTCCTTTCCATGTCTTCTCTTGAAATGCAGGCTGGTAAAATGGACAGAGGGTTTGTCCTGGAATTATAAAGACCTAGGTTCTTATTTTACCCAAGATACTTATTAGCTGCATGTCTATGGGCAGGTCACCTCAACTCTTAATTTCCTCATCTAAAATGAGGAGATAGAACTCTATAATATTTGAGTTCCTTTCCAACTTTAAATCTGTGGTCCTATGATTCTACTCATATTGAAAGTATGTAAGTTAATACAAGGCTATAAAGGATATAAGACTGTTCATCAGTTATTTCCTCATTTTATCATGAACAGGTCACCTTCTTTTTCACTGATATGTTTTTAATGGCATCTTGTCTGAGTAATTCCTTGCTTGCAATGTGCTTCCTCCTGCTCCCACTCACCACGCATCTCTTATTAATCATTTAGAAGTTGTGTTAATTCATGAATTATAGTTGTACAACTCTGGTAGAATATTAATATTAATATTAATATTAAAAGGATAGATGTTGTTTTCATGAGGAAGCTTGGGTTCATCAAAGAAACTGCAATTACCTAAAGGCAATTCAACCCAATCTCCTCTTCCTGTTTAGTTCTGAACTCAATTCTTTGTCTTTTTGCATTTTATTTCTGAGATAAAAAGACCTTAACATCTTACCCCATATAGATAGAATGATACCTATGTGCATATATACATATCTGTGCATATTTCTATACATAAATATACACAATTGTATGCAAACAAACATGGCTTATGAGCTGTAGAGAGGGTTGTACATCTAAATGCACATCATAGTCTGAACAATAAGCATTGTTCATCCTCTTGCTTCTTGTTCTGTGAATGATTAGTCTACACTCTTTTTGAATGGTTATAGATCTCATTCAAGAAGTATTGCAGTTTTCCAGGGTTTCATATAATCAGAACAATTTTATGTGCAAACAATGCTCCATTATCAATAGGGAATTCCTACTCAATTTGGAATCTCAACTTAGTATTCTGCTTGAAATTCCTGTGACAAGTACCCTCTTCCCTTGTTTTAGTTTTCTGATTCTTAATGACTACACGTTCATCACTAGATTGTCTCAGTTTTTATATTTTTCAAGGACTCTTACAATTTTAGTGTGTGAATAGGAGACCTCTTGTTGAAAGATGGCTATTTTGTTTTACAGAATCTAATGCTTTTTCCTATACTCAACTAAGAATTGCAAAGGGGTCCTTTTAAAAGAAAAACAGCAACAAGAATTCCCTAATATAGTAGAATAGAAAAAATGATTGCACATCCAACTTGTTATCCCTTTTAAATATATATTAAAATATAATATATATATTAATAAGTAAATTTTTTCTTCTTTTTTCTTCCCTCCCCATCCTGCCCTAGAGATGGATACCATTATATACAAATACATATACATCTAAAACCATTGTATGCATACTTTTGTTAGTCAGATTTTTCCCCCTCTAGATGCAGATAGTATCTTCCTTCATAGGTCTTTGATAGTTATTTTGGGTGTTTATAATAGTCAAAATGACTTAGTCACATAAAGTTATTTTAAAAATAATATTGTTTTCCCTGTATACAATGTTATCTTGGTTCTGCTCATTTCAATCTTCATAATTTTGTGCAAGTCTAGCCTTAGATTTGTTTATATATGAAGAAGAAATGGTGTGGGTGAATAAAGATGAGAAAAACAGCAAGACTGCAGCAAGTATACACAAAGGAGGGCTATAATGGAGGTAACACAGTTGTGTGTAACTGATTTTCAAGATATCGAAAGAGTGAGAATATTTAAGATGTTTAGAAGTATGGATCTTAATACTTGACACAATCATTTTTCTAAGATCATCAAGCTTGTCATTGCTTATAGCACATTAGTATTCTTTTACAATTATATTCCATAACTTTTTCAGCCATTTCCTAATTAATGGACATCCTAACTATTTCCAGTTCTTTGCCACCACAAAAAAAAAAATTGATACAAATATTTTAGAACACATAGTTTCTTTTCCTTTTTCCCTAATCATCTTTGGAAACAGATCTAATAATAGACTTGCTAAGTCAAAGGGTATAAACAGTTTAATATCTCATTGGCATAATTCCAGATTGCTCTCCAAAATGGTTGAATCAATTCACAATTCCACTAACAGTGAATTAATGTCCCAGTTTTCCCACATCTCTTCCATCATTTGTTGCCTTCCCACTCAATCATTTTAGTCAGTCTGATAGATGCAAAATGATATCTCAAGGTTGTTTTAATTTGTATTTCTCTAATCAATAATGATTTAGGGCATTTTTCACATGAACATAAACTGTTTTGATTTCTTCATTAGAAAACTGCCTTTTCATGTTCTCTGACCACTTAACAATTGGGAAATGACTCATATTCTTATAAATTTGCCAAAGTTTTTCATATATTTGACATATGTGACCTTTATCTGAGAAACTGCCTATAAAATTTACCCCCCAATTTTCTGCTTTACTTCTCATCTTGGCCACGTATTTTATTTGTACAAGAGTTTTTTTAATTTAATGTACTCAAAAATTTTTTTTAAGTTGACATAGTTTGTGAAGTAGGCTTTTAGGGTTGTGGAATTTGTTTTCTCAATAATTTTTCTCTCTTTTTTATTAGACTTAAGTATAAAAACAAATACGCAATAAGAAAACAAAAAGAAACATTATACACTTTAATATTGCAACTTAAATACAAAATAAGAAAAGGAAAAAAATGTCATGTGCACAACATAACTCAAGAGGATTCAAAATATGTAGCAATAAATTTCCATCTCAAGAAAGCCTATGTAATAAATAGTTTGTATTGTATTGAGAGGGGTCCATCTTTTCTTTGCTTCTTTGAAGTTTTCTTTTCTTCTCTGTGCACTTTTTACTTTCTTCTTTTTTTCTGCTGTCCTGCTGGCACACCCACAAAAAGGCCACAATTAAGTGTGGCTATATATATAAATATATATATATATATATATATATATATATTTATACACACATACACATATACATACATATGTACATACATACATATATACATACATATGTAAACATATACTTTCCTTAGCAAATTCTACTCTTGCTCTTTGTTTTTTAATTTTGCGGATATCTCTTATTTCCTATCCCTTCTTACTCCTCTACTTTATTTCTACATACTACCTTGCCCCTCTATTACTTAACCTACTTTCCTCCAATGATCCCTCCCTTATTCTCCCATTCCCATGAATCTAAACACTCTTCTCTACCCCCTTTTGACCCATTCCCTCACTCCCCTGTAAAGATCTCTCTTATCCTCTCTCCCTTCCCTGTATCTTTAGCATTTCATTTATTTCTGAAGTTAGAAGACTTTTATACATATGTAATATATATATGTATGCATATGTGAATGTGCTGTTCCCTCTTGAACCCATTTCCTATGAAAGTAGGTTTCTATATGTAACAGCCTTCTTCCTCCACATCAAATTCATCTGTATTGATTCCTCTCACACCTAATTTATATAAGATAAATATTCTTTTTAGCTGTTCCTAGAAGGTTTTACTTTTTAAATTTATGTCATCCTCATGTCTACCCTAATCTTTCTTATGAACTATGCAATTACTAATGATAACCTTAGATATATGTTTTACATTTTACATACAGAAAAGATAAACAGTCTGTCCTCATTGAGTTCTTTCTAATGGGTCTTTGGTATGTACCTTATATTTCTCTTGGCTCTCGTATGTCAAATCTTCTATTAAGCTAAGGATTCTTCTTATTGTTGTTGTTTTGACAAACAATTCCTTGTATGTCCATTTGTTTTTAGTCAGGATTATGCTTAGCTTTGCTGTGTGTAATATTTTGGGCTAAAACTTGTAATGGTAATGAGGATTTGAAGATCTTCCATGCACCTTGTATTGGGAAGCAAAGAGGTACTTAGCACCTTGTTTCAAGTTCATGATTGTGTCAAGTATTAAGATCCATACTTCTAAACATCTTAAATATTCTCACTCTTTCAATATCTTGAAAATCAGTTACACACAACTGTGTTACCTCCATTATAGCCCTCCTTTGTGTATACTTGCTGCAGTCTTGCTGTTTTTCTCATCTTTATTCACCCACACCATTTCTTCTTCATCTATAAACAAATCTAAGGCTATGAATTTAAAGTCATTTTGATCATTTTACTGTCCTTGATTGTGCAAAGAAAGTCTTATAAAATCTTTGCAGAACTTTTCAATTTTTTTTTCTGTTTGTTGTCATTCTATTTTCTTCTTGGAATACTTGGGATAATTGAACTTAATTGAATCTTTTGCCAAGTTTTCTTTAAAGTAGTTTTATTCTCCTCTCTCTACTTGCTGAAGTAATATTTGGTCATTTTTCCTTGCCTCTCTCTTTAGAGTTTTATAAGGAAGTTTGTTTTCAAACTAGTATTTCCTTTGGTTGCCATATTTTCTTATCTTGGAAGTAAGCCAGATGCATGGTGACTAGGGTGCTTTTAGGAATAATTTAGTCTCTTTTTAATGGTAATTGATTTATATTAGCTACCCTTCATGATTTTTTTGCAGTTGTTTATGATGTTCTTCCTTCTCTCAATGTTCTATTTTTTTAAATATAAATAATATTTGAGTAGGTCAGGTGGAAATTGTTTAATCAAATGCCATATCTCCTTTTTCTTTTTTTTCCTAGCTTCATATTAATTTTGATCTTTGCTCCAGCAAATCAGTGGTCTAATTTTATACAGACAGTTGATTCAGGAATGCCACTCATCTCAGTAATGAGTAGTTTCATACATATTAA
The DNA here is from genome assembly GCA_028646515.1 of Pseudochirops corinnae. NCBI lineage: Eukaryota > Metazoa > Chordata > Mammalia > Diprotodontia > Pseudocheiridae > Pseudochirops > Pseudochirops corinnae. The sequence continues at coordinate 116,483,845 of CM053586.1, read as the reverse complement.
ACTACACTCAATTTAATTTTTGTGATATTATTCAATATTGGCCATATTAAGCACCTTCTTATTCTTCTCCCTACAAAGAATATTCACAATGTATAGTTTAAGGTTTCTGTGGAGTTTGTGAATCTTTGATTTCTTTTATTTCTTATTCAAGATCTCATCCTTACCTATCTTTATATTGAAGTGATTGAGTATCAAATTACATGGAGATTTAATTAGCATTGTCTTACTGAGATTTTTATAGAATTTGTCTATCTCTTTATCTTGTACACCCAATATTAATGTATAGGGATGAATTATTTTATATTTTTAACAAGTACTTATTATGACCACAGAAATATGTGATGACTAAATGACACATGATGTGATATCCTTTGTTGTCTTTAGATGCACAGTGAAATCAATTCTCCTAATTCTTTATTTGCTTCTCCCCTAAGATTTTGTGTCACCTTTTCATTTAATTACAACTTCCTTCATTCTTTTTTTATTACACTTACAGAGTGAATGTCATTATCAATACAATTCACTTAGTCATTGATAAGATTCTTGCAAATAGGTTATCCAGACTAAGTTAAAGTTTATAGACATTAATGTATTATTGTTGGCACTTTCTACACCCTTTTTTGAGACCACACCACTTTCATTGTAGGAAGGGTAGGAAACGAGGACATAGGAAAAGGCTATATTAATCTAGTTTTCTTTTTTTCTTGCTTCATGATGAAAATAGTCCATCAACAAAATGAACTGAATGTGTTTGTGGCCCTAGAATTATCACAAAACATTTTAGATTTCATTAATTTTGGGTCATAAGCAAACATTTTGACTTCATCTTAAACTATCCTCCCTCTAATGTCATATTGCATAATATTATAGTTAAGGCTATTATGGTTATAAGAAGGATGAAAAAAAAATATATACTGAGCTTCCTTGCTATGAATTCAAGTCAGTAAACAATATTTCTGAATTTCTTCAACTCACATTCTGTGTTTCATAGCAAGATTCAGGCAATAGTCAGACTTTTCATATTATGACCTTTATAATCAAGACATATTCCTACACAAACTAACTGGTAATTATGCCTCACAATGCAACTATAATGAGGCCCCTAGATGATTAATATAGGAATGTTCTTTTTTATTGAGGAAATTCACCTATGTTCAGTATTTGCTCAGTGACCAAGAAACTATGAAGTATTAGACTTAAATATCTTTTGGCAATAAATTAAATATACATTAATGCTACCATTAAACATCAGCTCTGGCTATAGTCATTGTACCTAAAATAGTTACGTACTTCATGGAATCTTTTGTTGCATGCCTTTTCAAACATATTGCTTAGTCTTTTGGGAGAAATGTTTGAAGTAGAAGGTAAAATACTTGCCATTTCAAATTTCTTTGAATGACAACTGTTTCCTCAGTTCTATTTTCAAATTACAACTAGTTTTTAAAATGCAATCAAATCATGAGCAAGTGGTTGGTGAAAGAGTTCATTACTTCAATCTCCTTGAGTTCCTTGTATCACATTCACTTGATTATTCATAATGACAATTGCCCCCTTTTCCTTTATTACATTAATTACTTTAAAAATTTCACTGAATTATAGCTCTTTTCTGGACATTTTGACACTTGACTTGCAACTAATGATTTAAATCATGGGCTTCTCTTGAAATATTCAGATATCCAGTAGCCTCAATGGTCTATTTCTTTTCTTTTGATTCATTTTTCTGGGAGAAATCTGCTTAAATATTTCTTAGAAAATTATGTTTTGGGATAACTAAGTGACCTAAAGAGAAAGGAGGTTGAGCCATTCAGAGCTCAGACACTTGCTGACTGTGGCTTGGGCAAGTCACTGCCTTGCTGAATCTTAGATTCTTCATCTGTAAAATGGCAGGTAGGGAGGGGAAAGGGTGAGGAGCTGGATTAGATTATTTCTAAAATACCTTCTAGCTCCAAATTATATGATCTAATGTACTTCCTAATATTCTTATTCTGATTTTTTAGATTGATTTAAGGCCTTTTCCCTTTCTATTATGAAGTAGAATTTAGCATATCATATATTCAGTTCACATATTACTAAGGTACATAGATATTAGCAATGATGAGTGAACACTCAGGAAAGTGAAAGAAATTGATGTGCATAAATGAAATAGATGTGACATTTCAGCTTCCTTTACTAATGTCTTTAAATGTAAAAGTATAGTTCCTGAATCATGTTTTCCTTTTATTATAATTACCAAGTACCTGGATTATAGACAATGTTATTGTTCAAATTCTGAAAAAAACTAGGTAAATTGTCATTGGCAGCAAACCCTAATTACAATTTTCTGACTTTTAGAATTCAAATTGCACTAAACAATTTTCATTTGAAATAGAAGATACTCCTTCAACCCCATTCCCCCATAAAAATAAACCTAGGAATTACAATTCAGAAGAAATGCATCGGATAATCAAATGAATACAAAGGCCAAGCCAATACTTATAGTTGCCATTGAAACAATACTTCAGAATTTACAAAGTTGTTCACTTCTCTTATTTTGGACTGAGAACAACTCTGTATTTTATTGCTACATTATGGGTGTGAAAACTTAGACTCAGGAGTTTAAGTGACTTACCAAGCATTATACTGTTGGCAAGTGTTACTGAATAGATTTGAACTCAGTTCTTTCCTTACCCCAAGTCCAATACAGTTTCTACAACACCACGACACTGCTAAATGGGGCAAGAAATATAGTGAAGAATTTTATGAGTTCTCAGCAACAATGGATGTTAAATGAAACATCACCAGCAGACATCAAAAGGAAAAATTCTCATTTTCCATTGACCTTACTTATAGCATACATAGAATTAATAACAATAGCTCATATTCCATAGAACTTTATATCTCTTTTGATCCCCACAAAGGCCCTAAGAAGTAGGTGTTATCATTATCTGTATTTTACAGATGAGACATTCTTATTACTATTCCCACAGAGTAGTTCTCACATTTTCTAAAATTTTAAATAGGTAAAAATTTGCTCATGTTTTCAAAATGAATCATTTTGAAGACAGCCTTAAATTCACCTAAATGTTGACTTCCTTTTCACATTCTATAATGCTACATGGATGAAGACACATAATCATTTCTATTAGAGTAGCATCCCATTTGAGCTGCCACTACCCCAACTTCAATTCACAGATTTTGTCACTGCTGGGGTAAGTACACTAGATACAAGGTACTCTATGGGTCCACAGTTTTAAAATATTATTATTACTACTATTAGTTATTACTATTAATGATAATTATTTAAAATGATGACAGATAACATTTATATAGTGCTTATTTGTGCCAAGCAATGTGCTAAACACTTTACAATTGGCATCTCATTTTATCCTCACAACAACCCTGGGAGGCAGAGGTTATTTTAAAAGTGAAGAAACTGAGGCAAACAGGAATTAAGTGCCTAGTACAGAGTCACAACAGCAGCAAGTGTCTGACACGCCATTTGAACTCAAATCTTCCTGGTGTTCTATCCACTGAATCACCAAACTGCTTCCAGAAGCTCATGGGCCCCCACCAATGTCTTTATCTTCAAGAGTCATCCAGCTGACAGAATTAGCTCAACCCAAAAGCATTTACTGTAATGGTGTAGTAAGATCAAGAATAATAAAAATTCTTCTCAGGAACATAGGCATATTTTCCCACAAATTCAAAATGTATCAATGAGAAAAGTGACAACACAAATACAGTTCACTAATATAGCAGGGCACATGCAAGTAATGCATCTAGCTAAGATAATTTTCACCTCTAGCAATGTAGGGCCCAAATGTCTTTTATCCTGTCATGGTATCCTCATGTTGATTCCCCTGAGTGCATTGGTCCTCCTGGATAATCTTTCAACTGGGTTCAATGGGCTGGATTCTCTCCTCATCTTAACTCCTGACAACTAGGGATTACTCTCAATTGAAAAATTTCCTCTGGTCTCATATTTTGATTCATAGAGTCCAGGGATCTATTGGTTGCCATAGCTATATTGCAAGATGTTCTAGTTAATAGGAGGGAAAGAGAGATAAATCTCTTTCCAATCCAGTAAGTAAGATGTGATTCCTTCTCAAGTGGTATGTTGTTCTTCAAAAGCTGTCTTTCTTTTGCATTTATAGAGCTCCACCTATATTTATTGCCTCCCTAGAAAGTTTGTCTTATTATTAAAATGGTTACCAGGGTGTGACCTATCCTTCCATCAACCAATGGCTACCTCATCTCTAAGTATAGCAGGCTTATAGAAGATTTCAAAGGGTTGAGAAGTGAACAAAAGAAGTGGGAGAATAAACAACTTTTTCCTCCTCAGAATTTTACTACAAAAACATGAGGAGATAAAGAATTATTATTTGGGGATGGTACGGGAGATTTTGACATGTTTATAATTAGGAGAAAGGAGCTGAAGGAGAGAGAAAGAGAGAAAGAGGGAGAGAGAGAGAGAGAGAGAGAGAGAGAGAGAGAGAGAAGATTATTGGTACATGGGAAGAGAAAGGAGAGGTTAAAATCAAAGGCAAGTAAGGACGAGGTGGGGGTGGTGAGGATAGTATCATTGAACTTTTAAGATATAGGCTATGGGAAAAAAAAAAAAGGAACTCAGGGAATTGCCTTAGTTTTCTCAGTAAAGTATGAGGTGGAATCCTCTGTTGCAAAGAAAAGGAAAATGAAAGTTTAGAAAATGAGAGGAAAAAAATAGCATGGGACATAGGATAAAAGATCAATTAGGGAAGAATGATAAGATTGTCATGCTGCTATGGAGGGTACAATTAAGATTAAATAGCATAAAACTGCAGATGTTTCAGAGTTTGTTTGACTTCCTCCAACACCATTCAGCAGTGTGTGAGGAAGAGCTAGAAATCAGATATTGGGAGTAATATGAGGTTAGGATTTGGCATGTATGATTGAATTCAAAAATGGAGGACAGTGTAGAGTAGAACTTATTAGCCATAGGGCCAAGATTAGCAAAAGGAGGAAAGTGAAGTCACAGCAGGATTGGGGATAGAACTGAGGGATGAAGGGGGTGAATGTGACAGTAGGATGAAGAATGGGTTTAGAAGAAATGAGGTCTAGGGAGATTAAAAAAAAAGGAGGTACACAAGGAGAGGGTGGGAAAACATCCACTCAACATAAAAAAAAAAATATTGGAAATGAGGAAGAGAAATACTGTAAGGATCACTGTATTCAATTAAAATTTAGTCATGTTCTCATCAGGAATGTATCAACCATGCAATCATTATTCATTTTTGGTAGATTCACACAGACCTCTTCCTCTGAAGAAAACTTACCCTCACATATCACATCACATTGAATTTAAGAGTATCTAAGAAGTGATCTGAAGAGAAGGCAGATCAAGGAAAAGGAATATGAAAGACAGACAGTGTCTAATCCAATTTTCTTGTAAATAGTTATAGTCCAAGTCTCTGGAAATATATTGTAACTGAGGATCTCATTGAAATATTCTCACAAACACCCTGTCACTCAGGTAATTAATTTTCCAATTTCAGGAAGAGTCAATGCAGAGACAGGAAGGAGTGGGATGAGTGCCCCAATAGTTATGTAACAGCCCATCTATACAGATGACATTAGAGGTAGTACCAAATGGGAAAAAAAATGATTGGAAAAAAAACCCAAACTCAGTTTCTTACTAAAAAGAATTCCAGTCTGAGGAATGTGTCTTATGTTTCTTTTGAGTCAGAGCGGCTACAGGATTAACATATACTTTCCAAAATAGCTGAGGAAGAAGCTAGATCAGGGAATAGGGTAATTTAGGGTAATTTAGGGGCTCAGCCTGACCCATTATATCAATGAGCAAAACTCAACAATTTCCCTTAAATGATCATTTCTTTCTTTCCTGCAATAGCTGTTATATTATATGTGTGATTTCGTATATTTTCTTTCTGGGCTTTCAGTGGAACATTAGAGAAATCACCTTTCTGTGAGCCGATGCTTTCTACCTTTGTCTCGAGAACTATTATTTAATTGACTGACCTGATCTTAATCTTTTTGCTTGGTGACTTTCATCTTTATTCTCCTTTCAGCTGGCTTGTTTCTGAACCTGCCTCTTTCTTACCTTGTTGCCTAAATCAGGAAGGAATCCACCTATACATTTTTTTCCATGATCAAAGAGAATTTTGTCAATGAACAAACATCTACCTTTGTTGCTATTTATTTCGACACAACAACAGTAATAACAACAAAAGATTCAATTGATTAGAGGTAATCGTCAGTGCCTGAGGATATATAGCAATGTTCCAGTACATTTGCAAAACAAAAAAACCCACAAAAAAAACAAACCAAACCAAAAGAGAACAAAACCCACCAGCAACAAAATTTCACCATGCTAGGACAAAAACAGGCATGATGTGGTGGGGAGGCACTATGGATGTGGAATATTGTCAGACTGTTTTTTTTTTCTCTCTCTCATTTTTATTCTTTTATTTTGGGTCATAGATCTCTGGGTAGGAAAGTAAGGAAATGATATAAAAACAAATGTGTCACTAAAATTATACAGACAAATGAAAAGACAATTTTAAAATAAATTGAAATCTCAAGCTGTAGTAGGCCTCAGTGAAGCTGGTGAGCTACCATTCAAAAATTAAATCTCATGTTTAATAATGAGCAAAGAGCAGCTCATCTGGTTTACTTGTATGTTTTATAAGATCCATTTTTGATGCATGTTGAAAAGGAAGGATGTTTTCCCCATATATTATTAATGCTGCAGCCACTGAAAAGGTCTACAAATTCTGTACAAGCCTTTTGAAATTTGGCGGTTGCTGTGCCTTAAAGATAATATGAATGAGCTCTATTCATCACTACCAACAATTCAAAACTGAGTGCTGAGGTTGTAAAGCAACACCCTAACTCAGCAAGTGGTGCTGAAAGGGAGTGATACAGATAAGGGAACAGGACAAACTCCAACTTTAGGGAGAATTCTCAGCAATAGTATCACCAGGAAAGAGAGACAAGAGGATCATTGTTAGTGCTAACTTGTAAATAGAACCAGGAAAGAGAAAGGATAGAAACAGGGATAAATCTAGGAGTCATATTATCAACATAAGATTTATTGTCCTGGAAAGGATTCTTGGAAGAAGCAGCCTAATTCATCCCCACACCCTGCCCACAGGACCATACTGGTGATATTCCAACAGCTAATATACCAGTTCCTTTCCAACCTTGGGCAAAGTCATTCAGTCAAATTCTGCCTTTGACACATATTGTCTTTATGACCTTCCCTAAGTCATTTAAATACTTAAGGCCCTAGGCACCTCTCAAAGTCAATAAGTTGCAAAGAAACAGTTGACTTGCACGGACAGAGAATACTTCCTCTCTAGACATTCCCTACAGAAGTGAAATCAAAGTCCAATACTTATCCTAATCCTAACTGCTAGTACAGACAGTTACTCAAATCTGCAATCAAGTTTTAAATCTCCAGATTTTCCTTCTTCTTAGGGGGCACTGTGGTGAAGTAGAGAGAGGATTGGTCTTTGAGATCAATTTTGTTTGAGTTACTGATAGGGCTATTCTGGAGCTAGCTCAAATGGGCTCAAGTCAATTGTTAAATTTTCACCATATTTACACTTCAGAAATAGGCAAATGCTACAGATCGGCACTTCATTTATTATTTCGTTGGTTTTCTAAATTTAAGAAAATGTTAATAATGAAAACTAAACTCAAAAAGTATGTCTAACTATTTCAGAAAGTCAATTAATATTTTATGAGAACAATCCCAGTTACTAGTCATGTGATGTGGAGCTTAATCTCTTTGAGATCTAGTTTCCTGATCAGTACAGTGGAGATATTATATACATAGGGTTGTTCTGAGAAAAGTTTTCTTGTCGTTATTGTGGGGTTTTTAGGAGGGAGGAAGGCAAAGCAATGGGGGTTAAGTGACTTACCTAAGGTCACACAACCATCAAGTGTGTCAAGTGTCCAAAGCCGAATTTGAACTCAGGTTCTCCTGACTCCAGGGCCGGTGCTCTATTTACTATGCCACCTAACTGTTTCTCTTGTCATTGTTAAATGTAAAGCTCCTTTTTCTAAGTAATTATAAACTGTCATTTGTTCTTTAGAAGTTGACACAAAATTCTAGCCAACATTTGATTTTTAAAGATTTAGCCATCATATCCAGATGCTCTAAATGTTACTCTCCCCAGTATACTTTCTGCCAAGGATGAAATGAGTAGTTAAATGATAATGTTCTATGCATCTTATCTACAAAAATAAGGTAAACTTCAGACATCAATCACAGAATTAAAGAAACAGAATCCTAGAGCTGGTTGGGATATCTAGCAGGAGACTGTCATATCCAAAACCCTTTCATTTGAGAGATAAGGACACTGATGACCAGAGAAGTAAAGTAACTACCCTGCAGTCACTCAGAGAGCAAGAATTTAATAGAATTTCATAGATTGTTACAATCTCAGCATGTGTGATGTCAGTGCATGTAGTCAGTGATTGTCTGAAAAGAATTTCCTCTACAACATACCCATGAAATAGTCTTCTTGACTTTGTTTAAAAACCTCAAGTGAGTGAAATTCCACTGCTCCTAAGGCAGCTTGCTCCCCTTTTGGAATAAAGATTTTCTGATTGCAAGATTAGTCATCTTTCTGTCGCATCAGGCTGCAATGCCTTGGTAAGAAGAGTAAAAAATGATCAACTGAAAGTGTGATTACATAAGTAATTGCAAGGTCTTGGAAAAACATTCTTAAGTGTCCAGTGATCTCAGGTAAATAAATGTGAAAGTGAGATGCATTAAAATGCATGTATACCAGTGGACTGAAACTCTTTTATGTGGGCTTTGACATTTCCTTTTCTGTTTGGGGGGTCTGCATTCTCCAAAATTTGTCCAAAAAAGTCATATAACTTTCCAAGTGGCCTCATGTCTTAGAGGAATTTCTAGCAGCTTGAGACAATGTGATCCTTGTTTTAGACAACTCTAAAAATTCTTCTTCCCCTTCCCTCCCAAATTCTCTCCATTTCCTTTTACTATTCCTTTCTGTTTTCCCCTCTTTCCTTCTCTTCTTTTCCCTCTCTTCCCCTCTCCTCTCCTTTCTCTCTCTATCCATCTCTCTGTTTCTCTGTCTCTTTCGCTGTCTCTCTCTGTCTCTGTCTCTTTCTCTGTCTCTCTATCTCTGTCTCTGTCTCTCCCCATCTCTGTCTCTGTCTCTCTGTCTCTGTCTGTCTGTCTGTCTCTCATACACACACACACACACACACACACACACACACACACACAATCTGATGGCCCAACAGGAGCAGGATGCTGATCCACACACACACCCATCCTAATTCAGAGACAGGCCTGACATCCCCTACAAAACAGATATCAGTCAGGGACATAGATAGCTTTTCATACTACTTGGACGAATTTACAACTATATTCCTTCTGGCAAGATGGTAGACCTTATCACCTGATCCACCATTTAAAACATTAAAAAAATTGCCTAAACCTCCCAAATGGATATTTTCTTATGACTATCATAGAGTTTCTATCTTCCCCCTTCATTTTTTCCCTCTCTCTACCAGCACTTAAAATATTATTTAGTTTTCTCCTTTGCAGGACTTTATCCTGGATCATTGTGTAATGGATATGAAATGGATACCAACTCTCCATTAGCCCCTGCAGCCACATCCATTCTCAAAGCTAATTTTCATTTCATTATAGTCTAGATGTTTGTAATGCCATGCATAAGCATCTTCCCAAAAGAATGCTATTGTGAACAGCTTTTAAGGTTCTGATTACACAGTATAGTGAAGACTGTATTTATTCAAGAACAAATCAAAGGAAAACATTCATAACAGATCAAGATACAGTATTCACAACATTATATCTTATCACAGAAAATCACAACATACTGTTCACAACATCTTATCATTAAAATGGCCACACAGTTCTCACCAAAGTGGTCACAGTATTTAGAACAAAGAACAAAAGAACAATCATCTGGTATCCCTAAGGAGGTTTGCCTCCTTATTTAGTCATTCAATAATCTCAGAATACAAGTCAGTCTTCCACTCATGGGGCAACTAGATTAACTTCATCAGTCACTTATTTAGCAATCAGTTACCAAGTAACACTAATCACTAAATACAATCATTAGAAAATACACAAACCCTCCACCCCTAGATCACTAGTAAACCATGTTATCATCACAACATTCAATATCCAAGGAGAGGCCTTTTCTTCATCTTGACTCAGGGTGGTTTCTCAGATTCCCTGGATCCCCTTTCCTGGTCCCAGCTATTACCTGAATCCCCCAAACAGCTTTTCTTATATATACACACACAGCATTGGCTTCCTGTTTCAGCCAACCCCTTCCTGTTATGTCAGCAATAGGAGACAGAGTTCATATCTTTTGTTTCTTTCACAAAGGTTTGATTAGTTACTAAGGGCTAAGTACCTGCTTACTTGACATAGCAAAAAGGGGTCTTCAAATTTAAATTAA
>CM053586.1:116454629-116472891 GCA_028646515.1 Pseudochirops corinnae | reverse complement strand
TACGCGGCTTCTAATCTTTATTCTAGTTCTAAATTTATGATACTAGGATGCTTTTATCCTGGGTAGAGCTAATTGTGCATGGTTTCAGTGATGACAAGTGGTGGCCATGGGCTGAGAGGAACCAAAGAACATAACTAGCTATTGTAATAGTCATACTTAAGCATATCTATAAATGATCCCGAACCTAAAATTTTAATAGAATCAATTTCTTTACTATTTCTCTTCCATTAAAATACTGGGTCATGAAAGGATACTATTTTTTCCAAATTTAAGAGTTTGTCTAGGTATTCTTCTTCAAGATTATATCTAATCCACCATTACAGGAGAGGATTCTTTGAGATACAGAGGAAGTTTTAAATAACTAAGAAGACAGAGAGGAATAGGAAGAGGACATAGGATGGTGGAGGAAAGGGGAAAGAATTCTTAGAACTGTCTAGACTCTAGAGCAGTGGTTCTCAACCTTCCTAATGCTGTGGCCCTTTAATACTCATATGTGGGCATATTTGCATGTGGGCGGACCTGCCTGGAGATGGATAGAGGAGCGGTGTCTCAGTTCCTAAGACAATGGGAAAATATGTGTTTTCCAATGGTCTTAGGTGACCCCTGTGAAAAGGTCGTTCAACTCCCAAAGGGATCATGACCCACAGGTTGAGAACTGCTGCTCTAGAGTAATAAAGTAGTAGTGGTTTTATTTTTAATTGGAGGAGGGATTTTTTTTTTGCAAAAAGTCATAAACAAAAGAGTTTAAAAGTGCTATTATTTCTATTATCATTATCATCATCAATATATTTTTTATTGCAGAAAGATAAGGATAGAGATAGAAATAAAGACAAGAAAAATAATTTAGATGGCTATCTAGGGACTTGATGAATGTAACAAATTACAGTTTCTAGAACCAAATTGTATTAGACCATAATGTCTTAGGCGTCTAAGGCACATTGTTTTAATGAGAGAATGATTAGCTAAATCAGGAATTATTCGCTATGAAAAATAATATATTTTTAAAGCATTCATGATTTTCATTTAAGTTGGAGTAGTAGAAAGAGAAGCATACCAATACCCTCTTGGTATAATTGTGAATTGGTCCTACAAATATGTAAAGCAATCTAGAATTATGGTAAAAAACTAAAATGTCAGTTTTGACTCAGAGATCCCATTACTAGTTATATATCACAAGGAGGACTACTACAGCAGGAAAGTTTCCATTTATACTGAAATATCTACAGGAACACTATTGGCTATTATATAAGGCCTTGAGAGTTCTTTCCCTCTTTTCTCAAGGTATTCAATATGTTGCTCAATGTTTACCTATTTTTCCCTACTTCTGTCCTTATATATACTAAGAGTCTTCAACATCTAGGAAGATATCCCCTTAAACTCCTTAGCCTTCAGATTCCTATATGCCCTTAAATCCTATGACTTACTCTTTCCTTCTGCCTCATTCATACATAAAGGTGAGCATATGATGATGCCAGTGTAATGTAATGTAATGCCAGGGAAGAGTCAGGCACAGTATTTCACCCCTACCTCTCATGAAGTATTATTTCTCCTCCCTTTTCTTCTCTTCTTATTTTTCTTCTTTTCTCTCCATTTTCTTCCTCTTCCTTTTTATCTTCTTCCTCCTCCTCTTCTTGGTTTTGTTCTTGTTCTTCTTGTTCTTTTCTTGTTCTTGTTCCTGTTATTGTTCTTCTTCACTGTAATACATTGCCATTAAACATGAATGTGTAATTTTGGTATATTTACATCACCAGATAAAGGCACCATAAGAAGAACTGTTGTCTGTAAAAGACCATATCATGATAAATACTTTAAAATATAAAGTATATAAGGCCATCAGATTTTGGGAGATTGCTGCAATATTTTTGGCCAACATTCCCAAATGTGTTTCCATTTTACCAATTCGCTTTAAAGTGATGTTCTGGCATTATTAGGCACAAGAAACTATACACGCTCACTACAAAAACTAGTTGGGAGTTGAGGCAAGGAAATAATGGAATCAGATAAGAAAGTTGAATTCTGAGCATAATGGGTTATTGGTTTTCCAATCTGATGTGTGTGTTTGTGTTTGTATAAACTGTTTAGATTAAAATTAATAATTAAATTAATTTAGATTAATAGTATATAAAAACTAGATATGATATATACATTTATACATGCTTGTATATTTCTACATATGCATATAAATGCTGGCTATTACTCAAAAGTGGGAAACATTCACAAGACCAAACCAAATTAATTTTCTTAATCATTGATTTCTTTTTTCTATATCTGTCTTTTCAATAGATACTGTTGGATGGTACTTTGTTCATTTACAAAGATGAAAGCTTGACCCATTATTTCTAGCCATTATTTCTTTCTCTGCTTCAGGGCCAAGAATTTTATAACAAAATTTCAATAAAAAAGAACTCAATTATTCCAACAGAATTTGGTTTGCAGTAAGTGACATAAAGTATATAAGTTTTAAGTGGCTTTCAAAATGCCAAAATTTAGTTCAAAAGGTATTGAAATCTACTTAAGGATGTCAGTAGAACTATCATTACTACTAATGATCTAAATTTAAATAACTATAGTATTTAGACATATATATTATATAGTGCATTTTGACGTCGGGTTCCAGGATATCAGGGCAATTTTCCTTGATAATTTCTTGAAAGAAGCTGTCCTGGTCTTCCTTTCATTTATAGCTTTCAGTTAGTCCAATAATTTTGATATTGTCTCTCATGGATCTATTTTCTAGGTCAGTTGTTCTTCTAATGAGCTGTTTTAAATTTTCTTCCATTTTTTCATTCTTTTGAATTTGTTTGATTCATTCTTGATGTTTCATAGAATCATTAGTTTCCACTTGCTTAATTCTAACTTTTAAAGAGATATTTTCTTCATTTAGCTTTTGTACTTCCTATTCTATTTGGCCAATTCTACTTTTTAAGTAGCTGTTTTCTTTCTTCTGTGGACTTTTTTTCCCTAATTCTCTTGCATCAACCTCATTTCTTTTTCCTATTTTTCATCTACCTCTCTTATATGATTTTAAGCTCCTTTTTGAGCTCTTCCATGGGTTATTTCTGGGCTTGAGACCACTGCCCATTTTTCTTGGTGCTTTGCCCACAGATGTTTTAACATGGGTTTACTCTTCTGAGTTTGTGTCTTGTTCTTCACTGTCAGCATAATAACTTTCTGTGGTCAGATTCTCTTTTTGGTATTTTTAGCTCATCTTTTTTTTTTTTTTTTAACCCTTTTCCTTTCTTTCAAATTTGAGCTCTGCTTCTGGGGTGTAAGGGACACTATGTTAGGCTTCTTGCACCAGGGGCTGCAGGTCCTAGTTGTTTCTCTGGTGCTGTGCTGATGTTTCCCTGAGTGCCATGGGGGACCCTGGTTTCTGGTGGTTTGCTGAGTGGTGAGGTGGGGGTGGCTAGAGTTACTGGATGCTGTAGGAGTCTGGCAGCTTTTCTGGTGCTGAGCTGAGGTCCTAGTGCTAGTGTCTGGCATGTGCTCAGACAGGTGGGGGTGTTTTTACATTTCCTGATACTACTCTGAAGCACTTGGATGTCTGGCCCCTGGAGTCTGCCAGTTTCCCTGACTATGCTGAGGCATGGGTTGGGTCCTGGTCCTGTTTGTCTGCTCCAACACACAGGAGCTCAGGATCTCCCACTGGTTTGCTGAGGTGGGGCTTGGTAGAGGCTTGCTGGGATGCTTCCTGCTTTGGACTATGCTCCCTCTTTACCCTAGTGAGACATGCCTTTCTTGCTAATCTGCCAAGTTTCTTGGGTTAAAAGGAATTTTTACCCCATATTTTTGTTGGTTCTTGTTTTCCAGGATTTGTGTTGAGGTGCTATTATATGGTTGTTTTGGAGATGAATGTGGGAGTGTTATGGTGATTTACTGCTTATTCTGCTATCTTGGCTCCCAGAAGTTTCTTTCTATCTCTTCTTGTCAGGTAGTATGTGATCTTCCAAGTCAATATGTGCCTATAGGTATCCTTTTTTTACGATTTAGTGATCTCCATTTCTATTTGAGTTTGACATCATTGCCCAATTGAAAGAGAGATGATGTACATGTAGGTACTGTACCCCATACCAAATAATTAGAAATTGTATACAAGATTTTGTCAAATAAATATGTGAGCAAAAAAGTAGACTAGGCATATGGTAGAAGTAAGCAATAATCTGTGGACAGGCAATGTGATCTACTGGTATCCTCATGATCTCTGGAGTAAGTAAATATGAACCTTAGGACACTATTTTGTGAACTTATGAGAAAACATAGAAAATGGTCACAGTAAATGGATAGTCATAAAAGGGTTATTATTTTCATTGGAGATCAATAAAACTATTGGTCTATTTGATTATTTGAATGCTCATTTAGTGAAATGGTTTCCAAGATACTTTTCAGTATAGCAAAAGAGTTTTCCTTCACTCTGGAAAAGCTTCTCTGAACCTATTTTTTTTCTAATCAAAGAATTGGGAAGGTTCTAATAATATGTGATTCTGATTCAGAAAGTCCTACAACTGAGCTATTCATGACTCAGAATGACTGAATTCTTATTTAAAATCAATATAGACAAATGAAAACAAAACTAGACACAATTTAAGACTTTTCTGATTATATAATTCTAAATAAGAAATTAAGCTTAAAATTTGAAAATAATTTTAAAATGTTTAACTATTCTATCTCATACTTAGACACTGCTTTGTAACATTCATTATCCATCTTATTTATTTAGACCTCCTATGTTAGAGCATCATTATTCTCCCCATCCTGTGGATACTTATCCCTTTCAATGGTGAAATGGCCCATTTTTAGCCAAACTTCATCTAGCTACAAGTTTAGATATTTTCTTATTCTTACTGCCTCTGTGAAGATAGCCACTATATGCAAAGTTAAAAAAAATTGGTTGAATTCAATAAATTTCTATTCAACAGACTATTATATCTCACAAGATTTTTCTTTTCTCTTATTTATGTCCTAAATGATGCTTTCCTTTGCATAGAAAAAGTCTATAATTTCTAAAAAAAAAATTCATTTATTAAAACTGTTAGAAGAATCTAAGCATGTAATGGTGTATCCTTTTCTAGAATCTTCCAATTGTGTGTGAGAGGAATATAACATTTTTCCAAGAATTAAAAAAAAATAGTTTATAACCTTTTCTCTTGATTATATTTGCATTTACTCTCTGGGGGTACTGGCACATCATTTCCTGATGTAATTGGAGAGATCTAGTATTCTGTGTGCCATAGGGTACAGACTGAATTCTCCTGGAATGCTCAGCACTGTGCCAGGGGCTTTGACTAACTCTGGTAGTTTCTTATTTGTACCTTTCACAAAGAAAAGCAAAACAAACCATGTTTGTTTGATGGAGCAAAACAACAATAGCTGGAGTGTAAAAGCGGCACTTGATATTGATTCATGAAGAACAAATAACTTAGAACATTTTAGCACTGAAAGGGATCTTAGAGATCTTATTTGGTCACTCAACACTGCCCCCCCTCCCTGTTTTGGAGAGCAGGCAGATGGTTGCCTGTGCAACTGATGTTATTGCTTCACTAGGGCCAGGGAGGTTTTTTATCTTTGCTGGCACATGTTTCTGTTTAGCTGAATACATTTCCATACTCTCACCGCCCTGCCAGGATGTACCCTGAAAAGTTTGGGCGCCTGTGTAAGAATTTCCTAACAGAATGACTATCATTTCTTTTGTGGCTTATTTCATCAATATACACTTGTTTTTATGACTTTTTCTTCACCCTTATAAGTTTTACACCTTTGCTTGAAATTTGAGACATGAGCAATTAACTCCTGCTTCTTACCAATAATGCAGCTGCAAACATTTAATGTTTGCAGCTGATTTCTGATATTGTTGCCTGAAGTGTTCTTCATAAAAGCTTAGGTTAGGTGTTCACTGTTCAGTAACCAAATACATTACCCTCAAATGATTGCCTTAAGTTGTGTCAAGAATATTCCCTCATTAGAATTCATCACCATTTCTGCAATAAGGAAGTGTGTCCTTGTCTTTATGTATGTAAAGGAATACTATGCTGCAATAGGGGTGAGATGGGATACTGAAAAGAAAATGGAAGGGCAGATGTGGGGTAGCCCAGTGTGTGTATTCTCTGATTCTCTTTAAGGATAATTATTTAAATCTTCTTAGTCCAGATGGTGGGGGAAGGAGGTAGTAGTGTTGATTCAAAGAGGATGATTCAGGTTTCCTTTATGTTCCCCTGGGTGCCAACAAGATACCAGACATGTTCAAACCAGTGCATTGCATATTTTTCTGAGTTAAATCTGTCATATGCACTGATAAACTATGTGGTTATTGGCACAGATAGGAATAAAACTCAATCCCACTGACAGATGTCAGGGCTGAGGAGAATGCCTTAAAAGTCAAAGTCAACCTTTGGTTCAATTGAATTCCTCTGGGATAGATTCTAGTGAATAGCTTGACATTTATGACAAGAGATTCTAAAGTGAAAGAACAGGTCTGCTAATGATTCTATACTAATTTTTATTTTCAAAAGTATTCATGATGTTAAAATTAGTTCCACCTGCCTTGTAGTACTTTTGCAGGCTCTTTACAATATTTTTCTATTGCTTAATGCAGCACCAAGGGTGTTATGTTTTTAGTATGTAGGATCTAGAGTTGGACACCTATATACAATTCCAATTATGCACTTGTCAGAATCATTAAAAATTATTTGTTTGGACTTTTAAAAAATAATTAAATTAACAATGAGGGTAATTATGGGTTTCTTATAAAGATGTTGCTTAATTAGGTCAACTTTTTTTAATATTAAAATCATAATTATATTCAAATACTGAAATCAATCTGTGATCCCATCAAATTGATTTTTCCCCCCTCAAATGATGCTGATTACAATCTATCCATGCCTATCCATCCTGTGTAACTTGTCCATATCTTTCCATAAGTCTGCTACTAATGGTTCACTTCATGTACTGGGTGCCTTCCACATTTTCATCTGGTTTGACAGCAAAGTTTAAATTTAACAATTTAAAACTTTAATGTGTAGATAAGTAGAGATATTTTATTTCAGGTATAGCAAACTAAAATCACCTAATATCAACAGGAGGAAAGTTGGGGTTCCTATAGAGATAATCCTGAAATTCATTTGAATCCCACATTTATCCTATATCTCCACCCTTATTTTGCTCCTTTAAATGCTTGGAGTTCCCCAAGGTCCCCTGCCAGGAGGAAATTTGATGTGGGGTTACTAGAAAGGCAATTATTTTCCTATCTGACCTTCATTATGCAATTAAATCATTACTACATTCCTCTTTTGCTTTCAGAAGTCTAATTGCTCAGGAACTCCTACTACTTGTCTATGTTTCTCCTATTCTGGGGTATCATGACTGTGTGTGTATGTAGATTTACAATATGCCTTTGCCACTCTTTTCTCCAACAGCGTCCCAGCCCTTGGATCCTGGGAATTATCAATTCACCTTCTAAAAGCTGAGCTTCAGGAACTCCTGTCTTTTAGCTGCCCAGGCTGCCATCTCTTGGCATGAGCAGTTATGACACTGTCTGTCTAAATCACTGACTAGCTAGGACACTGCCTCTCTCAGTATCAGGAGACTGATACTCTGTAATGGTAAAGGAATTTGAAGACCTTCCCTGCCCCTTAATAGGCCTTGGGAATTTGAAGATATTCCAAGCTCCTTAATGGACCTCACCTGGAGCCCAACAAGAGAAGCTTGCTTATGGGAGGCTTGTTTTTCAGGAAGACCCACGCACTTTGTTACTTTGTAATTAGGCAGTGGGTCATGAAGTTTGTGATGTTCTCTGACCATGGAGAAGGCTATATTTATGTCTTGAGGTGAGATTTAGCTTTGGGGCTCACTTATGGGAAGAGTTCTGTGATTTGACCGGATGAGATTCTGGGCAGCTGTTGAGCCCTTTGACTTTGGAAACCCATATGTTGGTGCTTCTCTCTCTGGTAACTGACACTGTATGTATGTAATGGATAGATAGCTAGAAACTCTGTCTGTTGGTCTGTCAAGTTGTGTTATTTTCTCTTGTAATTTCTGTTTGTATTTTCTGAAGTTCAGGGTGCTGACTTTCCCCCCTGAACTAAGAGATTAAAGTAAGATTGTTAACCCCTTTTGAGTTGCTTTCCCTTAGAAAAGCAGATGAAAGAATCTGTGCTAGCAACCGTCCTAGGTATGCTAGGGTACTTGCTGTTATGTACTCCGAGTTCAAAAATATCCTACTGGGATTTTCTTTTTCCAATTTCCTTTGCCTGGCCCAATATAGTAATTCGAATAACTCTAGGTTGGGAAAGGCCTGATATCTGTGTGGACTTTCCCAGTCCTAAGACCCCAATGCCTCTTTTTGGTCTGTCCCCTAAAAAGAGCCAGTTCTGCCATGAAGGTTTCATTTTAGTTGTTTTAATACTTTGTACTAGAGCACAAGTTCCAATCCATAACAGTCAAAGCCCATCAATTCATTTACAATAGATGAGATATAAGCAGATGTCCTCATACTCAATTACGGTATCCCTGGGTATCCCTGAGTAGATGCCTTCCAATCTCTAATGGAGGCTATAAATTTGAATATCCATACTCTTTATAGAAACTTCAGGTTTGCACAAAGTCCCAAATCAAGGCGCACTATGCTATTGAAGAGGTAGGGGCAGGGGGTGGATTTCTAGGAAACCCTTTGAGGTACTTAGTCTGAAACAAATTACTGGACTCAAGCTATCTTTTGGCAGAGTTATAAAGTTTAATGTTATGCTTTGCAGTGGGCAGGAGAAGATTAAGGGGACCTGCAAAGTGCAGGGGTTAGAGACACAGTTTTTATAGTGATAAAGCTGTCAGTCAAAGGTTGATTATGCTAACTAGGTGGGTAAGGGAGGAGTTAGGGAGGAGTTTGGGAGGAGTTTAGGAGTGATCAGTGCTTAAAGGGACATGCATTTTTTGTAGCAACTGCGCAGGCATATTGCCCATAATTCACTGGGACATCCTCTTTGGGGGGGAGGGAATGAAGAGGTGTGTTTTTTGCCTTGACACATCCCTAGGTTACTTTTGGTCAAGGAAGGATGAGATAGGTCCAGTCTGTTACTCATCTTTGACAATCTGACTGTTGGAAGGATAGGTTTCATTGTTTCAAGTTTGGAAGCTAGACTGATTAGAGATTCAGGAGGTACCAAATTGGGAGGGAATTATCTCTTCTGATAATGTTGTTCAAGATTCTTGAGTGTAGCTGGCAGCTTACAACAAAGGAGGTATGCCTTTCTCTAAACTAAGGGTTTTGAATGTTTGGGTGATGTATTCATAGGTATAGCTAAACAATTAATGAACTGTACCTAGGCAGACTGCTGGCTCAGGGAAAGGACTTTTAGGCTGGAGGCAGGGGAGAGGCAGAGTTAATGCCTTTATGGCTGGGGAAAGTGTGCTTTTACAACTTGGCTCATTACAAACTGATGTTACAGAGAAACCCGAACACAAAAATATGATTTTTACAAACTGAGGTTACAAACAAAAGCATCCCAGACCCCATCACTATGAGCTCATTGAGTTGATCAAGGAAATTTACTGATTAATCTCCTACACATATTTTTAATGTTCTGTGGAAATTAGACTTGATTAAATGCTTCCTATTTGACCTATGTTTCATAGGTAGCATAGTGGAATGAATGAGGGCCTGGTTTAGAAGTAAAGAAAACCTGGATTTAATGATTAACTCAAAAATCTTTGAGTCTCAGTATCCTGGGATAATACTACTTTTTAGATTTACTTCAGAGTTTTTATCAGAATCAGATAAAAATATATGTATGTATACATGCATATTAGTCAGCTAGATGGCTTAGTGGATCAAGCACTGGATCTGGAATCAGAAAGACTTGAGTTCAAATGCAGACTCAAAAACTTACTAGCTGTGTGACCTCGGGTAAGTCATTTAACCTCTATTTGCTTAGAAGCAACTGGATGGCTCAGTGGATAAAATGCTGGGTCTAGAGTCAGCAAGACCAGAGTTCAAATCTGGCCTTAGACACATATAAGCTTTGTGACTCTGGGCAAATCACTTTGCCTCTATTTGCCTTAATCTACTAGAGAAAGGAATGGCAAACCATTCCAGTATCTATGCCAAGTCCGTGTGGGGTCATGAAGAGTAGGACATGACTAAAATGACTGAACAATACCAACAATACGTAAATAAACATATAGCACCAAAATGTCAGCTATTATTAATGTGGATCAATAAATTCATCTGAAAGCATATCTTCTAAATACTGGCAAATTCATAAACTTATTACACAGTTTATTGTGAAGTTTCTACTTCCTAATTGCATATGGATGTTACTTTATGACATTATATTGCTCAAAACTTTAATTTTATTTTTCTAATTGTATTTCTAAATTTTTTTGGAGCACAAATTTAGAGACAGAAGGGACTTTAAAGGTTATGCAATCTACAACTCTCATTTTACAAGTGAGAAAACTGAGGAGTAGAGTGCTTAAATGACTTGTCCAAAGTCATATAGGTAATTATCAATGGTAAAGTCAGGATAAGAACAGGTCCTGTGACTTCAAATACAGATCTTTCCATTAATAGATACAAAGCCTACAATATATAGTGATGTACTAGTGGGGAAAAAAGATTTCTGTATTTTTGGTCTTAAACCATATTAACAGATTTGTCTATTCTATTCTCTCTCTCTCTCTCTCTCTCTCTCTCTCTCTCTCTCTCTCTCTTTCTCTCTTTCTCTCTCTCTCTCCCGCCCTCCCTCCTGCTTCTAGATGACTTACCATTTCTCCACAGAAATTTGTTAGAATTTTGTGTATTGAAGAATATTTGTGCATTATATGAGCACATTATTTGTTTTTCCATGGATTCTAAAGGTATTAACATTTTGATGTGTAGGTAGCAGCAGATCAAAAGTACTGGACTGGATTGTTGCTCTTAAATTCTTGTACCTTTTTAGTTTTATGATTATGGCAATCATCTACTTATCTAGCTACTGTTCAGATCTTTGCTTCAAAGGTTCATTAATACAGCCTATATTCCTCTGAACAAAAGAACAAAAAAGTATATAACATGCCTTATGCAGCAACAAACAATCCTATTGACTCATAGTCCCTAACTTGAGGATCATGAGACAACCAATAAGCTTAGTGTCTGTTGCCACTTAAAGACAGTTATATTCTTAAAGAATAATGTTCTGGGTGTTGAGAAGAAGAATCAGACACCTGTTCACAAAAATATGTAGGTACCTCCAAGGTGAATTTTGCTTTGAATTTAATTCCTTTCTGTCATACTGATATGGGACCTTTCCCCATCATATCTTTGTTCATTACTAACCTAAATATTGGTATTAATCTTTGCTTCTGATCCAGAACAACCTTTTTCCTCTGGCCTCTCAGCTGAGTATCACACATTCCCAGCCAATGATCATTATACATGATTCTATATAGCCAACCTGATATTTTGGGGCAGAGCATTCAATCCGTTATATCATACTGTGTTTTCTTGCTCCATTCCTCAGGAGTATTTAGTCTGGTCAATCGAAGGGAGGCCTCAGAGTTCTTTCACACTGCCAATTAAGACCAATAAGAACAATTAAATTAAATGATCAATTTCTTGTCTTCTTATTCCAGGGAAGAAAAAGAAAATAAAATTATTCCTTGATTTCCTTTTCTCAGTAGTAAAGTCTTTTGCTAATTTTGCTAAGGAGTCCTAAATCAACTAGTAATGTGACATTTTTGCTATACCACCAAAAGATCTGCTCAAGTCAATTTATTTTTTCCAGTGAACAATTAATTCAAACTTGGACTCAGAAGGAAAAATAAAATACCTTTTTTCTCTCCTCTCCTCTTCTTTCTCTTCTTCTTCTTCTTCTTCTTCTTCTTCTTCTTCTTCTTCTTCTTCTTCTTCTTCTCTCACTTTCTCTGTCTCTCTCTGTCTCTGTCTTTCTCTTCATTATTATTCAACATGCATTTGTTATGTACGTATTATAAGCCAGCCACTATGCTGAGTGCTGGAATGCAAATACAAGATTCTTTACCTAAAGAAGTTTAAATGTAATGGAAGAGAAAATACAAAAATAACTAACTATATACAAATCACATACATAGTAAAATCAAAGAGAATTTTGAGGGAAGGTACTAATGTCATCAGAGACTTGAAATGACCTGAAGAAGACAGGGTTTTTACTGAGTCATAAAAGAAGTCAGAGAGTTTAGGAGGGACAAAGAGTATTGAAGGTATAATGGAAAGCCATTGGAAAGACATAGAATTGGGAGATGGAAAATCATTGTGAGAAATAGCTGGTCCTTTTTGTGGAGGGAGACTTGAATGGCATTTGTCATAACATACTAGATTGAGATATGGAAAGGATCTTGAAATATTCTATTATCTAATCATATTCATTTTACAGACAAGAAAATAGAGTCAACGTTGTTTGCTTTTGTCATGTCATAATGAAGAAAAATTAATCATTTGGCAGAATTGATGTTTTCATTTTTCTATTGCTTGCTTTAATAATGTTTATGCAGATAGTTTAGTTAGAATCAGTACTTAAACTGTGGCACACAAATGTCTTAGTATCTTTTTTTCCAAATAAGTTTAATTAATGACTTGCATTAACATCATAGTTATTTCTGGATAGACCATTCCTGGACACCCAACTTTTTAGCCCAGAACTGAACTATTCCTCTCAATAAAGAAGAGCGGTTGAGCAATATAGTGACTGCATTTTTATATGTATATATCTTTCTGCCCCCATAGTTTCCTTTCTCTCTGCTGAGAACAGCAATGGGTAAGATCTTGCCATCATAGTTTCCTACCTCTTTTCTGAGAAGAAGGTGAGTTCCATTTTCTATTGCCTGGAATTATTATTGATTTTTCCATTTTTTAAATTGACTTCATTTTAGTGATCTTTTCATTTACATTGTAGCCATTGCAAGACTGTAATTTCTAAGGGATTATTGCTCTGCTGACAGAAATTTATTAGAGAGTGATGAATAAAACATTGCATACTTTTTAAAAAAACTTTGATACTCATGAATACATAGGCAAATCTAATTCCTGCATAGAAATACAAAATATACTTGTTCCAGTTATACTTTTTCTTCATATCCTTAACAAAAAAGAATTAGTACTATTGAAATAGAGAAGACAGACTCAATATAGTAGGTAATAGAAATAAAGCTGTTAATATTATGAAACAATGCTAATAAGTAACGCTAATAACACCAAGATAAGTGTAGCACTAGTGCATAAGCAAATATATGAGAATAACAAAGTAAAAACTCTAAAAACAGAAAACAATGAAATAATAAACACATATCATAACATTTTATTGCATACATTGCATGCATAAGCATTAGTGTTATTTAGTGACACGTGTAACTTCTTTTTTTAATTCTCTTGCACCATCATAAGTTTTGTTAGATGCTTCTAAATCTTTTATGATTTGTTCATCTTCCTGGTTCTATACCTGAACTAGTTGATGATATAGATGCCATGTCAGAGTCCTCACATACAAATATACAAATCCCATTTTTTATTTTAGGGAAACTGTTTTACCATTATCGTCATGATCATCAATATTGCTATTACCTCATTTTAAACAATTCAATTGTTATTTTATTTTATCTTATTTTTCTTTTTCATTACAACAGTAATCAGGAAACACAACCATTCTCTTTTTCAAATCTGAATTTGTACATGGTCTAGACTAATGATCAGCATTTTCAAGCATTTTTCTGTACCCTAGTGGTCTTAATGGTTGAATCTCTAGGCAAAACAAAAAGAAGCTGCCTTTAGATTCAATCCTGTTCCTCATCTGACCTGTTCAGTTCCAAGCAGGGTCAGTGATTAAAATGTAGAATATCTTATTCATCTTATGAGTTATTATCTGACTCTCATAATCTTTCTACAACTGGGAAGTAATGTATTATTCTTAATATCTATTTATCTGACTGTACAACTTTTTATTCTGATTCATCATTGGGTCTAATTCTCTCCTCTGAACATGTATCTATATATGTGCATGCATATTTCAATGCTTCAGGAAGCAGTTATTTTGTCATTGTCTCTTGAATCTGTGAGTTACCTTTGAAAGGCTCTTGCTACTTCCAGGACTATTTTATCAATAGGCAAGATGATGATTCCACCAATTATTTGGCTTGGAGTGACTTGCACTGGTTTTCTGTAGTGTATATTTCCTGAACATCAAGATGAATACTGTTTTACCATTCTGAATTCTTGACAATGAAATTGAGCACCATACCTTCAGTTGTTCCTATAAGATCTATCTCTTCTGAGATAATGTCAGTTCAAGTTGGTTGGCTTCTTTCAGCTGAACTATGATCAAGAAATGTAATGGTTATAACTTCTGGCATTCTTCATCTTATGAGATTCCAATGCTTAAGTCAATGGATATCAATCAAACATTTAATTATCAGATCTTTATTAAGCATTAATTCTATGGAAAATGGTATGTTAGGTTATGAGGATACAAAGAAATAGAAAAAAACAACAAAAACAAAGGCCCTTGCTTTAAATTTATACGTTAATGGAAAAAAGATTCCTTGTACATAAATATTGTAGTCTGTTAGTATGTTACTACATTGTAATATTCCAAATTTTGCCATTGTCCCAGTATTTTCCTGCTTCTTGGCTTATATTACATCTCATATTCCTTTAGCTCTCACTTTCAGTTATTCAAGAACTGAGGAACAGAATTAGATCAGCAAAAGAAAGTTCACATGCTGCTGACGTATTATCTGATGGAAGTCCCAAGCTCTTAGTTTCACTTTCATTAGACTTGAGCCCAAATTCTGTGTAGCACAGTTAATTTTTTTTTCTTTCCTCTTGGTATCACCAAAACTTTTGTTTCACCTAGATTTTGGGACAAAGTGTCTGTAAACACATTAGTCTTCTCTGGCGACTCATCAATAATATATACCATCCAACTTGGAATTGATCAAAATATGACTGAATAGAATTAGTATCTATCCTTTCTTTAAAATCAGTTTAATAATCTTTGAATTCATAAATGTGTGAGTGTCTTCTGATAAACAACATCTAATTTAGCATTCATCAAAACATGTCAGAGCCTGTCCATTTTGTAATTCAGCTCCATTTAAATAGATTCTTAATTTTCAGTGACAATAGAAATTCTGATTTGAGTATGGGAAAATGAATTTTGTTTATCCTAGGTAATCTACTGGTAAATGCACTCAGTTTCTGATGGTCATCATTCTATTTGTATGGCTGCTCAGATTATTATAGGCCTACACTTGTACATCTATGAATCAGCTGGCCACATCTTCAAAAGCCTGTTCACATCTGTTAGTTGTGTGTGTGTGTGTGTGTGTGTGTGTGTGTTTGTGTGTGAATGATCAGAATTTGCCACTTGTTTTTCCTACTGCCTTTCTGCTAGGTTCCAGGGCAGATCACAAGCCTACACAGATAAGTCAGAAATGGGTACCCTAATGATGTCCCTAATTTCATTCACTTTTTATATGTTCAAATTTTTTACAAGATTTTCCAAAGGTTTTGACTTCACAAATATCAAATAGGAAACCAGATTTAAGTTTCTCAGATCATGATAATGTCATTGTTGTTGTTGTTGTTGATGTTATAATATTGTCATTGTTTACTTCTAGAATGAGCTCATATGCAACTATTATAAATACATATATCTGTATTTATGTATGTATGTACGTATGCATGTATATGTTTGTATCCCCCTCCAAATTACCTATAGAAACAATTTTAACATTTGTTTATTTTTAAATTTTGAGTCCCAAATACTATCCTTTCCTCTGCCCCTCCTTTCCTCATCCCTCCCTGAGACAGTAAGCAATCAGATATAGGTTATACATGTGCAATCCTGTAAAACATTTCCATATTAGTCATTTTGTTCAAAAAGACTCAAAAGAGAAAGAATGAAAAAATATCATGCTTCACTCTATATTCAAACAAGATCTCTTCCTTCTCTGGAGGCAGATAGTATGCTTTACCATTAGTTCTTATGGTTTCTCTTGGGTCATTGTATTGCTGAATATACTTAAGTCCTTCACGGTCATTGAACAGTATTGCTGTCACTGTTTACAACATTCTCTTGGTTCTGTTTGCTTCACTTTGCTTGTGTTATAGCAATTCTTTCCAAGATTTTCTTAAATCTACTTACTTGCCTTTTATTATAGTCTGTTAATATTTTATTGTAATCATATATCACAGTTTGTATAACCATTCCCCAATTGATGGCATCCCTCAGTTTCTAATTCTTAGGCACCATAAAAAGAGCTGTGATATAAATATTTTTATGTAAATAGGTCTTCCTCCCCACTCCCAGCTTGCTGTATCAAGAGGTATGCATAGTTTTATAGCCTTTTGGGCATAGTTCCAAATTGCTTTCCAGAACGGTTAAGTCAATTCACACCTCCACCAAAAATGCATGTGTTCCAATTCTGCCAAATCCCATCCAAAATCTAACATTTTCTTTTTTTTTGGTCATGTTACCAATCTGACAGGTACGAGATGGTACATCATAATTTTTAACTTGGATTTCTGTAATCAACACTGATTTAGGGCTTTTCTTTTCATATGACTACAGATAGCTTTAATTTATTCATCCGAAAACTGCCCGTTCACATACTCTGACCATTCATCAGTTAGGGAATGACTTGCATTTTTAAAAATAAATTTTACTCAGCCCTCTGTATATTTTAGAAATGAGGCCATCAGATCTCCTTGTTGCAAAATTCACCTCCCCCCAGCTTTCTGCTTGCCTTAAGATTTTGCTTTCATTGATACAGTTTGTGCAATATCTTCTGTATTTTATATGATAAAATTACCTATTCCACATTTTGTAATGTTCTCTATATTTTCTTTAGTCCTAAATTCTTCCATTACCCATAGAGAGGACAGGTAGACTATTCCTTGTTCTCCCAATTTGCTTATTATGTCACCATTATTTTGAACTTACATTGATATAAAGTGTGAGATATTGGTCACTCTATACTTATTTTCTAGTATACTCTTTTCCAGTTTTCCCAGCAGTTTTTGTCAAATAATGAGTTTTCATACCAAAAGCTTGGATCTTTGGGTTTATCACATATTAGATTACTATGGTCATTTAGCATAATGTAATTTGTATCTAATCTATTCCACTGACCTACCACTTTATTAGTTTTGATGATTGTTGCTTAATAATGCAGTTTGGGATCTGGTACAGCTAGACTACCTTCCTTCACATTTTTTTTTTCACTGATTCCCTTTATATCCTTGACTTTTTGTTCTACCGGATGGATCTTGTTATTACTTTTTCTAGCTCTATGAAAGGATTTTTGGTAGTTTGATTAGTAGGATACTGAACAAATAGATTAATTTAAGTAAATTTATCATTTTTATTATATTGACTTGGCCTGCCAATAAGCAATTAATATTTTTCCAATTGTTTAGATCTGACTTTGTGTGAAAAGGGTTTTGTAGTTGTGTTCATATAGTTTCTGGGTTTGTCTTGTCAGGTAGACTTCAAAGTATTTTATATTGTCCATAGATATTTTAAATGGAATTTCTCTTTCTATCTCTTGTTGCTAGAAGCTCATGTGTGACTTAATAATTTATAGAGTGTATAAATGAATACATGTATATGTGCACACATGTTTCAATATTTCAAGGATCTATTGTTTTATAATTGAAAAAAATTCTCCCACCAACACATAACACAGTTCTTTCATTACTTAGAAGATCATCTTACAGAGGTTCTGTGGTGAAAATATTCATTAAACTTTGGCCATTAAGCATGTCGGCACTTACAGGAGGTTAGGGGTTTGGTGTTGGTTTCAGGTTAGAGGGAAAAACTGAAGATCTGAGGCAAGAGGCACCATTCCCCATACCCCAGGGCTAGAGGTGACTACAGATAAATAAGCTATCACCACAAAAAAAAATGCACAAGCAAAGGAAAAAGAATCCAACCTTAGAAACCTATTATGGGAATAGAGATGACTGAGGTTCATCTTCAGAGGAGGAAACTGAAGTAAAGAAACGAGAAAAGAGTAGCACCAAATGGTCAGTTGCCGAAAAAGAATTTATAAAGACCTTAAAAAAGACTTTAAAAATGAAATGACAGAGATGGAGGAAAAACTAAAAAAGAAAATAAGAGTAATCTAATAAAAACATGAAAGGTATCAAAGGGAATTCAACTAACTAGAAAAGGAAATCCAGAATCTTAAGGAAGAAAATGACACCTTGAAAATTAGAATGGGGAAAGTGAAGCCTGTAAAATTACAAGAGATCAAGAAA
>CM053586.1:116426946-116454129 GCA_028646515.1 Pseudochirops corinnae | reverse complement strand
CAATCACAAAGCTACAAGGCACTGGCATTCCTGAAAAACAAGCCTGGCGCCACAGGCTCTACATGACCACATTCAGCCTATTAGGGAACAGAGTATGCTTTCAAATATCCAAGGGTCCTCAGAGTCACGTAGCCACTTTAGCAAAGGGCCTAGAAGCAGGGAAGATCTTCAGATTCCCATAACAAATAGCAAGGTAATTCCATGGAAATGCTTTTACCTAGATAAAAGCAAATCATTTCACAAAGTTTTCCATATTGTCCTTTTGAACAAAATGAAAAGATGTGGATGAAGTAATAGCAATGTTAAGTAGATTTGGGACTGGTTAAGTGATATGACTCCAAAAGGTAAATAATGGGTCAATATCAATATATAAAGAGGGCTCTATTTTATATTCCCAAAGATTTGTCCATTGTCTTTCTGCCTCATAACATTTGTATCAATGCCTCATATGAAGGTACAGACATCGTGCTTGCTGAATTTTCAAAGAGCACAAAAATAGGACAAACACATCAAACACACACAACATATGTGAGCATGATATAGAAGCATCTAGGCTGCAAAATACCTCAGTAAGTTAGAATAATGCACTAAATATTTTTTAAGTACAATATGAGAGAGAGATTTCTAAATGGTAGCTCATCTAAAAAAAAAAAGAGATCTGCAATATTTAATGGAATGAAAGCCCAAAATGTGTAATCAATGAGTTCTGCTATCCTAGGCTACATTAAGAGTGGAAAAGAGACCAGAAAGAGATAGAATATATTTCCAATGTATTCTGTCCTGAGCAGATCTAATAAGGAGTACTGGGTTCAGTATGTCAGAAAACAAGCTGAAATATGACCAGGAGAGTAATGAAACTTGGAGGAAAGCTTGAGGGAGATGAGTATGCTTAGCCTGATCATGAAAAGATAGTATTGAGAGTGATGGAGGATCAGTGGCAGCAATGAATCCTTTATTCAAGATTTTGAAAGATTATAATTTGGTGGTGATACTAGACTAATTGTATTTGTCTCCAAAAAGAATAACTATCATGAGTGAGTACTAGTTGTGGTGAGGAAAATTTCATCTTAACTTAAGCAAAGATTCCTATAGAAACATACTAAAATCACTCCCTTCTCCCTTAGTAATATTTTTTAAAAGTACTTTTCCTCAGTATCCTAGTTAGAGGTTTTTAGACTAATCTGAGAGAGAAACTTTGGTAGTTTTTCTTTAACTACAAATGCTAAAATGATGGCCTGTACTGAGATATTTTTACATCATTTTTATTAAAGATCTATCCAACTTTTAATACACTCTAGGATCATCTGTCCAGATCAGCACAGGAAGCACTCCTCCCTGAAGTGATTAGGATAATCTTTAGACTAGAAGAAAGAAAAAAAAATTCATTGATTTCTTTGCAGAATCTCTTGAGCTCATCTTTTGCCAGGTGCAAAGGAAATCCTTAGAATGGTAAGATAGGAATTGAATAGTTTTATAAAAGAAGTTCTCTAGAATAGTTAAGTTACTATTATTCTGAAATTGTTCCTTAAATTCTGAACTGTAGCTCAGTTTTTACTAAAAAGATACAATGGATAAATTATTATACCTGGAATTAGGAAGATCTGAGTTCAAATGTGATCTTAGAAACGGGTAAGACTCTGGTCAAGTAACTTAACCTTTCTTTGTCTCATATTCCTAATTTTTAAAATGAGGATAATAACAACATCTACCTCCCCCCCCACCCAGATTGTTAGGAGTATAAAGTGAGATAATATTTCTAAAGAAATTTGCAAACCTTAAAGAGCTGGTCTTATTATTATTTGAGAGTATTATACAGTATAAGTAAAAATATGCCTTTTACTAGAAAGATTTTCAAAAGCATGGCAAAACATTGTCCAACTTTTTGCCTCTCTCTAAGTAGAAATGCTTATAATTAGTTTAATCTGAATTATTTTTTTTTCTGGAAGGTTTGCTCATAAAATACTAAGCAGAAATTTTTCTTCTATACTTTCTAACAATTGAGCAATAGCAGCAAGAGATTGGATGATATGAGAGGAAATGTGTCCACTCTAAGCAAAGGCAGACTAAAAGCAAAGACAGAATGAATGAACACTTGTCAGAAATGCTGTAGAGAGTATTTTTGTTCAGGTAAGGGTTGAAATAATTGGCTTCTGTTGTATCTTCACTCTCTGAGACCCCTGTGCCGCTAGCTTCTAACTTCTGGACCCAAGTTAAGATCCTTTTTCTTTTATATTTTCTCCTTAAAACATTTCATCCACCTTTTTTAAAGGAATTCTTTGTTTTACCTGACAATTTTGAAAAGAGATAGGGATTCCTTCAGGCCATTCATTTTCTCCCCTGATAAATAGGACAACCGGCATTTTTCACATACTTAGGTGTTATTTGATATAGGTGAATCTTAAATCATCAGTTTCTTACTTCTTATAGCTAAAAGAGAAAACTACCCCCTTTATTATGACTGTTTGCTGTATTGCTGTAGATCCTGAGGAATGTTTTATTTTATCTGATTACTTATCACCTCCTCTCAGACATAGAAGTAAAGGCCCAGAATGGCTTTTGCACATAGACACATGAAAGCAAGAGTATATCTAGTCATAAGAAAATGTCATTACCCCTGGGCTTAGTTTTGTTCTGGAATTTTACTCCTCCCACCCATCTAAATGAGAAATTGGAAGAATTTGGGGGGGTGAAGAACGTAGAGACTTAAAACTTTTAGAGCAGCAGTTCTCAACCTTCCTAATGCCATGACCCTTTAATACAGTTCCACATGTTGTGGTGACCTCCAATCATAAAATTATTTTCATTGCTACTTAATAGCTGTAATTTTACTACTGTTATGAATCATAATGTAAATATCTGATATGCAGGATGTATTTTCATTGTTACAAATTGAACATAACCCACAGGTTGAGAACCGCTGCTTTAGAGCTTTTTGCATTTTATTAGGAAGGCAGTGGCTGTTGACCAAATAAATTCCAAGCATTAGAAATCCAACAGAAAGACAAAAGAGAATTTCATAATAAAATTTCTTACAAAGCCATGGCACTGACAAACAGGAAATACAATTGGAAAAATAGAAATAAGCTCAAAAGCAATAACTTGCCAGCTATGACTATGTTGCAAGGAGCTTGGCACCTAAGGGAAAGAATCTCCTCCTGGAGATTATAGCCTACCACATTCAAGTCTAAAAGAATAAATGGATCACTAATATTTATGAGGAAAATACATATCTGGAAAAGCATTTCATCCCTAAGCCCCAAGTCAAAGGAAGAATTTATCCTTTGGTCTAATGGGATATGATAAGGTTTCTTCTGTTTTCTCTAAAAGGTCTATAATAAAGGAAGTTTGGGGGGTTAAAATGAAATATGGTAAATCCCACTGCTCTGATCAGAAAGTGAAAGTACCATAACTATTTCCCTATCACACAGATATACAAAAACTAGGAGTGTAGGTAGTCAGATGAAAATGTCATTACCCCCATCCTTAGTTTTGGACTAAATTTTGAACTCCAACTAAAGGCAAAAGCTGGAAATAAAGAACAGTGCTGCAACCCAGTTATAAAATACTACTTAAAATAATAAGATGTGATGGAAAACATAAACTATCAGGACCAAACCAACAGAAACCATGGAACCAGTGAGCAATGCCCAGCAATAGATGATTGAGAATGAGAAATTCCATACATCTGATATCACATATCTAAAGCAGTGGTTCTCAACCTTCCTAATGCCGCGACCCTTTAATACTCATATGTGGGTGTATCTGAATGTGGGCAGACCCACCTGGAGATGGATAGAGGAGCAGTGTCTTGGTTCCTAAGACCATAGGAAATATGTGTTTTCTAACAGTCTTAGGCGACCCCTGTGACGCCTATGAAAGGGTCGTTTGACCCCCAAAAGGGTCACAACCTACAGGTTGAGAACCACTGATCTAAAGTATCTAATAAGAGACAGTATGTTTCACACTGAGTGGGTCTGGGGGAAGGGTGACTAGTGACTGGACTGGTAGAAATAATATTACATGTCTGCATGACATATGGGTGCTATAGTATCAGAAATTAAGCTGTTTCTTCCTACGCATTCCCTCTTAGATCACAGTCTTGTTGTGGGAGAGAGGACTGTATAGTTCAATAAAACTAGGAGCTGTGACGTGCAGGACTACCAAAGATGGACAGGTCATATTAAAGAGTTCTGTCAAAAGGTGATCCACCGAAGAAGGAAATGCCAAGCCACGCCAGAGTCTTTGCCAAGAAAATATCATGGACAGTATTAAAATGATAAAAGATATGACATCAGAACATAAGCTCCTCAGATCTAAAGGTATCTAGTCTAGCCTACTACTAGAGAAGAGCAGAGGACAACTGCAAGTAGTTCCAATACTAATAAAGCAATTGGACCAAAGTCATGATCAGTTTTCAGGTGAAGTAATCAAAGCTATCTATGCCCATATGAAAAAAAAATGCTCTCACTATTGATTGGAGAAGTGTAAATTAAAACAATTATTAGGTACTACCACATACTTATTAGATTGGGTAATAGTACAGCAAAGGAAAATGACAAACATTGGAGTGGATGTGGGAAAAATCAGACTTTAATGCACTGTTCATGGAATTGTGAATTGATTCAACATTCTGTAGAGCAATTTGGAACTAAGTCTAAAGGGGTATAAAACCATTCATACCCTTTGACCTAGCAATACCCCTACTAGGTCTGTATTCCAAAAGAGATTTTTTAAAAATCCTAAATAAAAACAACAACAACAAAAAAGGACCTATATGTACAAAAATATTAATAGAAGCTCCAGATTTCTAGACCCTCTTTTTTTTATCATTGCTTTCATGTAGTCCAATAATTTTGAAGTAATCTCCCCTGGATCTCTTTTCCAGGGTAGTTGTTTTTCCAATGAGATATTTCATATTGGCTTCTATTTTCACATTCTTTGGGTTTTGTTTTATCATTTCTTGATTTCTCATAGTCATTAGCTTCTATGTACTCCATTCTAATTTTCAAGGAAGTATTTTCTTCAGTGAGCTATTGGACCTCTTTTTCCATTTGACCAATTCTACTTTTTAAGGCATTCTGTTCTTCATTGATTTTTTGGACCTCTTTTTGCCATTTGGTCTAGTCCATTTTTTTAAGGTGTTATTTGGTATTTTTTTGTGTCTCCTATAACACATTGTTAATTCATTTTCCATGATTTTCTTGCATTAATTTCTCTTCCCAATTTTTCCTCTACCTCTCCTGATGAATTTTCAAAATCCTTTTTGAGCTCTTCCATGGACTAAAATTAATTCATATTTTTCTTGGAGGCTTTGCGTATAGGAGCTTTGACTTTGTTGTCTTCTTTTGAGTATGTTTTGATCTTCCTTGTCACCATATTAACTTTTAATAGTCAGAGGTGTTTCTTGTTGCTGTTGTTGTTGATGTTGCTGTTGTTGTTGTTCATTTATTTTCCCAGCTTTTTAGATGACTTTTAAGTCTTTGTTCAAGTAGAGCTCTGCTTCCATGGGGGAAGGCACAATGTCCTAAGTTTCAGGGCATTTGTGCAACTGTTTTCAGAGATACTTCTAGGGAACCTGTAAATTTTTTGTCTTTCCAAAATGGTATGATCTAAAGAGAGGTGTTTATTACTTTCTTGGCCTGTTCTCTGCTTGGTGAAAGAGCACAAGAACTCTTTTGTGCCCTAGAACTGTGAGGAGGATCCCCCCTCCACTGTAGCTGCAAGCTCTGCTGTGCTCATGATCCTTCTCACCCTACTCTGACATCTTGGCTCCACCTACAGAATGTCTCAGTTCTCATTTCTTAACTACCTTCTAGCTTCCCTTGTTTTATTCAAGTCTCCGATAAAACCCCACTTTCTATAAAAAGTCTTTCTCTTACCTTCTTAATGCTACTGCTTTACCTCTTCAATTATCTCCAGTTTATCACAAATATATTTTATTTTTCTATAGCTGTTTTGTATAGTCTTCCCCATTGGACTAAGTTCATTTCATGTAGAAACTTTGTTTTGCCTTTCCTTGTATATTTCTGTTGTTCATCACTGTGCCTTGCAAGTAGTAGGCATATAGATACTTGTTGACTTGGCTTCAAATAACATTGTCAAAAGGTCAACTCTAAAGGTAAATCTGATTTATTCAATTTCTGATAAAAGACCTTATGGAGATAGAAAACTCACCGTCTTTTCTTCACATCAAACCATGTTTTGTTTTGTTTTTTGTCAAAATATTAGGAGACACTGTTTTCCAGAGCTAAGGCCCAGCAAGCATAGTAGCAGTCATTTGAGCTCACCATGTGAATGATCTCAGCCACAGCAAAATTCCAGAACTGTTTCCCACCAGCATCTTGGATAAGCACCTATAGAACCCATGTTCCAGTCATGAAGTCCTATTATGAATCAAACATCACATTGTTATAAATATTGAGATCTCTCCACACTGCCTTGGGTCCTTCCTATTAGAGATGGGACCCTGACACATATGTCTTTGTTTTCAAGCTTCTTTCCTTACTTTTAAATTAATTAAACTACTATTTGTGTCCTGATTCTCCTGTCTCCAGCCTACTTTATGCAGCTCCACCCACCCACAGTTTAGAGGTTGGTTCTGGTCCCCTAGACAACTTGAACATGAGGAGCAAGTATCTAACCTGGGTCCCCTGACCAATCTGTCTTTCATACTCCTCCCTAAATTACCTTTCTTATGTAGAATTCTGTTTGGGTTGTCCATTTCTCTGAAGAAAGAATTTAAATGACTCTCTATTCTTTGTAAAGTAAGTTTTCATTCCCATTATTTGAGATCTAAGACTGTATGGAAGTCACTGTGTAAAGGTGGAAGTCAATTGAAACAAATCAATCAAATCACCCCACCTCACCTAAAGGGAAAAGATGCAAGACTAATGCATTTATCAGATAAGAATTCATCACATTATTCACTAGGAAAGTGAAAGTCCTGTTATTTTTCAAAGTTTAACACAAAGTCTATTTGGATTGAGGGCAGCTGGGTGGCACAGGGGAGATATAATGCTGGACTCATCTTCATAAATTCAAATCTGGCCTTAGACTCTTACTAGGCGTGTGAGCCTGGAAAAGTCACTTATCCTTGTTTGCCTCAGTTTCCTTATCTGTAAAATGAGCTAGAGAAGGAAATGTCAAACCACTTCAGTATCTTTGCCAAGAAAATCCTAAGTGAGATACAGGATGAAAAGGTAACATTTAACATTTGAACAATAAATTTGGATTGGTTGAAGGATTTGGTCATACTCTCTGGGGCTACTACAAAACCATCAAGATAGTTTTAATTGAGAATTTGATAGCAAAGAGGAGAGAAAAACTTCCCTGATAAAGAATTGCATGGGAGAAGGGAGGATATTGTCTCTCCTTCCCAGCTTAATTGTTTGAGAACACAGTAATCCTCAATGGGTCAAGAGATTTGTCCTTGGAGCAATTAACAGCTAACTTTGCCTTGGAAGCTGAATATTGACAGTACACAGATTCAAATTTTCATGAGAAGTACAGCAGAAAAGCATATTATACCTAAGACAAACATTTTAAAGACTATAGCAAAAGGACTTCCAGGAGCTATAAATTAGCTTTTTGTCAAATACATTCTCTAAACTCAAGCCCACTTTCTCCTGGAATATGTAACATATTAGTGGGAGCTTAGGAGCTCTAACAAATTCAGGACGATGTCTATGTTGACTGTTTTAACCATTATAAATACTCTCTTTCTAAAAACCAAGTATGACAATAATTAGCATGAAGTAATAATCAAGTAGGGAAGTACATTGCTGAGAGTTTATGAGCTTCATGCCATTAGAAAAGACACCTGGATTCCCTCAGGGTTAATCCTATAACCTAGGGATTTAACATCAATTTGAATGAGTTTTAGGATGATCTCCAGAATATGCACCATCCTACTTTTCTAGCTTTATCTCATGTACAGACAATACTCCAACTAAGTTCTACACACTTTACTCAGAATATACCATATGTTCTTCTTTTACCTTGAAAATGTTTTTCTTTCCCAATATCTGAAATCCATTACCTTTTTTTTCTGCTCTTAGATCCCTAGCCACTCCTTAGAGTCAAACTAAAATATGGCTTCATTCATAAAGCTTTAAATTATTTGACAATTACCTTCTTCCTTTGACTTCATATTGCACTTTGGTAGCAATTAAATTATCATGAAACATTATATATTTATTTATATTTATGTGTCTTCACAAATAGTGATCTGCACACAGTTGCTGATTGTTAATACATTTGTTGAATGAGTGAAAGAAAGGATGATCAGTGTCAACTCATCTCCAGCTCTGTCTGTCATGCCTCATTCCATTCAAGAGAATATATACATCTCTCTTCTTCCTCAATTTGCTAATGCCTTGTGTAATGTTATGAATGTCATATAATGTAATGTAATATAAATGTAAAATGTCACTCCCTACATGTGAAATCTTCCCCCTCCAACAACAAATGCATTATTTTCATGTCTTAGAGCCTCTTTCAAAGCCTTACAACTCAAATCTTATAACATATCTTGGAGTGAGCCAAAGTGGCATATCACTTCATTCATCAGTTCTCACCTAATATATTAATTTTATGTTATTGGTGTGTTTTTTTTTAAAGAATCAAACCACTTTCTCTTTGTACTTTGCCACATTCTAGCAGTATACTCCTTTGTATCATCCACAGTCCAGTATCCTGACTCAGAGATTCTATTATTTCTTTTTTTTAATATGGTTGCTGAGGGCATATTTTGGGGAGCTGCAGGAAGTGCTAGAATGTGTCTACCATTGCTCAATATAGTGATGTTCAATGAGACACACTCCTTCTAAACCTTTTCCTAGTCATTCCTTTTCCTTTCTTTGTGATTCAGCCAATATTAAGTTCCTTGCCTTTTCCCCTTACTATGTTCTTAAATTGATCCTTGTTTCTGTCCCCAAACTCCTAGATGTATGGATATATTTTATTATATTTTGAGACCATATGAAGATACTTTAATATATAACTATAGTTTTATGAAATAACCTTCCATTTTTGGCATCCAGAAATAAAACCCTGTGTACTCTCCTCACAACATAGTTTGAAGTTGAAAATTCTTAATTAACTGGATTTTTTAAAAAATGTTAATTCTCTATATAAAGCTTTTTTCTTTTCTCCCCAGATTTTTTAAAATTTTCAACATTCATTTCCACAAGATTTTGAGTTTCAAATTTTCTCCTCATCTCTCCCCTTCTCTTCACCCCAAAATAACAAGCATACTTATTATCCCTTCGCCCAGTCTGCCCTCCCTTCTAACACATCTTTGCCTTCCCTTACTCCCTTGCCCCTCGCTTTCTTG
This sequence comes from Pseudochirops corinnae, assembly GCA_028646515.1. Taxonomy (NCBI): domain Eukaryota; kingdom Metazoa; phylum Chordata; class Mammalia; order Diprotodontia; family Pseudocheiridae; genus Pseudochirops; species Pseudochirops corinnae. The sequence continues at coordinate 116,444,795 of CM053586.1, read as the reverse complement.
TAGGACAAGATGGATTTCTATACCCCATTGCTTGTATATCCTATTTCCCAGTTACATGTAAAAACAATCTTTTTAAATATTTCTTTTAAAACTCTGAGTTCCAGATTCTCTCCCTTCTTCCCTTGTCAACCCCTCCCCCGCACTGAGAAGACAAGCAATTCAGTGTAGGCTATGCATGTATAGTTATGCAAAACATTTCCATAGTAACCATATTCTACATCAAGTTTAGAAATAGATTAGGGCAGCAGGCAAATGTATGATCTTGGAGTTATTCAGGCTTGGGTTCAAGTTCTGTTTTGGACACATATTATTAACTATATGATCCTGAGCAAGTCATTAAACCTGTTAGTTCCTCAGGCACTTTAAAGCCACAAAGTTTAAGTGGCAAAAGAATATTGGTCTTCCTTGAGGGAAGGAGTTTCAACACTGGGACTTCTATCTTCCAGTAAGATCAAGTCTGGACAAATAACAGATATAACAACTTTTCAAAGCCAAATATTAATAAGACATGTATCATTCTATATTGAACACTAATGTACTGTGTTTAGCTTTTACTCTGGTGAGGCAACACTTTCCAGTTTGCATCTTAAGCATAGATGGCTTACCCTCAATATAGAGATGTGCTCAACTATCTTTTCTAACTCTGGAATTGACTGAGTTTACACCTTTTAATATTTCAAAAATTATACCTATCCCAGGCACTTAGAGAAGGGTGCTTGTTGGGGGGAAAAGGTCATAGATTTAATTCTCATAGCAACAATTTACTTCACATCTATTGGTCAACCTTTTTGCACAAGGGTTGTCAGAGGGCAGACTAGTCGTCAGAGGATATATAGATGTTTATAAATACATTACTCTTCAAAGAAAAGTTCAAGTATGTTGAACCAAAGCTGTCTTTTTTTGTATAAGAAGGGCATCTCAGTATATCCATTCATTGGGAATCCTAAGCTCCTTCTGGACAAAAGCCATGTTTTGTATCTATGTATCCCATAATGACAAGAATTAGTAATAGGCAATTGTTAATTGATTGGAGGATAATCAAAGACAGAATGTTTTGGTTAAATTAACTTATTAATGGGAATGAAAAGTAACTGATGCTACAAAATACAATTCTGAAATCTAAAAGAACTAAGCAATTGCCCACATAGAGAGAGCCTGACAGACACAATTTCAGATCAGTTGACTCATGGAAGGAAAACAAGCTCCACAGATATTCAAGAGGGTGTTGACATTAGTTGACATTATAAATGTTCAATATAAAATTGCAAAAGGTATCTAAAAGAGTTCAAATGAATATAAGTCAAATATATAATGCTATTTTCCAACAAAAGGTACTATGTTATGGGATTGATAAACAGGAGTATAACAAGAAAGAACCATAAAGTAAGTCTTTTTAATAAGTTTAAAAAGCCAAACCTCTACTGGAAAAATGCATTAAGTTAGGTTTTCAACACTTGGAGAAAGACCAGAATCATTAAATAGTTGGGAAATGGAGCAATGTAACCAAACGGTGATCTCGTTTATCAAATATCCTGCTGTGGTTTTAGAGCAACAAACCTAAGTAGCCATAATTCAGTAAACATAATTCATAGAATATTCCTAGGGATCATAAAGCCATTTGGGATTAATGATGAAAGATATAGGTCAGAGCTTGCTTATTCTCTTTCTATCCTCCATCTCTCCCATTCAGTTTCATCAATTCCTCTTTCTTGTACTACCCTCTAAGTGGGAACTTAATCAAAAATCTGTTTCTCTGGCCTTAGCTTCTCTCTACATCATCTTCATTGATAAGTTCACCTATTCCATTGACTTCAGTATCACTCCTATGCAATATAAATCAGCAAAGTAAAAACTGATTTTCTTTTTTAACACTTAAAGGTTTACCAAAAATGCTGTGCATGTATCACCACATTAGGTTTTCACAACACTGGGACATAATTTTTTTCAGATATTTTTTATCATCATTTTATAAATGAGGAAACCAAGGTTCAAAGAAGTGAAATCTTCTATCTTCTTGGAGTTGATAGAATCCTAATAAAGCTGCCCGCAGCCCCAATATTCTAACTTCATCATAGGCCCCACTGTACCTACCTAGCCCCCTCACCAATATCCTAATTTCTTTATATATGTCTCACAGCTCACTAGAACAACAGGTGTGTTCCTGAACTCCTAGTTCCCATAGAAATAGCAGGCTTGTCCATATGATGGGATCCCAGCCACTGCCCCCAGACCCATTTCCTATAGAAACAGGTGTGTTCTTATACTCAACCACAATCACATCATCTATCCATCCCAAGACAGGACCATAATATTTAACTATCTATCTTGACCAGACAGGACCACAATAGCTAGCCAACTGGAGGGCAGCACGACCAGAATGTTTAACCACTAAGCCATAGATAGGACCCCTCCTCTATTATCTAATCCTTTAACAAACTCCTCCTGCATTTTTAATATTAATCATTTTCCTCTATTCTATGTAAATTTTGATTGTGTAATCATAATCTTTATCCTATAAAAATCTATCTTGCTTTCTCTGAAGTTGCTGGTTCCTCTTAGAACTTAGACTGCTTCATGAGAGGGGTCAGTCTCAATAGATGCCCATACTTGGATTAGAGATGGTCTGATTCTGAATTCTTTGAGATGGTTCCACCATAACACATCATGAAATCCCAACAGTTTTTTGGGAGGGCAGAGACCCCACATCGACAGTCACATAGCTAAATGAGGCCATGAGTTGGTTCTCTCCTGGCTCCGAGACCAATCAGTGTTCTTATCTTTGGATCCCATTGCTTCTCAATATTCCTTAAATGCCCACAATGTAGATACAAGGATAAAACATGAAAAACCAAATGAATTTATAATTTTATAATCTAAAGGAAGCATAAGGCAAATGTTCAAAGAATTACTAATGAATGTATATATACATATACATACATACACACATATATACACATACATATATACATACATAGAAATATATATATGTGTGTGTATATATATATATGGTTTAGAAAGACATGAGATATGCAAAGGAAGAAACCTTTAATACTTGATCAGATGTGAAGGAGATAGCTCAGAAAATGGGTCTTGAAGGAAAAAAAATCAGCAGAGAGATATATGGCAAAAGAATCATCTCAGCTTTGGGATACTATGCTGGAAGTTTCATCCTTATTGTTGAGAGAGAGAGAAAAAGAGGGGGGGGGAGAGAGTTTATCAAATATTTACTATGTGCATATCCCTACACTTGGGCACTGAGAATACAAATATTGATTGATTGATTAGGTCAGACTCAGAAATCAAGGAGCTTACATTCTAATATGAAAAGACAACATATAACAAGGACCTCAGAGGAAATGAAGGTGAGAGATGGATGACAACCTGCACAAAGAAAAAAATACAACAGAATCAGAAAAATATCAGTATTTCAGTTTGGTTAGTATATAAAATACAAAAAGCAGTGTGGCATGTGATAAGTGAAATGAGGTTGAGAAGACAGGTCAGAAAGAAACTGTGAGGGCCCTCGAATTCCAGTCTAAGGAAATGTCATTTTCTCTGCTAAGCAGTGGCAAATTACAGCTTTTGAGCAAGGAAGTGTCACAGTCAGTCAGACATATTCACAATAATTTTAGAAGGGTCATTTACATGTTCTTATGAGTGGAATCTGAAGAAGTTATATGTTTCAATGGTAGCAAACATTCTACCACATGTTTTGCTTTGTTTGGAAAATAAATAGCATAAGGGCTACACACTTAAAACAACAACAACAAAAACAACCTAAAATTTGTGTAGTCCACAGTTTTACAAATCATTATGACATACATTGCTTCACTTGATCTTCACAACAGCTTTGTAAATTAGGTAGCAAAGTTTTTATTATACCCACCTAACAAATAAAGAAATTGAGAATTTACTTTTAGTAATGGGAAATAGTACTCAGATTGGGATTTGGCAAAGTATTCCACAGCACATTTCATGGAAAGAAGAAGAAATGTGACCTGAATATAACATTTGAGTGGATTGCTAACTGAAAAACTTCCTAAACTAGTGCATCTTAAATTTTAGAGACCTATTCCAATTGTAATATTGAAATTTGATGTACTATGCTATTTCATTAAGGCTTAATCATTTTATTTTTCTCCTTCATTATGTGAGTTTAAATTCCTTAGGTCTACAAATATAGTTCCCTATTGTACTCTTGTAAGTTACCCACCACCCACTTTTGTTGTTGTTTTGCCATTCAATTATATCCAGTTCTTCATGACCCCATGGATCATAGCACTCCAGGCCCTTCTGTCCTCCACTATCCCTTAGCCTGTCCAAGTCCATGCTCATTGCTTCCATGATACTATCTATTCAATTAAAACTCCATAATGCCCACATTGCTGCAAATTGTGTCACTTTCTTTGCCTTTTTAAAGTCTCTTTTATGACTGTGAAAGAACTACTTTAACTGTTGGGTAGGTGTCCTTGGTTACTGAAGAGTCTTGGACCTCATTTATTGGCAATGGCCATTTTTGCTAATAGATTAATCATGTCCACAACTTTATCATGTCCACAACTTTATTGCCTTATTTTCTCTTATTCACAGATACCAATCGCAAGACAACCAAAACAAAACAAAACACTTTTTGGAGACTCTTTGTGGCCCCATTCAGGATAGTTTTATCATTATTATGTGTTGGGAAAATCCATAATAACAAGATAATTATTATTAATTCAGTAATACTTTTAAATAAATTTGCATTTTATTAATCACAATAATCTATACATTTGAAAAAGCTACATATGCATGAGATGTATTATTTATTTGGTATTCTAAAGATATATTTGCTTATTTATTATTCCGTCAGGATTTCTGGCATGTATAAATAGGTTTGTGAAACCCAAATGAAATTCCTGCCTCCTTTCCCCCACCAGAAGTTATTGGTATACAGATTGAGAACCAGTATGTTAAACTAAATTAAGAGTGTTGATTACTGGATACATAGCAGGTTAGAAAGAGGTTTCTATTATCATTGACTAAATCTAGTGCCATTCTCATTATTTCTAGTACCATCTCCCTCATTGGCAGCTCTTAGTGATGGCATGGTAAGTAAAGAGCTGGGCTTGGAGTTAGGAAAACGACTTCAAATCCAACCTCAGATGCTTTCTAGCTATATGACTTTAGGAAAGTCATTTAACCTCCATTTCTCAGTTTCCTCAACTCAACTCAAACGAGTCAAAAACAGCACCTACCTCTGAAGGTTATCAGGATCAAGTGAGACAATATTTGAAGAAAAAAAAAACACTTAGAATAGTGTCTAATATATAATAGATTCTATGTAAATGTTTATTCCCTTTCTTTCCCCTAGGAATCAGAAAAGGAGTAAGCATTTCAGTATAAATCAACAGAAGGAAAACAGAAGGAATTTTGTTATCAGATTATACTATAGATCCCTTCAAAAGAAGAATAGATGGAGTGTCTGAAAAACACCTTAATCAAGGGCTATGCTAAATTTGTTAAAGGCAGCTTGAACTATCGAAACATCTGTTAAAGTTTTCTTTCTACCAGAAGCAGGGGTTAACAAATTCTTAGTTTGTCATATTAATTCCATTGTTCAAAGGGTGATAAAAGGGTTGAGAGGAATTGCCCTTCTGAACCTAATTCTGACTGAACAGCAAGAATTGCTTGACAATGGAGAAGTGATAGGAACCTTTGGGGCAAAGTGACTATTAAATGGTAAAATTTATGAGAAGAAAGGAAATCCAAGTCTAGTTTGACATATCTCCTATATTTGGGGAGGATTGATTTCTAAGTGTACAGAGAAAGGGTAGCTAGAGTTACCACATGTCAATGATTAAACAAACCACTGGATGAAGGAAAAATAAGCTCTACCTGACATAGAAGAGTCAGAATCTGACATGAAAAGAGAGAAAGCCAGGTTAAGGTTTTCCTAGAGTATCTGTGGAATGTTGAAATACAAAAGATTCATTTAAAAAAGAAGACCAATGATATAGGCATGGACTCAGGATCAGATAGTCTGGCCCCAGAATATCTCTTGAGGTCCTGAAGTTATTATTTGGTAGAATGATGATGGTGAAATATCTCTAATAACTCTAAAGGATATATTTTGAGTAATTGTTCCCATGTCTATATGTGCCCATGAGCCATCAACTGCATCATTCTGTGAGTTTGAGTGTATACCGGAAAAAAAAAACAAAAAAACCACAACATTCTTCCCATAGCCCTAGATTAAGCAGTGGTATCAGTTTGGGGTTGATGTGAAACTGTTATTAAAAAAGCTAGAAGAACATAGGGAGGATAGAGAATGAAGACAGTAATTTCAGCTAGTATGGTATAAGAATGCATAGGCTAATCAGGAAAGATAGGCCAGAGATCCTGAGTGTTCAGTTACAAGACCAAAGTCAAGACCCAGGAGTCCTTATCAGACATCAAGGTGTTTACCACTCTCCTTACAAAACAACATTCACTATGCTCCACCATTCCCTGAGGCAATCATACTGCTGAGGCACAAGCTCTGTAAGGTAAGGGAACCCCCTTGAGCTCTCCCAGAATCTTCCCATATGAGGCATTTGCCTAAGGCCATAAACCTTTCATTATAGCCCAAATCTCTGTTACTAGCCCAGCCCTCCATTGTCTGTCATCCCCAGGTAGCCTCTAGCTGTTTCCCGCCTTTAATTTCTCATTACTGACATCTGACCTCATTTGACTCCTCCTAAAGACCCTCTCCAAACTCCTCCCCTAGACCACCCCTAGATTCCTCTCACAACCTTTCTGTATATAAGACCCATCTTGCCTCCATGAAGGAGCAGAGAATTCTCTAGCACAGACTCACTCTGTGTTACATAAATCTGGCCCACTGGTCCAATGCAAGGGGCACAGATACCAAGGCTCCTTAAGAGTAATGCCCATTATGGCAAACCTTTAATAAACTTTGCTTTTCTTTGGCTGAGAGAAGACTAGCGTTGAATTTATTTGGCAGGACCCAGTCTGTTGATATTTTGAGGTCTTGTGTACCCCTAAACCTTAAAGCTCAACATTTTATTGTTCCCTGACCTCATCAGCACTATATTCCTCTTTCGTTTCTCAAACTCCTAGACAGAACTGTCTATATCTGTTGACTCTGTTTCTTCTCTTCTCACTTAATTCTTTATGATCTGGCTATAGACATTGTTCTTAACCTCAGGCAAGTATCTGAACTAAATAGTCTCTGTAATTCTATAATCTTTGACAAGTTGATATCTACCTTTTTCTTGAAGACCTTGAGTAAGAGATAACCCACCCCCCACCATGACAATCCATTACATTTCAGTATAATTTAAATTCTTAAGATGATTTTCCTCCCTGACTTTGTGTCTAAAAATAAAAGACTTTTCAGCAAAACTAAATACCACCCTGATGGTCCTCAAGCCCCAATCCTGGAGATGGAAAAACTAGAATTTTGACAAGTGCCTGTGTCATACTCTTCTGACTCTTAACCTTTTCATTTTGATCCTCTTGACTTTGGTTTGGTTCCTCTGATTCTTTTTTTTTTTTAACATTGTTTTCTTCTTAGATAACACTTGTGATCAGTAATTATTATATTAGTCTGCCACACATACTTAGTCCCCACCCTCACCTAAAATTCACTTGGAGAAAATCCAAATGAAACCTATAATCACACTCTAGAATTGTTTACTTTGTGAAAAGATAAGGAAGAAAGAATAACAGTGAAAATGATAAAAGTTAAAAGCCGTGGAGAGGAAAAGGAATAAAATATCTCTATTTGGATTGAAAGAAATTATATTTTAATATGGTAATTTTGTATAATTAGTTTTCACTGCATAACCTTTTTTTTAAGATATCTCTTTTTAGTCACTTTCAGCTGCAGTCTGTGAAATGACCTTGCTAAAAACTTTTAAACTCCCAGTGATAGCTAACAATGCTTATTTCAGTCTTCTGCAGGCCACTGGGCTTTTCTGATCATGTGTTCACTATTTGAGGGAAAGATTTTTTTTTTACCTTACTTCCAATCACTGTGGCAGCCTTTCTTCAAATAGAAGTAGGACAAGGCATTGTCTAGGCAAGAATATAACTCAGGCTCTACAGCTTTCACAGCATGATGTCAACTCTTCCTCCCACAATCTAGTTTCTAAAGCACATGGATCCATCCTTCATCAAGAACACATCAGCCCTGCTGACATACATCAGTGAATTCAATCAAGAATTGACTAAAATGCAGTACTTGCCAAAAGCTCCCTTGAAACATCTGATACCATACTAGAGAGACAGTCTAATGGACATATAAGCTGTCCATTTCTTTTGGATAGAGAAACGTCTTTACTGAGGCAATTTGATGTTATAACCTCAACTTTTATCGGGGTCAGTATAAAAACACACATATGAAGAGCATTTCTGTGTCTTATACAATATCACATTGAGAGGCATTGACCTCTCTTTTTTTCTTTTCTCTTTCTTGGTTTCTCTCTTTTCTTTCCTTCCTCTCTTCTTTTCTCTTTTTCATTTTTTCTTTTCCTTTCTTTTTGTCCTTCTTTCACTCTTTCTTTCCTTTCTTCCTTCCTTCCTTGCTTTCTTTCTTTCTTTTTCTTTCTTGCTTTCTTTTTCTTTCTTTCTCCCTCTCTTTCTTTCTTTCTTTCTTTCTTTCTTTCTTTCTTTCTTTCTTTCTATTCTTGCTTCCTAACTCCAGGGTCAGCCCTCTACCTCATCATGCTACCTCTCATTGATCACTGATGACATCACTATCAGTAAGCATCACTTACATCTATAGCATGTTAAATTTTTCTAAGTAATTCCCTCACAAAATGCCTCTGAGAAAGTTAGTAAAAATGTTTATTCCTATTAAACAAATGAGGAAACAAAAGCTCTGTGGCAGTTTTTGAATTTAATTTTCTATGCCATGGGCTCATTTGGCAGTCTTTTTAATTTTATGGAACCCTTCTTCAAATAATAGCTCTAAAGGCATAAATTAAAATGCCCAGGATTACAAAGGAAGTCAATAATATAATAGCTAGTATAACTACGTCTCCACTGTCTGAGGGACAGTTATATAACTTTTCACGCCCCAATTAATGTTTTCTGTACCCAGAGTGATTGGGAGTATCCTTGGTTCTCTGTCAATTGCTAGGACTTTCCAAAATTATGCTTTCCTAATTTTAAGAGTACACATCACTCCCCTACTCCATATACTCTAGCTTGAATCATTGACTCTAAGAGCTCTGTTTTTCGAGCTTCTAAGTCTGGATCTTTACTCCCTATACCTAGAACTGAAAAAGGTAAATGAAACAGACCAAAACACCAAGTCCATTTTTTCTGGGCCACATGGACTACTAAAAGGAAAAGGGGATCCTCAGGCCATTCCCTATTTAATTCATGGAGTCAATTACTTTGAATAAATAAGTCCTTCACCCCTCAAAATAGAAATGAGAATGAGACTATGCTGTTCAGGAAGATTGATAGATGCTTCAAGTTTATGCTACTATGCAATGGAAAAATTTCACTCCCAAGCCATGTGATAGGCCAATAGAATATTCACAACTGTGTGTCTTCCTGTCTCTCAGAAGCAAGTTCACATATGGGTAATGCTATTTGGGTAGTCTGGGCACACATCAAATCCTATTTCACTAGAATTTATACCATACATTGTTGTGTTTATTTACATTTATTATTACAGTATTACATATTACATTTAATCTTTGTGATATCACACTTTAAAGTTTTTTAAACACTTTATAAATGTTTTCTCATTTGATTCTCACAACATGTGAGAGAGGTGATATTATTATCCCAGTTTTATAAATGGGAAACAGAATGAGAACATTTAAGTGACGGACCCAGAGTCAGATAACTAAGTGAGTTCATGAGACTGAATTTGAATTCAAACGTTCCTGACTACAAGTTCAGCACTCCATCTGCCGACCAACCAAGATGCCTATATTGAAATACTGATTTTTTTTATCTATTCAAATTCAAAGATCCCCGTTAACAGACCTCTTGAGTGTCTGTGGATCCCAGGGTCAGAAACCATGCTCTGAAAGGGTAAGTGGTTTCTTATGATCACACAGTTACTAAGTGTCTGGGGAATAATTCAAACCTAGATCTCCCAACTTAATGGCTTATTCTCATCTGTCATATCTAACCCACAGCTCACCCACAAGGTAAATTCTTCCTAAAAGTCCATGATGAAGGGGAAAAAAGGTTTGTTCTCCATGTGAATTTGTGTCAAGCAGTATATGTAATCCAATGTGTCCTCTTCCCCCCCCCCCACCGCACCCCCCACCTCCCGCCAGTAGGGGGATCTCAGAACTAAATTCTGTGCTCAACTATGATAACTAACTCATGCTTTCCTAGGGGCTTTTTGTAAGAAAATAAATAAATAAACTAAAACTTTAACAGCAAAGCTATTCTTTTCCATGTTATTTTTAATGGATTATTTTGCTTCTAATTTTAGTTGTCTTATGTCATAGTTTAACTTTATAACCCACCTCAAAGTCTTTTGGCAAGTTAACAAGATAGAAAGATTAAATAATATTAAATGAGTCATCAGTGTTTTAATGACAGTTTGACTCAGAGGCTCTCCTTTATCACTATGACTTTCATGAACTAATTTCAACGTTGCCCCTCATCATCTAGTAACCAACACATATGAATCCATCTATTCAGAAGCCAAGTGAGGACAACAGTACCTGAGGTTGAATGCCAGTATAACACAAGTGGCTTTGGACAGAGAAAATAATTTTTGATTGTTTAAGATGCCTTAAATACTTTTTCCAACAAAGCTGATCACAAGTCCAATATAATCTGTTCAAGATAATATTTGTTATTTTCTCTTTATATTCTAGCCAAACATAAATGAGTATTGAAATTTTTATGATTTTATACCATTTTTTTGGAATAGTCTCTGGTTTATGATTAGTATTGTGAGCATCTAATTATTACATGTTCTATAAATATGTAATTTTAAAGACATCACATTTCTCTTTGCAATTTCCTTAATTAAGAGTTGTTTATTAAGGTCATTCTTCTCTCCAAGGGAGCATCTATCCAATTTTAATTGGAAAATAAGATTCATTAGATACATAATACACAGTGGAAAATGACCATAGTAATCTAGTGTTTCAAAAAATATAGTGATTCAAGTTTTTACCACAAGAACTTTATTTTTGACAAAAACTGCCTGGAAAACTGTAAAGCAGTTTGGCAGTAACTATGTATAGACCAATTATCTCAACAACGTATAACAAAATAATGTCAAAATGCTTACATGATTTAGACATAAAATGTGATATCATAAGCAAATTAAGAGGGCAAGAAATAGTTTATCTGTCAAATCTATGGATAAGAGAAGAATTTATGATGAAAAAAGAGATAGAGAGTAACACAGGATGCAAAATGGATAATTTTAATTACATTAAAATTCTTAAAAGCTTTTTGCACAAACAAAAGCAATGCAGCCAAGATTAGAACAAAAGCATAAAAGTGAAAGGGGGGGAGGGATTTACAGGATGTTTCTGATAGAGATCTTATTTTTCATATATAGAGAGAACTGAGTTAAATTCTAAGAGTATACGTCATCCCAAAATTCATAATCAAAGGATATGAACATGCAGTTTTTAGAAAAATAAATCAATACTATATATAATCATCTGAAAAAATGCTCTAAATCACTATTGCTTGGAGAAATGCAAATTAAATAAACTCTGAGATATCTCTTTATACCTAATAGATTAGCTAATATGACAGAAAATGAAAATAACATGTTAGGGGAGAGATGGGAAAATTGGTTCATTGTAATGCCACGCACAGGCAGCTTTCCAGAAGAATGCTATTGTGAACAACTTTTAAGGTTTTGATTACATAGTATAGTGAACACTCTATTTATTCCACAACAAATCAGAGCAAAAGATTCACAGAAATCAAGTTACAGTATTCACAGTGTTACAACTTATCACAGAAAATCAAAATATTGCCTTCACAACAACTTATCACTAAGATGGCCACATAGTTTTCACCATAGTGGTCACAAAGTTTTCAACAAAGAACAATCATTTAGTAACTCAAGCATTCAATCAGCTTTTAGGAGGTTTGCCTCCCTAAGGGACACAAAGTACAATAGCCAAAGTTTTCCACTCATGGGGAACACTAAGTTACAAATCAGTCACTTATTCAGTCATCACTCTCTAAGTACAATATTTTAGTCAATCAATCATTCAATCAACTCAATCATTCAGTCATCATTCATCATTCACTATTCAATCATCACAAAATACACAGACCCTCCACCCCTAGGTCACTAGCAAATTACAATTTCTCAATCAGTACACAGTATCCAAGTAAAGTCTTCTTTCAGCTTGACTTGGGGTAGTCTCTCAAATTCCCTGGATCCCCTTCCATGGTCCCAGATCCTACCTGGATTCACCAAACTGTCACCTGGGTTCAAAGGCAGATAGCTCCCAGGTCCTTGTCCAGCTCTCTGAGTACTTTTTGATCTATGCTGAAACTCACACATCCAGTCCACCTTAAATCCTTCACAGTCTCTGTTCCCAGGAAGTCAAGACTTAACAAAGTCACCAACAGGTTCATACACAGTCACGCTTCCTCAGTCCGTTGGAAGCTCTGACTGGCCCTCAGAAATCCTCAGCAGCCTCAGCAGCTCCAGCTAGCCCTCAGCTCAGACTGGATCTCAGAAATCCTTAGCAGCTCTGGCTGTCCTCAGACTCAGCAGAAGTTTTCTCTGATTCCCAGAATCAAAATCACTTCATCCAGGTTTTCTAAATCAATATCATTCTGGGCTTTGGGGGAGAGGAGAGGGGCTTTCTTCTTTAACTTCCTCAGTGGCAGCAGCTCCTGCCTCCATGAAGCCTGCTCCAAGAAGATTTGACTCTCCCTCTCTGGGCTTTTCCTTATATACACACACAGCATCAGCTCCTTCCTGTTTTAGCCAAACTCTTCCTGTTACATCAGCAACAATTACTAAGTGCTAAGTGCCTGTTAATCTTTGCCAATACAAAAGGATCAAATTACATTACTATTACATTCACTAATGTACTATTGGTAGAATTTTGAACTGATCCATCCATTCAGGAGAACAATTTAGAACTATGCCAAAAGGGCTATAAAACTTTGTATACCGTTTGGCCCAGCAACACTACTACTAGATCTATAAACTGAAGACATTTTTTAAAAATGAAAAGAGCATTGGCCCTGAAGTTAGGAGGTCCTGAGTTCAAATCAGGCCTCAGACACTTAACACTTACTAGCTGTGTGACCTTGGGCAAGTCACTTAATCCCAATTGCCCTACAAAAAGAAAAAAAAAACCATGAAAAAGAATTTATATGTAAAAAATTATTTATAGCATCTCTTTCTGTGGTGGTAAAGAATTGTAATTTGAGAGCATGTCCATCAATTGGGGAATGACTGAACAAGTTGTGGTATATGAATGTAATATTGCAGTATAAAAAATAACAGGTAAGCAGATTTAAGAAAAACCTGGAAAGACTTACATGAACTGTTGCAAAGTGAAGTGAACAGAACCAGGAGAACACTATATACAGTCACAGCAATATTGTATGATGATCTGATCTGAATAATAGCTATTCTCAGCAATACAATGATCCAAGACATTTCTAAATGATTTTGGGTTACAAAATATGCTAACTGCCTCCAGAGAAAGAAAGACCTGAGTTAAAATTTGGCCTCAGACACTTAACACTTACTAGCTATGTGACCTTGGGCAAGTCACTTAGCCCTAATTGCTATGTCTCCACACCCTGAAAATAAACCAAAACAAACAAACAAAAAAGGAGAACTATGATTGCATTATTAAGCCTGAAATGGCTGAGCACAATTCACTGCTGCTTCTTTGGGCTGAATCTAACTTTCTAATTCCATTCCTTCTTTTTCTGTATTCTGCATCACTTTGTTTTGATTGGGAAATGGGGAGGAAATGGGGAAGAGACGGGGAGATAGAAATCATACACACACTAAGAACTTTCTTGATAGGTGAGGGCTACTAAGCAGCCTTGATCTCAAAACCATAGGAGGAAGGGAGTAATTAGTAAGAAGAATGGAATAATTGGAATAGGGAGAAGTTATAAAAGTTTTAAGTCAGGCAGAGGTATTTATATTTGGCCCCAATAATAATAAGATACCACTGGAGTTTTGAGTGGGTTCATGAAATGGTCAAACCCACACTTTAGGAAAATCATTTTGGTACCTAAATAAAGAATGAATTGAAGTGGGGAAATATTTGACATGGAAGTCTTTTTGGAGGACTTATGATAATCCAGGAGAAAGGGGACTATGTGAATTGAGTAAACAGTCATGTCTGAAAGATATATTGGAAAAAGAAATGATAACATTTGATCAATGGGAGAATATTGGGGAAACAATAAAGTTCAATACATGTGTGAAAACTAAGAAGTGAGTATAGGGGAGATATAGAGATAGAGACAGACAGAAACGGATAATGACAAAGGGAGAGATGGGCAGAGACAGAGAGAGTGAGACAAGAGACAGAGAGAAAAAATTATCTACAGCCAGAGGGAAAACCCCTGGAGAGCAGAGTACTAAGGAAACATGGGAAAAGTGTATCTGAATAGAAGGGAATAGTGCTCTATATATGCAAAGAGTTAAAGGAAAATGAGGCTATATCAGAAGCATCTGTTGAAAAAACTGAGGTAGACTGAGAGTATGATGCTGGTGTATGAAAAGCCCATTATTTAGAAGGTTGAGTGTCAGCTTTGCTCTGAAAACAAGAGGACTATAGCACCAGAAGGAAGTGCTAATGATTTATAACATGTAGTATTTAACACTTGCTGGGAGGTGATAACTGATACTTACTCTTTCCTGCCAAGAAACAATTAATGTAACCAGAGTGAATTCTATAATTAATAGGATGAAGCTCAGTGGAATCATTTAGCATGAATTCACTAAGATACAGTGAAAACACATTTACCGTGGGACAAGAGGCCTGAATTCTAGTCTCTGTTCTCTCAAGTAAATATGTGATCTGATTCAAATCACTAAACTTCTTCTGGTTCTCTGTTTTAATGTATATAAAATTAGAGAGTTGACTCAAGTATTCTCTAAGGACATTTCTAATCACTATGCCCTATCCTCTTATCTTGACATATTCAGTAGAATGAATATCATTAATAGTAAAAGATACACTTACACACAGAAACACAAAGCACACATATACACAAATTTAAGGTCTTAGGGAGTCATTGGAATCTGAATAGATACAAGGAATGGCTTTACCCAAGGTTTACAAAAATAACTTTGATGCATAAGTAAATATTAAAGTGGGGAGAGACTTGAGTCAGGAAAGCCATAGGAAGTTACATAGCCTAAGCTTCCCCCGAGTGCTGGAGGCAAAATCATACCATTTAAAATTTAAAGTCTATGTGAATTTGATGGAAATTGACCACTTTAGTGGATGCATCCTGTTTTTAAGCAAATGATCAGTCTCTAAATCTTAAATGGGATCCTAGCCTTTTTGCAACAGAAACATAGTGGCCCTTTATTGGAACCCTGTTGTTTTTACCAGAACCTAGGCATGAATGTGTGTAGGGATGGAGAATGAAATCATTATTATGCCATCAGTCAAATTACTATAGATGTCAACTAAAGAGATCAAAAAGTGGGGGGGGGGGGAGGAACTCCTTGTAAAAAACTATTTATAGCAGCTCTTTTTGTAGTGGCAGAGAATTGGAAATTTAAGGGTTACCCATTAATTGGGGAATGGATGAACAAGTTGTGGCATATGAATGTAATGGAATATTATTGTACAGGCAAATTTAAGAAAAAAACCTGGGAAGACTTACATGAACAGATACAAAATGAAGTAAGCAGAACCAGGACAACATTGTATGCAGTAACAGTAACATAATATGATCATCAACTATGAATGACATAACTTTTCTCAACCATACAATGATCCAAGACAATTCCAAAGGATTCATGATGGAAAATGTTATCCACATACAGAGAAAGAACTGATAGAGACTGAATATAGATAAATGCATACTATTTTCACTTTATTCTTCCATTTTTTTCTTTTGCTCTGTTTTCTTTCACAATATGACTAATATGGAAGTATGTTTTACATGATAGAACACATATAGGATATATCGAATTGCTTATTATCTTGGAGGGAGGTGTTTGACAGGGAGAGAGAAAATTTGAAACTCAATTTTTTAAAAAGAAAAATGTCAAAAATTGTCTTTACAGGTAATGGGAAAAATACTATTAAAAAACAAAACAAAACAAAACAAAAATTCAATCTCTTTGCTCTGGTCTATGCTAAGGGGAGGGAAACAGTGCTCCAGATTTTTCTTTTATCCTGGACTTATGATTCCTTTTATATATGGAGTTCCCTTGTTTGAAAATTCCATTGAGCATAGATTGGTAACTTTTTCAACTTACAGTCTTACAGACTTATCCAAGTGTAATGGTAATTAATTTAGCAGGTACTTGGTCCTTAGTAACTAAGGGCTAAGTACTTCTGTGAAAGAGACAGAGGGTGTGAACTCTGTCTCCTGTGTGAACAGAGGGCATGAACTCTGTCTCCTGTTGCTGACATAGCAGGAGGGGGTTGGCTGAGACAGGAGACCAGTGTGTATATATAAAAAGAATTCCAGAGACAGAGAATCAGAATCAGGAATGTTCCTCCTGGTGGCTCTTGGTGGAGGAAGAATCATGGAGAGAGACAGAGACAGAGACAGAGACAGAGATAGACAGGCAGAGAGAGAGAGAGTTTCTCTCCCAGCATCTTAAAGCTGGCTGAGAACTGAGTTGGAGTTTTCTTGAGACCAGAATCTGGTGAAGGCTGAAGTTGCTCCTGCCTTGAAGGCTGAGATTCCTTCTGGGTCCTAGGGTCAGCCGAACTGCCAGAGGACTGAAGAAGCATGACCGGGCTAAGCCTTTGTTGGTTTGTGGCTTGGTGAATCCTTGAGTTCCCAATAACAGAAGTGGTGAAGAGTCTGAAATGTGCTGGACCCTGTGAGCTTCAGTGTGTAACAAGAACTGCCAGGAGGACTGGACAATAACTTGGGAGCTGTCTGCCTCTGAATCCAGGTGACTGTTTGGTGGCTTCAGGTAGGAGACGGAACCATGGAAGGGGATCCAGAGATTCTGAGAGACCACTCAGAGTCAAGATGAGGAAAATGCCTCCACTTGGACACATGATAAAATTGAAGTATACTAGACATTGAGGGGTGGAAGGTTTGTGTAATTTTCTAATGATTGCATTTAGTGCCTGATTGCTAGATAAGTGACTGATTAAGTTAATCTATATTTGCCCCATGAGTGGAAGATTGATTATTGTATTGTGAATTGATTGAATGATTAAGTAAGGATGGTTTCCCCCTTAGGGAAAACCAGATGATTATTCTTTTGTTCTTTGTTCTAAATAGTGTGGCCACTGTAGTGAAAACTATGTGGCCATTCTAATGTTAAGATGTTGTGAATACTATATTGTGATTTTCTATGATAAGATGTAATGTCACGAATATTATATTGTGATTTGTTGTGAATGTCTGCCTTGATTTGTAATGGAATAAATGGAGTGTTCACTATACTGTGTAATCAGAACCTTAAAAGCTGTTCACAGTAGAATTCTTTTGGGAAGTTGCTCATGCATGGCATTACACCAGGACACTTCAGGATTTAAGTGACTTGCTCAGTATTGTACAGTGTTTTTAGAAGTAAAACTTAAACACAGTTACTGCTGAATCCAAGACCAGTTTTCTTCCTTCTATGTTGTGCTCTCTCTTTCTACTACATGATTCTTTGTAAAACACAATTCTCATTAAGTTAATCACATGGTTTGGAAATAGTAGTTCTC
>CM053586.1:116408744-116426446 GCA_028646515.1 Pseudochirops corinnae | reverse complement strand
CATGTCTTTAAGCAGTTTCAAGCTATTACAGGGTATAGGATAGAGACAAAGACAGAAATATAAAGGGGCTAAATGGTGGGCCACAAATCAGGTGGTGTGTAGTGACCTAGGATTTGGGTTTGAGTACAACAGAACTATCTAACTTTATCTTTTGTTACTCCCCACCAGGACAGACATTTCTTCCAGCCAGTTTAATCTTCTTATTCTCCTCTATATTTTCTCATTCCTACCTCCAGCATTCATTCATTTTGTTGCCAAAATTTTATAAGATGATAGAATGTAGAACTAGAAGGGGACTTCAGGATCATTTAGTATCACTCCACACTCTGACAATTTTACATATGAAGAAACTGAGGCCATGAAAGATGAATTGTCAGATCTGCATAGATTATGTGAGGATTATATACATACAGTCTTATGACTCCAAATCCAATACTTTTTCCACTATTCCAAACAACATTGCTTCAAAATATAAGTGGAACAACTTGTTTAGGTGAGTATTAGAGGCTCTCAAAGCAGTATATTCATCCAAATCAGATTCTTTCCATTGCATTTTGCTTTTACAGAGAGAAGCTGGTCACCATGTGATGTCATTTAGATTTGACCATTGTTTGGCCACCAAAGGGGAAATCTAACTGCCTATGAATAGTCTCATGCCCCTTCTCATAATCTAGAATACTCAGAGAGCCATGACTAAGCAGATCCCCAGGTTCAATGATTATATAATATGACATAGAATACGCCGCAATATTACTACATGTATGAAACCTTCATCTCTACTCATTACACTGTATTCATTCCCTTCCAACACAATTTTCAAGTTCCTAGGGTTTGATGATTTACTTTTAAAGGCCATGCAATTGTTTAAAAACAGACAGCCTAGAAACTTAAACAATAAAGGCTCACATATTAGAAAGCTTCAGGTTCACTGAAGTTAGGATCTGAAAAGCTAAGGGTAAATATAAGTAAAGTTCTTATTTGTGCTGATATAACCAGTTTTACAAGATAAGAATGGGGGATCAATGACTTGATGATAAATTGTGTTATGAAAAAGAAAAAAAAAGACTTAAAAGTCTTAATGGACTTTAATCTCAAAGTGAGTCAACTGTAGGACCTGCTGTCCTAGAATATCTTGTAAGACAAAATAGTTAATGATAGAAGTGGTAATCCTATGCTATTCTGCCCTGGTCAGCAAATCTCTAAAGTATCCTACAAACTTTTGGGTATCATAATTCAGGAATAACACTGACAAGCTTAAGCATGATGAAGATGTAGAGCTGAAGAAATTGGGAATGTTTAGCCTGGAGGACATAGTTGAGTGGCATAATAGCAATCTTCAAGGATTTAAAAGGCTGTAATGTTAAAAAGGGATTTAGACTTGTTTAATTGGCTCCTAATGGCAGAACAAGGAGCAATTAATAAAAGTGACAGAGAATTATTCTTAATAGAAGGGAAAACTTCCAAATAAAGAAGCTATCTAATGAGGAAGTTGGTGGCTCAGTGTGTAGAGAGCTGATCCTGAAGTCAAGAAGACCTGAGTTCACATTAGGCTTCAGATACCAACTATCTATACTACTCTAGACAAGTCACTTCACTTCCGCTTACCTCAGTTTCCTGAACCATGAAATAGTATCTACCTCAAGGACTGTTGTGAAGATCAAATGTGATTATATTTGTCAAAAGCATTTAGCATGGTATCTGATATATAGCAGATGTTATATAAATACTTCTTCACCTTCTCTCCTAATAATTATAGCTATCCATTGGACTAGTTATCCATTGTTGGAATAGATGCCTTTTTTAGGACCCATCTATTTAATAAATGTGTGATCCTGTGATCCAACAAAGAAAATTCCTGTCCACTATAACTTTTCAAGCACATTCAGGATGACTGTTTGTTAGCAATGTTGTAGAGAGGATTCCTTTTCAGAAATTAATAGATGAATGATAGAAGAGATAGATGAGCTCTGAGATCCCTTCCTACTCTGAACTTTGGTGAAATTGTTTCTGTCAGACTGCCTTCAGATCTGTAATAAGTTACCTTTGTCCGTCTTACTGGCAGAATGAATAAAGAGAGACTGACTCTGTGTTCCTGAATCTTGTGAAATCTGACATCAGCTCAGGGGACTCCCATAGACACTGACTTCCACTCCAATATCTCCTAGGCAACAAGAGATATATTCATTACGGAGCATTTCTGAGAATAGCTTTCCAAAAGAAAGAGTAATTGGCTCAGTATATTTGGTAATTCCTTTTGGTTACTGTGTAGGCTTCAACAATGGTTGAAAAGGTGCCTCAGAGATACCTTAATGTGTGTAGACAGATCCTGATTTGAGCACAAGTTTGTCTTCAGTTTGACACACAATTACAGTATGTCCTAAGGAATGCCACTGTGTCAGGAGAAATGAAATGTCTAGATTGACATTTTGCCTCTAGTATATTGTGCCTAAGAAGGTGTCCTTCTAGTTGTTCTGACTACCTGCATTAAGCAAACCCCAAAGAACCATTATAATGTCCTTAATAGAGCTATAGTGCTATAGGGATTTGGGATAAATTTGAGGGTCATGCCTCTCTATGGCTCAACATCAGCTAAAAACTCAAAATTCAAATTTCTTGATTCTCAAACATCTGAATATTTAAAATCATTTAGTTCAGAGGTCAGCAACATTCCTGAAGTATGAGTGTCAATATACAACATTCTTTAAGTGGAGTTCCCAATGATGTGGCTGTTGCCACATTCTCCCCAATCACATATATTTCTTCTATCTCTTTTTTTTTTTACTTCTATTTATTTCTTTTTCCTTTCTACCTTCCCTTACTTTTTTTCTGCTTTTTTTCATTTTTTCTACCTTCCCAAGACTGAGGGTCAGCCGGTGGTACTCAGGGAGACTTTTCATCTCTGCTAATGGCCCCTAGAGTTAATTAGGCTCCTTCCTCTACTGCATAACTAATTATAAATGCTTAGATTTGACTGTATGTGTTTTGCATCTTTCACTTCTCATTGCTGTGTTTTTACATAATATTAGGCATAATTTCAAAGCTTCTCTTTCAAAACATCCTCCCTTTGCATGACGACAGGCAAGTCACTTAACCTCTCTCAGACTCAGTTTCCTCACCAACAAAACAAGAAAGTTGGAATAGGTACGTTGATAGAAAATATCAAGTAACTACTTAATATGTTCTAGGTACTGCACTAAGTGAACATAATGCAAGAAAAAAGAGAGCTAGTCCTTCCCCTATGGGAGCTTATATTTCAAAGGAAGAAAACAACACATAATTAGAAGCTTGAAACCATGAGTTGGAAAGCAGGGGAAATATACCTGCACAGGTGCAAGATAGAAAAACCATCAGGAAAGTAAATCAAGTCAGGTTAGAAGGGAGCATGGCTAGTTTTAGTGCTTCTTCAAATGGAAGTTCCTGGGGGAAATGGGGTACTATATTCACCAGAGCAGGAAGAGCCATGGGAGTGGGGTAATTGCCAGTGTGAGAAGGCTTCTGTGTGAGAGATAAGTAAAAAAATAATCTAGGGAGATGGAGGTTATAATCCTATGATATGCTTTCCTTCCTTGAATTAAGAAATTACTGAGCAATAAAGAAGACAGTTGTACCACATTCGTGCAAATTAATCTGCTTCTACTTAAGTGCATATTTGAACTGGCAGTTCTCTCTTCAAGAGTACCGAAATATGGTAGCACATTCCTCATAGAAGAGTAAGTATGTCCACTGAGACTGAAATGTTGTTCAGATATGAAATGAAGGGAATTAGGCATGAACAATCCAACAATCCAACAGAAGGGTGTTATTATTTTGGCATGAAATGCTCTGGAAACCTCATTACAGAAGACTGAGTAGGAGATGACTTTAAGTCAGAGGATTAAATTTGACTCTATTTTTTTTTTATAAATTAGTCAACATTTTGATTTTATTGACAATAGCAGTATGAAGTAAACTTAATAGTATTCCTGAAGTTTATTTTCTAGTTTAATTTTTTTTATTTTAAAAGATTACATCAGCATAAATGCAACCGTGGCATGCTCAATAAAATTCCTGTTACAGAGGAATACAAAATGTCAGCCTATTATTCTCTCAAGAGAAAAGGAAGTGAATTTTTTTATGGATTACTAGAAATAAATATGGTATAAGTCAAAAGATAGATTCTGTAAAAATAGCAATAAGTAACAATGAGAGGTATCAGTATTTGTCCCACTAGTCATAAGAGAATAACAAACAATATTCTATTTTTTTAAATTTTCAATATTTAGTCTCAAACTTAACATTTGTCCCTGCAGACACCATCAAAAGACAAATTCTCCCCATGGAATTTTACAATTAATTTGAATACCCTTGAACTAAACACATAAATTCTTCCATTCCTATATATACAAACGTGCATGGAGCACTTCTTTGAAGTTGTTATTATTAAAGGCAGATAGGCTCTCTGCTTGGGGCTTAAAATTAAAATTGTTATTTTGAGTGGTTCTTTGTTTTTTGTTTTTAAATAAAAGCTGTTGTATGTTATTTTCTAGATGACTTGTTTCATTAAACATATCTATTTGGACAAGCTATGCAGGAATACTCTTACTCTGATTACACAATTTATAGTTCTAGAATTAGGATCTCATTATAAGCAAAAGTTTTAAAAGAATTAAGGTCAGTATATTCATTCTAAAGGACAGAGTCATCATTAAGTCACCACACAATTTGTCTTGAAAGAAAGAACACTCCTCAGAAAATATAGGTTAGATATGTGATAAAATGAATTATCTTAAAGTGATAAAGGGCTTTCAGTGTTTTAAGCATCCATGGCCTTATTTGAAAAAAAAAAAAAAGCATTGCTTTAAATCAAGTAAAATGGAAATTCTCTCCCATATCTAGAGGGCTGAAAATCAAGCAGCTTTCCATGTCAACATTTCAATTTGAAGAAAATTGTTTCATAAATAGACACTGAAATTTCCTGTGTGGGAAAGGTGAATGTATCCAAAAGGACTTATAGACTGAAAATTTGAATTTGAACTTAATCTGTTCTATACCATTTTGAAGTGTGTAGTGAGATCCATGGGACTGGCCACTTAGAATAACTATTGAGCAGTTTTCTCCAATTGGTAATAACTCTCAAATACCCATTACTATAACAAGAGACTTAAGATGAAGTTACTTCACTCATTGGAGTCATGAAACTTTTGGTCAAACAGAGAATAAAGTGACAGGTCTAGAGTCAGGAAGACTCATCTTCATGAAATAAGTTCAAATCTGGTTTCAGACACTTATCAGCTGTGTGACTTTGGCTAAGTCATTTAACTCTGCCTCAGTTCCTTATCCATGAAATGAGCTAGAGAAGGAAATGGCAAACCAAGAAAACCCCAAATGGGATCATGAAGAGTCAGACACAACTGGAATAAATGAACAATAAATATAACATGTGATACCTGTGCCACTTAATCTACCCCTGCAGTATACCCTGAACTGAATTTCAATAGGTGTCATGGTACTTTTTAAAACTTTCAGGTATTATCACTTTTATCAAGAAATTTCAAGAACTCATGAATTAAACAAACTTTGTTTAATTTTGTCATTCCAAAAGCTTGAAATGGACAATTATGTTTTTAAAAAAAACCTTAGAAATATGCACAATGGTAAACTTGGCATCCCTACTTTGCAAAAGTTTAGAATAAATTATTATACAGGTAACTTCTGATGACCTGTCAAAGAAATTCATGATAGCCAGCAGTTATATAGGTTTGTGTGATAATCACGTTTCTTGATTTTATGTTGTTTTCCTTTTTTAACAAGTGTTCTTGTCATTCTTGAGAAGGTTTGGTTGTTGTTGTTGTTGTTGTTGTTGTGATTATTATTGAATTCCTGCAGTAAGTAATTTTTGTCTTCAAAAGTTTGGAGTCTGTTTTGTCCATTATACATCTTAAATAAGATGACACTTAAGTGCACTGTGAGTCTTAACAATTATGAAACTTATGCTAACTATACTTTGAGTATTGGATCTTGAGGGCTTTCTTGTCGGGATCCTGTATCCTGTATATAGTATTTATATAAAATAGCTGAATTTTTTTATAATTTTGAAAAAATTCTTTGACAGTTTTCTATAATATATTCACAATCTAAAATCTCTATGATGGTATCAATCCCAAGAATGCTGCTTCTTGATCTGTCCTCCATAAATGTAACTTGATCCTCCATGTTTTCTAGTTCTATGGGTATTACAGTGATATTTTCTATCTGTATTTCCTTTCATTCATATTTGTTCATCGTAATTCTGTTTTCTACTATAATAAATTTACTGTTGGCTGAATGTCTTGATTTCACTCATCGAATTCTTCATTATTTATTTTTAGTCTCTCTTTTTAAGCATCTTTTAATTTTAGCTAAAGGTTCTCTTGTGATTCCCTCCCTCTCCCCCCGCCCCAGTCTTGTGAATGCTCTAATTTTAATTCTTGCTTAATTTCTCTGAATGTATCGTTGATTTATTTGAGGACATTTAACAGGATATATTGACTTTTTCTTTTTCTGATTGAGTTATTTCTGGGTATTTCAGCTGATTGTTACAGAGTAACATAAATATTGTCAGATGGAAAAATCCATGATCCTGAGAGTACAGCAGAAAATCACCTTATTTCATCACATTGATAAAGCTCTTTGATACTACTAAGAACTTTATTGGTGAGAACTTGCTTTTCAGATCTTCAGTGGCCATGGTTACTAAAGACGCAGGGTCTGTAGCATGTGCAAAGGTAGTTGATAGGTTTCATCTCTGCCACAGCTGGTCCCAAGTGTAATGGCTGCTGAAACTGGGGAAGAAGCTGTGATGGTGGTCTGGAGGGCACAGCTGTTCCTGAGGCTATCTCCATTAAGTCAGTAAACAAGTATTTATAAAATACTTTTATATGCCAGCCACTCTACTAACATCTAGGGATATAGATAAAGACTTTTAGAAAATATGGTGTCTGTTAACAAGGAGCTCAATTTCTGATTAGGGAGACAACATGAATTAAACAACATTAAAAGGTAAACATATTGAAGAGGCCCCTTGGTGATACAATTTCCAAGGTCTACAGAAGGCTCCTGTTGAAAGTTGGACTTGAAATGTGTCTGGAAGTAAGATAGGTCCACCAGGAGAAAATGTTGAGAAAGAAGAGCATTTCAAACATGAGGAAAATCCAGTACAAATGTATTGGTTGGGGAGATAGTGCTACATATAAAGAACAGAAAGAAGGTAAAGGTAACAAGGCTTAAGGAGAAGTTGTGGTCAAGATGGTATCTCAGGCACATAAACAGATACTTCATAAATATTAATTGGTTAACTGATTCATTAAAGTCAATTTAGCTCTATAAATCTATTATGCATCACAAGATGTAAAAGATCTGATTAATAGAAGAAAATGTGAAAAAAATCTGAGTGTTCCAATGAAAAAATCTGATTGTTTCAAACAAACTCAGATTGGGTTGCTAATTTATTTTTAAAAATGTAATTGCTAATTTAAACATTTTTAAAATGAAAGTACAATATTCAGACCAAGATAATCACCATGTTCAATATTTCTCAGATCACATAAAGAATATTGCATTCAGTGCTGCTCTCCACATCTTAAGAGGAATATTATCAAAATGGACTGTAGCCAAAAAAGGATGATGCAAGAAATGGTCCTGATGCAACTGAAGTAGGGTGATTTCATAGATGATATCATTTAGAATGTGTATACTTACTTGCAAAACAGGTCTACTTAAAACATAGACCTCATAGCAAGCATGCAAGATCCTTTGCTCCCGGGTTGTTGGGAGCTAGTCAAGCAGGACTAAGCTAGCTGAGGTAGGAGAGCAGTACTATCGATAGAGTTAACATAACCAAAGAAACATAATCTGATATGGAGTATGTACAAAAGTAACAATGCAAACAAAAGGTTTCTAGGTCAGTTTGAGCTAGAAAACATGATTCAAAGAAGCAGAGAAAGACAAAGCCTTGTGCTTCATTCTGCTCACCTCCCTTTTGTTTGTTGATATCTCCCATTAGAATGTAAGCTCCTGGAGGGTAGGAATCATCTTTTTTACTTTTATTTGTATTTACTTGTATCCCTAACACTAAGAACAGTTTCTAGCACATAGTAAGCACTTAATAAATGCTTGTCGCCTTGTCTTGTTGTTGCCTTGCCATGACGGTACTTAATAAGATTTTCTGAAAATTAAAAAAACACTGTCTTCATTTGACTCCTCTCATCCCCTCAATCTGTTGTTCAATTTTTCTGCTCTCTTTCACAAACAATTAGAAAGGTTGTTCTATGCTTATTGTCCTTATATCCTTATAATCTGGCTACCTACTTCACCACTCAGCTGAAATTGTCCACTTCAAGGTTGCTAATTGTTTCTTCACTGCTGAATCAATCCCAAGTCTACTTGACTTTTGGGGAACTTTTGACACTATTTATGTTTAAATTACACAACTCCATTTTTCCTTCCTATATTTATGTTTAGTTATCTTACTTTCTTTTTGCTGTATGATCATCCTTTTCCTGACCTCTAAGTAAGATCATCCTATAAGACTCTGCTTCAGAACTTCTCTTTTCTCTCTCTTCTTCAAAGAAAAGAAAGGCAATAAGCAATTATTAAGTATTTAAGATTACCAGCTAGTTTTTTAAGTACTGGGAGGACAAATACAAGCATCCCTACCTTCTAGGAGTTTGCATTCTATATTGGGAAGACATTGAATAAAAAGAAGCTGAAAGGGCAGAGGTGGGAAAGAATTACTCACTGGGGATAGATACAGTGTTAAAGTGCCCAGAGTCAAAAGGAGAATTGGAGAGGAATGAGAGATAGCTGGCCTAAGTCTCTGACCAAAGTGCAGGTACTAGAAGACACTCAACAGTGGGAGAAGGGAGTTGGTGGGATGGTAGCGCTGCAGCTGAGATAAGGAGATGAAGTCTAGAAGAAGGAGAACCAAGAGATTCTTTATGATCTCATCAGTTACCAGGTACTCAATTATGATCAAATCATTCCTAAATCTTTATGTCCAGCTCAAATCTGCTTTCTTAACTCCAGTCCCATATTACCAAATGTCTGCTGGACAAACTCACCTGGATATCCCCTTATTATTGTAAAATTCTAATGTTTAAGGAAGAAGGCATTATATTTTCTCAAAAACTCATCTTCCCTCGAAATTATTTTTATTTGTATTGAAAAAATCATTAGCTTCCTAATCACCCTAGGTCATAATTTTGCAATAATCTCTGATTTCTCCCTTTCTCTTACTCTCTCCTCTATTCAATCAGTTGTCATGTCAATTAATAGCCAAACTAACATTTATACAGCACTTAGTATGTACCAAGCACTATGCTAAGTACTTTAAAATTATTCTCTCATTTGATTCTTGCAACAACTCTGGGAGGTAGGTTATAACACTATCTCCACTTTCTAGATGAAGAAACTGAGGCAAACAATTAGGTGACTTGCCCAGGGTCACATACATAATAAGTGACTAAAGCAGGATTTGAACTCAGATCTTTCTGATTCCTTTCCATGACCCCACATAGTGACCTCAACTCTATCTAATATTTGTATACATCCTCTTCCCTCTATTCACACATAGTCACCTGTACTATTACAGTAGATTTCCAATTGATCCTCCTGGTTCTTTTCTTTCCTCTCCCCAATTCCTTCTCAATGCAGCTTTCAAAATAATAGTCCCAAAAGCATTTCTGATCAGATAGCTTCCCTATTCAGAAATATTCAGTAGCTTCCTATTTCTTTTTTTTCCTCCTTTTTGGAGGGGGGAAGGCAGGGCAACTGGGGTTAAGTGACTTGTCCAGGGTCACAGGGTCTATTTCTTATAGTACCACATTTAAAGCTTTCCACAATCAAGTTTCCATCTACATTTCCATTCTTATTCATCTTAATTCCTTTCCTGCTCTTACTTTCCCAATGAAAGATGCCATTCTTGCCTTTCCTTCTGCATGACATTCTATCTCCTGCCTCCATACTTTTGTCCAGATTATCTTCTATGGCTAGAATGAAGAGCCTTGTAGAATGATCAACTTCTTTCAAAGTTTGACTCAAATAACACAGTCTATTTAGTCATTCTTGGTTATCACATATTAGTTTCTTCACATCCAGAAATTATTTTCTATTTATTTTCCATCCTCACACTGCTCTATTCTGCACTCAGCTATCAAATTGATCTTCCTAAAGTGCAAGCCTGACCATATCAAACGCACCCCTACTCAATAAACCCCAATAAAATATTAGTACTTACCTCTGAATGATTATGAAGAGCAAATGAGGATATTTTTCAGTATTATCTTAGTACTGTACCTGGCACATAGTAAATGCCATACAAATATTAGTTATTATTATTGTTATTATTTTCCAGTTGAAACCCACCTTCCACAAGTTTTTGCCCAATCCTTCTTGGTGCCACTGCCTTCCTTTTGTTAATTATACCTAATTCATCATCTGTGTGTGTGTGTGAATAAAATCTCTTTTGCACATATTTGTGCAATTGTTGTCTTGCCCATTACAATACAAACTCTTTGAGAACTGGAACTGTTTTTCTTATTGTTGTTCTGGCTTTTATTTTATCCATAGCATTTAGCACAATGTCTGTCACATAGGCACTCCTCTATAAAGGTTTGTTGACTGAGTGACTTATCCTCATTTTTATATAACAATATTCTTATATTTTGTGAAAGAAAGTATGACATAATGAAAAGAGTTGATTTTAGAATCTGGATGACTTGACTCAAGACCTGCCTCTGACACAGACCAGCTGCATGATCCTAATCAATAAGTTAAACCTTTCTGAGCCCTAGGCAACTCTCCAAGATGACAAGTTGCAGGAGAAGCTGCTGTCTTTCATTGGTAGGAGTTTCAACATCCTTTATCCAATAACAATTTTTCATGAATTTGCTGAATTGAGCTGAAAATTTCCCTCAAAATGCACACACTTGTGAACTCTCAAAAGATGTATCTCTTTTCTTCTTCAGTATAAATGTCTCTGTTTCTTCACCATAGTTCATCGAGCCAAACATCCTTCTTTCCACTGCCTAAAGATGCCAAGATACTAACTGGAAAGGATAGGAGATCATAACTCCCAAATACCTTTTCTGAAGGACTAATGTTCACAGTTGTTAGTAAAATTTTGAGTATAGGAAGTTCCATAATAAATACGTTATGTTTTTTAAAGTTAAAAATTCCATAAAAACTATTGTTGCATGAAAAACACACTGAACTGAACCTGATCCAAGTGTATGCTACATGGGCAAGCTCACCAGTGCTATTAAGTAGAAATTATGATTGCGGGTATCAAATTACTTAGCTAATATTGAAATGAATGGAATTTTCTAGCATCTTGATGCCTTTGAGAATTAAAATATTTCATTTAAATATATTTTGTAGCTCAATATTTTAATCAATGAAAAATATATATGATAACAGATTTTTTCCCAACTTTCCTTTTCCCATCTGATGTCTGAAGCTACATAGAAGATTGAGCACTTCAAACATATTGTGTTTATTCTGAATAGTAGGATATACCCAAGAGCTGACTACTTTATCTTTCAGACTAGGAAAAAATAAACAAGTTTATCTTTCAGGCTAATAAAAAATAAATAAGTTTACAAAGTCACATGCCAATAATTAATATTTTCTTGATTTTTTATTTAAAAACACCATCCTCCCTATCACCTTCACTTTTCTATGGGGAATTTTATCTGTGTTTCTAAAATCCCTTATTCTTTCAGTGTGTTCACTCTTGTAATGAAAATTGACAGAGCTGCATTCTGCAGTCTGGCTTATGCATTCTGTATAGCTTGAGCTGAAATGAAGATATAAGCAGCACAATGCCATCACAAGAAAGATTTTTCATAAAATAAATATTTAATGATTGTCTACTTTACATAAGAGTCTCTGCTAAATACTAAGGGGAATGTGAAGAAAATATGGCCCCTGACCTCAAGAAACTTACAATCCAATAAGGGTTATAAAATCCTTCTTTCTAGCTTTCTAGATCCCAGTAATGAGATTTCCCACTGTGATCAGAACAATATCCTAAGGATCTACCCCATATAGTCTATGTTGTTCTTCCTTATTTAACACTTAATGTAAGAAAGGGGAGAGGCATCAAACTATTGGGAAGTCCTCAACTTTTTAACTGAAAGGCCTGTGTTAAAAGGTATGGAAACTATGCTTGGGTCTTTTTCTACTTCAAATGGGTGGCTGGAATCTCAGTATGGACAAAAAAAAAGAAGAAGAAGAGATATGGAAGCTACAACTAAATGAATCACTGTTTTTCCCCTACTGAATATCCTTTTCAACTTCAGAATGTTTTCTCTTTCTACGTCAAAGGGAAACCAACTGTGCAAAGGAAAATAAAAAAGTCATAATTGTGCAATGTTGAGTTCACAGACTAGCTAGGAGGTCAGGTTAGACAAAATATAAATTGCATAAGAAAAGAGAAGTAATGTGCAATAACTATAGAACAACAGCTGGAGGTAGATTGTCAAAGGATTTAAATATCAAATAGAATTTGTATTTTATATTAAAAGCAAAGTGAACCACTGATGTAATATGACATATTTGTGTTATAGGAAAGTTATTTGGATAACTACAAGAAGCAGAGTTAGAGGGAAAAAAATCACTGAGTGTTGAAGTCCAAAAGTGAGCCTATTTTAATAGTTTAAGAGAACCAGAATTAGAGTAAGGGTTAAGTGAATGGATAAAGTAGATGGATACTATAACTGTTATAAAAAAAAATCTTCATATCTATTTGTTTAGACATTTTTAGTTGATTCCTTTTATTTTTGATAGTATTTTATTTTTTTCAAATTGCATATAAAATAATTTTAAATACTTTTTGAAAAAATTTAGTTCCAAATTTTCTCCCTTCATTTTCCTATCCTCTCTCTGAAATATTCAGTAATTTGATATAGATTATACATATATATTAATGTAAAATATATCTCCATATTAGTCATGATGTGAAGAAAGCACAGAAAAAACTACATTAAAAATACAGTGAAAAATACTGTTTCTATCTGCATTCAGAATCCATCAGTTCTTTCACTGGAGGTGGATAGGTGAACAGCAGTTTTCATCACAAGTCTTTTGGAATTGTCTTGAATCATTAGATTGCTGATAAAAACTAAGTCATTCATAATTGATCATACAATATTGTTACTATATATAGTGTTCTCTTTGTTCTGCTCATTTCACATTAGTTCATTAGCCTTTCTAAGTTTTGGTTTTTTTTCTGAAATCATCCTGTTCATCATTCCTTAAAACACAGTAGTATTTCATTATAGTCATGTACTACAACTTGTTCAGCCATTCTGAAATTTATGGATATCCCCTCAAGTTTCCAATTCTTTGCCACCACAAAAAGAGCTGCTATAAATATTTTAATACAAATAGGTCTTTCCCCCTTTTTAAAAACTCTTTGTGATATAAATCTAGTTGTGGAATTGCTAGGTCAAAGGGCATAATTCCAAATTCTCTCCAGATTGGATGGATCAGTTCACAATTTCACCAACAGTTCATTAATATCTCAATTTACCACATTGCCTCCAATATTTTTCAGCTTTCCTTTCTGTTATATTAGCCATTCTTATAGGTACGAGCTGTTACCTCAGAGTTTTTTAAAATCACATTTTCAATCAGTAGTGATACACACACACACATATATGACTATAAAGGGCTTTGATTGCTTGTTCATATCCTTTGTTCATCAACAGCAGAATTTCTTTTGTTCCTATAAATTCAACTCAGTTCTCTTTATATTTGAGAAATTAAGCCTTTATCAAAGAAACTTGCTATAAAAAAATCTCCCAGTTTTGTGCTTCCTTCTAATCTTGGCTGCATTGTGGTTTTTTGTGTGTAAAATTATTTTAATATGATCAAAATTATCCATTTATATCTTGTCATGCTCTCTGTTTTCTTGATGGGTCATAAATTCTTTCCTTCTCCATAGATCTAGCAGGTAAATTGCCCCATGCTGCTGTAATTTCCTTATGGTATCACCCTTTATGTCTAAATAATGTATACATTTAGACCTTATCTTGATATACAGTGTGAGATGTTGATCTATACCTATGTTTTGCCAAATTGTTTTCTAGTTTTTTCTGGTATTTTTTTTTTTTGGAATAATAAGTTCTTCCCCCAAAAGCTTAGAAATCTGGATTTATCAATCATTAGATCACTATCGTCCTTAATTGTTGTGTATTATCTACCAAATCTATTCCACTGCTCTACCTCCCTTTTTCTTAGCCACCACTAGATAGTCTTGATAATAACCACTTTATAATACAATTTGAGATTCGGTACAGTGAAATAACTTCCTTCACATTTTTTTCCCACTAACTTCCTTTTGTTTTTCCAGATGAATTTTGCCATTATTTTTTCTAGTCCTGTAACATAATTTTTAGTAGTTTGATTGGTATGACACTGAATAAGTAAATTAATTTAGGTAGAATTGTCATTTTATAATATTGGCTCAGTCTACCCACGAGCAATTCATATTTTTTTCAATTATTTACATTTGACATCTGTATGAAAAGTGTTTTGTAATTTGTTTATACAGTTTCTCAGTTTGTCTTGGCATGTTGACTCCCGAGGACTTTATAATGTCTAGAGTTATTTTAGATAAAATTTCTCTTTCTCTTGCTGTTGGATATTGTTGGTAACATATAGAAATGGTCATGATTTATAGGTTTTTTTTCTATGCCTTGCTACTTTGTGAAAGTTGTTAGTTACTTCCATTTTTTTTAAATTGATTCTCTAGGATTTTCTAGGTTTACCATCATATCATTTGCAAGGAGTGATAATTATGGTTTCTTATTGCCTATTCTAATTCCTTCAATTTCTTTTTCTTCTCTTACTGATACAGCTAACATTTCTAGTAAAATTTTCAATAATGGTGATAATAATGATGATAACATGCATCCCTGCTTCACCCTTGATTTTACTGGGAGGCCTTCTAGCTTATCCCCATGAAAGATAATACTTGCTGATGACTTCAGATGCTTCTTATCATTTTAAGGAAATTTTCACTTATTCCTATGCTCTGTAGTGTTTTTCATTAGAATGGGCCTGTATTTTGTCAAAAGCTTTTTCTGCATCTATTAAAAATAATAATGTGATTTTCATCAGTTTTGTTATTGATATTGTCAATTATGCTGATAGTTAGTTATTCTAATATTGAAAGAGCCCTGCATTCTCACTATAAATACCACCTGGTTGTAGTCTATGAACATTGTTATATAATGTTGTAATCTCCTTATTTCTATTTTATTTAAAAATTTTGCATCAATTTCATTAGAAAATTGGTCTATAGTTTTCTTTCTCTGTTTTGGATCTTTGTGATTTAGGTATCAGCATCATACTTGCATCATAAAAGAAATTTGATAAGATTCTGCTTATTTTTTCAAAATAGTTTACATCATACCAGAATTATTTTTTCTTTAAATTTTTCATAGAATTAACTTGTGACTCCATCTGGCTTTGGAGATTTTTTTCTTGGGGATTTCATTGACAGCTTGTTTAATTTCTCTTTCTAAAATGGTGTTATTCACATATTCTATTTCCTTTTCTGTTAATCTGGGTAATTTATATTTTTGTAAATATTCATCCATTTTCTTCAGTGTTAGGTTCACTGGCATATAATTCCTAGTAAATTGCTGTAAATTATTCTTCATTCATGGTGAATATATCCTTATTATTTTTGAGGCTAGTAATTTGGTTTTCCTTTTTTAATCAAATTAATTAATGGCATCTATTTTATTGTGGTTTTTTCTTATAAAAATAATTTATTTAGATTTAGTTTTCAACATTTACCTCCATAAGTTTTTGAGTTTTATGTTTTCTCCACCTCCCTTCTGTCACCCTCCCCAAGATGGTGTGCAATCTGATGATAGGCTGAACACATACATTCATAGTAAACATATTTTTATACTAGTCATTGTAAAGAAGTAATGAAAGGAATAATGAGAAAGAAGAAATAAAACAAAAGAAAAAGAGAGAGTAAACAATATGCTTTAATCTGCATTCAGACTCCATAGTTCTCTTTCTGGATATGGACAGCATTTTCATGAGTTTTTTGGAGTTATCTTGGATCTTTGCATGTTAAGAAGGGATAAGTCTATAATACTTAGTCATTATACAATGTGACTTTTACTGTATACAGTGTTCTCCTGGTTCTGCTCACTCCAGTCAGCATCAGTTCATATGTCTTTCTAGGTTTTTCAGAAATCTCCTTGCTTATCATGACTTATAGCACAATAGTATTCCATTACATTAATGTACCACAACTTGTTCAATCATTCCCCAATTGATGGACATCCTCTCAATTTCTAATTCTTTCCCACCACCAAAAAACACCTGTTATAATTATTTTTGTACATGTGTGTCCTTTCCCCATCTTTATGATGTCTTTGGGATGTAGCCCTAGGAGCGGTATTGCTGAGTCAAAGGGTATGCACAGTTTTATAGCCCATTGAGCATAGTTGCAAATTGCTCTCCAGAATGGTTGGATCAGTTCACAATTCCACCAACAATGCATTAGCATTCCAGTCTTCCCACATATTCTCCAGCATTTTCCTGTTTTGTCATGTTAGCCAATCTAATAGATGTGATGCAGTACCTAAAAGTTGTTTTCATTTGTTATTCTCTAATCCAGCCGTTCTCAACCTGTGGGTTGTGACCCCTTTGAGGGTCAAACAACCCTTTCACAGGGGTCTCTAAGACCATTGGAAAACACATATTTTCTTAGGAACCGAGACACTGCTCCTCTATCTGTCTCCAGGCAGGTCCACCCACATGCAGATCCACCTGCATAGGAGTCTTAAACGGTTAGGGCATTAGGAAGGTTGAGAACCACTGCAATCTAATCAAAAGTGATTTAGATATTTTTTTCATATTATTATAAATAGCTTTAATTGCTTCCTCTTAAAACCGCCTGTTCATATCCTTTAACTATTTATCAGTTGGAGAATGATTTATATTCTTATAAATTTGACTCAGCTCTCTCCATATTTTAGAAATGAGGCCTTTTCAATTTAATGTAATCAAAATTATCCATTTGCATTTCATAATGTTTTCTATCTTTTGTTTGTTCATAAATTCTTCCATTCTCCATAAATCTGACAGGTAAAATATTCCTTGCTCTCCCAGTTTGCTTATAATATTAGTCTTTATATCTAAATTGTTCACCCTTTTTGACTATTTTGGTATAAGGTGTAAGATGTTGGTTTATACCCAGTCTCTGTCATACTATTTTCCAGTTTTCCAAGAAATTTTTGTCCAATAATGTGTTCTTAGCCCAGAAGCTAGGGTCTTTGTGTTTCTCAAACAATATATTATTATAGTCATTGACTTCTGTGTTTTTTGTACCAAATCTATTCCACTGATCCACCACTCTCTTTCTTAGCCAGTAACAACTAATTTCTATGATTGCTATTTCATGTAGGTTTTTATTTCAGGAAAATAAGCTTCTAGTTTTATTTATGACTTCATTTATTTTTACTTCCAATTTTATTATTCTTGCCTTTAATTTTTCAGGATTTCAGATGTACTTAATTGGGAATTTTTAATTTCTTTTTCCTTTCATATTTTTTAATTGTATGTTTTATTCTTATTTACTCTTTCTCTATTTTTATTGATATAAAATTAGGATACAAAAGTTTTCCCCTAAGTTTTGCTTTGGTTGTATCCCA
>CM053586.1:116391571-116408244 GCA_028646515.1 Pseudochirops corinnae | reverse complement strand
TGCATGCAAAAACAACTTTGTTTCAAACATTTGTCTTCGAAACCCTGAATTCCAGACTCGAGTTAACTTTTATACTCCCTTTTCCATTTGACCAATTGTAATTTTTAAGGAGTTGTTTTCTTTCGTAGATTTTTGAATCTCCTTTTCAATTTGGCCAATTCTACTCTTTAAGCAGTTTTTTTTTCTAAGCTGTTGACTCTTTTTTCATAATTCACTTGCCTTGCACATAAGTGTTTTGAAATTTTTGTCCTCTTCTGAGTTTGTGTCTTGATCTTACATGTCACCATAATACCTTTCTATGGTCAGATTCTTTTTGTTGTTGATTTCTGCTCATATTTTCTAGTCTTTTCCCGTTCTTTTAAATTTGAACTGTACTTACCAGGGTAGAAGGAACATTATCTCAGGCTTCTTGTTAAAGGGCCTGTAGGCTTGGTTTGCCTGGTGCTACATGATGTTGCTCTGAGACTCATGGGGGACCGTTGTATCTGGTAATGCACTGAAGGGATTGGGGTTGGGGGTGAGGAGTTGATACTGCTGTAGTTAGTAAGGATCTGGCAGCTTACTTTGTGCTGAGCCAGGGTCCTAATACTGATGTCTGGCATGTGCTGAGGAAAGTCGAGTGTTTCTTCATTACCCAGGGGCTACACTGAAACATGTGGTTATGTGGCTGCTTGAATTGCTTGGTTGCCTGCAGCTATGATGAAGGATGTGGAGGTCTGGCTGCTGGTAGCCAACTCTTGATTGCTGCTGACTTGCTAGGACACTTCCTGTCCTGGACAGTGTTCCCCTTTTACCTGAGTAAGAAAGACCTTTTCTTCAGATCTTCCAAGTTTCTTAGAAGACATTTTCATCCTATCTTTTTGCTGGCTTGAGTATTTCAGGATTTGTTTGTAGACACAATTTTACAATTGTTTGTAGGTGAATATTGGAGAGTTGCGGAGATTTACTGCTTATTCCATCATCTTGGCTCCTAGAAGTGACAATGCAACAGCTGGATTTTTAAATCTACTTCTGCTTTTAATCTGAGTCTATATGTTGTTTTGGGCATATACACAAAGAGGAAAAGAACCTTTCTCTCTCATGCAAACATTAAAGTTACTAAGATAGTAAATAAAGAACAGTTTTATTTAACCTGATAGTAAACATAAAGGATTCACTCAAGAACCCATTAACAACAAAATAACTCATACTTCAGTGGTCCTCTTTTTTCCATTTAACCTATATACAATCCACATGATTCATGGTACTAGTGAAGAAATAGTGAGTTGCTCCTTCTTCAAGCTGTTATTCTTTCCTTTGGGGGTCTGCATATATACACAAAACTCCAAAGAATGTTGCTGAAGAGAAAGCCCAGATCATGTTTTCTATATCCTAGGAAGTTCTTTTTGTGACTCTTCATTTCCTCTCTTGTTGAGTAGATCTTGGTCTAATGTTCTGCTGAGCTCTTTCTTTAGGAGGTATCTTTCTCTTTCTCCCCCTCTGTGCCTTTAAGTGACTGATGATTGTTCACTCCATACATTTTAAAGTTCTAGTTCAATAGTCACCTCAAATGTGTGAACTTTATTGAGAAAGTGCTCTTAATTTATAATTCTTCTTGCTGCTAGAACTTTATGAATATGAACTCCATCAATGAGAAAACAAAGGTCTGTATCATGAAGATAAATCCCTAGTCTTAACCACTGTGTCATGAAAATAACCATGCTCATTTCATTTTAAATTTTAATCACTCTCTGAACTTACTCTTTTCACCCATCTTTGCAGCTACCTTTTATATCAAGTTGTCTTCATCAATTAAATTTTAAGTTTTCTAAAAGTAGGAACTGACTTATTTTACTTATATTTGTATCCTCCATTCTAAGAAGAGTGCCTTGCATATAATAAGCACCTTGTTGTCACTGTTTAGTCACTTTAATTGTTTCCAATATTTCATGACTCTATTTGAGGTTTTCTTGGCAGAGATACTGGAGTGGTTTGCCATTTCTTTCTCTAGCTCATTTTACAGATGAGAAAATTGAGGCAAACAGGGTTAAGTTACTTGCTGGGGCTACCTAGCTAATAAGTGTCTTAGGCTAGATATGACCTTAGGAAGATGTCTTTTCTATCCACTCTATCTACTTCACCAACTAGCTGCCCTGATAAACACTTATAAATGATTGACTATTTAACTTCATTATTCATTTATCAGACATTCAGAATAGTCTGAATTCATATCTAGAAAGAAAATTCATTTTATTCTAGGATTATAACACCTTGTGCACGATACAGTAGATGCAAGAAGAACTTGTCTGACTCCACTGTGTACACATTTAGTCAAGTCCTACACAATTAGAAATTCATTAAATACATGACTTTGTAATTTTGTTTTTATATTGGGATAAGTGCTCTAACTACTGTACACATATTTTTGTTTTGCTACTGCTACTGGAGGTAGTGGTAGTTTGTTTTCCTTCCTTCCTTCCTTCCTTCCTTCCTTCCTTCCTTCCTTCCTTCCTTCCTTCCTTCCTTCCTTCCTTCTTTCCTTCCTTCCTCCCTCCCTCTGTCTCTCTCTGTCTCTGTCTCTCTGTCTCTGCCTCTGCCTCTCTCTCTCTCTCTCTCTCTCTCTCTCTCTCTCTCTGTATCTCTCTCAATTGGTTTTCTGTTTCCCCCCCATCAAGAAAACAACAAAACAAGGAGAAAGATGCCTTTTCTCCAAATAGGAGAAGTGGTGTGATTTTCATCTTCTTCAATTGTGGTATATCTATATAGCTATATCTATCTATTTATCTGTCTACCTATCTACATGAGTGTACACACAAATACACACATATATATTATACACACACACATACCCATTGACATAATATGACATATAAATATATTATATACATTATATATGGTATTCTTTTATTTTTCTTCTTAAAGAGAATTCACTTTATATTTTGTTCTATGAAGATTCATATTTTTATGAAAGTTAATTTGCAAATGCAGACTTCAAATTTACTATTAAAGCTTTCTATTTCAGAACTTGGTTTTATCAAATAGTTTCCATATCTATCGGGCAGGTAGGTAGTGGAGTAAGTAGAGTGCTGGGCCTGAAGTCAGAAAAACTACACTTAACCCTTGTCACTTAACCCTGTTTCCCTCAATTTCTTAATTATAAAATGAGCTAAAAAAGAAAATGACAAACCACTCCAGTATCTTTCCATAGAAAATCCCCAATATTCAGTCATGAAATCAGATATAACTGAACAAAAACAATTTCATTTCTAATAAGAGCTATTCCTTTTGCCTCCCTTCCCACAAAATTTTAAAACAAACCTGAAACAACTATTTGAGTTGCATTGTGACTTTTTTCAAATGCCTTAACAATGTAGAGTATCACTAGCCTGTCTTTGTGTTTCTTTGTTACTCCTGGTCTCTATTTCTGGTGACCTTTACATCTGATAACAGCTTATGAATCAAGATTACCTTTGTCCAATTCCCCCAGGTCAAAGTTTGAAGAATGTGAAGGTGAATGTCCAACAACATAGATGGGACTTGCAGCTGAATGAGCTATCTCAATTTCCTAAGCAGTGTATTAAGGCCTTGCCTTGAGAAATGCCATAGAAAAGGTTAATGTACTTTAAAACACACACCATTTTGAAACAAATGAAAGAATCATCTATGAAGAGAAGGAAAGAGTTCGTGATACTAAGAATTTATTCACTGAAGTTTATAGCTAGCCTTCTCTGGAGCAATCTTTTCTAGAAATTATTCTGAATGATCAAAATGAGGATTCCTATGCCCTCAGGACATCTGATAAACTAATTTAAACTAAGGAATTGAGAATGGATAATGGCTTAATAAACCCTCTGAAGTAATATTCACAACTGGGACCAATTTTGAAGCTTTGCTAAGCTTCAGGGAAGAGCTGCTATAAATTTCAATGAATGAGTTCTTGAAATCATAGAAAGTAGTAGTGGTTGGAAATTTAAAAATTATTAATCTAATTACCTTTCTATTATTTTACAAATGCTGAAAATGAAGTTCCTAGAGTTGGAGGGCCATGATCTAGACTAACTCTGCTTAATAAACCATAGAGTTCTGGTCATTTTTACCTGAATTCACTAAGTATCTCTTCATCATCTCTCTAGAGAGATAGACAGACAGACAGATAGATGGATAGATAGATAGAGAGATAGAGATAGAAAGATAGATAGATAGATAATGGCATATGTTCTAACAAAGAGGTGTCAAATTCCTGGCCAGGAAAACTTCAGAGTGGAGCCAACTAGATTAAAATATAACTGTTAAATTATTAAGAAAATTAACAAAAATATAATAAAATATAATACACCATAGTTTGTGGTTTTCTCAGTGAACTTATAATGTAGCAGTTGCTGAACAGTTACTGGAAGGATATTTAGAAAAGACAACTTGCCCCTTCACTGCTCTTTTTTTCTTTAGCTTCTATGAGGAGGCAGGACTACTTTGAGGTAGTCATGAGAGTAGACTTAGGGAGGAGAGAGAGCTTCATCTCCCACCTAGTCATCGATGCTGTATGCACATGAGCATCACTGCTTTCAGCACATACTTATCACTATTTCTTTGTGGGTTTTCTTCTTTGGTTGTTGTTCTTTCATGATTTTAGAGAAATGAGTATTCCAAAATGGAAGTGTCCAGGTGAACTTGTGAATTCTGGAGATCTAGAGGTCCCACATATAGTCAGAGTTAAATGACAACTGCAGCAGTGCCATTGGGGTAGCAATGGCCATTGATTTTGCAGTCAGCTTCAGAAAGACAGTCATCTGAGGAGAGTAGCAGCTTTAGGAACCATAACTTCTTATGGTAGAAAGAAGAGGGAACTATGGATGCTAGACAGGCACAATCCTTAGAGCCCAGTAGAAAATTACTACTATGGAGAACTTCATGAGGACTCTGCTAAATGAGAAAAGGACTCCAAGGCATATAACAAAGTGAATCCTTTTTTATACCAGGGTTATCTATAGGCAAAGTGGGATGAATTTAACTTAGACTAGTTGCCTAATAGTTTAGGTTCAATATCTCAATGAAATGAGAGGTTATTCATAGGATATATCTATCTATATCTATATCTATATCATCTATATCTATGTCTACGTCTATGTCTATGTCTATATCTGTATCTGTATCTATCTGTATATATATCTATGTATATGTGTGTATGTATTTATATATGTATACCTTTGTAATGTCAAAGGAATTTGAAGATCTTTCCTGTTCCTTAATAGGCCAATGTGATCTGCTTTGAGCTTTGGCCCAATCCACAATTGAGTCAAAAGGAGCTCAGTGTGGGAGGAGTTTACACAAAAGAGCATGAACATAGAGCAGGAAAGGTGGTACAGGAAGTGGGAGAGTGAGGTAGAGTTGAGAGAGAGGAGGCAGAGAGAGGCAGAGCAGCAAGCATGGGTGAGAGAGGGGCTTTTTGCCTGGAGGAGCTGGTTTGTGGGGAGGCCTGACTGAGGGAAAGCTTGGGGATGGCGGTGCTTCCTGCATTGGTAATGTGTATCAACTTCTTTATTACCATGGTGGATTTGGCTTTCTGATATATGAATAAATATCTTGGGTTTTGTTTTTGAAAAAGAGAGTCTTTTATATCTTGTGATTCAAACCTGGAAATATGCCTGCATATTCATAGCAGCTGCTGTGGTTATAGCATTGGTGACATACATATACATATGATACTAATACATATACATATAAATCATAGGTTATTCATCAGTTTTAACAGAAGGAATTTTCTTAACCACTAGGTGATGGGGGATGTGTAGTTCTGCCCAGGAATATGAGTGCCAGAATATGCTGAGAATGCAGAAGGACAGAAACACCATAAACACAGAGTCAAGACGGCAGTTATACACCTGGGTCAGTGTGTCCTGTTTTATTCTGCATTTCACAAGCCAGATGTTCTGTTGATATGCTCTGTTCCGGGGACAATGAGCTCCATCCTTCCTTTATGTGTTTACCTGACCCTTGTGGCGTCAGAGGCGATTACAGGGAAGGTGGACTATTTGCCAAAGGGGATTGGTAGGGGGGATAAAAGAGAAGAAGCCCTGGAGATGAAAGATGGATGGAGAAAAATAAAGCTGTCTGCTGATCACTCACTCTTCTGGCTCCTGACTCTACTTTGTTGAATGTGCTGGACACATACCAGGTGTGCATCAAAGACCTTGGAAAAGAGGGTAAGACTGGCTGCACACTGACATTAAGTCAGGCCAACTAGGTTTCTACACAGAAGTTTACCTGATCTGTGGTATAGATGTGGTGGCTTTCTAAGAGTTGGGGCATCTGCCAAGTCTAAAAATCTTTACTCCATGTTGGTAAGCCTTTTTATGCCATATGTGAACAGAAGGCCATATTAATACAGTGTGAGGCCACAAGGAACCAATTGAAAGAGCCTCTGGGCTAATTAAATCTCAATGACAGAATTTTTGGATTTGGAGAAAATAACAAAGCCTCCTTTTTTATATCACTCCAGACTCTCATATGTCTGAAGTAGTATGAGGAGAATAGGCCTTATTATTTTCATAAAATATAAGAATTCTATAGATGAAGGCTTTTTATATATGTCTTATATACCATACATATCCCATATAATATGTGATGTGTGACATACATGTGTGTGACATATAATATATGATATATATGCATATGTTGAGAGAGAGATTGAGTTTAGCAGAAGAATGAATCATAGTAACAGTAGTAATTATATCTTGCAAAATTATCACCATGATGATTGCTCTTTAGAAATAATGAAATTATTTTAATTCTATCTATCTATCTATCTATCTATCTATCTTAAAGTTATTGTGTAGTACTTTAAAGAGATGTGATCTTAAAATAAAGAAGACCTGGGTTCAATTGTCATTTTTGGTTAATTGACCCTGGGAAAGTAATTTACCCTAGACAACTCCTTAAATATATAAATTGAAGAAAAAGTACAAATTTGTGTCTGTAGAGGAAATTCCCTCACATCCTACATAGATCAAATTATAGGTCAGGTAGAAAAAATGTTAATGCACTCTTATATGTATGGCATATATTTAATATGAAAC
The DNA here is from genome assembly GCA_028646515.1 of Pseudochirops corinnae. NCBI lineage: Eukaryota > Metazoa > Chordata > Mammalia > Diprotodontia > Pseudocheiridae > Pseudochirops > Pseudochirops corinnae. Next base: position 116,401,192 of record CM053586.1, on the reverse strand, counting down.
ACATAGGTATATGTAATGTATAATATATGCAAACTCAGATGTGTTTGTGAATACATTATTCACATACATACATATCTACACATATTTCCAACACTTGACTTAGAGCTGATCACATTCATATGATGGGGAAGTGACCCAAGTGGATTACAACTCCCTCCTAATCTCATATGTTATTCTTTTGGAAAAAGATTTCATTGGGAAAAGGTAACCTCAGGTAATGTTTAAGGAAGAAAATACTAAAAATGAATTTTATTTCATTTAGGTTCTTTTAAAGAAGAGTTTCAGGTTCTGATTAACTAAAAAATTGTAACATGCCACACCACTTATTGAATTCCTACAAGTGGATTAAAAATAATTTAGACATACATAAAGTTAAAGTCATTTTTCAAAAAATCTCTATCCTAATAAATAATAACCCATATGTAGCCTTTATAATCAACCACAAATGATTAATATTTGCAGAAGTTTTCTTTAAATAAAATGAATTCATAGACTCACAGTGTCTCGAGTTTAAAGCTATGATTTTGATTATATTATCCTTTTGAATTCATATTATGAATAAAGCATTTTATGATGGAGTTGGACTCAGTGATCACTAAGGTTCCTTCCAGTTCTAAAATCCTGTGATTCTGTACTACTTTACATTCAATCTGCTGTTTTGTAAGGAGCTTTGCCTCAAGATTAATGGTAAGAAAGAAGTCTTCTTTGAAACAAATTTATTATTTCGTTGACAGGTCAAATTGTTTTAAAAGCATCAGATTCAGAGGAAGAATGAATCATCTTGAGATGTGCATACATTTCTGCTTAGTCCTGAAGACTCATGCAATAAAGCAGCTGTAGAGTCGGGGGTGGGGTAGGGAAGGTGATACTAAATATCACACTGCTACAATCTCAAAGAGCAAAGTTTGTGGAATCTGATTTATCTGAAGAAGAAAATTACAGAAACCTTGAAAGGAGAGTTGACATTTTAATTTTTTTTTTAAACAAATATATCTTCATTTGTTGAAGGCCTACTATACAAGTTAACTTTAGGTTGATGGATGGGTAATGAAATATATCGGCATCAATGTTTTCTTTTTACCTTGTTATCATTTCCTAGTGTTCTGTTTTTATATTTAGGAGGTTGTAAATACCCAAACCTAGATAACAATATGGCCTTTAAAATGTTCCCTATCATTTTAAGCTTTGAATTTTCAAGGCCAGTCCTGTAAGCAGTTATTTCTTCCTAAGCACTATGGCAGTGATAGGTAAGACATGCTGGGTCAGTGATGGTGCCTTGAATTATGGTTGTATATGTTAACCATCTGTTCTTTTCTCCAGGATACATGGACAGGAAAAGAGCAAGGATGATATGTAAGCCTGCCAATTATACTTTTTAAATCAATAAATGATTACATTATTGGTTTAATAATTTCTAATTTATCATTATATACCACATAATGCACATCTTATTGTAATCTATAAAGAAATATAATCACTTATGAATGAATATTATCCTTCTCATATTAAATTTCAATTATTATCAACTTTTAAAAAATAATCTAGCTTTAGTTTTTTACTTAGAGGAGAATTTTTTTTTCCTTTCAAGTGTTTTGAGGTACAGTTCCTGTTCACAGTACAAGCATACTTAAATAACTTTTTTCATTACTTGTAATGTCAGTTGGAATCCTTTGATGGCATACTATTTGGGCCTTATTGTGACTACTAAATTTCTATCATTATGTGACCTGGGTTGGTCTAGAAACGCTTAGTTTGGATAGAATTGAGGCACCCTTGGAGATGCCCAGATTGTCTAAAATGCAACTTTCTTCATCCTACTTTTGAAAGAGCTATTACCTGTTCCATGTTTTCTACCTCCCCTGGATAGCTCTTTGCTTCATTTTTCTTCAACAAGAACATTGATGTTTGTAGTCATGGCAGGGATGCCAGAAACAGTGTCAAGCTTTGCCACTTTAATTCCAGTCTTACTAGTGATTTCTCATGGCTTATCTGAACCTGAAGATAATTTGTGCAGTCGGGTACTAGATGCTTGGGAAGATGATGGGACTTCAAAAGGCAAACAAAAAAGAATATATTTCTATAGTCTCAAAAAGTCTCAGTAGGAAAAGAGGAATATCTGAATTCATGTGTGTGTGTGTGTGTGTGTGTGTGTGTGTGTGTATGTGTGTTCATGTGGTGGAGATACACTGCTTATTATTTTTGATGCAGGGAACATGTGAGTGTAACTCAGTTGTTCTGACGTAGGAGGACAGACTGGGAAGTTTCTGTGTAGCAGGGAAAGTCTAGATTAGGTTTTGACAATGCTCTAAATAGCCATTCTGTGTACTATTTAGGCAGAACGATAGGCATGTATAACAGCAGATATAGAAAGGTATTAACCAGCCCAAAACAATGTTGTTCTAGTTATCTCCTTTAAAAATGTGGCACTTTCCTAAAGAAGAAATGGAGGTAGATACAGCAGCAACAGGAAGCATGTTAGCTAGAAAGATATATATATGAGGCGACAACAGAAGAATGAATGGTGCTTTTAAGATTGTTTGGGAACAGATGCTAGAGAGAAAAATAGTGAAATGGTAAGGGTGTTCTTGTACTATATGAAGGAAGCAGAGTGAAAAGCATCAAGGCATTGAGTAACAAGGTAAAGTACATATGTACATATGTGTGTGTTTATGTATGTATGTATGTATGTATGTATGATATAAGTTATCTTGGTGGCTAGTGGATAGAGTACTAGGTCTGGAGTCAGGAAGACCTGAGTTCAAATCCAGCAGCAGAGGCTTGCTAACTATGTTTTGCTGTGCAAGTCACTTAACCTCAGTTTGCCTTGATCCATTAAACAAAAACAAAAACAAAAAGGCAAACCACTCCAGTGTCTTTGCCAAGAAAACCCCAAGGACAGAACTGCTATGCTATGGTCCACAGGGTCATGAAGAGTTTGACAAGACTGAATGACTAAACAGTAGCAATATGAGTATATGCATAATAAATAAACAGACAAGTAGATAGATATATAGATATACACACATAAATATGCACAAATATATTTAACTATGGTTATATTGGCTCCCACCACCATGGAGTCATGTATGTTACATTTTATCACTTCCATTGCTTTGAAGCAGTTGGCACAATGGAAGAGGTGGAGGGTATATCAGAATCAGAGTTTAGCTCAGCTTCGATATTGCACATTTCCACCAAGTTCCAATGTCAAAGACTCTGTGAAGGATCCCAGGACCTTGACTTCTCAGGGCTTCACTTCTGGTCTTACTGCAATATTTGGCCCAGAATGTGGGCTCCAAGATCACCATGGCTCAAATATGGGCTATTCCTAGAACTGAAAGGATAAATAAAAAGGACCTAAACGTCGAGTGTGATACTTGGGGCTGCAGAACTAAAATGGGATTGTGTGTATGGGGGAAGAGGATCCTCAACCCACCTAGTTCAGTTCATAGAGCATGTGCTCTGAGTAAAAGGATCTTCATATGCTTGGATGCGCCTGGGAAAAGAGAGAGATTATTGCAGACAGTTTACAAATATTTAGTTATTGATTTTTAGTTTTCAACATTCATTTCTATAAAATTTTGATTTCTAAATCTTCTCCCTCTCCCTCCACTTCCCCCCTCCACAAGACAGTGTGCAATCTGTTATAGGCTGACATAGTACAATCATATTAAACATATTTCTATATTAGTCATATTGTAAAGAAGAAATAGAACCAAAGGGGAGAAACACAAGAAAGAAAAAAACAAACAATAAAAGGACGAAATAGTAAGCTTTGATCTACATTCAGACTCTATAGTTCTTTATCTGGATGTGAATAGTTTTCTTCCATCATGAGTCTTTTGGAAATGCCTTAGATCATTGTATTGCTTAGAAGAGTTAAGTCTGTCGAAGTTGGTCATTGCAACAACAATGCATTTACTGTGAACAATGTTCACCTGTTTCTCATCATTTCATTTAGCATCTGTTCATGCAAGACTTTCCAGGGTTTTCTGAAGTCTGTCTGCTCATCATTTCTTATGAAACAATACTATTCCATTATACCCATATATCACAAGTTGTTCAGCCATTCCCTAATTGATGGACATCTTCTTGATTTCCAATTCTTGGCCACCACAAAAAGAATTCTATAAATATTTTTGTACAGGTGGGTCTATTTCTCATTTGTAGGATCTCTTTGGGATATAGACCTAGAAGCGGTATTGCTGGGTCAAAGGGTATGCATAGTTTTATAGCCCTTTGGGCATAGTTCCAAATTGCTCTCCAGAATGGTTGGATCAGTTCACAACTCCATCAGTAATGCATTAGTGTTCCAATATTCCCACATCTTCTCCAGCATTTATCATCTCTTGTTTTCTTATGTTAGTCAATCCGATAGATGTTAAGTGTTACCTCAGAGTTGTTTTCATTAGTATTTCTCTCAGTAATAGTGATTTAGAGCATTTTTATATGACTACATATAGTTTTCATTTTTTTCATTTGAAAACTGCCTGTTTATATCCTTTGACCATTTATCAAATGAGGAATGACTTGTATTCTTATAGATTTGACTTAGTTCTCTATATATTTTAGAAATGAAGCCTTTGTCAGAGACTCTGACTGTAAAAAATGTTTCTAAGCTTTCTGTTTCCCTTCAAATCTCAGTTGCATCGACTGTATAAATTTTTTAATTCAATATAATCAAAATTATCCATTTTGTATTTCATAATGTTCCCTATCTCTTTTTTGGTCATAAATTCTTCTCTTCTCCACAGATCTGACTTGTTAACTAATCCTTGCTCTCCTAATTTGTGTATAGGTTCACCTTTTATGCTTAAATCAGGTACCCATTTTGACCTTATCTTGGTATAGGTTGTAAAATGTTGGTCTATGCCAAGTTTCTACCTTACTATTTTCCTGTTTTCCTAGCAGTTTTTGTCAAATAGTGAGTTCTTATCCCAGAAGCTGGAGACTTTGGATTTATCAAACAGTAGATTGCTGTAGACATTGACTACTCTGTCTTGTGTACCTAACCTATTTCACTGATACACCACTCTATTTCTTAGCTAGTACCAAATTGTTTTGATGATTGAGGCTATGAAGTACAATTTAAGATCTGGTATTGCTAGGACACTTTCCCTTTCATTTCTTTTCATTAATTCCTTTGATATTCTAGAACTTTTGTTCTTCAAAATGATTTTCATTATTATTTTTTCTAGCTTTATAAAATATTTTTGGTAGATTGATTGGTATCACATGGAATAAGTAAATTAATTAAGGTAGAATTTTTATGATATTACCTTAGTCTACATATGAGACACTGATACTTTTCCAGTTACTTATATTTGTCTTTATTTGTGTGAAATGCATTTTGTCATTGTGTTTATATAGTTTGTGGGTTTGTTTTGGCAGGTATACTTCTAAATATTTTATATTGTCTACAATTACTCTAAACGAAATTTCTCTTTTAATCTCTTGCTGCTGGGCTTTGTTAGTAACATAGAAATCTAAAGTTGTTAATTATTTCAAATACTTTTTTAGCTGATTCTCTAGGATTCTCTAAGTATACCATCATATTATTCACAAAGACTGTTGGTTTTGTTTCTTCACAATCTGTTCTAATTCCTTCAATTTATTTTTCTTCTCTTTTAGCTAAAACTAACATTTCTAGTATAATATTGAACATTAGTGGTGATAATGTACATTCCTGTTTCACACCTGATCTTACTAAAAATGTTTTTAGCTTATAATCATTACATGTAATGCTTGTTGATGGTTTTAGATTGACACTACTCATAATTTTAAGGAAAACTCCATTGATTCCTTTGCTCTCTAGTGTTTTTAAGAGGAATGGGTATTGTGTTTTGTCAAAAGCTTTTTCTGCATCTATTGAGATAATGATATGATTTCTGTTAATTTTGTTATTGATATGATCAATTATACTGATAGCTTTTGTAATATTGAACAAACCCTGAATTTCTGGTATAAATCCTGCCTGTTCATAGTGTATTATCCTTGTGGTAAATTGGTACAATCTCTGCTAATATTTTATTTAAAATTTTTGCATCTATATTATTCAAAGACATGTTATTTCTCTGTTTTGGCTCTTCCTGGTTTAGGTGTTAGCACCATATTTGTATCATAAAAATAATTTGGTAGACTCCTTCTTCACCTATCTTTTCAAATAGTGTACATAGTATTGAAATTAATTGTTGTTCAAATATTTGGTAGAATCCATTTGTAAAGCCATATGGCTATGCAGAGTTTTTCTTAGGCAGTTCGTTGATGGCTTGTTCAATTTCTTTTTTTCAGAAATAGGGTTACTAAGGTATTTTATTTTCTCTTCTGTTAATCTGGGTAATTTATATTTTTGTAAATATTCATCCATTTTATTTAGATTGTCAGATTTATTGGCATATACTTGGGCACAAATAGCTCCTAATTATTGTTTTAATTTCTCTTCATTGGTGTTGAATTCATTCTTTCCATTTTTGATACATTTTTGATAATTTGGTTTCCTTATTTCTTTTCTAAAATTCAATTAACCTAAGGTTTATTTTGTTGTTGTTTTTATAAAACCAGTTCTTAGTTTTATTTATTAGTTTCAATAGTTTTTGCTTTCTATTTTATTAATCTCTCCTTTGAGTTTCAAAATTTGTAATTTGGCAAAATTAGGGATTTTTAATTTGTTCTTTCTCTAGCTTTTTTGGTCACATGTCCAATTCATTGATGTCCTCTTTCTCTTTAAGTTATTTTTTAAATTAATTTGATTTACTTACTTTTAGTTTACAACATTCAGTTCCACAGTCTCTTGAGTTTCAGATTTTCTTCACCCACCCATCATGGCAGCATGCATTCAAATATAGGATCTGCAAATATCTTCACATTAATCATTAGTCAGGTCGTAAAGAAGGATCATAACTGATGGAATGATCAGTGGGAAAGAGGAAACAAAACAAAACAAAACAAGAAAAAGAAACAGAGCAAGTAGTTTCTTTCACTCTGCATTCAGACTCCACATCTCTCTCTGGATGTGGATATCTCTTTTGATCATGAGTCTTTTGGAGTTTTCTTATAACCTTACATTGCTGAGAGGAGCCCAGTCTATTGAAATTAGTCGTCATACACATGTTGTGTCTGTGATTGTGTACAGATTTCTCCTGGTTCTGCTCTTCTTGCTCAGCATCAGTTTATATATGTCTCTACAGGTTATTATGAAGTCTGTCTGCTCCTTGTTTCTTATAGCAGAGTAGTATTCCATTACATTCATATATCACAACTTGTTCAGCCATGCCCCAATTGATAGGCATCCCCTAGTTTTCCAATTCTTTGCCACCACAAAAAGAGCCACTATAAATATTTTTGTACATATGGATCCTCTTCCCACTTCTCCAATCTCTTTGAGATATAACCCTCGAAGTGATATTGCTGGGTCACGGGGTATGTACTTATTTATAGCCCTTTGGACATAGTTCCAGATTGCTCTCCACAATGGCTGGATCATTTCGCAGCTCCACCAATAATGCATTAGTGTTCCAATTTTTCCACATCCTCTCCAGCATTTATCATTTTACTTTTTTGTCATCTTAGCCAGTCTGGCCAGTGAGATGTGGTACCTCAGAGATGTTTTGATTTGCATTTCTCCAATCACTAGAGATTTGGAACATTTTTTCATAAGCTTATGGATGTCTTTAATTTCATCCTTTGAAAACTGCCTGTTGATATCATTTGACCATTTATCAACTGGGGAGTGGCTTATATTCTTATAGATTTGACTCAATTCTTTGTATATTTTAGAAATGAGGCCCTTATCAGAGACACTGGTTGTAAAAATTCTTTCCCAATTTTCCACTTCCCTTTTAATCTTGGCTTTATTTGTACTAAAGCCTTTCAATTTAACATAAGGAAAATTATCCATTTTGCATTGTATAATGCTCTCTAACTCTTGTTTCATCATGAAGTCTTCCCCTCCCCATAGATCTGACAGATAAACTATCCCTTGCTCTCCAGATTGCTTACAGCATCAACCTTTATACCTAGATCATGCACTCATTTCAACTTTATTTTGGTGTATGGTGTTAGATATTGGTCTATGCCCAATTTCTGCCATACTATGTTCCAGTTTTCCCAGCAGTTTTTGTCAAATAGCACATTATTATCCCCAAAACTGGGGTCTTTGGGTTTATCCAACAGTGGATTACTATAATCATTGGCTGCTGAGTCATTGTACCCAATCTATTCCATTGATCCACTATTCTATTCCTCAGCCAGTACCAAGTAGTTTTGATGACTGCTCCTTTATAGTACAGATTAAAATCTAGTATGGCTGAGTTACCTTGCCTAGCATTTCTTTTCATTGATTGCCTTGATGTTTTGGACCTTTTGTTCTGCCAAATGAATTTTGCTACTATTTTTTCTAGCTCTATAACATAATTTTTTTGTAGATTGATTGGTATGGCACTAAATATGTAATTTAATTTAGGTAAAATTGTCATTTTTATTATATTAGCTAGACCTACCCATGAGCAATTGATATTTTTCCAATTAGTTAGATCTGACTTTATTTGTGTGAAAAGTGTTTTGTAATTCCGTTCATATAAGTTTTGGGTTTGTTTTGGCAGGTACATACCAAAATATTTTATAATATCTACAGTAACTTTAAATGGAATTTATCTTTCCATCTCTTGCTCTTGGATTTCATTAGAGATATATAGGAAAGCAGAGGATTTATGTGGGTTTATTTTATATCCTAAAACTTTGCCAAATTTGTTTATTATCTCAAGTAGTTTTTTACTTTATTCTCTAGGATTCTAGAAGTATATCATCATATCATCTGCAAAGAGTTATATATTAGTCTCTTCTTTGCCAAATTTGATTCCTTCAATTTCTTTTTCTTCCCTTATTTCTACTGCTAACATTTCTAGTACCAAACTGAATAAGAGAGGTGATAGTGGACAAACTTGTTTCACCCCTGATCTTATCAGAAATGCCTCTAGCTCATCCCCATTATATATAATATTTGCTGATTGTTTTAGATAGATGCTGTGTATTATTTTAAGGAAGATTCCATTTATTCCTATATTTTCTAGTGTTTTTAATAGGAATTGGTGTTATATTTTGTCAAAAGCCTTTTCTGTATCTATTGAGATAATCATATGGTTTCCACTAATTTTGTTGTTGATGTGACTAATTATACTGATAGTTTTCCTGATAATGGACCACCCTTGCATTCCTGGAATAAATCCTACCTCATCAAAGTGTATGATTCTCATGATGATTTGCTGTAGTCTTTTTGCTAATATTTTATTTAAAATTTTTGCATCTATATTCATAAGGGAAATTGGTCTGTAATTTTCCTTTTCTGTTTTGTCTCTTCCCAATTTAGGTATAAGTACTATATTTGTGTCATAAAGAGAATTTGGTAGGACTCCTTCTTCTCCAATTTTCCCAAATAATTTGTAAAGTATTGGAGTCAATTGTTCTTTAAATGTTTGGTAGTAGTAAAGCCATCTGGCCCTGGAGATTTTTTCCTAGGGTGTTCTTTGATGGCTTGTTAAATTTCTTTTTCTGAGATGGGTTTATTTAAGTAGTTTACTTCCTCTTCAGTTAGTCTAGGCAACTTGTATTTTTGTAAATATTCAT
>CM053586.1:116368280-116391071 GCA_028646515.1 Pseudochirops corinnae | reverse complement strand
GTCAAGGTTTAACAAAGCCACAAACAGACAAAGTCTCAGCATCATAGTCTTGCTTCCTCAGTCCCTTGGCAGCTCCAGCTGGCTCTTGGACCTAGAAGAAGTCTCATCTGGCTCCCAGAAACAGAATCACTCCATCTAGGTTTTCAAAATCAAAACCATTCTCTTCAGGCTGGGGGGCACAAGGGGCTTTCCCCTTCCCTACTCCAAGAATATCTGTCTTAGTTCTCAATTTTCAATTCTCTCCAGCAGCTGTTCTGCCTCCAGATGCTGGTCCCAAGTAATTCTGACTGTTCCTTTCTGGGGCTTTTCCTTATATACACACAGCATCAGCTGCTTCCTGTTTTAGCCAACCCCTTCCTGTTACATCAGCAACTTCCTTCCAAAGCATAACTATTTCTGTGTTTATTAAATAGCTTAAACAAGGTATTAACTTGAAACAAGATGCTAAGTACCTGTTTACTTGCCAATACAAAGGGGTCTTCAAATTCAAATTACATTACCATTACAGAAATACAAATGAAAACAACTGTGAGCTATGACCTTACATCTGTAAGATTGGCTAAAAGACAAAAAAAAATGAAAATGATAAATGTTAGAGAGGATATGGTAAAATTGGGATACTAATGCATTGTTAGAGGAATTCTAAACTGATCCAATCATTCTGGAGAAAAATTTGGAACTATGCCCAAACTTTGCTTGCCCTTTGATCCAACAATACAACTATTAGGTCCGTACTCCAAAGAAATCATAAAAAATGGAAATGTGCAAAAATATTTACAGCAGCCCTTTTCATGGTGGCAAAATATTGGAAATTGAGGGAATGACCATCAGTGGGGGAATGACCGAAAAAGGGGTGGTATTTGAATGTAATAGAATAAAATTGTGCAACAAGAAATGAACAGGCAGATTTAAGAAAAACCTGGAAAGACTTGTATAAACTGATGCAAAGTGAAATGAGCAGGAAAACATTGTACATAGTATCAGAATCATTATGTGATGATCAGCTGTGAATGACTCAGCTCTTCTCAGCAACACAATCATCTAAGACAAGTACAATGGACTCACGAAGGAAAATGTTATCCACATCCAGGCAAAGAACTGATGAACTTTGAATGCGGATGAAAACATCCTTTTTCACTTACTTTATTCTTTTTTTCTTTTATAACTGTGACTGATATGGAAATATGTTTTATGTGATATCACATGTATAAAGTATATCAAATTGCCTACCATTTTCAGAAGAGGAGAGGGGAGGAAAGGAGGGAGGGAAGAAAAATTTGGAACTCAAAATCTTGTAAAAATGAATGCTAAAGATTGTCTTGATATGTAATTGGGAAAAAAATAAAATGCTATTAAAAATCCAACTGTCTTCTAGTAAGCCTGAAATTAAAGAGGTTTGCAAAACTATGAATACAATGTTACTCTTAATTTTCATTTAATCTTGACATATGTAGTCATTTTTCATCAAGTTATATTATTTATATTAACATGTATTGGATTTATTGTTAATATTTTGAAATGAATAAAATTTCAAAAATATGTGTTTTAATTTCTTAAACAATAAACACTTATTAATATGCCCCTCCTGAGCAAAGACTCCTGAATACATTTTAATATTATAAAACAGTCTTGAGTCCAAAAAGCTCAAAAAACACATCCCTAGGTTAAATGCTGATTTTATAATATGCTACATTGCATGGACTTTTCCTCCGTGAAGAAATACTATATAACTAATGTTAACAGTCACATAAACCAAAGAACCACTGTTGAGTCAGTCAGTCAGTCAGTCAATAAACATGCATTAATCACCTACTACTCATCTACTAAGTACCAGGCAGGTACTAAGCGAAGCACTGGGGATACAGAAGAGGAGGGGAAGGAGCGGGGTGAAAGGGGAAGAGAAATAGTCTCTGCTCCCAAGGAAGCAGAAACCATCTAACTGAAGAGACAAAAGACTAACAATTACGTATGAACAAGATATGTACTAGTATATTAGTATCCCAATTTTCCCATATAAAAAATAAATAGAGGGGAGGTATCCGAATTAATAAGGACTGGGAGAAGCTTTCTGTTGAAATTGGAGTTTTCACTGAGATTTGAAGGGGCAAAAATGAGGAGGGAGACCATTCCAGACACTAGGGACAGTCAGTGAAAATACCAAGAATCTGGAGATGGAATGTCTTTGTAAGGAAATGCAAGGAGGCCACTATCACTGAATCGAATATTGTAGGGAATTATATGGTATAAGAAAATGAGAAATTGTGGAGGTAAATGGCTTTGAATACTAAGTAAATTTTATAAGTCATCCTGGGGGTGATAGGGAACCACTGAAGCTGATTGACATAAGTGCTTGACATTGCCAGTTCTGTGCTTTAGGAAGATTAATTTGACAAGTGAGTGGTATGGTGGAATGGGGAAATATTTGAGGCAGTGAGATGAACCAGTAGACTTTTTCAGTAGTTTAGATATGAAGTAATGAAGACCTGAACCAGAGTAGTAACAGCAGCCACACTTTTCTCCTTCAGAGGAGAGAATGGGTCATATGGATGAGATGTTATGAAGGTAGAATTGACAGCCCTTGGTAACAGATTGGCTATTGGAAAGGGGGTAAGAGTCAGGAGCCAGAGATGACACCTAGATTGCAACCCTAGGTGATTGAGAGGGTGACAGTGTCCTCAATAGTAATAGGAAATTGTGTGAGGGGTAGGGGAATTGGAAAAAAGAAAATGAGTTAAGTTTTAGACAAGTTGATTTTAGATATCGATGTTGAGATGTTCAGTCAGCATTGGGGATGTAAGGTTGGAAGTCAGCAGAGAAGTTCAGGATGGATAAGTAAATTTGAGAATTATGAGCATAGAAATGATAATTAAATTCATGGAACTAGAGTCTGTAGAGCAAGTTTCACAAATTCAGTCATGCAAATGCTAGCATGTTATCCTAAACTTATTTTGTGAAAGCACTTAACTTCAAGTGATGAAATTACCAAATGATGTAACATAGAAAATAGATAAGAGCCCATAACAGATCTGTGGGACACTGAACTTTAATGGGAATGAGCTGGATGAAAATTCAGCAAGAGAACCTGAGGAGTGGTCAGATAGTTACAAGGACAACTAGAAGAGAATGGTGTTAAACTTGAAGAGAAAAAAATATCAAGGAGAAGAGAATGATTGACAATGTCAAATATTGCAAAGTAGTCAAGAACGATAGACACTGAGAAAAGAACATTTGTCAATTAAGAGATCATTAGCAACTTTGGAGAGAGAAGTTTCAGTTGAATAGCAAGGTTGGAGTCCAGACTGTAAAGAGTTAAGAAGAAAGGGAAAGAAGTGAAGGTATTTAATCCACATGAGCAGGAGAGATATAAGGTGATAGCCAGGGTGAATAGATCAAGTTTTGTTTTCTTTTGTTTTTGAGGATGAGGGAGAGATTTGAGGTAGTGGGGAAGCAGCAAGTAGACAGAGAAAAGTTGAAAATAAGTGAGAGTGGCTATTATAAGAAAAACTAATATCCTGGAAAAGAAGGAATGGAATGTGATTTCTTGATCATTTAGAGGAGTTAAGCTTGGCAGGAAGGACCACCTACCTCTTCATGTGAAATCAGGTTAAAGGAGAAGATAGTGGCCAAAAACAGCTGGGTCATAAAAGGTAAGGAGGAGGGGAGATGAGGAAGCTCTCAGTGAATGGACTCAATATTTTCCAGTAAAATGTGAGGCAATAATTTTAAATGAGATGGTGGGAAGGAGGGAAACCATGGGAGATTTAAGGAGGGATCAAAAGGTACTGCAAAGCTGCTGTGATGAGTAGGATAAAGAGTTAAATAGGGAGATGTAAAAAGATTGCCTTGTATCAATGAGGGCCTACTAGAGATTACACAACATAAATTTGTAATGAATCCAGTCAAAAAAGTTTTATTATTTTCTCTACTTCTCTTTTAAGTTAAGTTAAGGCAGCAAATGGTTGGGGTGATCCAAGGCTTAGGCTTCACAGGAGGAAGATCAATGATATGACAGTCAGTTAGAGGACTTAAAAAACAATGTAGAGTTGAACTGATTCACCAATGGTTCAAGATGAGGAGAGTAAAGTGAGGAAATGTAAGGTTAGGATATTTGAGGTAGTATGAATATATGAATATATGGCACAATGGTAGCTACTTAAATTTCAAGTATTAAGTTTAAAAGAATTAACTGACCTCTTTAGAACTACTTTCACAAATCCAGCCATGAAAATACTAGCACATGCTATCCAGAACTCATTTTGTAAAAACAATTAACTTCAGGTCACGTTATTTTAACTGGATATTACATGCTATATGTGCTATTTATGAATACTTCCTGCATATGCTCTAATGAATATTAAATACTTCTGCTTCTATAAGTAAACATGACCAAGATTAATTCTAAATCTTTTAACTTAGAATTGTGTTTTTCTTAGGGCTTGTAACTGGCTGTAGTTCATGTGAACCAATTTCTGTCAAAAGCCCTTATAAGAGGTTTTATCGAAATTTTTATCTTTTTACAAGAGAACTCTAAATTTGTGATTACAGTCTATGAAAGGAAGTACCCTAGTCTGCCCTTGAAACTTCCCAACTTTAAAAAAAAATGCCTCCACTACTTTGTAGGCAGTGAAAATAGTTATTGTGCAAGATTAAATTTATTGTCAGTGTTCAGGATCCAAGGCCAAGTGGGCCACAAATACTCACAGGAAGTCAGGGATATCAGACACAGATGATAGAGGACAGTATGAAAATCCAAATGATGGCCATCTTTAAAAAAATGTATTATATATTGCTGCATAATGGGAATAGGAACTTTTGCTAAGTGGTAGAAATCACCACTAATTACCAATTCTGCCTTTTCCCTCTTTATTTCTGATACTTTCTGATCTATTTTGGGAAGCTTTGGTGCTGCTTCCCTAACCAGATCTCAGCCCTTAGAAGGCATGGTAAGTATTTAAAAGTCAAAGTCAAAGAGGTGTAATTGTTTTCTGAATGTGGGCTCTGTAATACTTATACTAATTAATTAAATATGCTAGAGATTCCCTTTTTCATAGGGGAACCAGACAATGGAGTAGCACATCAACTAGTCAATCAGAAGGAATGCTGATTCCCAGAGCTGCTTGACGTACTGGGGATCCTTTGAGCAGTAAATGTTAGCTGAACTTGGAGATGATGCAAGTGCTGAAACCAGTCTTGACCAACTCAGAGAAAAATTAAACTTCTTGCTTTCTGACTTATCTAAAGCATAGCAATCATCCTGACTTCTGATTTATTGTATGTATAGATACTGTCTCCCTAGACCTGAACTTACCACCTGACTTCCCAATTTATCGTGTCTTTCCCTTAACCCATAGCCATAAATTCCTCAAAAAAGTTCTAGATACATCAAATTTCTATAAATACCTCACTGTTGCCCACTCCCTTTGAGAAAACAAGAATGTGTCTCACTATTCCTGCTTGCAATCTTCTTCTCAGGCAATAAATGCAATTATAACATGTGTAAACTGTACTCAAACTGCTTAATTGTAGTTCTCCCCTTTGAACCTGCGTTTTTTTTCTGTTTTTGCAGTTCACAGATGTTTTTATTAGTTTATACTTAAATTGAAAGGGGGAGGAAAGAAGAACCAAGGTGATCCATGATTTGTACCTTCCTACTTGTAGAGACAAGTTAAGGTGGGAATAGAATTCACCTGCATTAGCTCAGCTTTCCCTAAAGGCTTTAAATCTTCCACAGGAAAGAATGAATCAATCAAGACACAGGACTCCCTGAGTGGGTTTCTTGAGTAGAGACTGTAGGCTATTTAGCAATAAAGCAGAAGGTATGTTGACTAGCCTGAGGTAGGCAGTTCTCTTAGTAAAACTTTAATAACAATTGCTAGAAAGGATTACAATGGCAACCCAAGACTGAAAACAGGGTAGCAGAGAAAAGCAGAAAGTACCTACGGTTGGAAGACCCTCACTGGATGGCAGCTAAGAAATTGATAAGTGAAAAAAATACTTTAAAAAAGTGTAATTAAGAGGGGAAGAGAGAATTTTAAAATAAGATGTCATGCTGCATGAAATTTTTTCAAAGGTAATTCTTATAATATTCTAGCTCCATTTTACCATATCAACCTTATTCCAGACTAATTCTTTTTACATATTCTATATTTGAGATAAATTGTCCACTAGCCATTCCCATATCTCATTCTTTTCCTGTTTCTCCTCAGTCCAATGGTACATGCTATTCTTACTGTATAGATTACTCTTTATTAGTAATAGCTTTGAGAATATATATGTACATGTGAGTATATATGTGTTATTTATCTATGTATGTATTTGTATGTGTATGTATAGACCCTTGCTCTCAAGGACTTCACATTCTAAGGGAAGAGACAACATGCATTTGCTAATACTGCTAAGAGTATGATATACACAGTGTAGTAATTTCAAAAGGAAAGGCATTGTTGGATAGGAGAGAAGATTGGAAAAGGCCTCTACTATAACATAGGATTTGAGATAAGATTTGAAAGAAGCCACAGAAATGAAAAGGTTGAAGTGAACTTTTCAGTGATAGGAGACAGTTATTCTAGATGCAGAGATGGGAGATGAAGAATCATCTATAAGAAATGGCGATTAGGGCAATGTCATATGAAAAAGAGTTAAGGTAAGAAGGCTCCACTTAGGAACTTAATAAGTTGTGAAGATCTTCTAAAGCAAGTGATTTAATGTTTGATCCTAGAAGTAACTGGGAAAAACTGGGGTTTATTGAGTATGGGAGTGATATGGTTAACTCTGTGCTTTAGGAAGATAATTTTGAAAGCTGAGGGGAAAATGGATTTGAGGGGGTGCTAGGTGGTACAGTGAGTAGATCACTGGTCCTGGAGTCAGGAGGACCTGAGTTCAAATCTGACCTCAGACACTTAACACTTACTAGCCTTGTGACCTTGGGCAAGTCACTTAACCCCAATTGCTCTGTCTTCCCCCTTCCAAAACGCAAAAAAATAAAAAAGAATTTCAGTGGAGAGAGAGTTGAGTCAGAAAGACCAATTAAAAGACTATTGCCATATTGTAATAGTTATGGGATTTGAAGATTTTCCCATGTACCTTGAACTTGCTGGCATTGCAGGAAGGGGTGGAAGAGGAGGAAGCTGGAGCCAAGTTGGAGCCAATGTGGTGACTAGAAGCTGCCACAGCAGTGGTGACTGCACAAACTCCTTTTCTTTTTTTCAGCCATCCAGAATTACTTCTAAGAACTCCTGCTAAGGACTGCTAGGGATGGGAACTACAGGGTGCCAGAGCTGCTGGGAGCAAGCTGTCTGGATGCTGAACAGTGAAGAGAAGAGGATCTTTGCCTGAGATAGCCTGTTCTGTTTTGAAGGCTTGCGGATATTGGTGTTTACTGCATTAGCTACTTGTGCCAACTCCGTAGCTACTGTGATAGCTTTGACTTTCTGTTTTGGGGGCTCAGGTTTCTGGTATTTGAATAAATGTTCTAGCTTTGTCCCCCATGCCTGTTATATTTTGTGATTAATAACCATATCAGCATATTTATAGCTACCGTAGGCATTGTGAATACTGCATTGTTGATACAAATATTCAAAGTGAAAAATTATGAAGATCTATCTAAGCATAGTAATTGAGGGAATGAAGCAAAAGAGGCATATATGACAAGTATTATGAAGGTAAAATGAGAAAATTTAACAATAGATAAAAAAATGAGGCCGAAGTGCAAGTGAGGAGTGGAGGATAACACTTAAGTTAGGAACCTAGCTGACCTGGAAGATGGTAGACTCCCTAGTTAAAAGAAAGTTGGGAAGACATGAAAACTTGAGAAGGGGAAATAGGGGAAGACCATGATTTCTAGTTTCATCATGTTGAATTTGAGGTGCCTATGGGACACTTATTTGGAGATACTTAATAAGTAGCTTGTGATGCAGTACTGAAGGAGTAAGGGATGAGGACTGCAAATAAAGGTCTTAGAATCATGTGTTTAGAAATGATAAGTCAATCCATGTGACTGAATGAGATCTTGAATTGAGATTATGTAGAGGAAAATCAAGAAGTAAAGACAGAGAATTAAGAGCTACCCATGGTTAGTGGATATTTTATGGATGTAGATCTAGTAAAGATAACTAAGAATGAATGATTAGACAAGATTATGCAATTAGTGGAGACCTAAGAGACAGCTGTGTCATGAAAACCTAGAGAGGAGAGGATATCAAGGAGCAGGGGATGATTGCCAGTTAAAGCTTGCAGGTCAAGGAAGATCAGGATTGAGAAAAGACCAAGAAATTGGCAATTTAGAGATGTTTGGTAACTTAGATGAAAATGGTTTCAGTTAAATAATGAAATTAAAAGACAGATTTTAGAATATTTAGAAGCAAATTAGAATAGAGAAAATTAGACGCTTTATATAGTACACTAAGTAATGAGTTTTTTCAAAGAGTTTAGTTGAAAGGAAGATAGATATAGGAAGAAACTGGCCAAACTGTTGGATCAAATGAGGGAATTTAAAATGATGAGGAAGAAATGGAAAACTTTGTAGGAAGCTACACATGAAAAAGTTTGCAGTTTGAAAAACTGAAGATTAGACAAAAAGTGCAGATAATAGTGAGGATTTGTGCTAGTGAAGAAGGGAAGGCATGATATTAAAGTTATAGATAGAGAGGCTGACAGAAGAGACAGACAGAAATTCAGAGAGACAAAGAGAGATTAACAAAAACAGACAGAGAAAGAGATACAGAGAGACAGATAGGGAGATGCCTTGTCTAGAGAAAACAATTATTATAGATGGAGTTTGAAATTAATTTCCAAGACAAATTAAAACTGGGGGTTTCTGGGTATAATATAACATGCAAACTGCAATTTAGGATTATGCTTCTATGAATACTACTATCAATCACTAATTTTTTTAATGTTAAAGTAATAAATAATCTACAAATTCCAATTAAATGATCATGTGTAGAATCTCATTATTTCATCTATGGTGTAACTCGAGGTAGTGAATGTATTTTTTTTTTAGCCTCGGTGAGGACATTTATTATATTCTTGTGTAATCTAAGCTTCAAGCCTATTTCATTAGCATCAGATTCTCTTCATTGGTGGAGAGAAAAATTCCTTGATGCTTACATGACTTGCAGGAGGGGAGCATTTGGGAAAAAAGAAATGCTTTTTTTGTTGTTTTGGTTTTGGTTTTTTTGCTTCTTGCTGAAAAAGAGGATATTCTCCCACAGTCTTTCACGTATTTGCAGGGCACACAAGCCTACCCGCAGGTTTATGATTTGGACCCACTTGGGAATTTCCTTCCTATGGAATTAACCTTCAGTAGTACATATCTGAGTCATCACCAGTTGCTCCTTCTTACCTTCAGGATCAAATATAAAATCCTTTGTTTAGAATTCAAAGCTTGTCTCAGCCTGTCTCTTCCTATATTTCCAATCTTTTTGAACCTTAGACTCTCCCATTCCCTACTTTTAGCGTCAGTGAAAATGGCCAACTTGGTATTCCTCAAAAGACACTATCTACAGCCTGTACATTTTTATTGGCTGATCTCCATGCCTAGAATTCTCTCCCTTCTCATCTCTGCCTATTGACTCCCTTGTCTTATTTCAAGTCTCAATTAGAATCTCATCTTCTACATGATCCCCCATAATGCTAGTGCCTTCCCTGTGTTGATTATCTTCTTTATACTGGATATATTATGTTTATGTCTAGTTGATTTCATATTGTCTCCCCCATTATATAGCTCCTTCAGGACTGGGACTGTTCTTTATCTTTCTTTATATCCTCAATACTTACTATGATCCCTGGTAAATAGTAAGTATTTAATCAATTGTTATTGACTTGCTGATAAAAGTACCAAACTTTATTTCTTTATCTAGTGACATAATTGAGTTTGACTTGCTTTGATTTATAGATGGAAAA
This sequence comes from Pseudochirops corinnae, assembly GCA_028646515.1. NCBI lineage: Eukaryota > Metazoa > Chordata > Mammalia > Diprotodontia > Pseudocheiridae > Pseudochirops > Pseudochirops corinnae. The sequence goes on along the minus strand of CM053586.1, from coordinate 116,381,168 downwards.
AATGACTTTGTTTTCTCCCTGCTTTCCCTTTTTACCTTGCTATTCTGGATATCCTTACTAAGAAAATACTTATTTTCTATGAGGATATGTATTTCTTCTACATTATGCATACATATATCATAGATGTATAGATATCGATATGTATCTATATCTGTATCTATATCTATACATATATACACACACCTGTGTTGTTGTTGTTCAATCATATCTGACTCTCCATGAGCCTGTGAAATATAGCGTTATAATATTGTCTAATAGGTTTTGCCATTTCCTTCTACAGTGGCTTAAGTCAAACAGAGTTTAAATGACTTGCCCAGGATCACACAGCTAGTAAATGTCTGATGTTGCTGAACCACCAAGCTATTTCCTTTACATTTTAAGAGCTTAAGCACAGCCTTTGAACAAGACACAAAATTTTCCCCTAAAACACACACACACACACACAACTTGAAGAATGCACAACCATATATACTTAGAGTATTCTGATTCATTCTCGTATATTTGTTTCATACATTCATACATATGTATGTATATGTGTGTATATATATCTGTGTATATACACCTACATACATACACATGTATGTATGTATGTATGTAGGGAGAGAGAGGCAGAGAGAGGCAGAGAGAGAGAGAGAGAGAGAGAGAGAAATAGAGACAGAGAGAGAGTTTTGTTTTCTTTTGTTTCATTGATTTTTTTCCTGAGAAATTCAATTTATAATTGCGAGGACCTCCCCTCCTTAAGGACTGAACTTGTCCCTTGGGAATCTCTTTTTGTTTTTAAGAAGAGCACAAGGAGTGCTGTTAGAGTTGTTTGATATCTAAAGAACACCACTACTTCTTTAAGGGGTCAAAGCCTTAATCAAATCTGCCTGAAGGCAAGAAAAACATTCTATCAGGAGGTTTGATGTTTCTACCTAGCTTTGATTGTATAAATTGGTATATTTAGATACCTTGGTCCAGGACGTTTTATTTTTGCCCACAATCTTATTTTCAGAAGATAAATCCAGTTATGCTCTTTCAAAGTTATTAACACCTTCTGGTTAACTGTAGCTTGTTTTATCTTATCACATATTTGTCCATACAATTGTTAAAGTAATCAATTGAGATTCAGTAAACTTTTCTAATGTATAATTGTACATTAATGACTGGGTGTTGTTGTTGTTTTTAAAGAACAGCAGACACATTCATTGAAATAATACATTGGAGTTCTCCATAATTGAGATAAATTATGATTTTTTCCCCAAAGATTGGATTTCAAAGTGATAGCATTTGAAGGGGTAGTGTTTATGTGTACAAATAAAAGCACTCCAAATATAAATTTGAAACTCTAAGACTGTGATTCTACATGGAAAAATAATCAACAAACCATTACACTCTAATTGGAAAATTAGACTTAAAAGAATCTAAGAAAATAATTCATAGCCTACTAAGAGAGAATATGGTACAATATATTTAAGATGTGAATGAGTTGTGATTAAACTCTGGTTACTTAGTAAGGTACTTATGAATGGTAGAGTTGAAGTGAGAAGAAATGTTTCAGTATAATTTGACCAGTGTTACTAGACTAGAAAAACAGCTTTGGTTGAAAAATAGGTCAAACTGTCTTCAGGCTTAACTGATTAATCTTCACTTATTTCCCCCCTTTAACATCCTGTAATAGTAATGTAATTTGATCCCTTTGTATTGGCAAAGCTAACAGGTACTTAGCACATAGTTTGAAATTAATTAGATCAAGCCTCTGTTAAGAAACAAAAGGTTTCTGATGTAACAGGAAGTTGCTGATGTAACAGGAAGGGGTAGAGCAGGGAGAAGCTAATAGGTATATAAGGAGAAGCCCTAGATGGAATTTCAGATCTTCTTGGAGTCAGGTTCTGGAGGCTAAGGAAGAGAGGCACAGGCTGGAGAGGATGATTTTTATGTTGAAGACCTGGATGAAGTGATTTTGATTCTGGGAACCATCTGAAACTTCTGAGTTTGAGGGCCAGCTGGAGCTGCTGAGGAAGCTGCTGAGGGTTTCCAAGGGCCAGCCAGAGCTGCAGAAGACTGAGGAAGCATGATTCTGATGCTGGTATTTTTTCAGTTTGTGGCTTTAAATGGTTTGCTTTGTTTTGTTACTGAATAAATAGAGTGTTCACTATACTATGTAATCAGAACCTTGAAAGCTGTTCATAGTAGCATTCTTCTGGAAAGCTGCTTGTGCATGGCTTTACACATCCTCTGTCCCGAAACTGTGTCAAATACCTAACCTAAAGAATAAAATTCGATTAAAAGAATAAGCCTACCATTTCACCTCCTTTTCCTCCCCAAAAAGACAAAAAGAATTTATGATGTACTAGAAATAAATGAGTAAATACATAAATAAATAAAAACAAATGGCCTTTCAGTCAAGATTAGAGAAAGAGTAGATTTTGTCCAGCTCCTACTATTTATGAACTAAAGCACCTGGGCTAGACTTTATGTTTCCTGTGATGACTGTTCTGTTAGCTGAGGTCTTCTGAGTTGGGAAAGAAAATATAGTGGACAGAGCAGGAAGGTATCTATAAACCCTTTGCCATTTAACCTAATTGCTGAAGGATTCAGAGGATTTCTGACTAGCTAGATATTTACAACTGAATTTTATATGTATGATTTATGCACATATTCTCATTTATAATTTTGTATTAAAATCAGGTTCTCCATTAAAAGAAATTAACTCGACATATTTGTTTTTAAGCTATCTTTCTCTGATATAAGTATACATTTTCCATCCTTTGAATTTCATAAATATAATAACAATATACCTTTTTATTGCAATTTAAAATCACAAAACTTTTATGTTGTAACTCCTTCTGTGTATCTGATATTATTATGGAAATTGTTTATTTCCTTTTTCCTTAATTTTTATTATTTGGGGTTCAAGGCTAATCTTTTGCAACTTTTGTTTAACTAAAAGCCTGTCTTCTGTTAATATTAACCTTACCTGATCAAAAATGACTCCTGTATAATAATGTTAAGAGAAGGTTTTTGATGAAAACCAAAGTGGAGTTTCAGATCCCCAAAGTGATTTAATTATTTGTTAGATCCCTTAGCTAACTGTGTAAAGAAGGATTTCCCTAATTTTAGTGTTCTTTGCTATCTTGATGTAAATGTTCCCCCTCAGTAAGCTTATCTTCAGCCCTCTAAATGTGATTTAATCTACAACCTGAGTTAGTTTACCTATAAAATCTGTTTAACTAGGTTTATGTCCTTAAGAAGTATATGAAATCATAACTTTTCTTAGCTTAGTTTGTTTAATTTTATGACATTGAATGAAGCATGGGATTTTGAATGTGACTTTCTTTAACTTTTATGGCCTAAAAGGAATGGACAAAATTACAATATATATAAGAATTATTTCTTTGTCACTCTGACATTATTTTGTCTACAAAGGGCTTGTTAGAATCCAAATTGGGGTTCAAGTTTATTTTTTTATCTGAGATCTAAATCTATACTTAAGCATAATAAAACCAAAGATTTTTACCTCTATAGTTTCTGGTTATGGGAGGTAAATTTTGGTATCAATTACCTACCATATGAACTCAGAAAGGAGACATTTCTTTCATATCTCTTTTGATGTGTTCAAAAATCTACCTTGCTTGAAACCTAGCATCCCAAGTTCCTGGGCACAGTCTCTAACCCATACTTTATGGTTGAAGGTGCTTATGAAAGAGAAACACAGAAGAAGTATCAAAAGCTAGAGAAGGAATAAACCATGGCTAGTAAGAGAGGAGAGTATGGAACAATGGAAAGGAAATGGAATATTTCCTTTTTTGTTGTAATGAAACCTGAGTCAGTGGGGTGAGGACAATATATGACAGGGATATGATACATATGGAATCTGTTTTGCCTAATTAAATACAGGTTGAAAAGAGAGATGGCGACACACTTCCCTCCCTTTCATTCTTGCCAAAGGAAAGTCAAATGTCCCCATGAGTTATTTACTCACTTTTCTACTCACTCTCTATGTACATATCAGACACCCCATTCCAAACCTTATTTGAAAAAGGTATTTGGGGAATGAGATGAATTGTTCCTTTCCTCAGTCTTCCTTTTGATTTCTAAGCTTTTTAGCATGTGAAAAAAAACCATACTACCTAACATAAAGCCTAGCTGTCTGTTGTATATTATTTACTATTCAGATCTAGAGATAAAAAGAGAGGGCAGATTTCCCCCAGAGAGAGACAATGAGATTTATTGAGATGAGCTAGGCTAGGAGGTTTGTAGCAACAGAGAGAAAGGGATGAATCTCCTGTTTAGAGACACAAGAATATTTAGAGAGGGATGACTATTTGTTCTGTGGTAGCTGATGACTGATGAACCCTTAAGGTAAAACACAGAGAGCATTACTAGACATCGTTTGCATGAAAAAAAAAAAAAGGGAGGAAAGGGAAGGAAGTAAGGAGAGAGAGAGAATCTTAATAAGATTTATGACACAACCAAGACAGTATTCAAATTATGTAATCTGCTAATATTTGAAAACTGAATTTTGAAAGTGAATGTATGCTACACAGAATTGTTTTTCAATACTTCCACTAATTTCTTTAAAAGTTTGAACTGATGTCTATAGGAACAGATGCTGTATTGAGTTATAAGTTGTTGCGCCTCTAAGAAACTAGAATTACACAGATACATAATAGTATTTTCATTTTCCAGATGATTAAGCCTGCCAGGGGCCATGAGACAAAACATTTTAATATTTTAAAATTCATACATAAAGAAGAAAGAAAAGGTTTAGAAAAACGAAAGTGTAAGTGTTTAATTTGTAAAAAGCAAAGAATTAGTTCTTATTAGAACTAATAATATTGCATGAAATTAAGCTTTCCTAATTCCACAATCTTTATGTCCTAAAGCTTTAGGAAGCCCAGATTGCTGTGCTCTTGGAATGTCAGTAAATGAACATTTCTAGCTTATATCAAGCATCTGCAAATCATGGAAAGATTACCAAAAGATTAACACTATTTCTTCTGTTTTCAACTAGAAATATTAAGGAGATTTTAAGAAGTTTTTACACTTGCATTTTTTATTTCTTTAAATAATAGATGGCATTTGGGGCTTTTACTGTCACAATGTAAGATCTTCCTAAATATTTAAAACATTGTATTTGAATTGCCATTGATTCTATAAAAATGTTTAGTGAATTTTATTCAATGACTAATTAATAGCTTAGAGATGATGTGCTACATATTAAGTTGTTCTCATTGTTGCTTGCTTTTAAAGTTTATGTAGTTACTCATTCACAATTACAATATATAATTATAATATATAATGACTCATGAGATCTAAGATCTAGAAAGGACCTTAACGGTGATATAGTTTATCATATACCTGGTCAGTAATTCCTTTCACAATATCCCCAATTATCCTGCCTTCAATGATTGGGTGTCAGTTACACAAATTTAAAGATAGAGTTATATCAACATTTAACAATTTATTATGTGGCTAAAAGTCTAAGAGCTTTTGAAAATATGGAGGTTAATTTGGGATCATGGGACAGAGGCAGTACTGGGAACCATATGGTTAAGAAGGAATGAAGAAGAGAAATTGATAAAAAGAGTGTTTTGAGATAATTAATAATAAATGGAAGGAAAAGGCTTATTAAGCACTTGCAGTATGTCTGTGGACAGTGCTAGGTACAGGAAAAAATACCAAAGAACAGCAGTACCTGACTTCAAAGAGCTTATATTCTAATATGAATCAAAAATATATATAAGGAAAAAGTGGCCAGGAAAATTAGTTTTTTGCCTTTAACATTAAAGGGATTGTGAATAGTGCCACAGTTAGGGCAAATGGTTAGATGTCTAAGCAAGCTCTTATTTCATAGTAGATGGCTAGATGGGATTGATATATTGGTTGTGACTCACTGGACATAATGAAGTAGGTGAATTTTTCCTCACCCATCTATCAAAACAGATCAAAGCTATGAAGTTCCAAAGCTGAATGGATTACTGGGAAAGGGGTATGGCATGGTGACTGGAGGCTCAATATTGTGGGATACAATTCAGATGGAAGACAGTATGGCAAGTAAGAAATGAATGGACATATTTGGCTATGCCTTAGTTTTCTGGTGGATGATTGGACGTGATACAAAGCATGGTCTGAGAATAACTAAAAATGATTGATTCTCATACCCATCAGTATATACCAACTTGGTATCTGCATTCTAAGCGTCTAGTTTTGTTCAATCAATTGGAAAATATTAATTAAATGCCCTTATGTCCTTCTTCTCCTCTGCTTCCTCCTCCTCCAACTTTTCCTCCTCCTCTTCTTCCTCCTCTTTTTCCTCTAGCTACTCTTTCTCTTCCTTCTCCTCTTCCTCCTCCCCCTCCTCCTCATCTTCCTTCCCTCCTCCTGTTTCTCTTTCTCATCCTTTCACTCATCCTTTATTAATCCACAGTCACTAAGCCTCCAGTTAACCAACAACTTCATTCACTGAACCTTCAACTGCAGAGCTGAGCTAAACAAATATTTATATAGGAGGCACTAAGGGAGAGGGGAAGCAATGTGTGCACATACACGTTTTTAGTTTCGTTTGCATTATTAATACTTTCTTAAGTCTAGAAAATCAACAAAACAATAAATCAAGTCCAGATTGGTAGTTTGCCCATTTCTGAGAGGTATATGCTCATGTTAAAAATTAAACAGTTTACCTTTTCAATCTAGTTGGAGCTGACTCCAAAACACCCTTCTTTGGACTGAACTACCTCTAAGGTTCCTTTTAGGGAGGGCTAACTCAGTGATATATAGCCTTGTATTATTTTATTTTTGATATATTTTCTCTGTTTCCTCCAAGAAGTCATAAGCTTTTCAAGAGTAGGACCTTTGCTGTTTGTTTTGTTTTGTTTAATTTCCCAGAACGCAATATGATGACTAATGATTCTCAATACTGGCACTTGACAGTGATGCCACTGGTAAAATCTCTTCACTTTTAGAAAAGGAAGTGAGTATTTTAAAATTCCACATATATATATATATATATATATGTATATATATATACATATATATACATATATATACATATATATACACACACATATATATGCATATATATGCATATGTGTGTGTGTTTTGTTTTTTTGTTTGTTTCTTTTTTAGTTGTTTTGTTTATTTCTTTTGGTGGGATAGAAGGAGCTGTGGCAGGACTGGAGTCCTGCGATTTCATTGGTATAGGGAATTCCTGTTTAAGAATTATTTCCTACAAATGTACACTGGCATGTGTTCTGTAGTTTAAAAGGGTTGTTGGAGTCACTGAGAGACAAAATTTATTTCTCCAGGTTTCTACAGACAGTAAATGTCAATGTCAAAACTTGAAAAAAGGAAATTCTCATTCTGAGGTCCAGCTCTCCATCTATTATGTCATGGCTACCTTCCTAAGGGTAGTATTTCTTGCAAATACTGATATATGCACATATATTCATTCATTCATTCATTCATTTGTTTGTTTATTGGTCATTGCATGAACTTTGATAACTTGGAAGTCTGTGCTATAGTCGAAATGTCAGTGCTTCAGCATTAGCTGTTTTGAAAAATTTAGCCTTTAAAACAAAATGGTTAATCAAAAGGATAGAGATTTGTTTCCTAGAACCAATTTTCTGAAATCCCTAACAGTATATTTTGATTTTTTTTTCCCATTTCTAGTTTACCTATAACCAAACATAGCTGAGAAATTCTTTGTTTCACTATGTCCATCATTAGAATTCAGCCTTAAACTTCTAAAGCCTGGAAGAAATGAGTTTATCTATGAGTTTTCATATTCTAGTTTGTGAAGAAAGAAAGCACAAAAGACCAATCTGAGCTTCAAAGGCGATTTATACTCTTGGAATATTTTTATCCCATTTCAGGAAGTGAATACAAATGAAGTGGTAATGGGATCCTAATTGTGATAGAAAGATCACGCACATATCTGCAGCCAGTAGAGAAGTGTGATGCTTTACAGTGATGCAACCACGGTAATTGGTTTGTTCTGCACTGAGTTCAATTTAAAATGGCAATTATTTTCTGAATGTGTGATTTAAATCTCTCAAGATATATTATAGTAAAGGAAAAAAGGCCTTGGAAAAATTTACCATGGCTGTCTTTTCATGGTGATAAAGACTCATAAAATCCATTATAGAGAAGATAATTAGCCTCCATAGGAGAAAATTTAAACCTAATATTGTGGTTTCAGTTGAGAATAAATTTAAATTTTAAAAATGTATTTTAATTTTGTATTTTTATTTCTTCTTGTTGAGAAAAAGTGAGAGTGACATGGTAGACCAAATGCTGACCTTGAAATTAGTAAAACCTGGGTTAGGCTTCTGCCTCTGAACAATAATAACAATAATAATAATCATTAGCATTTTATATAGTACTACTATGTGCCAGATATTGCACTAAGTAAATTTTATTAATATTATCTTGTTTGATTTCTGAGTTACATACTATTTTTATCCCCATTTTACAGATGAGGAAGTAGGTAAATAGGAGTTAAGTGATTTGCTCAGAGTCATATAGCTAGTAAGTGTCTACAGTAGAATTTGAATTCGGATCTTCCTGGTTCCAGTGCTTTATCTCCTGCATCAACTACCTGCCTGTTACATATGTCTCACATATACCAGCATATGACTCTGGAAATATCACTTAACCTCTTGGACACCCAGTTAATTCTCTAAGACTTTAAGTTACTGATCTAAATCAGAAGAAGAAGATATCACATGAGAAACAGAACTGTACTTCTCCCCAGCCTATTAAGAATAACTTATTGACACGAATTTCCAAATCACTGGTTAAACCCAAATTAAAGGTAGTAATGTTGGTTTTTTCCCAGATATTTAGATACCTGGGAATAAATATTTCCCTAGCCATTTATAGAATTCACAAAACAGGCATAATAAATGCTAATAGTTAATGTTTCTACAGCACTCATTATGTGCCAGGCATTACATGTTAAGTGTTTTACAATTAATTCATTTGGTCTTCACAACAACCCTGGGAGGTAGCTGCTATTATGATTGCTATTTTATAGATGAGGAAACTGAGGCAAACCAAAGTTAAGTGATTTGCCCCAGGTTACACAGCTAGTAAGTGTCAGAGGTCAGAGTTGAGTTCAGGTCTTCCTGACTCCACACTCAGTGCTCTATCTACTATACTATCTAACTGTTTAATAAATAGGGATACTTTCAAGTATGACCCAATCCTTTGCTATAGCTGAGAAACCTATCTGTCTGAGATGAAGTGAGATATCTTGAGTGGATGTCCTCATGCAGGATTCAAGATATATCCCATTACTCTTGGACCTAGTATGATTCTTCCTGAATGTATTTAACTCCAAGAAGCTCAGCATAAAGTTCACAGTAGCCACAAGCCTTGGAGAAAAGAGTTATCTAATTTGCTTTCACCTGACTTGAAAACATGATTCCTATGCATAAAGGGCTGTGATAATTTGATTATGATGTGACCAAATATAACAATTATACTATAGATCTCCATTAATGATTTTGAGATGTTAACTAATCGGCATAAATATTAAATTAAACTCAAGAAACATTTAAGTACCTCCAAACTATAGACAACCAAGAGCATAGTGGATAGAATCAGTCTTGTAGTCAGAAAGATCTGGGTTCAGCTTCTGCTTCTAACATATATTGGCTATGTGACTGTAATAATACTGGGATTTGAAGATCTTCCATGCCCCTTGAACTTGCTGACATAGCAGGAAGGAGTGGAGCAAAAGGAAGCCAGAACCAAGCTAGAGTCTGGGCCATGGTGACTGGAAGCAGCGGCAGAACCACTGGCTACAGTTGCTGTGCGAATTCCTTTTTCTTTGAGCCTGCCAGAATTTCTGCTAAGGACTCCTGCTGAGGACTGCCAGGGATGGGAACTGCGGGGGGGGCTGGAGCTGCTGGGAGCAAGCTGCCGGGATGCTGAGCAGTTGTCATGAGTGAGGAGAGGAGAAACTTTGCCTGAGGTAGCCTGTCTTGTTTTGAAGGCTTGAGAATGTGGGTGTTTACTACTTCAACTATATGTGCCAACTTCATAACTACTGTGTTGGCTTTGACTTTCTGGTTTTGGGACTGAGTTTTCTGGTATTTGAATAAATGGTATAGCTATATTTCCCATGTAGAGAGCCTGTTACATTTTGTGATTAATAACCATATCAGCATACTTATAGTTGCTATAGGCATTGTGAATACTGCATTGCTGATGCAGTGACCATGGGCACAAACTATTAAACCTTCTAGTGTCCCAGGCAATTTTCTAAGACATAATTTATAGTGTAGGTGCCTACAGTAATCACAGATCTAAATAAAAAAATAAACCTACCAGGCGATGTACTAGGCACAAAGATAAGGCATGTGTAGGAGTAAGTATACTATAAGGTAGAATGTCATAGGGCCAACAGTGAGAACTAGACAAAATGCTAAAAGAAGATTGAAGTGAAGAGATCAATTTCACCAGGGGAGATTATAGAAGTTTATATGAGTTAGACTGTGGAGGATTTCAGCAGATGAAAACGTGGAGGGCACACATTCTGAACTGACTATGGGATTGTAGGAGCTGATAGGATATGATTGGAAAGTAGCTGGTGATGCAGTTTGTCAGGAATATATTTATTGGTTGTGTGAGGGTAGTGAGATAAAAGATTGGAGCAGTATCTGGGAAACAGATTGAGGAATGCTTTAAATAGTAGTTTAATATGTTTACATTTTATCTTCTAAGCAAAGTAAAGCACCTGAAGACTTTTGAATAAAGGGATGGCATAACTGGATCTATGCATTAAGAAGATTAGCTTTATAAATAAATAATTCATAAGAGTCAAAACATTTTGTTTTTGGAAGGGATCCCAGTGACAACATAATTCAAATCCTACCCTGAAGTCCTCACTACAAATACTCAAATTATGGTGATATCACCTCAGCTTGAAGATCTACAAAGAGTTGGAAGCCACTTCTTTCCAAGGAGTTCCTACCACTTTTATCAAGTTCTGATTGTTAGGAACTGTTTCCTAACATGAAATCAAAATTTGCCTTTTTTTCAACTTCCACCCATCATTTCCACTTCTGGGCTCTGGGATCAAACAAATCAATTCTGGTCTTTCTTCCACATAACAGTTTTTCAAATACATGAACAGTGATCATTTAATCCATTCCCCTCCCTGACCAGAGTCTTCTTTTCTTCAGGACAAACACCTCCAGTTTCAAATGATTCTTATATGACTTTTACATATTACACTTTCAACTTCCTTGTTACCATCTGCCAAATGTTCTTTAATTTTAAAATGGCCTCATTAAACTGGCACTCACAACTAAGCTCAATACTACAGATGTGGTCTGATAAGGGCAAAGGATGGCAGAACTGTTACCTTTTTATTTTTGGAAATTATTATTTTTTAAAGTAGTTCAAAATTACATTAACTTCTTTGGCTAGGAGGAAGATTTGAATATGAGTATATTTCAGATCATTAAATACTTCTGCTCTCTATATCTTTAAAGTGAGTATTTTATGAATTGAATCATTATTGAGTGAAAGAATTTAATATCCTACTGCTTTCCCTTTCTATTCTTCTCATACTTCACATGCCCCATCCCCTTGACTCTGTGATCCATTATTACTATCTTCCATAATGTTCCTTGAACAACAAACTTCCTCTCTTAACTGCAGGCATTTTCACTGACTTTCCCCTAGGTCTGAAGTGCTCTGTCTTCCACTCCAGATTTCCCTTGCTTCCTTCAAGTCCCAGATAAAATTCTTCCTACTTACTACAAGTATCCTTTCCTGATCCCTCAATTCTAATACCTGACCTTTGTTGGTTTCTTCCAGTATATCTTGTAAATAGCATATACATACATCATCATTTCATTGTTGTCTCTGCCATCTGACTCTGACCTCCTTGAGAGCAGGGACTTTCCTTTGACTTTTTTTGTAACCTCAGGCTTAGTACTACCTGTGGTACATAATCTTTTTATTGTTCAGTCATTTCAGTCATGTCTGACTCCTTGTGACTCCATTTGGGATTTTCTTGGCAAAGATACTGGAGTGGTTTATTATTTCCTTCTCCAACTCATTTTACAGATATGAAACTGAGGAAAATATGATTAAGTGACTTTCCCAGTGTCACACAGTTAGTAAGTGTCTGAGGCTGAATTTGAACTCAGGAAGATGAGTCTTTCTGATATCAGGCCCAGTACTATTCATGTACAACTTAGCTGATTATACTGGAATCTTACTAAATGGTTAAGGCCTTGGGGTGGAGCAAAGATGGCGGCGTAGCAGCAGCAACATATTGCAGCTCTCACATAGCCACCCCAAAATAGTCATAAAATATGACTCCAAACTAATCCTAGAACTACAAAATGCACACAAATATACCTTGCACTAAAGTCAGCTCGGCTATGAAGAACCATATCAGCACTGGGAACTGAAAACCAGCCTGGCCTGAAGCCACGGCTGTGCCCCGGAGGCAGCTGGACGGGAGGAGCAGAGAAGCCTCTTTGGTGAGCAGATTAGTGGCAGCTGCGAGCAGGATTCAGAACTAGGTCAATGGAACTTGCGAAATTGGGGGAGAAAAGCGTCTGGCCGAAACACCTCCAAGGTGGGAAAGTGAAAGGCAGAGGTTTTGCACCCGCCTCTTCCATGCCTGTGGCCTGCAGAGAGCAGGGGGACTAAGCAATGGTCCAGAGGCTGAGTGCTCTCGCATTGAGTGGCCTGGATCCAGATCAGGTCTTGGGCTTTTGGTTCTGGAGTCTTCTTTATCCAGTTAGCCGGAATTAAGTAGGAAGGGACCTAGCACCTTCCTGAGAACTACGGCAGCTGGGAGGACCCCAGCAACTTGGGACAGAGCTTTCCCTTCTGGAAGCAGAGGCCCACAGAGATTTAAAAAAAAAATCACAGACT
>CM053586.1:116337938-116367780 GCA_028646515.1 Pseudochirops corinnae | reverse complement strand
TAGCGGAGCTGACTTTAGTGGGAAGTAACCTTGTGTCCTTTTGAAGTTCTAGGATTGGTCCAGAGTCCTATTCCATGGGTATTTTGGGGTGGCTATGTGAGAGCTGCGATATATTGCTGCTGCTATGCCGCCATCTTGGCTCTGCTCCCCCAAAAGAGGTATTTGTAAAGCTCTTAGCACAAGGCCTTGCATATAGTAGGCAATAAATAAATGTTAGCTATTATACTATTTATCATTATTGTTATTTTTACTACTATTATTATCATATCACTTGGGGGAACCTAGGTGGTGTAGTGGATAGAATGCTAGGCATGGAGTCAGGAAGACTCATCTTCCTGAGTTTAAGTCTGTCCTCAGACATTTACTAGCCATGTGAACCTGGGCAAGTCATTTGACCCTGTTTCTTTCAGTTTCCTCATCTATATATAAAATGAGTTGAAAAAGGAAATAGCAAACCACTCCAGTATCTTTGCCAATAAACTGCTAAATGACATCATGAAGAGTCAGACATGATTGGAAAAAACCTCATAACAACAAACAGAATCACTTGATCTGTCCTGTTCATTAGATTTTAATTTGTGTTATAAATGCATCTAATACTTATCATGTTTTGCACCTATGGGAACAGGTCCATCACATACCACACATGGCCTAAAATTACTGATATACTGAAGGCGCATAAGCCATTTTCCCCTACAACTCCACACTTCCCCACCTCCAAAAAAAAAATGTAATGAAACTATGCTTGAGACTTAATTGATCAAGGAGACTAAAGCTTGAATAAGTGACATAGATTCATAGTTTTCAAAGGTTTTAAAGACCAGCACATGGGTAGTCCATTCTCCACTGGTTGGACAGACTTCCTCTGCCATGCTGGCCAACATATCTTTCTAATTGGGTATGCCATTCCAGCAAATTTGTAGACAAAGATAATTGAACCAAATTTAACCAGTACTCAATCTTTGATGAATATTATAGCCATGAAATTTTTGAGTAAATTTCCTTTTAATAAAGATTATTTGATAGGTGACTGTCTCATTTTGTAATAATCTTGAGGCTGAACCATCAGAATGGCCTGAGTCAGGACTCACCTAGAACATACCTCCAAATTTTCTTTCCCATCTGACTGCTACTTTTCTTTAATTCTTTTCATCTCGGTCTCGTTCACACCTTCATTACCTCTTTTACTGACCATTGTAAAGGATTTCTCTCATATCTCTTTACCATTAGACTCTTCCTTCTTTCAGAAGGTATCAAAATAGACTTCTTACTATATCATCATTCCTTTGATGCAAAATCTTTGGTGGTTGTTCATTGCCTACAGAATAAAATACAAATACCTGAGGGTAGCATTAAAGATTCTATCAAAATGTATGCTCTTCCTGAACTGAACCACTCATTATTCCCTGATTTTATCCTCCCAACTCGCACTATTATGTTTTTGTGTATCCTATCCCCTACCCAAAAGCCCTAGCAATCTGAATATAGCCATAGAGATACAGGCAAGAGTAACTGGGAAACTACAATAAGAAAAGCACGTAGTATGGAGAGTGGATTAGAATAAAAGAGAAATTCTTCATGATTTGTTACACATCATGAAGCATGACAAATTGAAGTTTTATTTGTAAGTTATTTGTCCAATTATTATATCAGCAGTGGTTTTGGTTAGTTGAGGTTCTGTGAGAAAATAATCATGGGACTTAAGGCAGGGGAGAAGTGGTAATGTGCAAAAATGGGAAGAGCTCCAGATTTGGACTCAGGAGACCAAGATTTAGATCTCAGCTAGTGAGTTGCTATACATGTAGCTTATACAATCCATTTTACCTTTCTAGCTCACAATTTCATCATCTGTAAAATGAAAAAGTTGAAACAGATACACTTAAAGTTTCCCTCCAACACTTTATCAGTGATCTGATAATATATCCCTGAAGAAGCATAGCTGTCACTCCACTGCAAATGGCCTATTAACCTGTTTGATATCTATAGTCTTTTTCAAAAAGTAGACTGATGTAAATTTTGCTCTAACTTTTCATAAGAAGGAAAAGTCAAAATGTTTATGAATTAAAAAGGAGTTAGACAATGAATCCTATAGGTAAGATGAAGGTGTTGGAAAGGTGTGGGAGTTAGATGCCCAATAAACAATGCTAATCTATGCCTTAGCTTCAGTTGACTTAGAATGGTTGACACGCATTCCAGAATTTTTTAATTAGCTCACTGATTACCTAATAAAGCTCCTTTTGGAAAACCCCTAAATTCTAATAGCTAACCAAATGGGGAAGAAATTTGCAAGTACTTTGACCAAGAGAGTGAGAGGAAAGTACCTTTTGAGGGGTGATTGCTGTAGTGGTTAGCCCAAACCCTTTGGGAGAATAGGGGATGTTCTGGGTAGTTATAGAAATGAAGACAAAGCATAGGAGAAGCAAATGCTCTCCAACCTGGAAAATTCCCTCATATATTTTTTTTTTAATTTAACATTGTTGATGTCTGTGGATACACCATTAGCTGGAAAACAACATATTCATTAAATGTCAGTGTGTTTCAGAATTGCTAATAACCTATCCTTGTGCCATCCTATTAATTTGGTGTTAAATAATAAATTTTCTAAGAACCTCATTTCAAATGCTCAGCAATGTGCAATTAACAGGGCAATGAATGTGCCAGCTAATGACTGTTTTCACTGAAAGAATATCTGCTTCTAGTACAATTGAAAACAAAGGAATAATTTTATGTTTAACCAGAATCAGATCAATATTAATAGGTCCTGAATCTGAGTTCTGGTTAGAAAGAAAGATAACCACATTTCTCCCCAAATGATAAGTATTAAAATTTAATGCTGTGAGAGACTCTTTCTTTCTTCTCAGATGGACTTTTTGAATTAAAATATTGCCTGTGAGATAGTAAAGTCAAACCTTTGTTTAAGAGAGATATTAATAGTAGAGAATGTATTTTCAGGATATTATAGCACTTGAAAATCTTTATGATCTGAATAATTTTAGATTATAATAGCCTCATATAAATTACAAGGATTTACTGATCTTAATTAGGGGAAAGAATTTCTACATTGGGAGTACTTTTACACCAAGGCAAACCCAGGTCCAGAACTATTCTTCTCCTATCCCCTTAAAAAGGCAACATTCTGTTCACAGATATGCTAATTATCAAAATGCAGACACTTTTAGAAAATGAAAAGTCTTTTGCTTTGTATGCCAAATTTTTATCAGAGAAGATATTCAGAAAAGCATAGTTAAAAGTTAGATAACAGAGTGGGAAAGACAAGGCTTAAAGAAATATTCAACTTTTGGATATCTAAAGTTGTTTCTAATACAAATATAGACTCTAGAATTTCAAAATGGTTTATGTCTGTATTCTTGCCAATAATCTGTAATAAAAGAAGTTATCATGAAATTAATTTAAGGGACAATAACCCAGAATGGCAGATGATGTGAAAAGCTAAAGCACCTAAAGCCTCTATACTTGGCAGCAGAAGGATGAATGTCTTTTTCTATTGAACAACATTCATTAGTCAGTATAGTCATTAGTTTAAATTGAAGTTTAAATGGTATCAAAACTTCTACATGGCTTTGCTTAACTAGGAATTTCTTCAACAAATTAAAAATTTCCCCACATTTTATCTCTTTCCATTATCAAATAACATGCGAAATTTTTATCAATAAGGTTAAAAAAACTTATTAATATATATTGGCAAAATCATCTCTCAACTACAATTAATGACATTGAAAATTATGCTGAGAAATAATAAATTACTTTGATCTACATTCTCACTGGAAAGTGCCTTTATACACATATTTTCAAACATAAAACTTTTTTTTTTATATTGCCTTGACATCAATAGAGAAGCTGCTTGCTTTTCCAACATCTATTAGGTGGTTAATGGAGACTTAGTATCTATAATGAAAGTCTTTATGCTTTCTAAGCTACACATACAAAAGAGTCACAGGTTCAAGAGATATGACACTTGGCAAGCCTAAGAGAGTCTTGAGAAAAGTCTAAACACAGTCCAGAGAAGTATCCCATCTGTCACTCTGGCTGCCTCCAAAGCCACAGGCTGCCAGAATCATTGAATATATAGGCATTATCAAAGAAGTACTTAGAGATGTCAGGGAGAAAAAGGAGGCTAATATATTACCAATAACACACCCCTTATTTCCACTAACATCCCAATTCCCTAAGATCAACCAGTATGAGCAAGGAAGTAGTGTTAAAGCTACAAAAACAGATCTATGCCAGAAAATAAAAATCAGGCACCTCATCTTAGGAATGGTATTGACTAATTGGAGCTTGTCCAGAAGAGGGGGACTGAGATATAGAGGAGACTAGGCAACAAACACATGAGAAGTCATTAAAGGAAGGAGAATATTAAAGCTGAAGAAATCTTAGCAAGACATAATAGTTGTCATGAAAATATTTAAAGGGTAATCATGAAGAAGACAGATTGACTTATTCTTAAAAGCTTCAGAAGATGGGATAAGGAACAATGAATTGAAGGTTAGTGGAAGATTTAGGGTTATTGTAAAATAATCCTTCCAAATAATTGGAACTAGACAAAAATGAAAGACACTCCCTTAGAAAATGATGAGTTCCTCAGCACCAAACATCTCACTCTAAGACTTCAAGAAAAGATTGGAGGACAAATTGTTGGTGATATAGTTATAAAAGAGATTCTAATGTAAGTGTAGATTAAAGTGAGTATCCTCTAAACTCTGTGAGTTGTACCAGCTGAGCCTGCTTTGGTTTCCCATCTTCAGAAGAGGGTAACTGGAAGAAATGGGCAGCATAACATAACATGGCTTTTATTAAAAAACCATGTGATCTCTAATATCAATATATTTTCATTTCTTTTTACTTTTGTAAACACAGCGAGTCAAGACAAATTATTTAACAGAACAGTAAGGTTTAATATAGAATCAATAACTTCCTTGAACACAAATTTATTTTGTGGATTGTACTCCAGAGCCTATTCACCTAGTCAAGAACTACTTTTCCAAGCTTGTGGATAAAATTAAGAAGATTCAGAAATTTCTTTTTAAATATATTCAAAGCCTGTAATCATGCATATTTAAGTAAATGAAGCTAACATAAATAAAGAAAGCATAGTCTTAAACCTGAATGAATTGAAATAACTTCAGGAATTATACTTTTAGGAACCTTTCCAACTACTGGGTTCACTCATTGTATCAATCCTTGTGATAACTTTAATATATTTCCTAGAGAGTTCCTTAGACCTGGAACAGAAATTAATATCCAAGCAATCCAAATAACTCATTTTCTGGGTAAGGAAACTGAGGTACAGATGTATTAAGTGACCTTCTGAAGGTTACACAACTCATAAATTACAGAACAATGTTCATTATGTTTTATTATTTTTATTATTATTATTTTACCTAATTCTATGCTTCCCAATTTAAAATCATAACACCAACACCAGAGTCAAGTTCTGAAAGGAAAAGAAACAGTTTTAGAAAATGCCTTGTTTTATATACCTAAAAATTATTTCTTTCAGAATCTAATGTTCAACAGTACTTTCTGGATGAGCTAAATTAAAGATTTATAAAATTCCACCACATTCAGTAAGTCTAGTTGAAAGAAACTGATTAAGTGAAAAAGAGCAAAATTTTTGTCACAAGTGTATTTAAGTTTAATTTCTTGCAAGTGAAGCAGTTCTAATTGATGATGAGATGTAAGGTAGAGAGGCACCATGATACTTTGGAAAAAAGTTTGTACTAGAATTTCAGAAGATCTTCCAGTGTCTTTCTTTTCTTCACTATATGACCATGAATAAGTTATTTAACCTGCTGAGTCTTCAATTTATTTTCTATGGAATGGAAACAATGTCTGCATTTATCAGATTCTTAAGGTTGTTGTGAGGCTCAAATGAGAGAATATATTGCCTTTATTCTTTTTAAGTTGTCATTCTTCCACTAATGAAGAGGTCACATAAATAGAAAGTTAAAAGAGATAAAAATCACTCGAGTTGAAGAAGTCAAATAATTGTCAGGTGTTGGAAAAATCATCTACATAGCTAATTAAGTCATCAAAGATGATAATAGTACATGAACTGGAGGAAGGAAAAGGTCTATGCTGAATTAATTAAATGTTCAAGACGAGACAGCAGAATGTTAAGTTCCTTAAAGACTGAGGCTATTCCTTTGTTTGTTTCTATATCCCCTGAACATATAGAACAATGCCTTGAGTAGAGCTGTTGTTCAGTTGTGTCTGACTCTCCATGACCCAATTTGGGGTTTTCTTGGTAAAAATAGTGGAATGATTTGCCATTTCCTCCTCCAGTTCATTTTATAGATAAGGAAACTATGACAATATAGCATTAAGGGACTTGCTCAGGGTTACAGAGTTTTTGTCCGAGATTTTCATAACTCCAGACCCAGTGCTCTATGCACCTTACCATCTGTTTCCTTGAGCAGAGTAGATAACTAATAAGGTTTATGTTGAACTAAATTGAATTCAGTCTGAAATTTAGGAAAAAATCTAAAGAATTGTATTTTTTTTATATAAATGATTAAAATATTTTGCTATATACTGATACCAACTCAAATACCAGTTGTAAAGAAGGTGGCTGTGGTCCAAATGAAGTATTTAGGTTTTGAGACAGTCCATGATGATTCTGGCAGTAGGTAGTACAGAATTTCATATATGTGGAGGGAATGAGATAAAAAAGTTTTCTTTAGGTGACTTATATGTTAATCAACTGTGGGATAAGAATTCATTCTCACTTATAATGCAGACAAAAACACAGGTTTTTGTTTTTGGTGATTTGAGAATTAAAACTTCCTAAAATAACCCAAACCTTTAAGAATAAAGGTTAATAAATATTAAAATTAAGACATACTCAGATAAGAAAAGATTTACAAAAATAATAGTTACAATAATTCAATTTACTTTATTTTATACATGTACATGGTATGATTTAATAAAGACAGGGTGTAGGTTCTTAAATTTTTACCATTCAATTCTGAATGGTAATGAAGCTGAAACTTAATATGTTGGCTTCATGCAGGGTATACCTAAAATCATTAGTAGTTTTAATCAGTGCTGCTTTCTTCTGTGAACTCTACTAAATTATGTTTTTTTTTCCTTCAAAACTACTGCTGTATCCTATACAAACTATATTATTTTGCCATATATAAACAACTAACAGAAAACTTCATTCAAGATGAACATACCATCAGTATGTGAACAAATATGAACCTGTACTAGCAGCTCCTTCAGGTGCAAATCAAGGTAGCCTCCCCAATGTTTTCCCTATACAGTACTTATTCTTTCTTGATTTACCAGTAGTAAAAATAATGAAACTATAATTACTTGGTGCCTTACAGACTGATCATGATGAATGAACAAGACACATGGATTCATTGAAGGTTTTAAAGTGATAAATGAAAGATAAATTATTCAAATGTCTGTTCTCCTATAGTAGATACGTATGTATCTATGTATGTATGTGTGTATGCATTGGGGTATTATACTTACACACATATGCATATATATGTGTGTACATGTGTATGCTATTATGGGAATCTGAAGATCTTCCCTGCCCCTAGGCCCTTTGATAGGCTTAAGTGACTCTGAGAACCTTCGCTAATTTGAAAACATACTCTGCCCCCTAAGAGGCTGAATGTAGTTACATGGAGCCTGTGGCAGGAAGCTTCTTTTTCAGGAATGCCCACACCTTATTACTCTTATGTTGTGGATTGTGAGGGTTGTGACACTCTCTGATCCAGGAGAAGGCTATATATACCCTGATGTGAGTTTTTGCTTTGGGGCAAAGTTTACTTTGGGAAGAGTTCTGTGATTTGGCCAGATGAGACTCTGGACTGCTGTTGAGCCCATCAGGCTTTGAAAACCCTGATTTTGATGCTTTCCTCTCTGGTAACTAACTAGATATGGATGTAATGGTCAGACAGCTGGAAGCCCTGTCTGCTAATCTGTTTCTCTGTCTGTATTTTTTTTTTTGTCTGCTTGTAACTTCTGTTTGTATTCTCTGAAGTTCGGGGTGCTGACTTTTCCCCCTGAACTAGGTAAATGATATGTTTGATTAAAGTAAGATTGTTAACCCATTTTGAGTTGCTTTCCTTTAGATAAGCAGATCTAAGAACCTGTGCTAGCAGCCACCCTGGTTATGCTAGGGTGCTTGCTGCTATATATGCAGATATAATACATAGATATCTATACACATTCATACATATATAGAGTTCCCCTTTTGATTCCTCTTTAATTAATGAAATAAATAATGGAACAGATTTGGAGGACATACAAAATATTTACGAAAAGTGTTACAAGGATGGGAAATGTATATAGTAGTCTTGCCTACTTCTGGCCAATGATGAGTGGCCTCATGCTGGAAGGACTTGAATCTCTATGAGGCAACAACCCCTAGGTGTTTCTCCTATTTTACCTGTCAAGCCCATTTACCCACCCATAAAAGCAGTAGGGAAAATATGTGCTGCCTTAGTTAAAAATGAAAAATAACTTTTAAATTCCTCTATTTTCCTTTAGTTATCCAGGATATATAACAAGTAATTACCTGTGGAAAAGTAAGGGGGGGAGGATTAACCTTCCTTCCAACCCAGAAACAGAAGCATCGTTATCAAGAAGCAATGAGAGCAGTATAAAAATAGTTAAAGTATACTACATGCTGTAGTATTATATTTAGTACTAATTTCTTATAAAGGAAATAGCTATTTTAAGCCTAAATAATATTGTACATGATTTCCTTTTTTAGTCAGGCCCCTCCCTCTGCCCTTTGGAGACACCTTAGACATGAGCCAAAACTAAATTATAAATATTTTTCCCTATGACTCAAGCATGGGGTATAGTGAGCCTAGAAGGGTGGAAAAGAAGTTATGTGGTAAGTATCCCTCAAGCCTAGTCTGGGCAACATTTGTAGGGGTCCAGAAAAGGGAACCACTAGTAGAGAAATAAATGGTACATACCTAGGTCAGGGGTGGGGAACCTGCAGCCTCAAGGCCACATGTGGCCTTCTAGGTCCTCAGGTGCAATCTTTTGACTGAGTCCAAATTTTATAGAACAGATCTTTTTTTTTTTTTCTTTTTGGAGGGGGGAAGGCTGGGCAATTGAGGTTAAGTGACTTGCCTAAGGTCACACAGCTAGTACATGTTAAGTGTCTAGGGTCGGATTTGAACTCAGATCTTCCTGATTCCAGGGATCAGTGTTCTATTCACTGTACCACCTAGCCACCGCAGAACAGATCTTTTATTTGGGGGATTTGTTCTGTGAAGTTTAGATTCATTCAAAGGGCTGCACATGAGGACCTAGAAGGTCACATGTGGGCCTCAAGGCTACAGCTTCCCATTCCTTCCCTAGGCTTTTGTAGGTGTTTCACTTGTGAGAAAAAACTTGAAGGCTGTCAAGTTCAAGTGCTGCTGGAAAGAGATTTATGTAGTGAAAAGAACACTGGCCTTGGAATTAGAGAAGACTTGATTTGAATCCCAGGTTTGCCACTTAGCCTCATGATTTTAAGTCACATTACAAGCTACAAAATTCTGCTAAAATAGAAGTTGTCATTTAAAAAAATACAAAACTGCTCCATTAAAAGCATATTTTGATGACATTGATGACTATGTCCTGAAAAGCTCTATCAGCAGTACACAAGTGGAGGCTATTGTACTAAACTGGAAATTCTTTGAGTAAGAGCCAATAATGGATAGTGCCTCAGTTGTCTGAGAACCATTGAAATGTGTTTATCACTACAAGGTTAGCCAATAGATGATTTAAAAATGAATTAATTCATTAAAATCAACTACTAAGGCATAAAGGAATTGTGATCTGTGTTGTAGAAGCAGTAAGCAATTTAATGAAACTATGGTTCTTTGAAGTATTGAGAAAGAAAAAGATTGAATTAGAATGTAAAACAAATAGAATTAACAGGTATCTCGGAGTTGGAAGAGACCTAAGAGGTGATCTAGTTCAATATTCATTCCTTCAACATGTACAAGTAGTCATCAAGAATTTACAGGAAGGCCTCTACTGAGAGGGAATTGATGCCATCCAAGACAGAAATTCTACTTTTGGATAGCTCTAATTAGGCATTTTTTTCCTTGCTTCTTAGTGCCTGGCACTTAGTAGGCACTATTTATCAATAGAAGAACTGATTTACATTAAGCCTTAATTTGCATCTCTGCTAGTCTTAACTATTGAATCTACTTCCTTATCAGGCCAAGAATAACAAGTCTCATCCCTTTTCTATGTAATAGCACTTCTAATACTTTTAAACATAGATATCATCCCCTTCCCTAAGTCTATTTTCGTTGATAGATTTTATTTTGAAACAGCAGACAAACCTACAAATGAACTAATGAAAAAGTGTATTCCCTAAAAAATGTAGGTAAATAAAAGGTTAAGGATATCATAAAAGAGTGGCTCTAACTAGTAATAGTTGCAACCTTACAATTTTGCAATTTTCCATTTGTTAAAAATAAGTGTAGCCTGCTTTTCCCTTCACTTTTAAGTTCACACAGATTACTGGGTTCAATATAGGGTACTTGAAAATAAATACACCCCATCTGGCTTAAGCCTTCAATCCCAAATCAAGTAGACACCTCTAAATTTATCTCAACTCCATTTGAACCATAAGAGCAAAACATAAGAAAAGCATTCGTTTTAAAAGTGAAGAAGGAAACAAAAAGGAGAAGGAAAGGGAAAGGAGAAAGAAAAACAGATGGAGAAGTAGGAAAAGGAGAAGAAAAGGGACAAAAAAAATTAATTAGTAAATATGAATCAAGGCAGGGTATCTTGGTATCCTTACAAAGTGAATAATGGGGAAAATACTGGGAATCAGATTTCTAGAAATGCTCAGTCTCCTAGTGTAGGGAGAATATTTTTCTTGTGGAAATAGAATTGGCAAAAAGATTCAAGCATGCAAGGTCTTACATATCTTTGACAGTGATGCTGTCCATTTTTCATTCTTCAGTTTAAATCATGCTTTCAATTTCTGCCTGTTTACATTTGGACAAAATATATTTTACTGTAAAACATTACTTTAAATCTATAGGGTTTTTTTCCTATGTTTTAGGTAATTTTCAGCTAGGAAGGTAGGTTGTGTTTTCCAACCCATTTTATGACTTGTTCTCTTTTCACCGATAGGGTCAATTTATGTATAGTCAAAGTTATATTGGTTGTTTGGTTCTCCCTCTTTCATATTGTTTGTTTTATCAACACAAGATATAAGATTATTTCTTATGCTTTTATAGACTAGCCTTATTCTTGTGCATACACACACACACACACACACATACACACACCACACATATTATATACATTCTCCACCATTCAGATATTCTAGATCCTCTTTCTACTTAAATCTAACATTTTTGTTTTAAATTTACAAGCTAGAACAAGGCTGGTTTAACTTGTAAATCATCTCTCCTTTGATATTTCTATAGGTTATCAATGAAACTCTGGATTTTGAATACAATTTGATGAGTGTAGATGCCAGCATAATGGTGGCTTATGTAATCTACTGCTTTGTGTATTGTTTTCTGTAATTAATACTTCCAGGAAAATTTATCAGGATATAAGACTCTTTTTTTCTGAAATACCAGTAATTCTTTGATTATTTTCCTGAGTCCTATCTTTCAATAATATTACTTTAATTGATTTAATTTTAGAGTTTGCTGTTCTTCTTTCAGTTATACTTTTGTAAAATTATTCTCTGTTTTTTATATCAACTGATCAAAGAATCAATTTCTTTAGTAAAATTATCTACTTAATCCCCTTGATTAATCTGTGAAGTCTCATGTTTTGTCTTCTTTCCAGAGTATTCTTTCAAAGATCTTTATAGAAATCTAAATGAATATGAATGCCAGATGTATTTTGGAATTTTGTAATCACTTTGAAAATTCCTGACATTAGACCACTTTCTCTTTTGGGTGGTCAGATGTTCTTTCCTTTGAAGATTTATTTTATCACATAATATTGTTAAATTATATTGACATTTTTTTTGATTACTTACTTATTCAATCTCTTGGATTTTCTTAGAGATTTTCCTCATGAGTTAATCTCTCTCTCTCTCTTTCTCTCTCTCATTTTCTTTCTCTTCTTCCCTTTCTTTCTCATCCTTCTCTTATGTTCTCTTATGTCTCTTATTCTATCTCTTTCTTTTTCTTTTTTCTATCTTTCCCCCTCATTCATTTGAATTGTTTTTACGCATTTGTTTCTGTGATCCAAATTATGTGCCTCTAAATAGAACTAGATGAATTCATGTAACCATCCCAACTATGTACAATACTAAATCAAGTTATCCAAATGAGTCACATTGCTAAAATAATAGTAATGATTAATAACAACAATAATAATACTTTCAATAGTTTTACTTTGTTTTGTTTTACTGATTGACTACTTTAGTGTACTCTCCAGAGCTAGTCTTCTAAATCTTATCTTTTTCCTTCATATCCACCATAGCACCTCCTGCCCCCTTTCTCTCAGCAAAGAAACTTATTTCAGATTTTTATGGGGAAGAAGAGAAAAAAAGAAAAAAAGAAGGAGGAAGAGGAAGAAGAGGAGGAGGAGAACCTAATCTTTTCTCCTGTTTATCTCAAAAACCTATTTCTATCTAATTCCACATGTAATCATTGTTTGCTCTACTCTTAAAAAAATACCAGTCTTTTTTACAACCCAAGTTATCCCTCCTGATTGAGATCGTATCCTACCTCTTCCATCTTCTCATAGTTTGTGCCTTCACACATGTTAATCCTTATTTATTCTACAGTTTCTCCTCTCTACTATCTATTTTCCTGTTTTAAAAAAAAAAGCATATTAAGATTTCAATACAATAAACCTAAACTTGAATCTGCTTTTTCTTTAAGCTGTCATTCTACATTTTTCCTCACTTCCACATTCAAATTCTTATAAAATTGCTAACTCTGCCTCAATTTCTTCATCTCTCTCTCACATTTACATGCTAGAAATGTGATTTATGATGGGGCAATTGAATTTTAATACTCTCTCCAAGTTTACTAATAATCTGCTAATTGCTAGATCTAATGTCTTCTTATCTATTCTCTTCCCTCTTTACTTTTCTGCAGCATTTGATATTGCTGATCCTCAATTCTCCTGGATATTTTCTCATCCCATAACTCTTCCTAGTCTCTCCTATCTTCTGTCAGACCACTCTTTCCAAGTGTCCTTTGGTCAACATTGTCTGTGTTGTACCCAGTAACTGAAGGTTTACCTCAGGGCTCTTTCCTGTTGCATCTTCTAGTCTCTTTCAATATCTTCTCTCATCAATCCCCATAGGTTTGATTATTATATCTATGCATATGATTCCCTAAACTATGTATTCATCTCTAGTGTATATCCTGAATTTCAGTCCTACATAAATAAATACCTGTTGGATACCTTGACACTTGAATGTTCATTAGACATCTCAGATTCATGACATCTAATGAAGAACTCATTAAATATACTCCCCCCTCCAAGGAAAAAAAACCTGACTTTCCAAACTTTCATATTTCTTCTGTAGGTATAACCAGCATAGTATCCATGGAGTCTTTCTTGATTTTTCTTTCATATTTCTGACCAAATCAAAAATTTTTTTATCAATTTAAACTGCACAACATGTTCTATATCAATACTTTTATCTATAATCATACAGAAGTTTCTCCCTAGTTCAGGTCCTCGCAGCCTACAAGTTAGACCCTTGCCTTCTAATCTTTCCCTTCCCCAATTAACCACACACATAGACTTTAAAATGATCTTCCAAAAGCACATCTAAGCATGTCTCTTCTCAACTTAAAAGATTTCCATGGATGACTCACCATTTTCTCAATGATAAAATACAAACTCTAAATCATGTAATTACAGAATTTTATGTTTCAAAGTGACTTCTGGATCAATCTAGTACAATCCATACCATAAAATGAAGCCTCAGGGCAAAATCTGATGATCTAGTAAGTGATCATCCAGTCTTTACTTGAAGATCTCTGATAACTTGGCCCATTGCCTCCTCCTCAGGCTGCCTGTTCCATTTTTGGATAACTTCAAATAAAAAAAAAAAAAGCTTAACTTAGGTGAAGTCTAGATTTGCCTCTTTGAAAATTCTATTGCTCCTAATTCTGCCTCTATACGCAAAAAGTAAATATCTGATCCCTTTTCCTTATTTAGCCTTGTAAATAGTTGAAGACAGTCATAATATTCCTGGTTAATCCTCTCTTATTCCAGTTAACTATCCTCCATTCCTTCCAACAATCTTAACATGACAAAAACTTAAAGACCCCATACTATCTTTGTTCTCTCCTCTTTATACTCACCAGCTAAAATCTGACTCCAGATAACCTGCATTATAGAGTACATACAAATTGGACTAATTGTTCTTCTTCAAAGAGCATCCATCTTCTACCCTTTTGTAGGCTGTATGTTTTCTATGTCTAAAATATGTTCTCATCTCCACAAGCTTGACATTTCTGCCTTCATGTCTGAGTTAATGTGAAAATTTAATTAAAGGAGAGAATATATTTTTTTCAAATCTTAAAGCACTAAATAATGTTTTTTCTATGGGAAGTCATTTTTAATTCCCTTCATTATTAGTACTCACCCACTACTCCTGAAATTAATGAGTATATGCTTACCTATTTATGCCCTCCATCACCTCAATCACTTCAAGAACAGGACTATTTTATATTTTGCCTCTACATAAACAGATCCTAACACAGTGCCTTGCACACAGTAGGAAGTAAACAAATGTCCACTGGATAGAATTGACTTGCTTTTAGGTAACAGAAGGCAGTTAGGTTTATTTACAAGTCAGTCATCAATTTTGCCAGATCTGTCCCTCAATTGCTTTTTCTCTATCAATTGTTCCTTATAAATCATGCTCAACAATCCTTTCACCACACTCATCGTTACCCTGAGGGCACATTTTAATTTCTATAAAATATGATGCACCAAAGGGAACACAATATTTTGAATGTGGTCTATGGAAAATATGGCGTATTGCTACCTTACTCATTTGGGACACCATGTTGCTTGTAACATAATTTAAGTTAAAAGTTATTGCTTTGGTTACAATGTCTCATTATTTGCTCATATTATGCTTAGGATTCACTAAAAGTCCCATATCTTATTATTTTTTTCTGGCTAAGCATTTTTATCTAGTCAAATGTGTACCATCTTGAATATGTGAAATTAATTAACTTGATTTCAACTTAATTATGTTTATCAAATTGATTAATTTGAACTTATTTATCCATGTTATATCTACTATTTTTTCCTTCATCCTAGTTTATTGAGATCTTCTAATAGCCTGAATCTCTTATTTAACAAGTTAGTTATTCTTCTTGGCTTCATTCCACCTGCTACCTACCATCTATACCTTTATCCAAGTCATTAATAAACATGTTAAACAGTATAATATCAAGGATTGATCCATAAGACTCTATGTAAGAGAGCTCCAAGTTGATATTTATCCATTAATGATGGTTTATTTGGTTCAATTATTATTTTTGTTTTTTTATTTTAAACTTAAATACAAAAGGAGAAAAGAAAAACCAAACATTGTCATGTATATAGCATAATATAAGAGAGGAATCCATATAAAATGACAAATTTCCATTTCAAGAAAGCCTACATAATAAATACTATACTTTGTTTTCAAAGCTGTTCGACTTTGCTTCCTTTTTGGTTTTCTTTTGTTCTCTGCTGTTCAGTTTTTACTTTCCCCTGCCCCCCTAACCTAAAGAAGATTACAATTAAAGGTAGAGATTATGTGTATGTATATATATACACACATGTAGATATATACATGTATATGTAAACATACATATATATAGCTATCTATAAACATACTCATATATACACATAGTCACTCATACACATACATGTAAGGCTGTACTATGGTTATTTCCTGCTATCTGTTTCTGTGTAGGTGAATAGCATCTTCCTTCATAAGTTCAAGTCTTTTGGTGATTTTCTAAATCAATCAGCTCATCATTCCCTATACCACAGAAATATTTCAACTCTATCACATTCTAGCTGAGAGATTATCTATGAAAGTTTCTTCTAATTGTTGGCATTCCTTCTGTTCTTGTCAACATAGACCCCAAGTCTCAGGTCCTTCTTTCTAAGGTCTGTCTCAGGGTCCAACCTTGGCCTTTCCTCTCCACTCTTAAGCCATGGTTGGAGCCCCAGCCACACTGTCCCACAAATGATCTTGCTCACTGTGGTCCTTCTGGAGCTCGAAACTATAGCTCTTCTGTTGGCCCCAGAACTGAAACTAGGGACTATGCTCTCCTGTGCGTGCCCACAGTTAACAGAGCCCCTGCCCCTCACTGCTGTACTCTTCAGGTGCATATTAGCTCCTTCTCTCCACTGCTACAGCCCAGACTCATCTGACCAGCACAGCTCTGCTTGATGTCTTCTACTCAGTCATCAGATACCTGTACTGTCTGTGAGATGAAAGTTTCTAAGACTGAGGCTGCCTCTCAATCCAGGGGCTGCTGGGGTTGGTTATTTGTTGATTCTGCAGAATCAGCCTGGAGGTGTTTGCGATTCACTCAAGCCAAACCTCTGCCCCTGGAGGTCATGCCTTTCCTGATGTCTTCTCAAAATTACTTAGGAGAATAACTACTTTACCCCATATTTATTGCTGCTGCTCTGAGGCAATGTTCTATCTTTTTTTGTGGAGGAAATTTGGAGAGCTGAAAATTTTCTGATCTACTCTACTATCTTCCCAGAATCCTTCTTGGTTCAATTATCCTACTGAATTCAGTTGAATTCACTCAGCTTTCCTATTATTTAGCTTATGTATCTATCTTGATGAGAAGGAGTTTAAGTCATGTTATCATATGCCTTTCTGAAATCCAGGTATAGTATGTATGCAGTATGCTTCTTGTGAGTTGATTCCTTAATCCCATTAAAAGCAAAATCATATTAATAATGCATGATATATTTTTGAAGAAGTCATTCTGGCTTTTAGTGATCACTGTTTTTCTTTCTGAATAACCACAACCCATTATTTCTGTTTTCTAGAATTTGTCCACTAATAAAAGATAATCTCAGTGGTCAAATAGTTTGAAAGTTCTGCATTCTACTCTTTGAAAAGGCTGCCCAAATATGCATTAAATTAAAAAAAAAACATTTTTTTCCCTACTTTACCTACTATGAGCAATTGAAGAGATGAATTCACTAGAAACCTCAAGTAAGAAAAATTTAATGCAAGACTTTCCCAAAACAAAGTTTTGGTTTAACACAAATGCACTGTTGGTGGCTTCGTGGACTGATTCAATGATTCTGGAGAATAAATTGGAATTACGTCCAAAGGGGACTCAAACTGTATATTCCCACTGATACAGCAATATAGTTACTAGGTCTACATCCCAAATAAATCATACAAAAAGGGAAATGAATTACATGAACAAAAATATCTACAGCAACTCTTTCTGTGGTGGGAAAGAATTGGAAATTGAGGGGATACCTATCAATTGGCAAGTGGCTGAACAAGTTTTGGTATATAAATATAATGGAATACTATTGTTCTATAAGAAATGATGAGCAGTCAGATTTCAGGGAAAAAAAAACTGGACTTACATGAATTGATATAAAGTGAAGTGAGCAGAACCAGGAGAACATTATACACAGTAACAGCAGCATTTTGTAATGATCAATTATGAATGACTTAGCTTATCTCAGTAACACAATGACCCAAGACAATTCCAAAAGACTCGTCATAGAAAATATTAAACATATCCAGAGAAAAAAACTGGAGTCTGAATGCAGATGGAAGCATACTGTTTTTACTTTGTTTTTTCAAGTTTTTTTTTTTTCCCCTTTTGGTCTGTTTCTTCTTTCACAATTTGTCTAATATGAAAATATGTTATATGATTGTACATTCATAATCTATATCAAATTGCTTACTGTTTTCAAAATGGGGAAAGTGAGGAAAGTAGAGAGAGAATTGGGAACTTGATTTTTTTTAATGAATGGTAAAAATTCTTTACAAATAATTGGGAAAAATAAAATACTATTTTAAAAGAAAAAAGCAAAACAAAACAAGGTTTTGGTTTCATCATTTAAAATCAGAAATATGTTTCTATTCTATTGTCCTTCCTTTTACAACTTTACCATTGGCACAGAAAGAATGACTAAAAAGACAGAAGGGATCAATTTCCCAGTTAAAAGCCAATTGACCATTGCTTTGCGTCATCTCCACCTGCATTTTTTTTTAACAAAGCCTGTTTGTTGTTTCCTCCCTTACATTTGTAGACTGTCTTTACTTCAAATGAACCCAGAGTATTTAACAGCAAAATCATAATCTTTCCCCAGTACTTCATACACAGCCTCTTGCATAAACAAATGTCTTTGTTCCAATCTATTTGTACTTGCTACTCTTCAGTTTACTACACAACAGATGCTTGGGTAGACTGATGCCATCTATCTTATGCAACAGTCCAACCTGATGAATATATATATATATATATATATATATATATATATATATATATATATATATATATATATTACAGCAAGCACTAGTTTGAACAGAGACTAAAAATTAACACTAAAATTTAAAGCATTTAAATCCCAGTATCCTACCACTGATCCCCACCTCCCAGTGGCTTCCTCACAATTCCCTATTGCTCTAATTCACATTATAGCAAATAAAGAATGGCAATTTTAGCAATTATATGATAGAACCAGTTGATTATTCTGTTATAAGGGATACTGTTACTTTAAATGTGAAACTCTTTAATTGCAAGGCTTCTTAGAAGAAGCCAGTTGCTAATTATTGAAAGTAGGGAAATCATGTATGTAAGGCTGTTAATTGATTAACATGCTTGTTATCCTGATTAAGTCTAATACCAGTTGGTGGGGAATTGGGGTCAAGAATGATATCTGCCCAGAGGGAAGGAAGATAAACTAGAAAATTAGAGAAAACAACAGAAAAAAAAAACTTTCTATGATTAGGATGTTAAAAGCAGGGGCTTCAACAATCCTGGAATTAGAAAGCAGAGATAGAAGAACAAGGAAGAGAACTTGCATCTCTAAAGCAAGGCTATCTAGTCTCTGTCTCTCTGTCTCTCTGTCTCTGTCTCTGTCTCTGTCTCTCTGTCTCTCTCTGTCTCTCTCTCTTTCTCTCTCTCTCTCTCTCTCTGTCTCTCTCTCTCTCTCTCTCTCTCACACACACACACTCACACACACACACACACACACATATCCCACAACACACATGCCAATCTGAAAGAACATGACCTAAAGAAATTACATTAAAATTGAAGGATAGGCTTTTAAGGGATCTAAAGTCTGAAGCACAGAAAGTCAAGCACAGAAAGCTAGGAGGGGACTTTGAGACCAATTCTAATGAATAAAAAAAGAAATGAAAAGTGGTAAACATTATGACTTGCCTATAAAAATAGCTTGTGAAATAATGATTTTGTTTAAAAGCACTGCTTTAGAGAATTACCTAATTTAGCATTAAAACAAATTTGGTTACAATAATTTTTTTGTAAATGTTTAAGATAGTGTATGATAGAAAATTGTGAAATCAGTGGTGCAAAACGTTACCAATTCAGAGAAAGAAGAATTCATTTTCAGCTAGCATAATCAAGTAAGTCATTATGGAACTGTGACATCTAAGCTAAAGTTAAATAATTATTGGACATCTATTAAAGGAATATAACAGAACTAGAGTTTCCAAGTCAGAAGTTCTTAACCTGGAGAATATGATTTTTTTAAAAAGAAAATTATGATTATATTTTTAGTTTGTTTTTTGTTTTTTGGAGGGGATAAGGTAGGGCAATTGGGGTTAAGTAACTTGCCCAAGGTCACATGGCTAGGTTTTTGTGTTGTGTCTGAGACTTGATTTGAATTCAAGTCCTCCTGACTCCAGGGCAAGTGCTCTATTTGCTGTACAATTCCATTGAAATATTTTTTTTTTTCAGTAATCCTATGTATTTTATGCATTTTAAGATATTATTCTGCAAAGCGGGTCATGAACCTCACCAAACTCCTAAAGGGGTCCTTGAGAGAGAAAAGGTAAAGAATCCCTATTCTAAGTCTGATTGTGTCACCCTTTATACTCTCTCTCTCTCTCTCTCTCTCTCTCTCTCTCTCTCTCTCTCTCTCACACACACACACACACACACACACATAAACATACACACACTCAAAAATTCTAATGGCTTCAAATTCTCTCTAGTATAAAATACAACATTAGCTTGATATTTAAAGCTTTTTTGAATCTATCCTCCTTATATATGTAGACTTTCTTGCTACATTTTCTAGTTCCTACTTATGATTGCATTACAGAAACTTATGCATACTGGTTTACTTCCATTCCCTTGTACAATATGTACTGTTACTCATCTCCATGGTTTCCCTGTCACTCTGCCCTCCTTGCCCTCAACTGCATTGCCTGTAATGTTCTCATGCTTCATTTCCCCCTCACTAGAACCATTGACTTCCTTTAAAATAATATTTATTTTAAGTTTTCAACATTCATTTCCACAAGATATTGAATTACAATTTTCTCCCCATCTTTCCCCTACCTCCACCCCAAAATAGCAAACCTACTGAATAACCCTTCTCCCAATATGTTCTCTCTTATATCCTCCCCCATCACCCCCCTAACTTTCTAGTAGGGCAAGATGGATTTCTATACCCCAGTGCCTGTATATCTTATTTCCCAGTTGCATATAAAAAACAACTTTATAGAAAAACATTTTTCTTCTAAACCCTGAGTTCCAGATTTTTTCCTTCTTTCCTCCTCACTCACCCCCACTGGGAAGATAAGCAATTCAATATAGGTTGTACGTGTGTAGTTACCCAAATCATTTTCATAGTAGTTTATTGTGAAAGACTAACTATATTTCCCTTCATCCTATCCTGCCCCCCCCAACTTATTCTATTTTCTCCTTTGATCCTATGCCTTTTCAAAAATATTTGCTTCTAACTCCCCTCTCCCCCAATCTGCCCTCCCTTCTATCATCCTCTCTCTTAACTCCTACCCCCCTATTTTCCTTCCCCCCTATGCTCCTATAGGGTAAGGTACCCAGTTGAGTGTGTATGTTATTCCCTCCTTAAGCCAAATTGAATGAGAATAAGGTTGTCCCATTCCCTTTCACCTTCCTACTTTTCCCCTCCATTGTAACAATTTTCTCTTGCCTTTTTTATATGAGATGATTTACCCTAATTTATCTCTCTCTTTCTTTTTCTCCCAATAAATTCGTCTCTCACATCTCAATTTTATTTTTTGGATATCATCCCTTCATATTCAACTCATCCTGTGCCCTCTGTCTATGTATACATAAACATATGTATGCCCACAGATGCTGGTGTTTCACTCTCCTGAAATCTGCTCTGGCTGGTCAGGGCTTCTCTGGGGTCAGAACCATGGCTCATGAAGGACTGCACTAGGCTCCCAGTATGCTATAATAGAACCTTCCTGTCAGCCTACCAGGGTGTCTTCAATGGGATATTTGTCTCTCTCTGTCATTTTGTGGGCTCTGTAGCTCTAAAGTTTGCTTAGAGTCATTTTTCACATGTATTGGAAGTGATTAGAGAGGGAGCTCATGACAAGTTTGTGCTTCCACTCCACCATCTTGGCTCCTCCCCTCAAACCCCTGACTTCCTTGAAAGCTCAGGTCAAGATACACCTTCTCTAGGATGTCTTTTCTGGTCCACCTAGATGACAGTATGTTAGCCTCTAAGATTATCTTGTACTTTAATGTCTTATATATTTAATTACAGCATGTATGTGTTGTCTCCCTCTTCAGAAAGTAAATGTCTTGAAGGCAGGAAGTTCTTTCCCCTTTTCTTTGTACCCTTATGAGTTAACCACAATGCCTTACACATATAATGGTCTTAATAAATGCTTCATAATTGATTCATTATCAGGCCCTGGAAGGAGTAGCATATTTTTGCCTTAAGTCCTACAGCAATCATAGAATCTTTTAGTTAGAAAGTCATCTAATCCAATTCTTAGTTTGTTTTACAACACTTGTCCTAAGAAAGACTTTAGATAGGTTTTTCTACATAAATGACAACTTACTGCCCTTGTGTTATGATTGGGCAAAAGTCATAAAACAAATCTGGCAACAACTATAATATCAGACCAATAGGGGGAGTTTATACAAGTGTCTGGTAAGTACAAAGAAAATAGGTAGCCATATCAGGGAAATACCCAATCATGTTTATGGATAGTCAAATCTTGATTGGTTGCAATTGATGACATACTGCCTAAACACCTTAAGTGGTACACTGTTGCTGTTCATTCATTATCAGTCATGTCTCACTCTTCATGACCCCATTTGTTTTGAGGTTTAGATTTTGGTGAAATTTGGTCAAGATACTGGAGTGGTTTGCATTTCCTTCTGTGGCTTATTTTACAGATGAGGAAACTGAGGCAAACAAGTGACTTGCTTAGGGTTGCACAGCTAGTATGTATCTGAGAGAAGATTTGAACTCTAGAAAATGAGTCTTTCTGACTCGAGGTCCAGCACTCTACCCACTGTACCACCTAGCTAACACTAAGGGGTACATTAATCTCTCATTAAAATAGATTTATTCTAATTTTGGTTTTCAAGTCATTTGTCTAAATATGTGAAGTTCCTTTCTCAAGTAGGAAGCAGGTCCAGGGCCTCGTGTGAAAAAAAAAATGGCATGAATCTTCAAAGACATTCATCTTCTCCTCATGCTATTCTCTGAACTGAGTAGGGTGTTATCACTATTTTTAAAGAAGTAATCAGTACCCCTTAGGTACCACATCTCACTGATCAAATTGGCTAACATGACAAAACAGGAAAATGATAAATGCTAGAGAAGATGCGGGAGAATTGGAACAGTAATGTATTGTTGGTGGAGTTGTGAACTGACACAACCATTCTGGAAAGCAATTTGGAACTATGCCCAAAGGGATATAAAAATGTGCGTACCCTTTGACCCAGCAATACCATTTCTAGGGCTGTATCCCAAAGAGATCAAACAAGTTGAAGGAAGACCTGTAAGTACAAAAATATTTATAGCAACTCTTTTTGTAGTGGCAAAGAATTGAAAATCAAGGGGATACCCTTCAATTGGTAGAACGACTAAACAAGTTGTGGTTCCATGAATGTAATAGAATACTATTGCTATAGGAAATGAGGAGCAGATGGACTTCATAATAACCTGGAGAGACGTATATAAACTGAGGCTGAATTAGTGGAGCAGAACCAGGAGAACATTGTACATGATACAGACACATTGTATCTGTGATGACTAAATTTGATAGACTGAACTCTTCTCAGCAATGCGAGGTTATAAAACAACTCCAAAGGACTCATGATGGAAAAGGCTATCCACATCCAGAGAAAGAATTACAGAGTCTGAATGCAGATTGAATCAAACTACTTGCTCTTTCTCTTTTTATTTTTTGTTTCTTCTTCCTTTTTGTTAATACCATTGGTTATAATTCTTCTTTACAACTTCACTAATGTTTAATGTAAAGGCATACATAGAACATATATTGGGTCACATGCTGTCCTGGTGGGGGTGCAGGGAAGAGAGTAAGGGTAAGAAAATTTGGAACTCAAAAACTTATGGAACTGAATGTTTTAAACTAAAAGTAAATAATTGTTTTGTTTTGTTTTTTTAAATGAAGTAATCAGTACCACAGCTATGGTCAGTGATTCTTTCTGTTTGTACAAATATTGGAGATACTACGAGATCTGCTACTACTAGGTTGCATTGTCCCACCAATTCAATATTGGAAAACATTAGTTGAAGTTTAAGGAATTGAAAAGTACCGAGACTGCACTACCAAAATTTTCTTCCTTTAGAAAGCCTAGATTATTTACAGGTTGAGAGTAAGTCCCACTTGAATCTGTGAGGTAATGGGAGAATGCTTATTTCAGTATTATTGAGAAATCTCAGGGAAAAAATTAAGTGACATGGGTGTGCATTTTGGAAGAGTAGTCATGTGCCTTTATTCCTGGAGTAGTTTTTGTGTTCTTGGTATCATCTGGATATGGAAATGTATGTTATATCAAGGGTAATGTTGGAAAGTGTGAGAAGACCTTTTAGAGATATCTTTTCCTATATATCTGATAAGGAATTTAATCTTATCCTCTACCAATATTATTCTAAGGTCATATTTTGAAAGCTGAGACATAAGATTCCTGTGAAGTAAGGTAAAGTGGATGGACTATTCATTTTAGAGTCTGAAAGTCCTGGTTTCAAATCCTGTCTCTGACACTTATTAACTTAGTAATTGTGGGCAAGTTACTGAATTTCTCTGTATCTCAGGTTTTGTGTTCATCCATAAATGAAAGATATGGCCTTGACAGGTCACCTCTAACTCTGTGATGTCATGATGTGCAGATGTGGCTATACCTGTAAATTCAGGTTGGAGATTAATCCCTACATAATTTATAGTGGTTTTGTTACAGATTTAATTTAGTTTTCAGTGTTTCCAGAAATATAGCTTCTTCCTTAAAGGAACTCTTTGTGTAGTAGTAACTATTCTGTTGAACTTGCAAAGATAGGGGTACTCGAAAGGCATTAAGAAAACTAATAGTAGTAATATCCAAGGCTTAATTAAAACTCCCAACTATTTCAAAATAGTGCAGTGAACATGAAAATAAGCTTAATGTCAGAGCAAAACTTTAGCAAGTTAAACTTCTAGCCAAGGAAAGATACAGGACTAATACAGTTTTTAAGTCATATAATTCTGTAATTGGAAAGGACTTCAGAAATCTGTTCTCCCAGATTCTTACATAGCATTCCTCACATCCATCCTCTGTTTCAGGATTTCTTATGGTTCAAAACTTCTAGCAATATATCCAAAGGAAAACCATTCTCTTGCTCAATAGCTCTCGTTGTTAGAAACTATACTTTACATTGAGTGAAAAATCTGTCTTCCTACATCTTCTGTCAAGTGGTTCAATCTATATTTTCGGACACCAAGTAAATAAGTCTCTCTCATACAAGAACAATTCAAATATCTGAAAACAAAATAGAAGCCTCCACACCTCTCATAAACAAAACATCTTTTCTCAAGACTTGACATTAATCCCTAGCACATAATTAAATATAAGCCATATTAAAATACAATTTTTGAATCTTTGACCAGGTATGTTTTTGTTGTATTCCAGCACCATGAATAAACAAGATGAACCATAATTATAATAATACAAACCACTAGTACTTGCTTTTAATTATGTCTTAGACTTAGTGTCCTACCTAGAAACTATTCATTCAATGTAGAAGAACAAAAGGACAAAGCAAACAGATGAACCCCAAGGTTCCAGAGAAAAAATGCTTGAAGAGGAAAAGCAGGGAAAAGGAGAGGACATTCATATCAAAGACTCATTGCCTCTGTTTTCAAGTTTTTACCAAAATACACAATTGACATTCTACTCCCTGAAATTCATGAATTATGGAAGGGGCTTTCCACTCTCATCTCTACCTGACTTTATGGGAAAAGCCGTATCCTGCACACTGCAAGACTATAGATTTACAGTTAAAAGTGGTCTTATAGATTACCTACCCACTCTTCTCATTGTACAGAGTTTGGCCAGACATCTATGTTAGACTATCCAACAGATAGTCAGGAATGCAGGACCAGAGCTCAAAACAGAGGTTGAGGCTGAAGATTTTCATTACTCTATGTATATCTGTTCCATTTTCACTAGGGTAAGTATGTTCTCAGGCCTCTTTCTCTGAATGAATGAAAACAGAGCAAAGTTGCTTCCATTTCTCAAACCTAGAATTCTCTCTCTCATCTCTGACTACTGGCTTCCCTGGTTACCTTCAAGTCTCAACTAAAATAATGTTTCCACAAGAAAGTTTTTTCCAATCCCTTCTAATTCTAGTGACTTCCCTCTGTTGATGTCATGAGTGTGTGTATGTGTGTGTGTGTGTGCGCGCTCATGCGCACGCCCACGTGCGCACTTTATCTAGTCATTTCCTTATTATCTCTCAATCTCCTTGAGAACAAGGACTATCTTTCCCCCTCCCTTTTTTTTTTCTATTCCCAGCTCTTAGCACTCTGCTTGGCATATATTATTATTATATGTTTAGTCATGTTTGACCCTTCCTGACTCAGTGGACCACAGCATACCAATACTATCCATGAGGTGCTGTTGGCAAAGATACTGGAATGGTTTGCCATTTCCCTCTCCAATTAACTAAGGAAAATGGACATTAAGTGACTTCCCCCGGGTCACAAAGCTACTAAACATCAGAAGCTATATTTGATCTCAGGTCTTCGAACTCCAGTCCCAGATCTCTATCCACTAAGCCATTTAGCTCCCTCCACATAACACATAATAGATACTTAATAAATATTTATTAATTGAGTGCTAGGAGAATGAGATGAAGTAAAAATGAAATTGCACCTCTTTTGAATACTTTTCTTATTTTGCTTCATTTGTCTTGTTCCCACCAAAAAGACATCTCTTTTCAACTTCACTGAAAGTTATTATGCATGTATCTTAATACTTATGAAGTATGAATTTTGATTTAATAGAGGATGTGTCTGAACCACAGCATAAAGGACTGTAGATTAAAGGAACCAAAATGAATAGGAGTTCTAGAAATACACTGAAACTGCAAAAGCATCATGAATGGGTGGGAGTTATAGAGTCTGAGCAGATGTATTTAAGTTGGTAAATCTTTATAAAATGCTAGCAGAATATCACATGCTCCAAGAATGTAAATGCAACTTTCAAGATATCAGCATCTGCTAGACAAATACAACCCTACTACCAGGAATGTCAACAGAGAAAAGTTGCACATGAATGAGCTTAAAATTGACTCACAAGGGGTGATGAATGAAACCTCACATAAAATATGCACTAAATTTGAAAGTATTGGTCTGGTTTTTAATACTTAAAAGTTTTCAATATATGGTCTGGCCAGCAGTAACCCTGATTAATCATCAACCCATCTCCAACCCCCTTTATCCATTAAAGAGACAACATAGTATAGGGCAAAGAACTTGGGTTGAGGAATGAGGGCAGATAGGATTTGAATCATGCCTCTGACAATTACTAACTGAATGACCACAAGTAAGTCAATTCATTTTCTTCATAAATTTGGAACATGATATCCATAGCTCTTATTGCACAAGACTGTCGTGAGGCTTAAATGACTCACTATTGTAGACTGCTTGGCAAATCTTGAAATGCAATATAAATATCAAGCATTATCACCCAAAAAGGAACAATTACTTTTGTGTTTCACGTAGACATTAAGAGGGGGCTGCTTACTCTTAAAGCACTTTAATATTCAGATACAACTTCATCTGACCTTTTACCTACCAAATTTTCTGCCTTGTAGGAACATCACAGCAGATACAGGAAATGTGCAAAGTTTTAGGGACATTGGCCCCCATAGCAAAGACTTGAATATCCTCGAAGTTTTTAGTGAAGGAGTATATATTCTTCCTTTTGAAAGCCTGCAATTTGAACTGTGAATCTCATTGTTCCTTTAGCTTGCAGGTATAACATTTTATGTTCTGACCACACCATGAGTGGATGGTATACACTGGCTTAGAAGAAAACCATGTTAAGATATAACTTCTCATGACTCTTATACATTATCTTTTGCAACTAGAGTAAAGGAGAATTTCAAACTGCAGCCCCTTGTGAATTAATTGACAAAGTTATGATTGTTCCTTGCTTCTGTGATGGAATATATGACAGATTTATTAAGCTAATGAACTTCCTGATTTTTGCTATTCTCATTTCTATTGCTAGAGCAGAGAGGGGGTAAAAAGGTATAGAAAATTAGCATCAGAACTTAGAGAGAATTCCTTTTTTTTTTTGCCTGGAGGGTTAGAACAAGGAAGTAATGGAAGGTTGAACTTAATGATACACATCTCTGTTGCTTTAAGTTTACTATGTTATTATGTGGAACATAACAATAGCCTACATTTAGAAAGGAAGGCTTGTGGCTCTTATGTAGATGTAAAGTCATATGGTTAAAATCTATTTTCAAATGCAATATAAAAATCCTTGGTCCCAACCATAAAGATGGGCAGAAATGTTATGTAATTGGCAACCAAGTGTCTCTCAGAGCATTAACTATTAATAGTAGATAGTATTGTTATATAGTGGGGATAGTAAGCAAAACGTGAAAGGAAAAGAATTAATTACAATCCCCTAAGCAACAGGAATTGAAGATCAACCAAAGGTTTCTATCCATATCTTGTCATTACACACCGTTTTATCCATATCTTGTCATTACATTCCATTATCTAGCATATTGCTTGGCACATCATTCCACAGAGATTTAATACATGATTGATTGCTATGGACCATATTTTATGAAGGATCCAGAAAACTAGTAACTACAAAGAAAAACTACTAAGTTAGGAGGCAAGATGGTGGCATAGAATCAACAAGGTTCCACAGCTCCCACATAGCCACCTCAAATACCCATAAAATATGACTCTAAACAAATTTTAGGGCTCCAAAACTCACAAAATACACCTCCCACTGAAGGCAGCTCAGCAGGAGGGGCTCATTGCTGCATGCTGAGAGCTAAAACCAGCCCAGCCTGAAACCACAGCTTGGCCCTGGGGGAAGGGGGAGGGATGGCCAGGATGAACCGCAGCTGGAGGCTTCAGGAGAGTGGATCAGTGGCAGCTGTGGCAGTTTCCAGAGTTGTTGAGCCATAAGAAACAAGGATAAAGTGAAAAGTCAGAGGAACTCAGCTATATTTGGGAGAGAAAAGCAGTCTGGCCCAACTGCCTCCAGGGTAAGGAAGCGACAGAAGCAGCAGCCCTACAGCCACCTCCACATGGCTACTTCAGAGCTCCTGGCATGCAGACTGCAGTGGGGCAAGCCATAGTTCAGAGGTTAAGTGCTCTTGCATTGAGCGGCCTGGATCCAGATTGTGGTCTTGGGTGGTGGTCCTGGTGTGTGTTTTCAATGAGCCAAAGCTGGCGAGGGCTGCAAAAGAATGACAGCCTCCTAATTGCTCTGGCAGCTATGAAAACCCCAATGATTTTGGACAGAGCTTCTCCCTATGAAAGTAGAGCTTCACAGAGCTAACAAGTCGAGTAATTGACTGGCAACAACATGAGCAGGCAAAGGAAGCAAAGTAAGAACAGCAATCAAACTCTAGATTCCTTCTTTGGTGACAAAAAGGACCAAAGCATGGAACAAGAAAGACAACACAGTCAGAAATCCAGCACCAAAAGCTTCCAAGAAACATGAAGACTTCCTTCAAGCCATAAAGCAGCTTAAAAAGGATTTTAAAAAGCAAATAAGAGAAGTAGAGGAAAAATTAGGAAGAGAAATGAGAATGATGCAAGAAAATCATGAAAAGACAGTAAACAACCTGACTGAAGAAAATAACACCTTAAAAAATAAACTCAAATGGCAAAAGAGGCCAAAAAGCAAATGAGGAGAAGAATGCCTTAAAAAGTCAAATTTGCCAGATGGAAAAAGAATCTCAAAAGCTTTCTGAAGACAATAACTCCTTCAGAATTAAAGTGGAGCAAATGGAAGCAAATGACTTTATGAGAAATCAAGACACTATTAAGCAGATCCAAACAAATGAAAAAATAGAAGGCAATGTGAAATATTTCATTGTGAAAACCACTGACCTGGAAAATAGATCCAGGAAAGACATTTTAAAAATTATTGGCATACCTGAAAGCCATTATCAAAAAAAGAACCTAGAAAGCATTCTTCAAGAAATTCTCAAGGAAAATTGCCCTTATATTTTAGAACCAGAGGGCAAAATAGAACTTGAAAGAATTCACCAATCACCTCTTGAGAAAGATTCCAAAAAGAAATCTCCTAGGAATGTTATAGCCAGGTTCTGGAGTCCCCAGATCAAGGAGAAAATATTACAGGCTGCTAAGAAGAAA
>CM053586.1:116320161-116331020 GCA_028646515.1 Pseudochirops corinnae | reverse complement strand
CTCTGTCCCAAATCACTGGGGTCCTCCTGGCTGCCATAGACTTCCGGCTGACTGGATAATGAAGACTCCAAGACCAAGGCCCAAGACGACGATCCAGATCCAGGCCACTCAACGTGAGAGCCCTGGCCTGAAAACAATTGCTCAGTCCCCCTGCTGTCTGCAGGCCGCAGGCGGGAAGCTACAACGCGGAGGCGGGTGCGAAACCTCTTCCTTTCGATTTTCCGCTCTGGAGACCTTTGGGCCGGACTGCTTATCTCCCCCTTTCACAATCCCCACGTGCAGCTGTTGCTAATCTGCTCACCTGAGAGCTTTCTCTGCTTCTCCCGCCCAGCCGCCCCCGGGGCACAGCCGCGGCTTCAGGCCAGGCTGGCTTAGGTTCGCAGTGCTGATATGGTTCCTCGTAGCCGAGCTGACTTTAGTGGGAAGTATCCTTGTGTGTGTTTTGGAGTTCTAGGATTGGTTTAGAGTCCTATTTTATGGGTATTTTGGGGTGGCTATGTGAGAGCTGTGATATGTTGCTGCTGCTACGCTGCCATCTTGGCTCCGCCCCCTCTTTACTACAGTTGAAAATATAAATATATAACTTTTATATTACCATCTTAAGATCACAATGTAATATCCTTTTAAGCTATTCAATTCAATACATAATTTTATATAACATGAATTATATTTGAGGAGGATGAGACCTGTGTTTGAGTTGCCATAGGTAATTCTAGTGAGGAAATTTCTTCTATCAATAGGTCAGAAACTGATTGCAACTTATATTCTTAGAAAAGTTCCTGGAGCACAAAGAGATCAAAAGACTTTTCTAAGGTCACTCAGATAATACTTGTGGAATTTGAACCCATGTGTCCTTGATACCATTTCTGTATACATTGTGCCAAGTTGCACGTTATGTTATACCGCACTATCTTATTTTGCATTGTCTTGTATAATATCACCTAATATTATGTTTATCAAATACATAAACAGGGTGTCCCAAAAGTCTTCAAGCAGCTTCAAACTTTAGTAGTTTAAGCTATTAAATTAAGATGTCAAAGTTTAAAAATGCTCTAAGACTTTTGGGAGACCCTGTATATTAAAGTATCAATTACTTATAATAAAATAATATGAAAGAAACAGGCACAAGACCTAAAATTTCACTGCTATTAAAAACTTCCCATTCTTACCTAATGCAGGTCAGAAACTTTCCTGGGTTTTATTATCTTACAGGTAAAATATGCCATAAAAGTTTATAACATTATTTTATATATTAACATTAGTTGATTTGAATTTAATGGCTACCTTAC
The DNA here is from genome assembly GCA_028646515.1 of Pseudochirops corinnae. NCBI lineage: Eukaryota > Metazoa > Chordata > Mammalia > Diprotodontia > Pseudocheiridae > Pseudochirops > Pseudochirops corinnae. The sequence goes on along the minus strand of CM053586.1, from coordinate 116,329,731 downwards.
TATAAATTATTTCATTGGATTTTCTGTTAGAATTATGTTTCTGTATCTAAATATTTATATTTTGTTAAATATTGAACTATTATTTTGCCATGTACATTTGTGTGTATCTACCTATCTATAAGTAGATATAGATACTGTTAAATGATATGGCGCAGGAAATAACTATGTCCAAATCATTAACATCCATTTATATTCTTGTTGACAATAAGCCCATATGATAGTTAACAGAAGTAAAGAACAAATATTTCACTAATTGGCACAAATAATAAGAATGATAATTGTTCTGCACAATTCAATTGCAAGGCTGTTAAGTATCACAGTTCAATAAGCAAACTGTCAAATGCACACCTCCAGCTACAGTTACCAAAGCCCTTTTGTTATATTGTGGGTAAAGAGAAGATAAGAACAATACTAAAATAGGATATTGTAAAGCTAGCAAATATATTTCAGCACATATAATATGTACTATTTTATTCACATTAAATCTTATAAATATGGAATCCATAACCTTAGAACTTTTCCAACTAGAAAAAACAAAAGAAGTTCTAAACTATAACTTTATACCATGTTATGTACAAATGGAAGAGCTCCCTACCTTTTACTTCCTATCTTCTCTTCCATTGAAGTAGTCATGACTTCAACAATTACTACAAAAATGTGTAATTTTTCTTTTTTTTGGTCATTTATGAGTCTCATATGAAACCACTTATTTTCTATTTACATTCACTGGAAATATCTGGCTCATTATTTGTCAGCTGGTATTAAACTAGTTCTAAAGCCATAAAGTAAACCTTATTGGCCAATTTCTACTCTTGGAGAAAAATGTCAAGGGGGCAGGGGAACGAAGGTAATAAGTATTTATTAAGTGTCCACTATGTGCCAGATACTGCACTGAGTGCTTTATGAATTATTTTACTTGGTCCTTAATTACTCCTGTGAGGAAGGTGCTGATATTATTTCCATTGTATAGTTCAGGAAGCTGAGGCAAATATAATTTATGTACCACAGGGTCATTTGCCCAGTTACATAGCTAGTAACTTTTTACGGCTGTGTTGGACCTTATATCTTCCTAACTCTTAGTCCACCAAGTCATTAATGATAGGGAAATAATTTAGAACTTGGAAAAAATTTAACTAAAACAGACTTGGTGAGTCCTCAATCTAGAAATCAGTTTGGTTTCAGCCATGTTACTAAAGGAGGGTCTATTTTAATGTCTGACAGGAACATGTGCTCTAATTGGATAGTTTCAGAGTTTACAAGGAGTAAAGTTCCTACCACTTCTTGATTGGGTCCAGTTTGTTGGTAGTAATTTCCTGTTGCTAACTCAGTCAGTTATGTACTACACCTCCTGCATTCACTCTACTACTATCCCTTAATTCTTATCATCAGATAGGGAAGAGAGGTAGAAGAATAACAAATATCTTATTTGTTCATAAATGTTCCATTTTCTTGAGGAGTAGGGGTAGGTGGGTTGTATGCGATTGTCTCCCTCAATGAGTGTGTCAAAAGAGAATTTGGAAATCATCTAGCCAGATGAAGAAACTGAAGTCCAAAAAGGCCAAGGCATTGCATTTATTTGCCCCCATATGTAGCAGAGAGTAAATTTTAACATTTGTCTTTGTACTCAAACATCTAGGATTATTTCTACTAAACCATACTTGCTAATAGTCTCTCAAAGATATACTCTTTCCAAAAACTGTTGCAACCAATTTAGCATGAAATACATTTTCAAATGGTCATTGATTGGTTGGTTAATTCACCAAATTAAATACCTATTACCCAAAATGGCTCATAATTTGAAGTGCTTTTCAGAACATATATTTGCTTAAAACACATGATAAAGGTAATCATCACAAGGCATTAGACAATGCCATAAATGTAGTTTTATAGAACAAAACAGGCCATTTTCTTGGCTCCCTAAGGAACTCAGTGACACATGACAAGATCATTACCTACTTGTAGCATATTAGGAAGTCACCTCTTTTATAATTAAAAGTTCCAATGAAAACTGATTGAATTCTCTGGAAACAATGATGGTAAGAATAAAATGGATATATCTCAATGAACACATAGTAAACATACAAAGAGGTAGAAAATTAAAGGTCAGAATTAACATTCCTGGCATGTGATATCAAATCTTCTCATTCTAGTTGTTTAAACTTTTGATGTTAAATAGTCAGGGTGGTACAGATTAAAATGGTATATTGCAGTTTGTCTAGCACAAGCACAAATCAGAAAATAAATGAAAATGTGTTGAATAGTCAGAGTTGACAATGGAGAAAGGAGATTTGACAAATAAGTCACTGCTTCACATATTAATCTTTTACATTTCTCCACTTGATTTGGAAACTAGAAGGAAACATATTGAAAAGCATTTACTAAAAAGAAAATTTCTATAAAATGTTTATTTGAGCATTCGTTAAAATCATAACATGAAAGTTATACATATATCATCTTTTCTATACTTTATACTTAATATGCCATTTTAAATTCCCACAACAAGTAGAAACAAATATTTGCTTTTCTGCAAGAAAACAAACTCATCAAATATGTTTAGGAGGGAAAAAAAAAACTTGGAAACAATTAGAAAGTAGCTATACATGTGTATGTGCAATTAAGATAGAAATTCCATTCATTACTGCCTTCATCTTAAAATCTGAATAAACATTTTTTTTTTTACAGGCAGCTTTATACTTACATGCTAGAAGCAATGTGATTGGAATTAGACCACTAGCTCTTTCATTCAAACCCAATGAATCTAACTAAAAAAACATCTCTACAGATTACTGCCTGCGTGACAGTAAGGAAGATATATTCATTTATAAAAGTCCTTCATCTATAAACAGAAAAAGTTTAGATAGCTTCTGAGATCTCTTTCAGCTCTAGGCCTATGATCTATTAGAGCCAAAATCAAAATATCAATGCTGAAAATAGTTACCATTGTTGCATTGACTTAGATCAGGGAAAGTCTTTCAGCAGTGCCATTAAGAAAAAAAAAATCATACTACTCACAGGGACCTCAAGCATGACAACATCCTAATCTCTGAGACATCTGATATTTTCTTCCTCAAAGTGGCTGACTTTGAACTCAGTTAAGTCTATGCTGGATTGTCACCACAGGCCAAGAAAAATGGGAATGAGAATAAGTATTGATTTCCTCAGCCTTTAGCTCTAACTTCTACATGGTCTCTAGTGTCTACAATGGACTTTATGCTGCCAAGGCAAGCATTAAAAATTGAGCCATTATAGAGCAGATCAGTTTCATTAACTCTGAGACCAGGGGATGGAGCCAAGATGGCGGCAGAGAAGCAGGAAAACTCCTCAGCTCGCACATAACCACCTCAAATACCCATGAAATATGACTCTAAACAAATTTTAGGGCTCCAGAACTCACAAAATTACAGAAAAATACATCTCCCACTGAAGGCAGGTTGGCAGGCAGGATAGGAAGGGTTCATCACAGCACACTGGGAGCCAAAACCAGCCTGGCCTGAAACCATGGCTTGGCCCTGGGGCCACCAGGAAAAGCTGCAGCTGGAGCTTTCAGGAGAGTGGATCAGCAGAAGCTGTGGGGATTTCCATAATTATCAAGCCATAAGAAATAAGGACCAAGTGAAAGGTTAGTGGAACTTGGCTAAATCTGGGGGAAAAAAGTGGGTCTGGCCAAACTGCTCCAGGTCAAGGAAGAAGCAGAAATGGTGGCCCTGAAGCCATTTCCACACTCCTTCAGAAGCTACCAGCCTGCAGATTGCAGGGGAACCAGGCGGTCATTCAGAGGCTAAGTGCTCTTGCCTTAAGCTGCCTGGATCAAGATCAAGGTCTTGGGTGGTGGTCCTGAGGTGTGTGACCAGTGAGACAAAGCTGATGGGGGCTGAAAAATCCCCAGTGATTTGGGACAGAGCTTTCCCCTCTGGAAGCAGAGTTCCACAGAGCTAAAAAGTCAAGTAATTGACTGGAAACATGAACAGGCAAAGGAAGCAAATTAAGAACAGCAACTGAAATTTAGATTCCTTTTTTGGGGACAAAAGGGATCAAATCATGGAATGGGAGGAAGACAACACAGTCAGAACTCCCACACCAAAAGCTTCCCACAAAAATGTAGACTAGTTACAAGCCACACAGCAGCTTAAGAAGAATTTTGAAAGCAAAATAAAAGAAGTGGAGGAAAAATTGGGAAGAGAAATGAGAATGATGCAAGAAAATCATGAAAAGAGAGTCAACAACCTGACTGAAGAAAATAACAGGTTAAAAAATAGATTAACTCAAATGACAAAAGAGGCCCAAAAAGCCCATGAGGAGAAGAATGCCTTAAAAACTCTGAGACCAAGAAGAAATTGTTAAGGTCCCACATCAAAAAGGGGACAGAGGTTGTAGTATAACTGCATACCCCATAGAATGGACTACTACATGATTGATCAGTTGTTTCTGAGCTGAAAACAAAAATGGACTAAGTCATATTTTCTGCTTAAAATTCAGGGTGAAACATTCTAGGCATTTATTAAGTGTATTGATGTCACTGCAAATCACAATCTCCTCAGTATGTTCATAGAGGAATGCAGAGGATCAAGACATGATTGGCTGTTACCAAGACAACTTGAACTCCAGGTGTATAGAGGCTTTTATTTAGGGGCCAATTTTTTTCTTTGTCTCTCCCCCATCCCCCACCATTTCAATTTTTCTTAACATTTTTCTTTAGTGGAGAGGAAACTAACTGAGACTTTAGAAGATCAGAAGCTATTTGGTGGATAGGGACTAGCTTGTTTAAAACAAATTCAATAGCTAAAACAGAATAAAATGCAATGAAAGAAACTAGAATAGCATCAAAACCAGTTTTCTGTTCTCTCTCCTCCAAGAAAAAATTGAAGAATTAGAAACAAAAGTTCCTACCATACTGGCCACATCTGTGCTGGGGAACCCTGTGGTAGGCTATGCATCGCGATTGATGTATCATTGCAGGGAAAAGAGCACAGAAATAGCAGGTTCTAATTTGAGAGTTGATTTTAAATATGGAAATCACCAAGAAAGTAAGAAAGACCTTCTGTGGATTAATCCTATTTGTCTTCCTTGATGCTAAAGAATCTTTGTGCTGTAGTTCTGAAAAAAAAATTCTTTATTTTTTAAAACTATTCTATCTTATGAAATATATAATTCAAGCTTATATATAATAATTATATATAATTCAACCTCATACTTAGCCTACTTCCTTTCTAGTCTGCCTGTTTCCTGAGCTCTCACCAGGTATCAGGATTCTCTGCTTAAAGGTAGAAGCTTACTCCAACATCCATTGGTGAATCCCTGTCTGTGATGACAAGGGTGGGAAACAAATGAGATATTCTTGAACCATATTTTTCTACTTCACCTTTAATCTAAAATGTGCCTTAATGGTTTCTCTTCCTGAGCAGTTTTGAAGCATGAAATTTTGTTTCAATAAGGAGTCTGCAAAAATGTGAGGGACATCTGATTCAAGCCTCATTGGTAACATCCTTGTTGGTGTCAATCAATGGATATGATCTTCACTTAAGCTATTATTTTCATTCTCCCCACTGTAGTTTTGAACTGTATCTTTAGAACTGCTCTGGTTTCTCATAGGCCACTTTTAGCCTTACCTTGCCTGAGCCAGGTTACCTCTCCACTCCTTAAATATTTCTAACCACAACCTCTCCCCACCTCCAACAATGATCACTTTCCTGAACATAAACTCATTGTGGAAATAGATTTCCTTCCTTGCTTGTATTTGTTTCCCTAGTGCTTGGCACAATACCTGGCACATAACAACTAGGTGATGTAGTAGATAGAGTGACAGGTCTGGAGTTGGAAAGATTCATCTTTCTGAGTTCAAATCCATACTCAGATATTTACTAGCCCTGTGAACCTGGGAAAGTCATTTAACCTGTGTACCTCAGTTTCCTCAACTGCAAAATGAGCCAGGGAAGGAAATGACGAACCATTTTAGTATCTTTGCCAAGAAAACCTCAAAATGGGATAAAGAAAAGTCAGATATGACTGAAATGACTGAAAAACAAAAATTATTAACAAATGCTCTATCTATCTAATAACTCCTATGTGGAAGGCACCATGACAAGGGCTGGGGATATGAAGACAAAAGTAACTTTTGTCTACTTTTTTTTACATGTACTTTGCCTAACACATATAAGATTGTCAAAGATGACAAAAAAGAAAAAAATGACAATTTTAGATGTATTTTGGAAAAAATGAATATACCATTACAATATTAGTAAAGCCACAAATTGGTCTAGACATTATGGAAAATATTTTGGAACTCTGGCAGGTACTAAGTTCATACACCTAAAGAAATCAAAGAAAAAGGGGGAAAAACACATATATCTAAACTTATATGTATAGCAGTTGTCTTTGTTGTATGAAAGAACAAGAAACAAAGGGGCTACCCTTGAATTGGGGGAGCAAATCATGGTACATCATTTTAATGGATATTATCTTACCCTAAGAACTATTGGGAACTTGGAAAAGCTTGTGTTAACTGATGCAGAATGAAATGATCAAAACTAGAGAAAATATACGTGTGTATGTTTGTATGAATGTATGTGTGTATAACCCACAAACTTGTAAAGAAAAACGCTTTGAAAAATCTAAGAACTCTGATGAATGCAATAACTCACCAAGACTCAAAATACATATTTTGCCATATAATTGTCATAGATTTTATGCTACTTTTTTTTTTGCAAAAAAGTGGGATACAACCATCATGTGAAGTTTGTTTTTTAAAAAAATGTGTCAGTATTACTTGTTTTTTGGTTTCTTCCAGTCTGGCACCAACTTTTCACTCACTGAAAACTGTCTTTCTGCAGCTCTGTTTCCATGCTGTTCAGCAAATATGATCACTTTCAGCTTGAGGCCTTAAGAATAGTTTTTCCATTTACCCATAATCAGAAAGAAATGCTTCACACATTAATATATCCCTGGCAGATGACTTATACAGTTTAGCTAGCCTGGGAAGATGTAAGTATTACCATATCACATGACTTACTTACCGCAACATCACCTGCCTGCCCACTCCCCTTCACCTATGGCTCTTCATTGGGTTGAGTAACAATGCTGTCAGTACTGCAGCACTCTAAACAAAACACACAAGTCAGCTTTTGGAAATATGCTAACAACATGTATGTGTTGAGAATTCTAGGCTTGAGGCTTGCTGTTGGAATCTTAATAAAGCTGCCCGGAGCCCCAATATTCTAACTTCCTCATAGGCCCCTCTGAACAACAGGCCCACTGCCCATACTTAACCACTCACACACCCCCCACTCAATATCCTAACTTCTTCATATATGCCTCATTGCTACCTAGAACAACAGGTGTGTCCATGAACTCTTATTTCTCACAGAACAGTAGGAGTGTCCGTTTGATGGGATCCAAGCCACTGCCTCTAGCTAGCCACTGTCTACAGAACCATTCCTCATATTTCCCACAGACACAGCAGATGTGTCTATGCACTCAACTGTAACCACATCCATCTAGCCTTAGACAGGACCACAATAGCTAGTCAATCAGAAAGCAGCACCATCAGGATGCCTGAACAGGACGTAGACCACAAAACAATAGAAGGTACTTTCCCTAAGTAGGTAGCTAAATGCACAATAATAGTAAAAAACTGACCTAGGGTGAATTTAAGACATAGAAAGCTGTATTATAATATCATTATCATACATACATACCCCACAAATGGGTTTTTCTGTATGTATTATGAGTAATCATGTGCAGAATTCCTCTATCACCTAATCCATTAACAAACCCCTCCTGTCTTTTGAATAGTCATAATTTATGTAATGTAATTGCATCTTTACCCGATAAAAATCCATCTTGCTTTCTCTGAAGTTTCTGGTTCCTCTAGGAACTTAGCCCACTCCATGAGAGGTGTAAATCTCAATAAATGCCTATATTTAGATTAGTGAAGTTCTGACTGAATTCCTTGAGATGGTTCCACCACAAAGCATCATGAAACTGCAACAATTTTTGGAGTCCCTGGGTGAACATGAGTCTAACAACACTGCAATACTCAAGATAAATGTGTATCCGTATGCCACTGGCAAATACATGCTGCTCTGTTTACCTTTGAAGTGGTATGATGAACATAATTATATCATGTGATGATTAAGGGTGTAAACGAATATTTGGACTGAAAAAACAGGGTGTGAAGATTATGTGGTGGTGACAATTATGCAGTGAAATATGATAATGAAAGATGAAACATGTTCCCAACTTACTGGCAGAAAGATTATGAACCCAAGATGGAGAATAAGACAATATAAGAAGTGTGAAGGTTTATTTTGCTCTACTACACTTACTAAAAGGATTGTATTTTCCCTATGAGGGGGATGAATTTGAGAGAAAAAAAAAGGTGTGCCACAAAAAAATAAGCAGAAAAAGAGAAGGGAGGAGAGTTATTGATGAATTACTTTAAATGGACAAGAAAGATTGAAAGGAAGTTCAGAAGGAAACAAACGAGCAGAATAGTTTTTAAAGGAACATTAAATTTCTTTTATACTGGAAAAAATAATATATGATAGAGAAGATCCATGGTCTTACATATAATCCTCAGTTTAAAATTCTGCTTTGTATATGGTTTTTCTTTCTTTTTAGAGTTTCTTAAATTCATAACAAAAAAAAATGAAAAAAAATGCTGCTTGGTTGACATTCCACCGTTCCTCCATTTAATCTATAAATATAAGAGAAAACCCAGGTCAATCATCTAGTCCAGAGGTTCTTAACTTTAAGTCCTCTTATTCCCTGTGGATAGATTCAGGGGGTACATAAACCTGCATAGGAAAAAATATATATATATATAGTTTTACTTTCATTAAATTCTGTGGAAAATATAATTCCCTCCAATTTTTAAAAACTATTATTTTGAGAAAAAGTCCATGACACACTTGCGAAAAAGACTGGGGATGCCTGAAAAACCTAGATACTACATTTAGACACAGTTATACAAAGGTAATTCAACATTCTCATTCCTGGAATACATATATATCAAAAGATCAACAATTTCATCCTTATAGATATATCTCCCACAGGTTCAGATTACAATTCTTCTTACATAAGTAGGTGGTTTCTCAGATTTCTTTGGCCTCAAAAATTTACTGCCTATTGATACCTAATCTGGAATGAGAGGCCATTACAATATCTATACTGGAGAGAACTAATCAAAGAGAAATGACATGAGATAAAAAAAAAAAAACAATCTGGATTCAATAAGACAATCAATTATTATGGAAAATTATCCTCAAGTTCTAGAATAAGAAGGTAAAGTAGATTTTTTTTTTTAAATATCATTCACAACCTGAAAGAGATCCCAGGAAGAAAACTTACAAGAATGTCATAACCAATTTTCAAAACTCCCAAGTTAAAGAGAAAATATTTCAAGCAAAAAGAAAAAAAAAAACTTAAATATCGTGGAAATACAGTCAAGATTTCACAAGATTTAGCAGCTTCTACTCAAAAAGACCATAGGTCTTGGAACATTACATTTTGAAGAGCAAATGGTCTGGCAAATTGAGTATAATCCTGAATGTATATTTAAAAAAAAAAAAAAAA
>CM053586.1:116294115-116313607 GCA_028646515.1 Pseudochirops corinnae | reverse complement strand
TTCTCAAGGAAAATTGCCCTATTATTTTAGAACCAGAGGGCAAAATAGAAATTGAAAGAATTCACTGATCACCTCTTGAAAAAGATCCCCAAAAGAAAACTCCTAGAAATATTATAGCCAGGTTCTGGAATCCCCAGACCAAAGAGAAGGTATTGCAAGCTGCCAGGAAGAAACAATTTGAATATTGTGGAAACACAATTAGGATAACCCAGGATCTAGCAGCTTCTACATTAAGGGATCGAAGGACCTGGAATATGATATTCTGGAGATCAAGGGAGCTTGGATTAAAACTCAGAATCACCTACCCAGCAAAATTGAGTGTAGTGTTCCAGGGGAAAATATGGTCATTCAATGAGGTGAAGGACTTCCAAAATTCTTGCTAAAGAAAGCAGAACTGAAAAGAAAGTTTGACACTCCAACACAAGAAGCATGAGAAGATAAACATGGAAAAGAAATCATAAGAAACTTATCAAAGTTGAACTATTTACATGCCAACATGGAAAAGTGACAATTGTAAGTGATGAAACTTTTCTCAGTATGAGGATCGGGCAAGGGAATACAAATGTATATATATGTATATATATATTTGCATACAAGCACATATCTGAGCATGTGTATGTATGAATACATAGAGGACATAAGATCAATTGAATAGGAAGGGACAGTATTCTAAAAGGTGAAATCCTGAGGTGAGAGAGGATTAGATTGAGAGAAGACAGGGAGAGACAGAATGGGGTTGAGCATCTCATGGAAGGTATGCAAAGGATAATTGTTACAATACAGGGGGAGAACAGGAAGGCAAAAGGGAAAGAGTCGACCTTACTCTCACTGAACTTGGCTTAGGAAAGGAATGACATAAACTCTAAACTGGGTATCTTGCCACACAGAAGAGTAGGGGTAATGGGGATGAGAGGTGGGATGATGGAAGGGAGGGCAGGTTGGGGGGGGGAGGGTTGATTAAAGTACACACTTCTGTAGAGTAACAGGGATAGGGACAGAGTAGAGAATGGAACCAGGTGGTGGGAGAGGAAGAAGGGACGTGTAATCAGTCTCTCACATTGTGCCCACTGTGGAGAGGTTCTGCATAATTACACCTGTACAGCCTGTATTTGATTGCTTCTCCTTCCAGTGGGGGTGGGTGATGAGGGAGGAAGAGAAAGAATCTAAAATTTAAAGTTCTATAATCAAATGTTAAAAATATATATGTGTATATATATATATATATATATATATACAATAATAATAATAATTGTTATTATTATTAAATACATCCAACTGGAATTTAAGATACACAGGCACTATGGTAGGGAGATCCATGCTGCCCTACCAAAAAGTCAGAGGGGTAATGGAGGAGGACATAAGAGAGAATACATTGGGGGAGGGATTATACAATGGGATGCCTGTTTTGGGGTAGTGGGTAGGAGAAAGATGGGGAGAAAATTTGTAACTCAAAATCTCATGGAAATGAATGGTGCAAAATAAAATAAATAAAAGTTTAAAAAGAAAGAAATCATAGGAAAAAAAATAAAACATGAAAAAAAAAAGATGAAAAAGTAAAGGAGAAAGAACTCAACCACAAATAACTACTCTGGTGAGAAAGGAGATCTGGGTTCATATTCAGAAGACAATAATGGAGCTTAAAAAAGCTACTGCTTTTTCAATGACAAATGTCAAATTGTCCCAAGTATAAAAAATAATTTTTGAAAGAACTTAAAAAGGAGTTTAAAAATCAAATAAGAGAGATTAAGTAAAAATTGGGGGGAAAATAAGAGAAATCAAAGAAAATAAAGAAAATTATGAAAATGAACTAGAATTGGACAAAGGCAAGCCATTGTCAAGAAATTTTTGACAAAAATTGCTCCAAAATTCTAGAACAATAAGGCAAAGCAGAAATAGAAAAATCCACCAATCACCACCAAAAAGAGATCCCAGGAGCAAAACTTAAAGGAATATTATAGCCAAGTTTCAAATCTCCCAGATTATGGCAAAAATATTGTAAACAATAAGAAAAAAAGCCATATAAATATCATAGAGCTTCAGTATGGATTATGTAAGGCCTAACAGCTAAGGACCACAGGTCGTGGAAACAAAAGAGTTGGGTATACAATCAAGGGTAACACCCAACAAAGTTAAGTATAATCCTGAATTAAAAAAAAAAAATCTATGTTTCTTTAATTCAAAGACTTTCAGGTATTTGTGACAACAGCAGCAGAACTTAAGGGAAAGTTTGACTCATAACATCAAGGAAAAATGTAAAGTGAACATTAAGGAATAATTATAAGGGATGCCATAAGGTCAAGTCATTTACTTATATATGAAAATATTATCTGTTCTATTATAACTGTTAATTTTATTTGTCTTGCGTGAAAAAGAGACTTGAACTGGACTAAGTATGGTGGGGTGATTTAAAAAAAAATAAAATTGTGTAGGAAGAGATAAAAGGAGCAATTATGTTTTACAAATGAGGCAAAAAAAGGAAAAAAATGAAATAGAAGAAGCTAATGGGGAGAAGCTGGGATAGTACTGAAGCCTTACTCTCATTGGGAATGGATTAAGGAGGAGACAACACATATATCTAGAAGGGTATAAAAGACTTCTAATTCAGAGAGAGCACAAGGTTATAGGGTGGAGAGAGAGGATAAAGCAGGAATTCTTGTAGGAGTAGGTAGGTTAAGGAATAGAGGGCAAGGTGGAGGATAGAATTAAAGAAGAGAGTGATGAAGGAAATTAGGTGAGAAGGATAATGAGGATAGGCAGGAAAGAGGATAATATGCAAGTAATTATTGCTCATAATGTAAATGAGATAAATTTACCCTTAAAATGGAAACTGATAGGCGATGAAAAATTTGAATTCATCAATGTGTTGATTTTAAGAAATGATATAAAAGTGATATATACACACAAACAGAAAATTAAGATCAGGAATAGAATTCATTATATTAAAATAGCAGGGGTATTAATCATGATTTTACCCAAAGTTAAAAAAATAAATTTTATCACAAAAGAAAAATAGGGAAACTACACTGTGTCAGTAATATTATTCAATATTGTTTAGATCATTTAAAATAACTAGACGTTATAAAGTGTCTGAGAATATACCTGACAAAATAGACACTAGAACAACACAAATATAAATGAAAAGCATTTTATACAAATAAAATTAGCTCTAAATAATTAAAGTAATAATTATTGCTCATCAGTATGTAAAACCTATGTAGTAAAAAAAAAAAAAAAGAATTTATTTAACTAATCTATTTATGCAATGACATCCCAATTAAATCCCTAAAAAAAAATCTTATTGTTAGGAAAAATATAACAAAATTCATTTAAAAGAATAAGTCAGAAACTTCAAAGAAACCAAGGTGGGAGGGAGTAGGAGGGAAAGATATAAAGGAAGCAGATCCAGTATCACTGCACATTAAATTATAATATAAAGTGAGAGCATTGTTGCAGAGTAAAATGAATAATTTTGATTATTTTAAATTAAAAATTTCTTGCATATATAAAACCTATGTAGCCAATAATAGAAGGAATGTAGAAAACTGGGGGTGGGAGAAACTTTCTAAGACAATTTTTCAGATAGAATGTGATTGGCTTGGCATAGGAAATGAGCTAGTTGATATAGAAAATATAGAAAGACTTGGATTTATCAAAGAAGATGCCATCCACTTCCAGACAGATGAAAAGTAAAAATAAGCATAGTATGGTCTTACACATTTGTATTCATATGTGTATGTTTATAGATATCGATGTATGTACACACACATACATCTCTATGTCTATCTATATCTATATCTATACATATGCTTAATTGTAGTCTTCTTTGGGGTTGGGGTGGGAGAGAGGAAAAAATAAAGTAAAAAAAAGCACAGCAGAAAGCAAAAAAAAAAACTTAAGGAAGCAAAGAAAAGCTGGGCAGCTTTGAAAAGTTGTGTAGTGTTTATCAGACAGGTTTCCTTGAAATGGAAATTTATAGCTTTATATTGAATCCTCTCATGCTCTATTTTGTATATGGCACTGGTTTTTTTCTTATTTTGTACTAAGTTTAAAATAAATGTAAAAACTTTAAGAAAAAAGAAAATCTAGGCTCTAACACGCTTATCAAATTTGAGAGAAATAAGTGGGAAAACCCCAGAAGATTCTGAGAAGATAACTGATTAATCTAATGATACTACTAGCTTCCCCATGATCTAATTAGGAAGTCTAGAGACTAAGGACTCATGTTTTGGAGAACCCACATTCACCACTTGGGTATTTGGATAGCATCCATTTGAGTCAGTTGTAAGTGCACCTCTTTCAAATGGGACCCAGAACAGGTTGCAGCCTGAATGATCTGTAGTCTCTCCTCCAGTTTTCCTCTTTTGGGTATTTGTGACCTTGCAGGGCTAATATTTTTTGGAGGGCTTTGTCCATAAAACTACAGCTTGAATTAAGCCTTTAGTAACTAACAATCTGAAGATAATACTTTCTATACTGATTTTGACAATTGGATGCTTCTCTGTTACTATATCCTAATTGCTGCACATATGATGCTGGGTCATACAGTTACCCTTTTCCATAGTTGCCTGCTGTGAGTTGGGTAATTCCAGATGGTCCCTCTAAAAAGATGTGTATGGAATAGGAATCTTCTATTGGTAAAAGGAAATGGTATATTAAAATTATGCTTGCTTGGCTCCTTTGCATATTAATATGCTTCACAAATGAGTGGTATGTAAGTCAGAGATTGAGTCTAGGCTCTAAAACTCTGCCTCGTCCACTAACTTAAAAGATCATCACACATAAGGACCTGGTTCCTAAGGAATGGCCATTTTGTCTGGTTTAGCTATTCCATAAGGTATGAGATTCCAATGGACTTCAGAAGACACTAATCTGTAACAGAGAATTTCCTTAGAATATGTGTCCTTAAAGACTGCCCAGTGCATATACATACTTCTAATGTCTTAATTTGTTGTGTACAGGGAACTCAGTAACAGAAGAAATGAGATAGAAAAGTGTCCCCCTTTAGACTTTGAATGATCATTCTAAAATGAAAGGGAAGGGAATTTGACTGAGAATTAGAAGACACAATAGATTTGATCATAAATAGGAACCCAGAATATACTCAAGCAGAGAATGATACAGATAGCTTGTGAAGTACTTAAATAGAAGGATCCCTGATAAAGAGAATACCCCACTCCACAGATCCTGTATTTATTTACCTTTGAACACATATCCCTCTCATAGAATGTTAATTCTTTAAAGGCAAGGACAGTCTTATTTGGTGACTGGCACATAGTATAAGGGCTTTAGTACATTTTTCTTGATGGACTGATTGAATGTTCCTTCCAGGACTTGAAGAAAAGGATTTCAATAAGACATTAATGCTTGTCTGGCATATAATGTGATAGTTTAAAGATAAAAAATTGGATTTTACTCCATTTAGAACTACATTTAATAACAAATATCATGGTACATAGGGAATT
The DNA here is from genome assembly GCA_028646515.1 of Pseudochirops corinnae. Lineage (NCBI taxonomy): Eukaryota > Metazoa > Chordata > Mammalia > Diprotodontia > Pseudocheiridae > Pseudochirops > Pseudochirops corinnae. The sequence goes on along the minus strand of CM053586.1, from coordinate 116,308,145 downwards.
ATGAGACTTTGATTAAGGAGATGTTAGGTTTGCAACCTAACTTTTGACTTTCTATAGCCTTGGATAAGTCACTTAATTTCCCATTGCCTCAGTTTCCTCATCTATAGAATGGGAATAATAATACCACCGATTGTCTACTTCACAGGATTATTGTTAGAATCAAATGAGGTCACACATGTAAAGGGATTTATGATCATTATTAAGTGCTATGTAAATTTAAACTCCTATTATATCTATCACTTTTAAGTAGATTCTAAAAGAAACATTTCTTTGAAAGTAAGCATTTTCTCCCCAGAGAGGATTTTTTTAAGTACTCTTTTTGAAGTAGAAAGACATTTTTGAAATACTGCTGTTTTCTTTGATTATAGCTAAAAGTAAATCAAAGTATTTTTCTTCTGTGAAAATGAAACCCATTGAGGTTTTAGATGTCTATAAGCAACTAAAGGATTTTCTCCTAATAAATGAATTAAAGTTGGTTTCTACAATGAAGAAATGTCTTTAAGAGATTGTGAGGTGAAATAAGTCAAATAAATGGAAAAGATAAAAATATGAACTATTTGCCAACAGATTTGGACACAGTACCTTGGGGTTAGACTGAAAAAAGGACAGAATAGTGCAGTGTTATACCAGAGTAGTTACTTACTGCTTATGTGATCTTGGGCAACTCGCTTAACATTTCTTTGCCTTAGTTTTCAAATTTATAAAATTGACAGGGGATTGGACCCAATGACCTTTCTAGTTCTAAATATGTAATTCTATAAGCCTATATCTTACAGTGATGGATCCCTCTAGAAGCCTAAAGGGAAACAATTGGACAAAGAAATATTGTTCAGTGGAAAGAACACTATGTGAGCAGAACTTGGAATGATATCACCTGAATTCATATCCTAAATCTTCCTTACTTCCTGTGTGATTATCAAAATCCTTAATCTCATTAGGGCCCAATTTCCTCATATTGGAAGTGGAAGAGTTAGAATAAAGGATTTCAAAAGCTTCTTCCAGCACTAGTTTGATTATCCTTTGTTCTACATGGAAGAAAATGGCAAAAAGTATGTACATTTGAATGAACTGATTATGAATAAGCCTTTTTATTTTATTTTTTTGTTTATTTACTTTTAGTTTACAAAATTCAGTTCCACAGTCCCTTGAGTTTCAGATTTTCTCCCCCTTTCTCCTCCCCCTACCCCATCATGGTGTCATGTACTCCAGTACAGGATCTACAAATATCTTACCATTAATCATTAGTCAGGTTGTAAAGCAGGATTGTAACTGACGGAATGATCAGTGGAAAAGAGGAAACAAAACAAAACAAGAAAAAGAAACACAGCAAGTAGTTTGTTTCAATCTGCACTCCGACTCCACATCTCCTTCTCTGGATGTCTTTTGGAGTTGTCTTATAACCCTATATTGCTGAGAGGAGCCCAGTCTATTGAAGTTAGTTGTCACACATACGTTGTGTCTGTGACTGTGTACAGATTTCTCCTGGTTCTGCTCTTCTCACTCAGCATCAGTTTATATAAGTCTCTCCAGGTTAATATGAAGCAGGATAAAGTTTCCTCCTTATCTGTCTTAATTAGATCTATTCTTGCTTTTGCTTTGTCTGAGATAAGGATTGCTACCCCTGCTTTTTTTTTGCTTTAGCTGAGGCATGATATATTTTACTCCAGCCTATTACCTTTACCATGTGTGTATCCCTCTGTTTCAGATGTGTTTCTTGTAAACAGTATATTGTAGGATTATGGTTTTTAATCCATTCTGCGAACTGCCTCCATTTTATGGGAGAGTTCATCCCATTCACATTCACAGTTACAATTACTATCTGTGTCTTTTCCTGCATCCATTCCTTCCCCTGTTTGTGCTTTGATTTTATCCTTCTCTCTTCCCCTTCTTAAGAGTTTTCTTTTTGACTGCTGCCTCCCTCAGTATTCCCTTCTCATAAACCCCCCTTCCTTTTCCTACCCTTCTCCCTTGCTACTTCTTCCCTCCGTTCTAACCCCCCCTCCCCTTTCTTGGTCCTTCCCCCTCCTACTGCCTGTAGAATATGATCAGTTTTTATACTCAATGTTATATGTTATTTCTTCCTTGAACCAAGATTTACAAGAATAGATCTCATGCAATGTTCCTCTCCCTCCCCTCTTTCTCTCTTTTATGATGTTTTATGTCTCTTCTTGATAGAATCTTATACTTAACTGACTGTGTTATTCCCTCCTTGCACCAGAACCACTGAGGGAAAAGCTCATATAATGCTTATCTCTCTCCTTTCTTTCCCTCTGCTATAATGTTTTTATGCCTTGTGTGGCATAATTTACCTTTTTCCCCTTCATTCTTTCCTCTTCTTCCATTGCAGTCCCTTAATAAGGTTTTCTATCATCATTTTGTGTAATTTATACCCACATCCTTTATTTATCTGTATCCCTTTTAGATGTCACCATAGGTATAGAATTCACAATATTAACATGTATTAGCTTCCCATATAGGGATGTAAACAGTTTGCTCTTATTAAATAACAAGTTATGTGTGTTTGTTTTTTCCCTAATTACCTTTCTATGTCTCTCTTGAGACTTGTAATTGGAGCTTCAGTTTTCCATTGTCCTCTGGCTTTTTCATCAGGAAGGTCTGGAATTCTGTTATATCACTGAACAACCATCATATACCATTTCCTTGCCTGGTAGATTATGCTCAGTTTTGCTGGATAGGTGATGCTTGGTTGTAACCTAAGCTCTTTTGTCTTACAAAAAATCATGTTCCAGTTCCTCTGATATTTCAGCATTGAAGCTGCCAGATCCTATGCAATCCTCACTGTGGTTCCGCAATATCTGAATTGTTTCTTTCTGGCCTCTTACAGTATTTTCTCCTGTATATGATAGTTCTGGAATTTGGCCATGAGGTTTTGTGGGCTTTTCAATTTGGGATCTCTTTCAGGAGGTGTCCAAGTGGATTCTCTTGATTTCTATTTTACCCTCTGGTTCTAGGATCTCAGGGCACTTTTCCTTGATGAGCTCTTGGAAGATATTGTTGAGACTCATTTTTTCATCATGATTTTCTGGTAGACCAATAATTCTCAGATTATCTCTCCTGGATCTGTTTTCCAGGTCAGTTATTTTTCCTTTGAGATGTTTTACCTCTTGTTCTAATTTTTCAGTCTTGATGTTTTGTTTGACTGATTCTTGGTTCCTCATAGAGTCATTAGCTTCAATTTGGTTGATTCTAATTTTTAGCAAATTATTTTCCTTAGTTAGTTTTGAAGCTCCCTTTCCGTATGTTCAGATTTCATTTTAGGTTCACACATTTTTCTCTTTAAGGAGCTGTTTTCTTCATTGTAATGTTTTTCCAATTTTGCAATTTTGATTTTAAAAGAAGTGTTGATTTTGTCTTCTACCTCTCTAATCTGGAGTTCAAAGTTCTTTTTGAGCTCATCTAGGAATGCTTTCTGTGCCTGAGACTAGTTCATAATCCCTGTTAAGGCTACACCTGTGGGTGTGGAGTCAATACTTTCTCCTTCTGAGTTTGGTATATCCCTCTTACGGTAATAGGATTCCAGAATCTTTGTCTTTGTAGCCTGACTTTTACCCATTTTGAGGCAGGACCTTAGCCATGCCCTTCCTCTGGGGTTCTTAAGCCTTTACTGTTTAACATTTTTCTCTGGGGAAATAATTACTGTGTTTTCAGGGTCAGAGTGGGGGATTGGAGCAGTCAGGGTTCACTCTGCCATCCTGATCCCTGAAAGTTCAAATAGGGGCTTTTAAAATTTCCAGGCTGTGGTTTGGTATTCCCAGGTATAGCTTCTGCCCCTGCTGTGGACCCTGCCTTTATCTCTTGCCCAGCTCTGTCCAATCCCTGCCCTGTGGTGATAGGCCTGGGAATGGCCCTTGTGGTTGGTGGATCAGCTTGCCACTATGTTGACCAGAACTTGTCTGGGCCTCTTGGTGTGTCACTCTCCCCTTTCTTCTCATGATCTGGGCCTCTCCAAATTAGCCTTTTTCCAAGTTACTTAATAAATTCTTTCTACTGAATGGATTTTGTTTTTGACCCACCTTTTTTACCTCTCCAATCTGGCAGTTCACAAACAATCAAGAAGACAAAAAACCCCATATTTATTTAGCAATTGGATCTGGGAGGTTTAGGGCATCATCACTAAATAGACAAATCCTATAGACCTAGAGAAAACTATTTGATTGCAATTCCTCCATTTATTTGGGGAAAATTAAGATTTAGTTTACTCCTCACTAAATCTTTTCAGAATATTATGTTTGGAACATAATATAAATTTATAAGTGTAAGGGTTTTTATATGGATTAGACTTTTGAAATATATTTTAACTGATTTTTAAAGCATTTTAAACATTAAACATATGAATATAAACATTTATAATTGTCTACCAAATTATTATCCAAGAATTTTGGATATCTTTGTAAATGAATCAGTGTTTATTTGCTATTTATTCATTTCACCAATATTTTCTGACTATTTTTTATGTACTCAATGCTACTAAAGTTTCAAGTATTTTAAAATACATGAAATTTCTAAAAAAAAAAAAGTTACCCCATTCTGTGGATGAACATTGAAGAATTTTTAATTAGTGATTCTGTTCTGTTGAACAAAGACCTGTTTTAGTTATCAGTAATGTCAGAATAGAATGACTGCCAATTAAAAGCAAATGAGAGACATGGGTAAACAAAATCATTGAAGAAAGGAAGTAGAAAACCACATGGAAACTCATACAAATCTTAAGAAATGCTAGATTCTGGATGAAATACTACAACTTTCTAGAACATGCCTCTGCAAAAAACAAAAACAACAACAAAAAAAAAACAAGAACAAAACAAGTGAAGAAAGTTCTCTTTCTTGAGTCCCCCCAGGCCCCTTCATGGGTGATTATGGAGACTAGCAAAAACTCCTTTTTTTTTCCTATACTTGATTTTTTTGTCTAATTTGTTGATATGTTTAGTTTAGTCAAAACAGACACTTTCTAAAAAAATAAATAAATAAATTCCTTGCCACTATAATTCTAAATACATTTAAATAAAACAGCTTGATTTTGGAAACAGGTGTTCTTTGGCTTTGATAGCATGTCATCTTTGCTTGGCCTAATTTTATTGCCAAATTTGTATTGTCTTTTAGACAATGTGTGACAACAAGCATGGAACATTTGATAGGAGGGCTAGTCTGGTAGTAAGGAAGAAAAAACTCTGAACTGTGCTAGCTAACCATGGGCAAGTCACTTAACCTCAATATTTCATAGAACACCCTAAGTCTGTCATTTTTTAAAGGATATTGTGCTGTCAGTATTTTTCCTTCATCATTTCACATGTCTTTCCTCAATCTTTCAAATTCTTTGTCTTCATCATTCTTTATAACCCAGTAATATTCTACAACATCTGTAAGCCACAGGTTACTGAGACATTCCCCCCATCTTTGGGCTCAATATTTTTGCCTTTTTGTGCTTTTCATTTACATTATTACAGCCATCATGTATGTTATTCTCCTGGTTTCATGTATTTCTAGATATTCAATCATGTAAGTATCACAATATTTCTCTGAATTTCTCAAATTTGTAGTTCCTGTATGTAATGAATTTATTTTTTTTTCATGTACTGCTGGTTTTTTGGCCATTCTTCAGTTGAGGGGGTACCATTTTGCTTCCAGGATTACTTGCAATTAAAAAAATGCTTTCATGAATATTTTGATATATATGGGGTCCTTCTCTGTCTTTGATATAAGCTCAGTATTGGGACATCTGGTTCTAAAGGTTTGAACAAGTAAGTAAATTTCCCTGAATAATCCCAAATTGTTTTCCAGAGGTGCTCAAATAACTCTCTCTTCCAACTGCAGGTTTTGCAATAATAACTTTTTCTTTTTCTTTCATTGCTAATTTGATAGCTTGAAATGATATATTATGGTTTTAATTCATGTTTTTTTCCCCCTGATTATTAGTGGTTTTGAATAATGTTCTGCCAGGCCTTGTCAATAGGTTATATGCCTTTTTTTTCTTTGGAAATTTTTTCATATCCTCAGACTATTTGTATATTGGAACTGGATCTCAGTATCATAAATTTACAACAATTCCCTATATATTTTTGATGTTATACTTTTATTCAACTATTTAATGTATATACCTTTCCCAATCTGTGTTTTTTTTGTGGAGAAAGTCCTGTATACTATTTAAAGTCCTTTATAACCTGGCCCCTTTCTTACATTCCAGTTCTCTTACACCTTACTTTCCCCTCCATGGCTTCCTTTCTTTTTCTGGAACTCCTCCCTAATGTCTGTTTTCTTTGATTCCATGTCCTCAGCACCTTGCAATGATTATCTCCTCCCCCCTCCCCCCCCATCTTCACTTCTTGACTTCCTTCAGGTCTTAGCTCAAAAGTCACATTTTTACAATAAACTTTTACTGGTCTCTCTCAATACCAGTGTATTATTCTCAGAATATCTCCAATTTGCCCTTTATGTATCTTGGATGTCTGTAGTTGTTTGCATATTATTTCCCCCATTAGAATGTGATCCTCTTGAAAAGAGTCAATTTTTCTTGTTCTTTCTCTCTCCAGCTGGTATGCTCTTAATAAGTGCTTATTGACTAGATTTTTCATTTGATTCTGATTCTATGGTAATTTTAGTTATTCAAAAATTTATTCCATCTCTATTGTCTATTTTGCATTTTGCTTTTTGGGTTATGAATTCTTTATTCAAAGTAATGAAAACTATACACCTCATTCAATCAGTAAATTATCTTTTAGCAGTCAATCATTAAATCAACGAAGCTTAATGTTAACTAAGTCCCAGGCACTATGTTAAAATCCATAGATATAAATGTTGCCCAAGAGAGGTCATTATAGCTAGTTTAGTGACTTTCTCTTGAGTTCCTTACTCTCATTCCCTCTTAATTCAGTAGAGAAAAACAGGAAATAAAAAACAAGCAACAACAACAAAACCCCAAAGGTCCCATGTATAAAAATCAATCTGTATATTTATAGATAATGAGATTAGTGCCTGATGGTATTAGTCTAGGGTGAAGGGCATCATTCTATCATGTTTCTGGTCTGTGGAAAAGCTAAAGGATAGAACAAAACAAAAGGCAAGAAAAATCCTAAAAAAAAAACCAAACCCTTTCTAATTATAAATGGGATTGATAAGGTGCTTCAAGCCCCCAGGAAATCTGTTGATTTTCAAATTGGAGGTGATTGCACCTACTGCCATTTGAATTTAAATGATCTTATCTTTATGAACTATTATTTAAAAATAAATAACTAGCAAGCAAAACACTCAAATATTGATGCAATCTTTAGAGATTAACCTCTTCACCCTTTGCTTCAGGCAATAACACAACAAAAGAAATAAAAAAGGATGAGCTGAGTAAATTCTTTATTGTTTCACAGAGTTTCTCTTAGGAACCATAATTCAGTCATTCTGCTGTATTCTCTTCATAAACAGAACTTTTAGACACAGAAAGGGGAAGACTCCTGAACCTAAGAGGCTCTTATCCCATCTGATTTGAGATTTGATGGCTTAGACATAGTTTTGCTAGTGTTCAGCATGTGCTTCAAACCATTTAAGACATCTTCAACTATTTATCTCTTTTTGGGGGGAGATGGAGGTGGCAATATTTTGAATATCAATACAGCAGAGAATACAGTAGGGTGATGAATTCTGGCTCCTAAGAAAAACCCTGTGAAACAATGAAACATTGATGAATTTCTAAATAGAATGTCTAATTCATTAGAATTCTATTTCTTATAGAATAATTTCTAATTAGAATTATATTAATATTTCTATTTAGAAATTCATTTAGAAATTTCATTTAGAATTCTAAATTCATCAATTCTATTCTATTTGAATTCCTTCTGACGGATGAAATATTCTTATAGATGAGAATATGGCCAAAGAGGAATTGAGTCACTTTTGTGGAAATATAAAGAAATTAGCTCAAAATCAGAGTTCATATCCTCATGATTCACATAATATTTGTCTGTGTGGGCAGTGTGACATTTTCATCACAATTTGATCTTCAGAAAGTATTATAAAAAGGGAGATTTTAGCATCCTCCTCCAGATTGTGCCCTTACTTTTAATTCATGTTTCTGGTTTTAAAAAAGTGACATTGATATAGCTTTAAGTTGTGACAAAAAAAAACTTTATGTACATTATCATATTTATTACTTATAGCAATCAGATAATACATGTATAACTATATCAGTTTTATGGATGAAAAAACTATGTTTCGAAGAGGTTAGATCAGTTGTCACATGGTCAAATACATGGTATTATACAATGGTAAATTACATGGCAAATATTAAGAGACAGGATTCAAGACCTGATCTGTTCATCTGAACATATATCCATCTTTCCACTACATCACAATGCCACCAGATAATTAGTAGTGACTTTTGTATGTTTATGTGTGTTATACATACGTGTGTGTTGGGAAGATATCATATAAGGTACATGTACTTTGAACTGGAAAACTATTAATCTCTTAGAAATACTTCATTGTTTATGCAATCAAATAACCATATACTAATGGATAAGTAATTTATTTGTGAAATGTAAATAGATAAACTAAAGACACAAGAAGAGAACAGGAGAAAATGAAAAGAAAAAAGGAAAAAGCATACTCTTGCCTAGAAACAGCAGATATCAAAGTTTACTAGAAAAAATTAATTATAAAAACTTTCTGGTTTTGAGGAAAGACTGGAAAAATAGATCAATGGAACAATGTAGAGAGCACAGTAGAAAACAATTACTATAAAAGATAAGTTTTCAATAAACTCATCACACTAAAAATACATTAGGGGAATATAATGACCATTCAATAAAAATTTCTGAGAAAATAGAAGAGATGCATGACTAGGAAGATATATTTAAAGTTATGCCTTGCAACTTACAACCAAATACATAAACATTTAGATAAATGATCGAAATTTGTAATAAATAACTAAAAAAAAAATGTAAGAAATACAAACAATATATTTTTATTTACTTTGAGGGAACAAATATTTAATTGTATTAGCACTTTTAAGACAAAGGGGAAAAAAAGTATATTGATTCTTGTCAATGATATTTTCAAATACTTTATTTGAAATTCATGCAGACACATCAAGTATTATGACAGATACTTATGTTTTTCCTGCGGGGAGGCTAAGGCTGTCAAGTTCTTGAGTTGGAAAGTTCTCAAGTGCAGTAGGGCTAAAGTCAATCATCTACCTTTACCAAGTATAGCACTAACAAGGTGAGCTCCTTAGAGCAAGGGAATTCCAGGATTTTTTTTAAGGGCAAACTGGTTCAGGACAGAAATGGAGCAGGCAATCATCAAAGGAATTTTATAAAATCAGCCTGAGTGAGAGAGGGAAATTCAGTTTTCAAAAAAGCCAGAAACACACACACACACATACACACACAAACAAAATTAATTTGCATTCAATTGAAGTGTGTATTTGTGTATATGCATATGTAGATACATATACATATACATACACACACATATGCATATATCTATATGAATAACTACTTTTTATATAGATTTGAAACAAAAAGTGAAAAAGCAATGACTCATTATTTACATAAACGTATATTAATACATAAAATACAAGCAAGAAAATGACAAATTGAAATTTCTGAATGGGAATTTCAAATAAGTATCTTAAAAATTACTTAATCAACATTCTAATATCAGATAAACCTGAGATTTTCTTTTATAAAGAGTATAGCTTGGAAAATTCAATACAGAATAATTTTTTAAATTCAAAATATTTAGAAATGTGCATGCATGTTGATTTCACATATGGAAAAAAAAGCAAAATTTAAGGGGTGTCACTTTTCTTGGACAGTTGACACCAATTATACTCTCAAATACATCTATGATTCAAAAATTGAATAATAATAACTTCCTAATCACCTTGCCAAATCTCAACTAAGGCAAAATATTATCAGTTAGATAATAGAATTTCAAATTTACAAATGCTAAAAGTTTTAATTATAGCTGTTTATGAGCTAAACAACACCAGCCAGTTGATAATGGAAAACATGCTTGCTAATTATCATTATCAAAAAGTCACATTAATTATCATCATTTTATTTATAATTTGCCCTCTATTATCTTGGCTTTGAACTGCTTTTTCCCCTCATCTTTTTTGCTTTTTTTAAAAATCACTTTCCTCACTTGTTTTTATTAATCATAGCACTGTGTTTTTCCTTGAAGTAGCACACACTGCAACTTTATCTTACTTCTTCTGTGCATGTAATATGTGGTAGTTGGTCAGAGATTAACAGCAAGAACTAATGTTATCCTTGTTGTCATCATTTAGGCACTGGATACTCTATATAAGCCTGTACTGTGGAAGTGCTTCTGTAGACCTAGTTATCCAGAGAAGTTCATTAACAGCCTCAGGCTATTGCCTACCAGTCTGGCAGGTGCTGTTAGAATCAGTTTTACTTCTCAGAGTGATTTTCTTCACTAAAGGCTAGATGTTAGGCCACAGAGTAAGCCCAGTCCTAGTCAATCTCTTTTATATGGTTGTTTGAAAATGCAGCAAGAAACATGGAAAAAAGGGGGCCTCTAAGTAAAGAAAAAAACAATCTTTTACTATGATCATTTAGAAACAGATTTCTGTGAATGCACATGTTACAGAAGTACTTCAAAAGTTAAGTATATAGAGGATATTGGGAATGTTTTGGTACCTATCCTTAAGAAAACTGAGGGCAACTATTACTATACATGATTCATTTATTCCTTCATTTACTTTTGAAATCAACAGACATTGTTTTCTAAGTGCTCAAGGTTTATACAAGGATGAGTTAAGTTAGAGTCCTGTATTTCAAGGAATTTACAATCTAATAGAAAAGATAAAACTTATATACCAATAAATCTTGTACAATGTAAACCATGTTGAATTATCAAGATTGGCAAGCAAAATGTAACATGAGCATCAAATGATAGTTCTTCTAAGTCTCTATTCTTGTATGCTTCTATCCTGGGGAATTTCTCTCACAAACTTCTCTCTTAATTAAACTGAAACAACAACAACAGCAAAACAGAATTACAAATAAAGAATTCATGTTGCAATGTGTAAAGAATAGAAGTGTAACTCCACTAATTTTCACTGTTTTCCCTTTTCCCACACAAACAAACTATAACATCATTGGTGTCCTAGTATTGGGACTTTGGTGAAGGCAATACTTGGATTTGTCTCTGCTCTGATCCTGCATGCCCTGAACATCTGTGTGGTACAGTCACATCTTTTACACATCTTTCAGTCACATATTCTGCTTATCTCCAGGAAAGAGGACACTGTCCTGCCAGTCAATGTTCCTGCCTCATTCCTGTAAGTGCTATGCAACCCAAATGTTCCTATTGCCCCCACTCTAACTCTACATGTGCCTTATCTTTTGCCTCCAAGGACTCCTTGCTCTCTTCATTCAGAATCGGTGGTTTGGTTCCACAGCACTATGGGAAAATCAAATCCTTTTCTATAGCAATATTCTAGTCAATGCCTATGCCTAAAAAGGGAATTATTTGGGGGGGACGGGGGGAGAATCAGCTCCAATGAGTGTCTGATCATTATATATATTCATCCTGGGCATTTATTCCTGGGAAATAGCAAATATTGTAAATTAGGGCTTGATTGATTGGGTTTTTTGATTGCTTAGACTTAAGAAAGTGATGGAGAAAATATTAATAATATATACTAAGCTTAAAAGTGCATTGTACCCATGTATATGTCCCCCCAAGGATTAATTGTTAAATATTTACTAGCAAATCATTGCCTGAGTCTGATAACATTTCAAAAAAATATATCCTCTTGGCATATCTACTATGAAAGTGCAATTAGAGTTTAGATGAAGAGCTTCAGTAAGAGTGACATCAAACCTGATCAATAAAGGTGTGCAAGCATCTGTTTACTTACTAATATAGCAAAAGAAAACAAACTATACAGTCATATTCTGATAAAAAGAAAAGAACAAGACTGATTAATTTTTGAAGGTGTAGAAATTCTTTTGGAGTAGAACCTGCATTCTGGATGTTTTTAAAGTTAATAACTATATTAAATATAATTGGTTTTAATTTTAATCCAATGTATTTTATTTAATTTATTTTATTCTGAGAAAGGGTCTACATGCCTTAAAAAACTGCTAAATGGGTTCATGACCTAAAGAAAAGGTAGCAACCCCTATTTTTTTTCACTTGAGTTGACATCTTTTGGTTATTCAATATGCTACAGAACTATGAATCTTTAATGCATATTTTATTTATTTAATTATACAATTTCCCAATTACATGGGGAAATATAATAATCATTTTTTTTAAATTGACTTACAAATTCCCTCCGTCCATCCTGTTCTTTTCTCCTCACTGAGAAGGAAATAAATTTAATATTGATTATACATGTGAAGTCACGCAAAACATTTCTATATTAGTCATGTTGCAAAGAGAAAACAGACAAAAACATAAAACAAGAAAAATAAAATAAGAAAAAAAGCATGCTTCAATCTGCATTCAGAGTTCATCAGTGCTTTCTATGGAGGTGTATGGTATTTTTTTTTTTTTTTACCATGGGTATTTTGAAATTGTCTTGGACCATTGTCGTGATCAGTGAAGCTAATTCTTTCACATTTGATCATACACTATTGCTTTTACTGTGTACAGTGTTCTCCTGATTCTGCTCACTTCACCTGCATGAGTTCATATATGCTTTCTTAGGTTTTTCCAAAAGCATACTGCTCATCATGTTTTATAGCACAATAGTATTCCATCATAATCATATGCCATTACTCATTCAACCATTCCAGTTGATGGCTATCCCCTTACTTTTCAATTCTTTGCCAACACAAAAAGAGCTTCTGTAAGTATTATTGTCCATATGTGTCCTTTCCCTTTTCTTTGATCTCTTTAAGATACAGACCTAGTAGTAGTATTGGATTAAAAGTTGTAATGGTAATGGAATTTAAAGATCTCCTTGTATTGGCTTGATTTGGGGGTTGAATGTTAAAACTCAGTGGACTTGTTGATGTGGAGAGAGGGGGCTGAACTGGGAGGAGCTTGTACTTTGGATAGAGAGGCCCAAGCACAGAGAGGCCGGAAGAACTTTTGGGAGCAGCATCATGGAGAGAGAGAGAAGAGAGAGAATTGCAGGGGGCCAGAGTTGCTGAGAGAGAGAACTGCCAGCCAAAGCCAGCCGGATTGCTGTGGGCCAGTTGGAATTGGCCAAGACTTTTGCAAACTGCCACCCAGAGCTGCTGAGAACAGAGGAGGAATGACTGTGGTGCCGGTACTTTTTCTGTCTGTTTTGATGTTACTTTGCAGATTCATCTGCTAGTAAAGGACAGTGCTGTTGTTGCAGAGGTCCTGGAACCTTGCTCTTGGTTCAGAATCCATGAAGGAGGATTTTCTTGTTGTATGTTTACAGAAATCCTGGAGGAGGGTCTTGCTGATGTTTTTAGGGGTCCTGAGACTGTTCTTCAGGTAGAGAGTGAATTGATGAGGACATTGGCAATGTATATTGTGGCTTTGTTAAGCTTTGTCTTCCCAGAAAAAAGAGATTGCTGAGAACTTGCCTCAGGTCAAGATGAAGAAAAGACCTCTCCTTGGACATTGAATGCTATGATATCATATCCTTGTTGTGCCTTAGGAGTAGATGGCCTTTGTCCTCTCCACTACCCCTTTGAGAAGGTGCTTGGTGGTAACTGATGATAATTGTGAGTCAGTTGTGATCCAGGGGTAGAGTACTTGGATTTTTGTGCTTTGTGACTGACCAAATGAATGTACTTTGTTTATGATTGGAAACTAATCTCTGGTTGAATAGAGAGAAGACTTTGTGATTGAGTAAATGAAAGTACTACCCAGGGGTGGAGTACTTGGACCTTAGTACTTTGTGACTGAATTGAGGATTTACTAAATTACTGAGTTACACCAGGTAAATGCTGTATTTTGATTTTCTGTGAATGTCTTGCCTTAATCTGTCACTGAATAAATGGAGTTTGCTATACTTGTAATCTGAACCTGGAAGTTGCTTGTGCTTGGTTTTACAAGAGTATGCA
>CM053586.1:116262265-116286753 GCA_028646515.1 Pseudochirops corinnae | reverse complement strand
ATATATTGCATAAATATATTATTTTATTTTATGATCTCTGCTATTTTGGTTATCTATGTAATTTGGAGATTTTTTGGTGTATGTGGTAAAGACATTGATCTAAATCTAATTTCTAACATGACACTTTCCAGCAGCGAGGTGATTCTTCTTTTTTTTTAAATTCCTCAGAAGAACTATACAATGTTACTTCATTTGCCTGAATGAAATACTGAGCTATTGAGGGAACTTAGTTTTTTTCCAGACCTGGAATAGAAATTTCGCAGGTCCCAGTTTTGAAATTCAATTTATTCTGAAGCTCAATAAATATGCTTAAATGGTCGTGTGTGTGTGTGTGTGTGCAAATGGACATGACATGCCTTTTAAATTCATATTACTTTTCTATTTTAAAAATACTTTTTATATGTGCCTTTTTTCCTTACATTAGTCATTTTGACCTTCTCATTCTCTCTAAAATTAAACTTTCCCTTGTGAAAAAGAAAATCATGAAGTCAAACAATCTAACACTGATCAATTATATATAGTCAGAACAATTTTCTCATTTTGAAATTATGTTAGTTTTCATAATGATTTCTTCTTGCTAATTTAGTTAACCTTTTTAGCAATGAAAATTCTGACAGATTTCTTTTTCCTGTGACAATTAACTTCATTTGTCACCTAGCTATAAATATCACCTTTTTGGCTTTTCTAGTATGTCTGACACTGGCTTTTAGAAAGTATGTCACATGATGATCTAATACAGTAATTGATAAATTGCCGTCCTGAAAACTGTATAAGAAGTACAACTTTGCTTTCAGGTTAAGCAGGATTGTTTCAAGTCAATTAGTCTGATTTTAGAAAAGATACTCATAAATTGAATTTGAAGTGGAAAATAATGCAATTCATCACATCTCTTTTATTCCTCAATGATCAGCTTAAATTTCATCTTCCCATGCTGTCCATTCAACTTACATTTTAACTAGTTAAATGGGAGCAGATTATATATAAATACATATGTATACAAACATACAGAGGTATGTATGTATCTATCTATCTATCTTCAATCAAGTTGATTTTAAGGATTGTTAAATGTTAGCATCAACTGATTTAACTTTCATTAACTTTTCCAATTATTGCATCTATCCGGGTTTATATCTATCTTCATAATGGTCTTGAATGGTACCTACAGAGTACGAATCTATAAATTGGTTAACACATTGTTGAAAGTTTGTGGTTGACTTTGAACTGAACTAGAAGCCATCAAACCTGCCCCTGGCAATAGCTGGGATAGTTGGACTCTGGACTATAGGGACTGGAGTTGCTTGATACCTTTTAATTGTTCAATGCAGATACATTTTCCTCTTTGCTACCTGAGGGCACAGTGACAAGAATAGAGTATGTTGTTTTTCAAAATGTTGATTAGCAGTCTAATATCTACATTAGCCCTTGTTTATTTTTCATCAGTGAAGTATGTGTATTTTAATTCCTGTGTATGAACTGAAACTTAAATAAGAATACATTTCATGTTCTAATTCCTTTCCCAGACTATATAGTTATGGGAGCTCATCCTTTTGATTGTGTCTACGACCACCAAAAGCAAATATTATCTTTTCCTTTTTAAAAGTTAGAGTGAGATTTTTTGGATACATGAAGGGAAAGGAAAGGTAACACAATTAAGCAGGAAACTTTTCTCTGAAGAACTATACTTATATTTGTGTCATTGAACTAGTATTTCATATTGTAACTTTAAACTTCTTTCCCAAGTTTCAAGCTGCTGAGCACTGAATCACAGAATATTTTCTTTTCTAATCATGCTCCAGTTACTTTTTACATTACACCATTTTTAACTCCAAGGAGATTTTAAGAGTCAGACATTAAAGCTGGAGAATTGTTAGTGCACAGCTAATAAACTCAGATATTCATTTTTGCCATCCCAGTGAGTAGTTAACAGAAGGCCACTGGGCTTTAATGATCTGTTTTGTGGACTTATAAAAGTCATTACATTTTTCAAGGTTTCCACCTCAGACCTGGAAAGAATTGATATGGTAAATTCCTGTCCTATTGCCTATATCTTTACCCAGTGATTGGATGTTCTTAAAATTTCTATCTTTTTCATCATAATAAATGAATGAATCAATTAATTGAATTTGTTCTAGTGTCTAGGACTAGAGAGGTCTTAGTTCCAGCTATACTCTGCTTTTACCAGACCGTATCTGCAGGATTGTATTTAGCTACAAGAACAACCTTTTAGGAAGGGCATTGCCTCTGGAGAACATGAAACTTTATGGTGTAAAGTGTAAAAAGGAATGCAAACATGATCATCAAAGGCCCTGAGTTCATGCCATTCAGCGGTAGAATAAGATAATGAAAATGTCTAACTTGAAGAAAAGGAGACTTGAATGGAGTGTGTACAGATGGTAGGGAAAGTGGGGTAGGGATAGTGATAGTTATGTCCAAGTATTTGAAAGGCTTTCACAAAGAGGAATTAGACTTATTTTACTTGGCTCTAGAACTAAGAACTAGAAAGCAGTTGGTAGAAAGTGGAAAGAGACAAATTTGGATTTTATATAAAGAAATCCTTGCTCACAGTGGTATCTATAAAATTTAGCATGTCCTAGAACAAAAGATAATGAGTTGGAACTTGCTAGATGTCTTCACACAAAGGGTGTATGACCACTTATTGAGGATGCTGTAGAGAGCATTTTTTTTTAAATTAAGAATTGAACTGGATGTCTACAGGGGTGTTTTCCAATTAGAGTTTGTGTGATTCTTTGAATAGGATAACTTAAAGTGCTACTTTTAAAGGAAATAAGGACAGAATTAAAAAAAAATGTTAAGGGCTTTTGTAGTATCCAAATAAATTATCACTTCTAAAAATGAGTGCTAGATTCCTTGACCTTCTCCAAGACTAATAATTTCTGGTCCACCTTCCTTTAAACAAAAATGACATAATGGTCCATAGTAGAGTAGGTCTTTTAATTCAGTCAAAATTTTTAATAATTTATTAATAACTTGGCCGCAGATGGATCTTTTCAAAATCTTAATTTAAAGAGAAGTTTTATGACAGATTCTTTCCATGAAGTAGTTGAGAATATAGGTAATTTAATATTACTAATATGGCTTCCAACTTCAGCTGTGTCATTGGCCTCAGAAAAGAACATTTAATCATATTTAATGGAAATAACTGTATAAAATATTGTAGAGAGATGACTTTGATGATACTTTCATTAATTGAAGGTTGCCATAACAACTGAAGGTCTGTACTTACAAGCCCAGAGTTACAAAGAGAACTTGCTGTCCTCTATCACCTTTATTGTAATTCTTAACACTTGCACATGTATGGCATACCTAATTTATCTCAAGAAGATTTTGAGGTGAAAGATACATGATATAAATGCATATATAGGGTACATATGCCAAATTTTCAGGAATAGTTTTCAGTGAAGAATTACCTTGTGTTAGTTCATTAAATTCTGTCATTCAAATTATACACACACAAATGTATATATTACGTATGTATATAGTTTGCTTACTTTAAAGAAAAAAATAATTAAACCCAGATCATGCTATTTCTGTTCTTATAATTATTTATATTACTTGTTAATGTGTATGCAGTGTATGCAGACACATACCTGTTTATTATGTACACACACACACAAACATTTGTTTACCACAAAGAAAAAAATATACTGAGAAAATACTTAAAAGACAATGCAAATTCCAGGTTGGCACCAATGCCATGAACCAAATGTCACTAATTTCTATATCACTCAAAGCATCTCCCACAGTGAATTACAAATGAAGAATGATCAAGGAATGTTAGTTGAATAAAATAATTCCAGGCCAGAACATTTATACTTGTGAATAAGGTAATTTTTTTAAAGGGAAGTAAGGAAGGAAGGAAAAAAAAAAGACCTGTCTGTCAACAACAAGCACTTTTAAGTTTCTAATATGTTCCAGGATCTATGCCAAGAGAAAAAGTGTGGGTTTGCACACATGTACATAAGTGTGTATGTGTGTCTGTCTGTCTTTGGGCAAGAAGAAGGGAGCATATATGAAAAACAACAGTTTCCCTGAACAACTTTATCCTCTTTTTTTAGTTGAAACCACAAAGTTAAAATATGAAAAATGATAGGAATATTCCAAAAAAAAAAAATATGGGCCAGTAAAGTGAAAAGGTAAATTTGTCATATACATGTGTATAGCAAATTGAATGCCAAAGAGGAAGAAGCTCTTAATCTAAGCCAAGATAAATGAGAGGTTTCTGTGAATATAGTGATACTTATCTTGTCTAATATACCTGAGATGGATCAGAATAAGCAAAATCTATCTCAGATGCTATCTTTTCCCAATATGTATAGAAAATTGGAACATAGATTGTAAAATAAACAACTATGTCATTCAGTACTATTCTATTCAATAAATATTTATTGTGTAGCCTGTTAAGTATAAGACTTTGTGATAGGTATTAGAGGAAATATAAATATGGGTAACACACAGTTGCCTCAAGGGCCTTATAAAAAAGTCAAGAAAAGTACATAAATAACTATAGTAGAAGCAGAATATTGTGCAAATTATAAGACAGGGACAAAATACTATTGAGTTCAAAGGCAGTAAAAAATCATATTTGTTTGAAGAAATAAGGGAATATTTTTTGAAGGAAATAGTTTTAGGGCTGAACTTTGAAAGATAGCAAGGACATTAGTGAGTGAGGAGTAAGGGAAGTGTATTCTTAAGCAGCTAGGTGGCACAATGGATAGAGTGCTGGGTTTGGAGTCATGAAGACTTCAAAAGACTTCTTCCTGAGTTGAAATCTGGCCTCAGATACTTACTGACTGAGTGAACCTGGGCAGGTCACTTAACCCTGTTTGCCTCAGTTTCTTAATCTGTAAAACGAACTGCAGAAGGAAATGACAAATAATTACAATATGTAATCCTGGAAAATTCCAAATGGAGTCATGTAGAGGCAGACATAGCTGAAATGACTGAACAATGGCAATATTTGTGTGGAAGGAATGCTAGGAATAAAGAAAGGTACAGTGGCGAACACAGATTCTTAGATCTGCTTTTCTAAAGGAAAGCAACTCAAACAATCTTAACTTTAATCACTCAATCACTTAACAATCTCACTTTAATCACTCAAACATATATCATTTACCTAGTTCAGTGGGAAAAGTCAGCACCCTGAACTTCAGAGAATGCAAACACGAGTTACAAACACAAGTTACAAGCAAACAAAGAAACAAACAGATCAGCAGATGGGCTTGCAGCATGTGATCATTACATCCATACCTATTCAGTTACCAGAGAGAGAAGCACCAACATCTGGGTTTTTCAAAGCCGGGGGGCTCAACGGCTTCCCAGAGTCTTGTCTGGTCAAATCACACAACTCTTCTCAAAGTGAGCCCCAAAGCAAAACCTCACATCAGGGCATATATATGGCCTTCTCCTGGATCAGAGATTGTCACAGCCCTCTTGACCTACTGCCCAATCACAAAGCAACAAGGTGTGGGCGTTCCCAAAAAACAAGCCTCCTGCCACAGGCTCCACATCACCACATTCAGCCTATTAGGGGGCAGATCATACTTTCAAATCAAGGACTGTTCTC
This sequence comes from Pseudochirops corinnae, assembly GCA_028646515.1. Classification (NCBI taxonomy): domain Eukaryota; kingdom Metazoa; phylum Chordata; class Mammalia; order Diprotodontia; family Pseudocheiridae; genus Pseudochirops; species Pseudochirops corinnae. The sequence goes on along the minus strand of CM053586.1, from coordinate 116,281,169 downwards.
AGTTCTTTAAGCCACTTTAGCAAAGGGCTCAGGGACAGGGAAGATCTTCAGATTCCCATAACAGGACAATACAGTAAGTCCATGTATTGATGTAGATTTATAGACACAAATATGCATATAAAAACAAAATAAATAGAAGACAATTAAATTCATGAATAGTTGTAGCAGGAGGCTACTTCACAACTGGCAAACTCAGGAAAGGTTTCATATAAAATGTGCTAGAGATGAAGCTTAAAGAAAGTGAGGGATTCTCGGCCCAGGAGATAGCCAGTGGACATGCATAGAAATAAGAGATGAAATATCATGTGTGGTAGAGGCAAGACTGATTCAGGAAGGTTAAGAAAAATGAGGATTTAAAAGAGGCCATTAGATTTTGTAAGTAAGAAATCACTAGGCACTCTGGAGAAAAGTTTCATTTGAGTGACAAGGTCAGATGCCAAATATTTACAGATGAGCCTGAGAAATGTTAGGGTCACAGGCAACAGAAGTACCATCGAGAAATTATTTTCATATACTTTTCAAAGATCTATCTATCTGTCTAGATATAGATATATACTTAAGATATAGATGTATACAAGGTCAAGAGACTTGGGTTCTATTTCTCACCTTTTGTGTAATCTTGGGAAATTATTGCAACTTTCTACACAGCAGTTTTCTTATCTAAAAAACGAGTGGGTTGGATGAGGTGATCTTCAAAGTTCCCTATAACTATATCTCTAAATAATCTAGTACTCTAAATAATTTATTTAGTATTTTATTTTCCCCCAATTGCATGAACAATTTTAGCACTCTTTTAAAAATCTTTGAGTTCCAAATTCCCTCTATTTGTCTCCTCCTCTCTTATTGAGAAGGCAAGCAATTTTGTATAGCTTATATATGTGTAGTAATGAGGAAAATATTTCCCTATTAGTCCTGTTGTGAAACAAAACAGAGACCAAAAAAACCCAAGAAAAAAGTATTTTAAAAAATAAAGTATTCTTTAATCTACATTTAGACTCAATCAATTCTTTCTCTGGAGATGGGTAACATTTTTCATCTGAGTCCTTAATAATTGTCTCAGATTATTGTTTTTTCTGAGAATAGTTGTTATTTACATTTGATCATCTTACAATGCTGCTGTTACTCTGTATAATGTTCTCCTGGTTCTACTCATTTCATTCTGCAACAGTTCATGTTAAGTCTTTGCCAGTTTTTCTAAGAGCATCCTTATCATTATTTCTTATAGCACAGTAGTATTCCATCAAAATCATATACCACAAGTTGTTCAACCATTCCCCCCAGCTGATGATCATTCCTTCAATTTCCAATTCTTTGCCACTGCTAAAAGAGCTGCTATAAATATTTTGGTACATATAGGTCTTTTTTTTTTTTTTTGTCTCTTTGAGTTACAGACCTAGCACTGGTATTGCTTAGTCAATTGAACCTTTGGGGCAAGGTTCCAAATTGCTTTTAAAAATGGTTCAATCCATTCACAACTCCACCAAAAATGCATAATTGTCTCAATTTTTCCACATTCCCTCCACATTTGTTATTTTTCCTTTTTTGTCATATTGGCCAATCTGATGGGTGTATGGTTAACCAAATGCTTTTTGAAGGGCAAAGATGAGAAGATACTGCTCTGGAAAAATATAGTAGTAGGGAGGGGGAATGAGTGGACTAGTTCTATTACTAATCAATAGCCTCATTTTTCTCATAAGGGCTAGTGTTTTAATTAGGCAGTATAGTTGCATAATAGCAAGCATTGTTGGGGAAGGGGTGGAGAGGCAGTATCTCTGGTGTTACTTTCATCCTCTGAGAGTTTTATTTATTTTAAAACTTTTAAAAATTTTTCTTAAGAGTTTTATTAGGGGTGGCTAGGTGGCACAGAGCACCATCCCTGGAGTCAGGAGGACCTGGGTTCAAATTGGGCCTCAGATACTTAACACTTACTAGCCATGTGGCCTTGGGCAAGTCACTTAACCCCAATTGCCCTGCCTTCCCTCTCCAAAAAAAAGTTTTATCAGGGATTTTTTTTTCAAATTTCATAATCTATTATTAGATTTTAGAGAAAAGTTGTATGCAAATAGAAGTGTGTGGGGTGTTCAGGAAGACTAGCACTCTAGTGTGATGGTTTGCTAAGCCCTTTTCAGGGCAGTTGATTCACTTTTGGTGGCCGCCTAATTCTCCTGTGTGGTTCTAAGAAGCTGTCACATGCATAGTAGCTACACCCTGGTAAATCATCTTAGCAGATAGGGTATACAACATTGAGTATAACTGACAGACCTCACTCAATCTTTTTGGTTGTTTAGGGGATTATCTACTCTAAGCAGCTAGGTGATGCAGTAGATAGAACACCAGTACTGAAATCAGAAAGGTTCTTTTTTGTGAGTTCAAATCTGGTCTCAGATACTTACTAGCTACTCAAGTAATTTAACCCTGTTTGCCTCAATTCCTCATCTCTAAAATGAGTTGGAGAAGGAAATGGCAAACTACTTTGGTATCTTCCTGAGAAAATCCCAAATGGGGTCGCAAAGAGATAGACATGACTGAAAAAATGACTCAAAAACAACAACTACCCCAAGCATGTAAAGCCTTTCCCTGGTGGGATGTACAGATGAGAACAATTTGTTTAATCAGTCATGAAGGGGGCTGAATCAGATACTGTGGAGCAATTAGCACTTGCTCAGACATCAAAGACGCCAAGGTCATCCACTGCATCCCAAGTCATTGCTAATCATCTTGATTTTGTCCTGCCACTGGACTTCAATGAGTCTGAAAGAGAGAACAAGGCTGACAACTTTGTGGAACTCTGTCTCACATCCAATTCACTTGCATATGAAAGAATGTCCCATCATCATGATGTCATTTGGTCCTCTTTGAAAATGACAAACAACTATTTTTGTAGCATCACTTGGGGAAAATCAGATTTCAATGGGACTGGCAATCTTCATAAACTGATGCAAAATCACTGTTTTGATAGGATACTATAGATAATATAGAAAAGAAATTAAATTTTAGATTTTTATCATTTCCTATTTCAAATCTCCTATGATTTCTCCTATTATTTCTAGATATTTTTAGCAAAACAGAGAAATTATGCCTATATAAAAAAGGATGTGAAAATACTAAATTGATTTTAACCAGCTTTATTAAAATCATATGTTATTAAATCTATTCTTTTTGGAAATTTCAGATTCTTGTGTTATTTGAGAAGATGAATCATCCTTTTTCTTAAAATATTAGTAGTTGAATTAGGCAATTTAATGGGTAAATGAGCAAAATGGATCATTAAGTTTTGGAAATATAAATGATATGTTTCTTTTAATATTGTACTTGAGAGGACTGTTTTCAATGTGACTTTAGTCTTTCATATCTTGCTTCCTCTCCCCTGCAAATATCTGATCATTACTTGTGCTAAAAATGATATGAAGTGATAAAAGAATTAAATTTTCAAATGTTTGTAGGGCTTCAGGACCTGAAATTGAATAGGGTCAATAGCAGCAGATTGCTAGATAATAAAGGCTTTCATAGAAAAATATTAGAAAATACCCATATTTGAAGCACATATGATACTTTGTTTTTTATAATTCTGCTAAATTTCAAAGTGCAATTAATTTCTTTGTATTATTTCTTTATTTGTTTGTTTACTGCTTGTGGTACCCCAGAGAGAAAAAATGTGTCAAATTGGCTTATGCATGCCTTCCTGAAACCTCAAATTGTGTAGTCTGTCCTCTGTTCTCTAAGAGAACTATGACATCAGGTAGATGATGACATGACTTGCAATTGACTTTGATTTGAATGAGGGAGGGCTGTGAAAAGTCAACAGTCTCACTTTCTCCTTCAGAATCATCTGGGTCTAGTGGCCAAATATCCATCAGGTCAACTGGAGATGACCCAGGATGCAGTGGTGACCTAGGCTCTTTTAAGCTAAAGTCTTTTCTATTTCTCCTCTACAGTCCTCTCCTGTCCTTTCTTATCCTGTCCTCTCTTCTCCTCTCATTTCTTCTTCTTTCCACTTTACCTGAAACCCAAAGTAGGGCAGTGAGTACTAATTATTCAGAGCAGTGAAATCCCTGAGTTGCCTACCAGATAATCTTCTCCTTGATCTACCAGCCTACTAGCCACCTCATTTCTCAGTTCTTATATATCCTATGTGTGACATAGCCTTCTGAAACACTAAGCATGCATGTGTCTGCATTGTTCCCTTATCACTGCTGAGCATATTTGGAGGTTGAACTAAACATTTAAAATACTCTTCATCTAGGTCCATAGCTATTTAGGGCAGGGAAAGGAGTCTTAATAGGATATTTCTATTAATAGCTTTTCTAATTTACCTCACTCAATCCTGGAAGTTAAAATTCAATGTCATCCTTTGCTCACTGAGGCCCAAAGGACCGCTGCCAGTTTCAGTGGTAACTCTCAAATGTCCATATGAGGATCTTGTGGGTGAAGCCCCTTCTTGTTCCAAGAAAAAACATGCTATTCGAAGTATCACAAGTCAGGCAGTTTATTACTCAGACATGCAAGCATGAGGCTCCCCTTTCCTTCAGTTCCATTGGTAAACATGGGTGACTGCAGGAGCATATGGCAGAATTAATACCCCAGTCTAGAGCTCAGAAGTCTTGATCTCTGACCTTATATATGATTATTATTGCTGGGCAGATTCATAAGGACAAAGTGGGAGTCTGACCTTGGCTTGACAGACCACAAAGGCTTTGCAATTAGGCTATTTGGCTGAACTGATTATATTAGAAAAGCCTTGCAGACTCTGCCTACATGAAGATACCTTATACCACTTGCTGCATACATAGGAATTTTCTGGTAGGCAAGTGGATCCATTAATGAAGTTACTTCATTCTGCTAGGTCCTAGCAATAGACCAGTCCACATATATGCATTCACAATCATGGCAATTAGAATGTTCAAATATCTACAGCAATGAAAGAAGCAGAAGCAGCTGATACTGTTTGATTTTATGTCCTTTCAGTCATACTACTCTGAATCTTGCCTCTGGTAAGCTTGCACTTTTAGACACTTGAAGTGTGAGGGGTAAAGAAGAAGGAAATTAGCTTCTTCCTTGTGCCAGAATCATTAAATCCTTCTCATAGGATAATAATTATTCAAAGAGATAAGGAGGCTATGCATATGGAATATATAAGTAACTGGAAAAAAAACACACAACAAAATGCAAAATTGGGACAAGGTTGGGTATTAGAAGCCTGAAGTAGTTAAAATAACTTCTTGTTCATTTCAGTTTCCTACTCCAAAGTCTTCAATGGTTCCCAAGTGCCCATAAAATAAAGTCTAAGCTCTTTAGCCTTTAAGATCCTCAAAAATCTTGTTCCAATTTCTCTTTTCAATAGTATCTCATAATACTCATAAAGATAAACTTTCAGCTCCATGTTAATACACTTTTGATGCTGTTATGAAATAGTCCCACTATTCTAGAAAGTAATTATTCTAATAACAAAATACCCCTTATTTTTGACCTACAGATCACTGCTATTCATGTACCTACAAGGAGATCACTATAAAAAAGAATGCCTGTTGCCATATATATTTATATGTATATGTGTGTATGTCTGTATATATGTGTGTGTGTGTGTGTTTGTGAATGTATGTGTATACATATATATGTATGTGTGTGCATATACATATATACATACATATATTATGCACATGTGTATAATAGATATCTTTTTATTAGTAAAAACTAGAAATAAAAAAGATGCCCAGTGATTGGGTAATGGATAATAAACTATAATAAATGAATGTAATAATTATTCCGCTGATGAAACAATGATATAATGAATACAGAGAAAATTAGGGAAACATGAACTGAAGCAAAGTGAACTTTAAAAAAATAGGGAAACATACACAATGATTATAAAAGAAAACAACAACAAAATCAACACAGTATTGTGGAATTATGATGACTAGGCCTGTCCTCAAAGAAGAGGTATGGATAATCACCTCTCTTTTTTCTTTACAGAGGTGAGGGGCATGAGTATGGAATGTTCTATCTAATGTCAGGAATTTTTAATATATTATTTAGTTTGGGTGAATTTTTTCACCCTTAATATTATTTGTTGAATAACTTAGCTGATAAAAATAAATAAAGAGGGATATGTAATGTACAGTAAATTTGACACATGACACATGCATCTGTGTACATAAACACACATACAACTATTCAGTCTAGGTAGATTCTTTATTCACTATTTCCTTTCTCCTGCATAACTCTGTTCTTGTCCCTTCTTTGCCTTATTTTTAATTCCACTTCTACCTATTAGAGATAGATCATAGGCATACAAATCCAGAGCTCAAAGGAATATCAGAGGCCAAGAAAAACCCATTTTATGCCAGAGGAAAAAAAATAAAGCTAGGGAGTTTGAATGATTTGTCTGTGGTCACACAGAAAGTTAAATAAAAAAAGTTGGGAATTGTACCCAAGTTATTTGACTCTAGACATTTTGCCATGCTACTCTCTCTTCTCTCTTCTCCCTTCTACTCAATATTGATATTTATGTACAATTGATAAAGGATTTGTGTACATCATATACCTTACATCATAAATGAGAGAATTGATCTTTTACAACCTAATAAGTTATCATGGAGGTAAATGGTGGGATCAGTCCCCTGTGAAAGTCTATAAAGCTGTTCCCAGACTTGTGTAGTGTAGGAAGATTAGTCTCAAGCTACACAGCTGAATTTCAATATGGAGACAATGGAGTGGGAGGTCTATATCTATCCATATTAAATGCTAATTTATCTTTGTTGAAAATCTTTTTTATTCTGTAGCTAATTAAATGTCCTTTTAGTAAAAGCTGAATTATCTATACCTGTTTCATTTCATTCTCATATGTAACCTAATATTTTACAGGGCATGGTCTGAGTCAATTTTACCTGACCCTAATAGTTTTTAACTGTCAACATGCATCTACCAGTCATACCTTTATGAGTTGTCTAGTAGTCCCATGAAATAGTTGAAGAAGAGATTGATTTATTTGCCTTTTGTCTGCTATGAGTAGGAGGGAAACATCTCCCCAGAAAAATAAAGTAACCTTAGAGAACAAATACACAGAGTCAAGCATTACATAATTAGAGACCCTCAGGCTAGCAAGCATAGCATAAGTGTTACTGGTTTCTATTTTGATTGAGGTATACACTATATTAGAGATTTCACGTCAGAATACTTGATAATAATTACATTCTAGTGGAACAAACTTGATCTTTGGCAACCTTTGAACCTTCAAGATTAATATATTCTAACCTCAAGGTTAACATATTCTCTCCTTAATCACCTTACATCCTACCCCTATTATTCAGCCCAACAAATGAGGAAAGTGACTGAGCAGCCCCACCAGTATCCTTTTGCCACCTATGTCACCCAAGACTCTACAAAACCAGGTGTGTGTGTGTGTGTGTCTGTGTGTGTATGTGTGTGTGTGTGTGTGTGTATTCCCCCTTGTTATACACCTGGCAGTTGATGTTAGCTCAATGTTTTTTTATCTTCTAGCCTTGCTTTTTAATTTATTTATGTCCTGAAAAATGGAACAAGGTAGGAGGAATTACTCACTGGAAGAATCTTAGGACTTCTTTTTAAAGGAGTTTTTCTTTTTTACATTTTTATTGTAACAGTATTTTTTTCCTAATTAGATATCAAGACAATTTTTACCATTAATTTTTCCAGGATTTTGAGTTCCACATTTTTCTCCCTCCTTCCCTTCCCTGCCTTCTTCCAGAAATGGAAGGCAATTTGACTTAGGTTATACAGATGCTATCACGTAAAACATAGTACTATATTTGCAACAATTGTGAAGGAAGAAGCAGATTAAAAGGAAAAAAAATACCATGAAAAAGAATGAAGTAACTGAAAAAAAGTATTCTTCAATCTATATTCAGAGTCCATTTGTTCTTGATGTAGATATGGATAACATTTTCCATCATGAGTCCTTTGTACTTGTCTTGGATCTTTGCATTGCTGAGAAGAGCTGAGTCGTTCATAACTGATCATTACAAAATCTTGTTGATAATGTGTACAATATTTTCCTGCTTCTCATTTCACTTTGCATCAGTTTGTACAAGTCTTTGTAAGAATTTTTCTGAAATCTGCCCATTCATCATTTACTATTGCACAAATAGTATTCCATTACATTTACATACCACGGCTTGTTCAGCCATGCTCCAATTGATGGGCATCCCCTCAATTTCCCATGTTTTGCCACTACAAAAAGGGCTGCTATAAATGTTTTTGCACAAGTAGGAATACTGTTAGGGAGAAAAGTGTAGTTGCTTTAACTATCTTTTTTAGGATCATATTGTACAGTATAATGACCACTCTCCACAATGAATTATAATTAGCGTAACATTTATTCTGCACATAAAGACAATATGAATCAGTATTAAAGAAATTCAGAAAGATAAAGATAAAGCTTAACATAGTAATAGAAACATTTACATATATCACCAAATTGGGAAATGCCAACATCTGGGTTCATATGCTAGAGGGCCCCTTGATATCAATTCTAGAGTCCTGGCTGGGAAAAATACCTCCAGCAAAGCATCCTCCCTACTAATGAAAGCCAGAAGAAAAATATCATTTTTTTTTCAAATTATATCTAGTTTCAAAGGTCAGTGCCAGGGCTGTAAGTGACAGGACCTAATTGGCTTGGAGCCAGAGCCATGTCTAACTACATCTGATTTCCTTGGCACATGATTTTGACAGCCCAGGATGTGTTGCAGCTGTGGACTGTGCCAGACATCAAAGGAGCAAGACATCTGTAATTGACATGGCAAAAAGTCTCTGTCAAAAGGATGAAGGATTGATTCCATATATTCCTAGAAGGGTTACCAACCCACCCAGGATGAAGTATTGGTCAGGTATAATCTGACCCTTCAGTTGTAGGAATACAGTCCCTGTTCCAGGGAGAAAGGACAACATATGTACTCACTTAAGCCTTCCCTCTACAGGAAGATCTTTATATTTCATTATCCTTCAGTAGGTCATTTTCCCTTTTTGATGATATCTTTGAGATACAGATATAGTAGTGGAATTGCTGGATCAAAGGGTATGCACAGCTTGCTTGTCCTTTGGGCATAGCTCCAAATTGCTCTCTGGAATGGTTGGATGAGTTCACAATTCTACCAACAGTGCATCCATGTCACAATTTTCTCACATCCTTTCCAACATTTATCATTTTGCTTTCTTGTTTTTTTTTTTGTCATATTAGTTGATCTGATAAGTGTGAGGTGGTACCTTGGATTTATTGTCATTTTCATTCCTCTAGTCAAAATTATTTAGAATACTTCTTCATATGTCTGTGGATAGTTTTGATTTCTTCATCTTCATCTGCCTGTTCATATCCCTTGACTATTTATCAATAAAAATGGGTTGTATCCTTAAAAAGTTTTACTTAGTTGTCTACGTATTTGAAAAATGAAGCCTTCATTGGTGACACCTGATGTAAAGATTATTTCTCAGCTTTCTGCTTTCCTTATAATTTTGGTCACATTGATATTCTTTGTGCAAAAGCTTTTTAGTTTAATATAATTAAAATTATGTATTTTACATTCCTTAGTGCTATCTCTTGTTTAGTAATGAACCTATAATTTACTTAACTTTTCCTTTCAGAATTTGGTTGCTATGCCACTTGGTGCATATATGTTTACTACTGATATTACTTCATTGTCTGTGGTGCCTTTTAGCCAGGTTCCATATCTCTTTTAATTAGGTCTATTTTTTTTTTTTTGCTTTTACTTTGATATCAGGACTACTGCCCCTGATTTTTTTTTTTATTTCAGCTGAAGTATATTTTCTGCTCCAGTCTTTTATCTTTACTCAGTATGTCTCTCTGAATGAAGTGTGTTTCTTATAAGCATCATATTATCTGATTCTGGATTTTGATTCTTTTGCTATCCACTTACATTTTATGGGAGAGTTCATTCCCTTCACATTCACAATTATGATTATTAACTTTGTATTTCCCTCCTTTATATTTTTTCCTCTTTCTCTCCTTTCACTCTTTCCCTCTTTGAGAGTGTTTTACTTCTATCTACCTCCTCTATTTTGTTATTCTCCCCAAGCACCTATCTTTACTTAATGTCTTTCACTTCTTTCCTGTAAGGTAAAATAGCTTTCTACATTCAACTGATTGTGTACTGGTGAGAGTAAAACAGAAACAATGCCCAATGCCCATCCTTCCACATTTCCCTCCACTATGATAGCTTTTTAATGCCTCTTCATGTGAAATAATTCATGCTATTCTACCTTTCCCTTCCTTCTTCACTCTTTCTTATCCCTTAATTATTTTTTTTATGTTATTCCCTCAATTTCACCTGTATGTATATTGCTTCCAGCTGTGCTATTAGTGGTACATCTTTTTAAAGAATTACAATTATCATCTTTTCATGTAGGGATGCAAAAGGTTTAGCTTCATTGAATTCCTTACATTTTCTTTTCTTTTTCCCCCATTTTTAGGCTTCTCTGGAGTCTTGATATTGGGAGTCACATTTTTTATTCAATTCTGATCTTCTCTGAAAGTTTTAAATCCTTCTATTTCATTGAATAATCTTTTTTTTTAAACCCCTGGAGGTATTATGTTTAATTTTGCCAGGTAGGTGGTTCTTGGTTGTATTTCTAACTCCTTTCCCTTCCAGAATATCATGTACCATGTCCTCTGATCTTTTAATATTGTAACTGTTAAGACTTCTGTAATACTGATTGTGACTCTCTGATATTTGAATTGTTTTTTTTCTTAGCCACTTGCAGTATTTTTTTTTCCTGGATCTAACAGTTTTGTAGTTTGTCTATAATGTTCCTTGGAATGTTTATTTTGGAATATCTTTCCTAATTCTTTTAATGCCCATTTTGCTCTCTGGTTTTAGGACATAAGGACATTTTTTCTCAATAATTTCTTAAAGACACTGTCCAGGTCCTCCTTTAATTATGCTTTTCAGGTAGTCCAGTGATTCTGACATTGTCATTTCTGTATCTAATTTCCAAGTCAGCTTTTTTTTTCCAAGGAGTTATTTTACATTTTTTCTTTTTTTTCATTCTTTTGAATTTGTTTAATTGATTCTTTATGTGTCACAGAGTCATTAGTTTCCACTTGCCCAATTCTAACTTCTAAGGAGTTGCCCCCCCCCCCAGTGGATTTTTGTATCTCCTTTTCGATTTGGTCAATTCTACTTTTTAAGTAGTTGTTCTTTTTTTTCAATTTGTTGACTCTTTTTTCATAATTCTCCTGTATCACATTTCTTTTCTAAATTTTTCTTCTCATTCTCCTTGTGATTTTTAAGCTTTTTAAGTTTTTCTACTAGGTCTTTTAGTCCTTAAGACCATTTCTCATTTTTGTGTAGACTTTGCCCATAGACTTTTTGCCTACTTCTGAATTTGTGTCGTGATCTTCCCTGACCATGATAACTTTCTATGGTCAAATTCCTTTTTTATTGTTTTTTTTTTCTTTTGCTAATTTCTTTTTCAGCCTTTTTACTTTTTTTTTTTTAAATTTAAGCTCTGATACCAGGGTGAAAAGGCACTATATCAGGCTTCTTGTGATAGCAGCTGCAGGCCCTGGTTGCTTACCTGGTGTTGTACTGGTGTTGTCCTGAGTCCCACAGGGGACACTTGTATCTGTTGCTGCACTGAGGAGGTATGTTGGGGGATACCTGGTGTACTGGAGGATGTAGTGATCTGGCAACTTGGTACTAAGCTGGGGTCTTAGAGCTTGTATCTGACATGTGCTGAGGCTGGTGTGGGTGTTTCTGCATTCCTCCAATGCTGTAATAGAGTATGTGATGGTCTGGCTACTAGAGGCTTCCTGTTTGCTCTGGTATATAATGAAGTTCAGTGTCAGGTCTCTGAGCTTGTAGGCATCTGTTTGCTTAGGCACCCATAGGGTTGGTGACTGTTTACCCAGAGTAATATCATAGCACATGATGGTTCTTTGACCTGGAATCCCCTATTCCTCTGGCTATTCTGGACACATGGAGTGTCATGATGTTGGCATGTGGTCCTCCACAATGGAACTCAAGATTTCCTCCTGACTTATTTAAATGGGGTGTGTTGCTGGCCTTTTGGGACATTTTCCTTCCTGCACTAGTGAGATAGACCTTTTTTGCCTATCTCCCAAATTTGTTGGGCTAAAATATTGTTTCATCCCATCTTTTTGTTTGTTCTGCTGTTACAGGACTTGTTTTGGTGTTCTATTTTATGGTTTTGGAAGTGAAAAGGGGGAGCTATGGTGATTTACTGCTTAACTCTGCCATCCTGGTTCCCTGAAGTCTTGAAGAATTTTTCAACAGAATCAGAATGGAAGCAATATGATACAATGACGAATGATGAGTTAGTTACCTGATTAATCTTTAGAAGACTATTCATTGAATCTAGGAGAAAGACTCAAGGGTATATCTTTTCTCTTGACATTTAAAAAAAATCATAAAGCTAGAAAATTTTATCTTGTAAGTTTTACAGTGTAAGAAGACACATGTATCTTTAATAGAAGAAGCTCAGACAGAGACAATTAATATAAAATAAAGGGCTAGGACTCTGTAAAGGGGGTGCTTAGGCTGTCTTCATTGACTGATCAGGTGAAAGTTGTACCACCATAGACACTCTGTTGCTGAAATTCCCTGGACTTTTCCCCAATGGGGAAAAAAAAAATATTTACTTTATTTCTCCCTGGACCTCTTCTTCCAAATCTTAAAGACTTTTCATTTGGACTTGGCAAAATAGTTTTCCTTTTATGCTTGTTTGTTTTAAATGTTTTCTTTTTCTTTATAAGCAATGTTGACCACCACTGTTTGTTAGTGGGAATGCACTCATTGGAAATACAGTTTAAAGGTGACAACGGAAAGGAAAACCTCAGAGAAGAGAGGCAATGATAGAGCTCTAACATTAGAGTGTGTTGACAGAAATATTTTCTATTTTTGTGGACTGATTACTGACAGAAACAGTAAAGAAAAAGTGTAGTTTTTAAAAAAAAATGTTATGTGACAGTAGCAGGAGGTTGTGGGGAATAACTGAATAATGGGACCTGCTCTATGATGGAAGATTTCTCTTGGATATATTTGGGCTGTTGGCATCTTCAAGGTACTATTGGAGAGATTCTCCATTGAAGATTCTTCTCTTCAATGTCCTAGAAGGAAGCCATTAGAGGAAAAATTTTTTTTTTCTTTTGTGTTAGGTTGTAACTAGACTGTCATTTTTCCAGTATATTTCCTTTATATGTCATGTAAGTTTTTCTGGAACAACTTTTGAATAGTTCAATGTCAGAAACACAGGTCCATATATTTATCCCCTAGCAATTATGGGAATAGTATCTGCCATCTGGGAGAGTTGTACGCATTATTTCATTTGATTCTTACAATACCCTTGTGGGAGGGGTGGCAACAATATTATCTCTCATTTTTTAGCTAAACAAGATAACACAAAATCTGTTGTTTTACAGTAAAAAACCTTCAGTAACCCCAGCAAACATATTTCCATATACAAAGAGGAACAATAAAAAAAGAAGCGTGTAAAAGAAACTAAGCATTTCCATGAAATAAAACTTCCAAAATTAGGATACTCCCATGCATAAATACATACATACATACATACATACATACATACAAACATACATACATATATACATACTTCCTTCCTTCTCATCTCTGAATTCTGATTTCTGTACCAAGTAGTCTATTGTCACTTTTTTTTTCTATTTTCACTAATGATACCTTATTTAGTCTTCATCTTCCTTGAACTGTTCAGAACTTTTTGACATTGACCATTTCCACTTCTTTTATAATCTTTTTCTCTTCTATGAACCCTCCACTCTACCAACTAATGGAATGTTTGATTTCTTTTTCCCCCAATTTGTTATAAGGGGTAATACACACAAGTACTTTCAACATAAGAATTTACCTGTCTTTGCAAGGTAAATCACCAAGTACCATCCTTAGAAAGCAAAATCTCTAATGGAACTTCTTCAATCAAGGTAGAGATTTACATAAGAATGCACATCTAATAAGGTTCATTCATTCAAAAATATATATCTTTCCCCCGTACTATTTCTATTACATTATGCTATGTGATATAGCATTTTAGAAGGAATATACCACAAAGTTATATAAGTTCCTAGTGGTCTTATAATCTAGTAGAAAAGAAAATATAGACATAGAAAAGTTATGAGGCAGGTGGTACTGTGTTCAAATATGGTCTGCGGCACTTGCTAGTTATGTGATTGTGGGCAGATCACTTAACCTCTTTTTGTCTAAATTTCCTTAAGTGTAACAGGGAAATAATAGCATGTACCTCACAGGGACTTTATGGAGATCAAATGAGATAATATTTGCAAAGTACCTGGACTGTAGTAGACACTATAAAATGCGTATTCTTTTGTCTATTATAAAAACCTCAAGAGTTAAATAATACTTTAAGGCAAAAATTCAAAAGATGTAAAGACCCCACAAAATTAAATGTTACTAAGTCAATTATCTTCCCTATCTCTTACAAACACTAAGATTTTCTGATCACTGCTTCTACATTCTGTCAGGTCTACTCCCTAAGTAGCTTCTTCTTACTGGTTGGAATAATTTCCTTTACCTTCTAAAAAAATAAATGGGCTAAAAATATAACATTTTCAGCTCTTTGCAGAAAAGGAGAGACTTTCAGCAGATATCTGATAGAGGAATTCCCCAATCATAATTACATCTTCCTTCAGTGCCAACTTTATTATCTAGCTCAGGAATTTTCATATCCATCCACTAGTTGATATGGGACAAACTGTAGAAAGTTCACATCATTAAATGTCTTTCATTTCTCCCTCCTTTGATAGTCAATCAGATGTTTTTAATCATTATTAAAGCAATCAGATGAATGCATTTCTACAAGAGACTTTTTAAAAGTCCATTGATATTCTCACAACCTCTTAATCTGTTCTTTTTAATGAGGTAGACCATTCTGCTGCAATATTTTAGTGTTTTACTGCTTCCCACCAAATTTCAATGATACTTTTGACAGCTTTGATTGACTGACATAGCTGTCAGCAATGCCCAGAAATTTTATTCAATTTAATTTAACAGTCCTTTACTAAATGTCTACTATGTTTCAGATACTTAGCTAAGTGTCTTGGGTAAAAACACAAAGAAGAAATTATCTGCCCTTGAAAATTTTACATTCTGTTAATGAAAAATAATACTCATTTAAATTTAAATTAATATGAGGATACATATGAAATTATTATTTTTTTAATTACCAAGTATTTCTGCAGGGGAAGGGACCAGCAACCATGGGTGGAGTGAGTGTGAGGCATCAGTCTAGGTTTGTTTACTGAGCTGAGTTTGGAAGGGAATTGAGATTCTCTGATATGGCAATGAGGAGGAGGTGCAATGCTGGTTTGGAGGCAGAGTGGGACAAACCATGAAGATAGTAATATCATATATAGAAATATTAAGCAGATTGGCTTATTTGTACTGTGGAGATCACAAAGCATAGTGATGTGAAATAAACTTGGTGAAGTACTCTTATTCATGGTTTATTAACTTAGATACCATGTTTGACACATAGTTCTATTAAATTTGCTAATTTCCTTTCTGAACTCATAGAAGGCAAGAAAATCTAAGAATCATTTATCAATCCCAAGAGTTTAGAACAGTTTTCTAGTGACTAGAGGAAATATAAAATTTGGATAAATCATGGTCCCTTGGCCTCATGGAGCATATATTTCAGTAGCGGAATATGGCACAGACATATAAATATGCTGCAACATGATGCTCAAAGAGTACATGAGAGATGCAAACAAAGTGAGAAATGCTGTCACAAATTGGGAGACAAGAGGGGACTGCAAAAGACAAAGGCATGGACAATAACTAGAACTGAAGGTTGTAACAATTATGGAAGAAACAGAATGATTTTTTAAAAAAAATCACCTCCAACTATCTATTAGGCATTTCATACTGTATATCCACAGATATCTTAACATAACCATGTTCAAATTCAGTTGAGGAAATCTCCTCAACCTTTGTCCATAGGTACTTTCTTTCTAATTTATTGTTGTAGAGAGTTGCATAGAATGGAGAAGTTAGATGACTTAACCAGAATACAGACACTATGCATCTGAAGAAAGACCAGAACCCAAGTCTTCATGACTTTGAGACTACTTCTCTAGTAATTAGAACTTATTGCCTCTAATTTTATCATGAAAATACATAACCATTATTCAACTAATAATTCAACTAATCCCAGCCTAAATCAGGGCAGGCTAAAGACAATTCATTTGAATACCAAAGTAATAAGTTCATTTTTTTTCACATATAATAGTAACACTAATGACCTCAGGTTTTTGAGACCTTTTTTTTTCCCTAAAGATGGAAAGTATCTCTTTACTAAGCAGTTTGCATTCTATTATTTTTCTTTTTCCTACTTTTTGTAGGAATATCTATTTTCAAGAGAACTGGATAGCATTCACCTGGTAGTTGGTATCCATGAAAAAAGGATGAAACTAATTTGTTTAAATAGAAATGGATGCGCATTTTAGAATTGAAGGTGGTAATGAGATATCACACACTACAGTTTGTCTAAAATTTCCCCTATATGTTTATCATTCAAAGAGAAAAAAAAGAAATATTTCAGTGTGTTTCACATATCAAGTAACCTCCAGAGCTTTTAAACAAATCTTTGTTATGAGGATCAGAAGGAAAGGAATGTGGAAAAGCACACTGGTAAACCTGGAAGTTGCCAGTTCAGATATTATTGACAAGAGATAAATTTTACTTTAATGCTTTAGTGGATCTGTGATCTGATCAATGTGTGTATTTCCTCTATCATTTCAGTGCCCAAGTCACCCACAACTTACTATCCTATGTAATTCTTATCTTCATTTTGCTATTGATTCAACACAAAAGATGCAGCAACCATACTGAAGTCATCTCCCTATGTCATTTTACATTTCATATGTGCCAGTGGTGTATTCATACAAACTTTCTGTTATTCTTTGATTTTGTCCTTAAATATGACCAACACATTTGTTTTTTCTATGAGAAATTTCTTGAATTATAATGAACATAACACTTCTTGCATATACATTATCGCTGGAAATATCCTATAGTATATTTTTACTTCTCTTACCAAAAGTAAGTTTCTTCAGTGATTTTGGTGTTTCAATATTTTCTACTCATAGCATCACAAGAAAATAGTGTTCATAATATAGTGGTTTTTTTTCCTATTGAGCTGCAACTTTGGATGATTAAAAGTACTGATACAGTTTTAATTACAATACAAATTATTCCCTTCTGCTTCAATTCTGTTCTCAATTTGTTGTCTATCTTCAATGCTTGTCCTAGATATATGTTATGATGTGCTACCTTCTTATTGTTTAGTTGTTTTCAGTCACGTCCACCTCTTTATGATTCCTTTGGGATTTTCTTAGCAAAGTATTAGAGTAATTTGCCATTTGTTTTTACAACTCATTTCACAGATAAGGAAATTGAGGCAAACAGGATTAAGTGAATTGGCCAAGATCACACAGCTACGTCATGTCTGAGACCAGATTTAAACTCACAAAGGTGAGTCTTCCTGACTCCAGGCTAGGTGCTCTATCCTTTGTGCTATCTAGCTGCTAACTCACTTCACTGACTAGACTTTAAACTGTGTCTCAGTCTGGAAACAAGGCATTATTCATTCATGTAGGGTTTCCTTCAAGGCTTTGTAGGCTAATCTGTAATCATAGATGTCATTGAAGGATATCTGAAATTTCCTGGCACCTGCTTAACCAATCAACATACATTTATCAACCAACTTTTATATTTTAGGAACTGTGTAGGTTCTAAGGATAGAAAGATCAAACTGAAATACTCCCTGAACTCAATAAGTTTACTCTCTGCTTGTAGAGTCATATAAATACATGTGAAATATTTAAAAAATTAAAAAAAATGCCATTTTCCTAGGCTGAGTAGTGAGGAGATAAGATAACAGGTACTGAATTCAAAATGAGTAGAGATTACTACAGGTTGGAAAGGACAGAGATGTCCTATAGGGGATAACATTGCGCAGAATCTCGAAGGATAACAAAGATTGGGATAGATTTGGATAATATAAAAAACACTGAATTCATAATTTGATCTCTTAGGTTCTTGGCCCTACCACTTATTAGCTGTATAACAACAAACAAGTTACAAATCTGCATTAGGCCTCTATTTCTTCATATATAAAATGAGGGTTTTGGAACAATAACTTTCATGATCCTTTCCACTTGTAAATTTAATTTTTCCAAGAATGTTTGAGTTATCTGCTTACCTTATCACTAATGTAGCTTGTCACTAGGAACATCAATATAGAAATTCATAAAGGTGTTAAAATTTACTTGAGCAACCTTGAAACACATTCTGTTTATTCAAAGCCATGGTACAGATCATCAATGTTGTGACTTTCCAAGACAAATGGGAATGACTGACCACTTTACTTGGGGAAGATGAATAATAGTTCAGTTAAATGGGGAAAAAAGTAACAGAGAATAAACAGAGAGAGAAAATCAGGGTTGTTTTTCGAAAACTTATGAAAAGAGTATTAAGCTGTAGGATTTATAAGACGTATGTCTGATTAGTTTTAAAATCATACTTGCTTTTTGTTTACTTAAAATGTTCTCTCACTAAACAGCAGAGAATGGCCTCAGATAACTTCCCAGGAAGCCATCTCTCTCTTTCATCTCCAAAACATCTAAATAGGTCATCAGGCTTAGTTTGCAGGAAAAATTGCTATCATACAGGGGCAGGGTACATTGAATTTTTTTTTATCCTCTTGAATTTTTAGAAGTAAGGAAAGAAATTAAGTTATTAAACAAAATATATCTGTATCCAGAGAATGTCTGTCTTCTGTTTCTATATATATTCATGGAAATGTGATAGATTTTTATTTAGGTGAGAGAGAAGAAATTGATTCTTAT
>CM053586.1:116245125-116261765 GCA_028646515.1 Pseudochirops corinnae | reverse complement strand
AGGAAGACTCCAAGACCGAGGCCCAAGACGACAATCCGGATCCAGGCCTCTCAACGCAAGAGCACTGGCCTGAAAACAATCGCTCAGTCCCCCTGCTGTCTGCAGGCTGCGAGCGGGAAGCTGCAATGTGGAGGCGGGTGCAATACCTCTACCTTTCACTTTTCTGCCCTCCAGACCTTTTGGCCGGACTGCTTATCTCCCCCTTTCACAATCCCCAGTCGCAGCTGGTGCTAATCCGCTCACCTGACAGGGTTCTCTGCACCTCCCTCCCAGCCACCCCCAGGGGACAGCCGCGGCTTCAGGCCAGCCTGGTTTCGGTTCACAGTGCTGATATGGTTCCTTGTAGCCAAGCTGACTTTAGTGGGAAGTATCCTTGTGCGCGTTTTGGAGTTCTAGGATTGGTTTAGAGTTCTATTTTATGGGTATTTTGGGGTGGCTATGTGAGAGCTGCGATATGTTGCTGCTGCTACGCTGCCATCTTGGCTCTGCCCCAGTCAGTGATTTTTCTAACGAGATATTTCACATTGCCTTCTATTTTTTCCTTTGTTTGGGTCTGTTTTATAGTATCTTGTTTTCTCATAAAGTCTTTATCTTCCGTTTGCTCCAATCTGATTTTGAAGGAATTATGCTTTTCAGTGAATTTTTGGAATTCCTTTTCCATCTGACAAATTTGGTTTTTTAAGGCAATCTTCTCCTCATTGGCTTTTTGGTCCTCTTTTGCTATTTGAGTTAGTCTATTTCTTAAGGTGTTATTTCCTTCAGTACATCTTTGGGTCTTCTTTAGCAGGCTGCTGACTCACTTTTCATGATTTTCTTTGCATCATTCTCATTTCCCTTCCCAATTTTTCCTCCACTTTTCTTACTTGATTTTCAAAATCCTCCTTGAGCTCCTCCATGGCCTATAATCAGTTCATATTTTTCTTGGAAACTTTTGATCTGGGAGTTCTGACTATATTTTCTTCCTCCTGTTCCATG
Organism: Pseudochirops corinnae; assembly: GCA_028646515.1. NCBI lineage: Eukaryota > Metazoa > Chordata > Mammalia > Diprotodontia > Pseudocheiridae > Pseudochirops > Pseudochirops corinnae. Next base: position 116,260,790 of record CM053586.1, on the reverse strand, counting down.
CTTTCATCCTTTTTGTCCCCCCAAAAAGATTCTATGGTCTGTTAGTGCTTCTTCTGCTTGCTCACATTGACAGCCAGTTGCTAGACTTTTTAGCTATTTGCTGTGGTAGAACTCTGCTTCCAGATTGCAGAGAACCATGTCCCAAATCACTGGGGTTTTTGCAGCTGCCAGAGCTATTAAGAGGGCACCCTCTCTGGAGCCCCCACAAGCTCTTGGCACACTGGCCACACACTCCAGGACCCCCACCAAGGACTGCAATCCAGATTTAGGAAGGTTAAAACAAGAGTGATTATGCTCTGAATTATTGCTTAGTCCCCTTATGATCTGCAGGCCAGGAACTCCATATGCAGCCATGAGGTATCAGCCACAGGTAGCCACTTCTTTCCCCGGCGGTAGGAGCCAGACCGTGGTCTTCTTCACCCAGTTCCAATAGAGTTCCCAAATGACCTTTTACTTTCTTTTTGGTGTTTATGGGTTGAGAAGTCTGGAAACTGCCACAGCTGCTGGTGATTAACTCTCCTGAAGTCTGCTCAGGCCTGCTGCTGGTCAGCCCTACCCTGGGGCCAGAACCCAGTGGCTCACAGGGTATTGTGCTTAGCTCCCAACCTGGTACAATAGACCCTTCCTGTTGGCCCGCCAGGCTGCCTTCAGCAGGAGATTTGTTTCTCTCTGTTACTTTATGGGTTCTATAGCTCAAAAATTTGTTTACAGTCATTTTTTTTACATGTGTTAGAGGTGGTGAGAGCCAGAGCTGGGTGGAGGTCCTGTTTTTACTCCACCATCTTGGCTCTATCCCTTCTAGAGCATATAGTTCAATGTCAGATAGGTAGGGTATAAAACTTTCTACACTATGGCTATTTTGAATCACATCTTTCTAGTGAAATTCAATACTCAATTTTTTTTTTTGGTACAGTGTATCAACATACAGAATTGTTGAGTCAATCTACAAAGAAATAAATGGAAATGTGCTATTTGCCATTTATTGTTAGCCAGTAATATCATCTATAAGTTTTATTTGTAAGCATGAGTTATGAAGACGATGTTAATGATCACTCTTGACCTCTTTAATATCTTATATCACTGATTGATTAAGTTTCTTAGCATTGAATGTTTCATCAGACAGAACATTAAAAAAGCATACAAAAAACTGAATTATTGAGGAAATAAAAAAGTGACTTTTTCTTCTGGTCACCTTACACCCCAAAAAATATTAGTACACTTTTAATCTAGTCAAAGAAAATTCAGGTATCTGTAACTTTTTGGCATGGTGTTACTTTTCATGGATTATTAATTCTGTATCTTTGTCTGCAAAACTCATACAAGTAGTCCAAGAAGGATGTTTGTTTTGCAAAAATCTGAACATCTCCTGTAAAATTTTTTACTTCATGGTACTTACTTCACATTTCATCTTGTAAGTAAATGAGATAAGTTACTCACTATTTTCTATGTTATCAAAAATGTCATTTACTACTTAAACTTTAGTCCCAGCAACAAATAATAAAATTTCAGATCCACACTATTAATTCCTCAGATTGGTTTTATGATCTCATGCTATTTAGGCGGCAAGAGAATGCATAACTTTCTTGGAAATTATTTATCCTAATCCTCATGAAAATAGGAATTGCATATGCTTTATATTTTCCACAAATATTGAAGAATACTTAATCACTAAATAAATAAAGTAACTTAAAATTGTTACATTTTTTGATTGGATAAACAACCCAAAACTTCCTGGAGGAGTCATGGGAATTTATCACCCTTTAAAAACTCCTTTCAAGTTTGAACTTGGATGTCTGGCTATTGATTTTTTTTTTCTGAGTGACTCTTGAGGGCATTTGTTAACATTCCATAGTAGCCAGTTTTCTACAATGTTTCTTTTCATCCCTTTTATTTGCCTTGGGAAGCAATAGTCAGAAAGCTATATTTATTTAGTTTGCACCAAAACATCAAATGTGGATATTTGTATCCTTTTTGAGCTTGGAAAGACATCAAACTATAATATCATTGTAGGCATAAAAACTGGAACCTACTCCCTCAGACTACTCCCTAAATCCCTAAGGATTATAGGTTAACAGGCTAAATGAGTCATTATAGGTGGCATTCCTACTTCTTGTGGTAAATCAGAGGAAACAAGATATAGTAGAGAGAAGAATAAGCTTTGAGTTAGAAGACAGATTCTGTCATGATTCTACCATTTTCTGACTATGTGAATTTGAGCAACTCACTTATCATCTCTGATAATCTGCTATCTAATTTTTAAAAATTGACCACATTGGTATCAGTAACTACTTCATCGGATTGTTGTGAGACTCAAAGGAGATATAGTATGGAATGTATTTTGTAAGCATTCATTTCTATGCAATTGTTAGATTTTATTTTTTTCAAAGCATAGGATAGATAGTTCTTTTCTTTTGGTGAATAGAGTTCTAAGAATACATAGGCTTATATATTTAGAGTTTGAAAATACCTTAAAGAACATGTAGTCCAATCCCTTTTACACAAACAAAACTGCAACTTAGAAAGGTGAAGTGATTTGTTTAAGAACACACAATAGGTAGCAGAGTGAGTATTTGAATGAAGATATCTGGCTCTAAATATAGCACTCTTCTCACTGAACCATTCTGCCTAAACTTGGGCAAGAAACTGCTTTATTTGCAAAGTGTACCTTTATAACTAACATGACAACCTATGAAAAAATAACCAAAACATAAAGAGTGTTTAGAGATTTTTTTCTCCCAATGTTCTATAATTTAAACTCAGATAACTTGCATTACTTGTGATGTACTCCTGGTCTATTTTCTGCCTCCTCTGAACTCCTTTCTTCACCATGAAGATTACTATGTTAGATTCATTTTTTTTGTTGTGATGACTGAAATTCTGAAACTCAAATCATCTCTACAGCTGCTTGTAGTTCTAGTTGTTTTGAGTCCTAAGTTAATTCCAAAATAGGGCATATTGTACTAGGGACAAGAGCCACAAATCACACCTGGAGTAAGTAGTACAAATTGCATCCCCAATCAGGAATGTGAACAGTTCATTACTCTGTGGGGGGAAAAAAACAAAACAAAACAAAACAATCAACAGCTTAGAACACTGGGATGAGAGATTGCTCATGAAGACATTGCTGCAAGGAATGGGAATAGGAAGTATGACAAGGAGGTCACCCTACCCATCATTTGGTACTTTCCTATTTTAAATAATTTTTTTTTAAACTAAGGGACATGTCTACCATTTCCATAATCCTCATGGTAATATAAATTCTATTCCTAGATTCAAAGCTTTGATCACCTCTGCCATATCAACAGAGATGAGAAATCAAATGCTATGCATGAGGAACATCCTAAAAGTCAATTTCTCTTGACTGAGGAAGGAGAGTGCAGGAAGGAGAGTGATATGTAATAGGACTGAAAAAGTAGGTTAAAGTCAGGTCTTATAGAACTTTATAGGTCAAAGCGAGGATTATGCATTTGATCTTAAAGACAATAGAAACCAGTGGAATTTATTATGCAGGTAAGTAATATTGACAGTCCTGTGCCTTAGGACTATCACCTTGCTAGTTTTTATCAATTTTGGGAAATAGACCAGAGTAGGACAAGACTTGAGACATACAATAGACAAAATGATGTGGATCTGAACTATAGAGGTAGCCGGGGATATTCAGAGAAGGTCACAGATATTGTAGAATTGACAGCATTTATCATCTGATTGGATATCAAGTTGGAATGATTTTGTGTGGTATTTGGTGACAGATTGTGCGAGTGTGTCTGTGTGTGTCTCTGTGTGTGTATGTGAGAGAGAGAGAAAGAGAGAGAGAGAAAGAGAGAGAGAGAGAGAGAGAGAGAGAGAGAGAGAGAGAGAGAGAGAGAGAGAGCATGTGTATGTGTTTTGGGCCCAGGTTAGATAGGTTCAATAAGACTATTATTCCACAATGTTGGCTAATAGTTCATGCATTTTTTCAGTCACTACAACTCCTAAAGAATATCTACTAAACTGTGGGAAAGGTTATATAAAAAGACAAATTATAGATCCTTGAAGTTTTGAATTATTTTATATTTGCAGTGTCAATATTACAATGTTTTATATTTTAAAATGTCATATTGGATCAGAATAATGATCCACTAAGCTCAGTAATGTCTGACACTGGGATCAAGGAACACGTTCTGAAACAATGTGAATATCCTTCTATGACATCAACAAAAATATTCTACCATATGTTCCTAACTTCATTTTGAAATATATGAATTAATCTAACTATATTTTGAGTTTTAAACCTTTTATTTATTGAAATATAATTGATTTTCTTTGAAATCTAATGCATTTTTATTTTATTCTTCAAAAAAAATCTAAGAACAAGGCCATAGATCTCACCAGACAGCCAAACGGTCCATAACTCAAAATGGTTAGGAACTCATGCTATAGAAAGACTCTTATGTATCAAATATAAAATCCTATCTTTTTAATTGTTATATATAAAATACTTAATATAAGTAAAAATTAATATACGAAGGTGAGTTATATAACTCACATAAGGAAGTTAATATAGAAATGCCATTTTGAAAAAAAAAAGTTCAATTCAATTCAATAAACATTTAGTAAGTTCTCAAAATATTCCAGGCATGATGCTAAGTGCTGCATATACAAAAAGAGGCAAAAGGCAGTTCCTTTTCATTTCATACCACCTATATATTCAAGGCACTGTACTGGATGTTGGGGATACAAAGAAAAAATTAAACAATAATAAATATATAATCATTGAAATGTTCTACTTCTCTAAATTATTTGATGTTTTTGTCTAACCTCTATATTTAGGCTAACATATTTTAACTGAACGAGCTTCTTATTTAGTGAATCTGCTTGCCTGTCTTCCTTTGAAGTGGCAAAACTCCCTTTATCTTCAGCTCTATTCTTCAAGAGATAAATTCAAAAACTGAAAGGAGTATAAATAACCCATGTGTTATCATGTTTGCCATTGATGGTTTTTTGTTGTTGTTGTTGTTGTTTTGCTTAGAATCTATTATGTGAATGGTATAAAAAACATAGCGATTGAAAAATAAGCAAATAAAAAGATGACTGTACTGAGGGAATTTATATTGTGATTTTGTGTGTGTGTGTGTGTGTGTGTGTGTGTGCATGTGTGTGTGTGTGTAAAAAATATAGTTCTGGTCCATGTATTTTGCATGAGCACATGGGTCTCTTCTCATCCTTCATCATATACTTGAAGGCAGGAAAAAGTTTTCAGTTTTGTTGCCAATCCTTTTCTCTGTGATATCCAATATTTGTTTTGTTATTCTTTTGAGTCATGGAAACACATGAGCTAGAATTTCTGGAAAGTGTCTCCCATGGTTCCATGGTTTCTTTCTTGGATTGTGACATAGGTGAGACCCTATTTATTACCTAAGAAACATAGCTTAGGTTTTTTTTTTTTTTTTAACCCCTAGTAATTTAATGCATATGACCTCTATTGCATTGCACCTGCAAATTTTGTTTCCACTTCAACAACTTTGGGAGACCTTCTGGGGTTTAATCCTATTACACTGGTGCTTCACTATCTTAAAATATTATCTGGAGATTTGGATATTTCCTGGTATAAGCCTTCTTCCAAAGCACTTATAGCAACTTTAGATAAAAAAAATTATCTCATATCCCTAGAGGAGCCACACAATTATAATTTTACTAATCAGAAAGTATTGGTTCATCACTACAGCTGGCAACTTATAATTTCAAAATTCCTTTATTCATAGTAAAATGTATCCTCACTTTGACAGTATTTTGTTTTAAAGCAAATTCAAGAAAATGCAATTTCATAATATGAATTTTGTTTATAAAACAAAAGAAAAATCTAAAGTCATCTTTGATGTTGCCAATGGAGATCCACAATCATCCCATTCCTACAGTATACCTGCAACATTATACTGAGGACATCATCTCATCAAATTTTTGGTTTTGCTTTGCTTAGGATCAGGATTGCTACTATTGCCTTCTTATGTCAGTTGAAGTATTGTAGATTTTCTGGGTCTTTAGTAGTTCTGGCTACTGAAGTTTCTACAGAACTAGTTGCCAAGTTGCACTTTCAGAGCTTCAGATTTGCTTTGCAGGATGTTGCTTAAGGTCATTGGGCTAGAAACACTGGTATTCCAAAGGATCTTGGGTTCAGGGTCCTACATGTCTCTATTAGGATTCTAGTGGTTGGACTTCCCTGGAACATGCTTCCTAATCTCTCTTTCTCTCATAATGCCTTGCAGCTTCAGTTAGTTTGGCTTGCTTGACATATGTAGATGTTGATTGCTAGTTGGTAAGGATGAATGGCCCCTTCTCCATAGAAATCCCTTTCCCAGTTTCGAGGGCTGGACTGTAAATAAAGTTGGTAGTCTGGGAAGTACTGCACTCCCATAGTTCCCGTGCTCATATAATTGTTGGTAGTAGTTGATCAGTAACTGTTATAAGTGGTAATAAGAAAGGTGGCTTCTATCTCCACAATCAGTTCTCCCCTTAAAGATGATGGTTGGGCCTGGAGCTGAAGAAGTTCTTGTAGTTTTGGTGATGCTCCTATTCACATGGCTCTTGTAACTACTGCTCTGTGTTATCTCCATCAGGTTCTGAGAGGAGATGATGGTCAAGGTGGTGGTGTTAGTTTAACTTGAATGGATGAAGGAAGAATACTTATTTTTCTGGTTGAAACAATCTGGAACACAAGAACTTTCCTAGAAAATGAACACTGAAAAATGCCAAATTGAATTCTAATTGGAAAAGCCAACAAAAAGTTACAGTGAATAATTAATTTTTCCAAGTCAGGATGGCTTATAAAGGAAAAAAAGACAGGTCCATAGATACTGTGATGGGAGGTAGTTGGGAGCACAGCACAATGCAGTGAAAGTAACACTAGTTCTGGACCTTGGAACTGTGAGTTACATTATTAGAAACAGGGGGAGTAAGAAGAATGAACATTTAGTTATAAAGAGATTCCAGGGATAGCAGAGTGGAGTAAAACCCAGAATCCTACAACACGTTGTTTATGAGAAAAATATTTGAAGCAGAGAGACACACAAAGAGTAAAGGTAAAAGGCTGGAGCATAATATATTATGCTTCTTTGAAAGGGAAAACAAAGCAGGAGTAACAATCCTGATCTCAGACAAATCAAAAGAAAAAATAGATTTAATTAAAAGAGACAAGGAAGGACATGACTACTTCCAAAAATGAAGCAATCAAGAGAAAATGAAGTAATAGCTATAATAAACATATATTCTCCAAGTGGTATAGTGTCTAAGTTCTTAGAGGAGAAGTTAAGTGAATTACAGGAAAAAAATAGCAAAATTATACTAGGGAGAACTCAAACTCCCCTTTTCAGAACTAGATAAATCAAACCACAAAACAAAGAAGAAAGACATTAAGGATGTGAATAGAATTCTAGAAATGTTAGATATGGTAGACCGCTGGCAAAAGCTGAATGGGGATAGAAAGGAATGTACCTTTTGCTCAGCAGTACATGGCATCTACACATGTACTAGGTGTACTGCCACATACTAGGCCATAAAAACCTCAAAATAAAATGCAGAAAAGTAGAAATATTAAATGAATCCTTTTGAGTTAGTGATGCAATAAAAATGTTTTGTAATAAAGGGCCATGGAAAAATAGACAAAATTAATTGGAAACTAAATAATATAATCCTGAAGTGTGAGTGGGTCAGACAACAAATCATAGAAAAAATCAATAACTTTTTTTTTTTTTTTTTTTTTTTTTGCTTTTTGGAGGGGGAAGGCAGGGCAGTTGGGGTTAAGTGACTTGCCCAAGATCACACAGCTAGTTTTTGTGTGTGTTTGTGTGTGTGTGTGTGAAATGTCTGAAGCTGGATTTGAACTCAGGTCCTCTTGACTCCAGGGCAGGTGCTGTATTCACTGCAACACCTAGCCACCCCAAAAAATCAATAATTTACTCAATGAGAAAAACAATTATGAGACATCATATCAAAACTTACAGAATATAGCAAAAGCAGTTCCTAGCAGAAATTTTGTATTTATAAATGCTTATGTGAACAAGAGAGAGAAAGAACAGATCAATGAATTGGGCATAAAACTAAAAATAGGTAGAGAAAGAACAAGTTAAAAATCCTCAATTAAATACCAAATTCTAAATTCTAAAAATCAATAAGAGATAGTAATAAAATTGAAAGAAGTAAAACTATTGAATTAATAAATAAAACTAAGATCTGTTTTCATGGGGAAAAAACCAATAAAATAGATGAACCTTAGGCTGATTGATGTTTCTTTTTTTAAGAAAAGAAAGGAAACTACATTACCAGTATGAAAAATGAAAAGGGAGACTTCAACACCAATGAGGAAGAAATTGAAGCAATAATTAAGAGGTATTTTTTTCTGAATTGTTTACCAATAAATCTGACCATCCAAGTGAAAGGGATAAAAATTAACAAAGATGTAAATTGCCTAGATTAAGAGAAGAGGAAATAAAATACCTAAATAACTTCATTTAGAAAAAGAAATTTGAACAAGCCATTGATGAACTCTCTGAGAAAAGGTCTGCAATGCCAGATGAATTTACCAGTGAATTCTACCAAACATTTGAAGAACAATTGCTTCCAATACTATATATACTGTTTGGAAAAAAAATAGGTAAAGAAGGAGTTCTACCAAATTATTTCTGTGACACAAATATGGTGCTGATACCTAAGCCAGCAAGAGCAAAAAGAGAGAAAGAAATTTGTAGATCAATTTTCTTAATGAGTATTGATGCAAAAACGTTTAAATAATAACAAAGAGTTAATACAAAATATAGCAATTTATCACCAGGATAAAATATTATGACCAGGCAAGATTTCTACCAGGAATACAGGGCTGGTTCAATATTAGGAAAACTATCAGCATAATTGACCATATCAAAAACAAAACCAACAGAAATTACATGATAAGCTCAATAGATGAAAAAAAGCTTTTGACAAAATATGACAACCATTCCTATTAAAAAAAAATAACAACAACATTAGAGAACATAGGAATCAATGAATCTTTCCTTAAAATGAAAAGTAGTATCTATCTAAAAGCATTAGCAAGCATTATCTGTAGTGGGAATAAGTTATAAATCTTCCCAATAAGGTCATGGGTGAAAAAAAGATGCCCATTGTCACCAGTATTATCCAGGTATTATCTTTTAAAATCAAAAAGAAATGAAAAGCTAAGATGATAGGAAAGGGAAAGACTATAAAGGAGGAATTTTTACAGGGAATCCTATTGATTGGGTTAAAGAGAGAACAATATATAAATTTAGAAGGTAATAGAAGTCTTCTAAATTCATAAAGAAATAAGAGGGTTAGGTACTAGGATAAGGGGAGTATAGAAAGGTGTTGAGATTAGTGAAAATGGGATAAATAGGGAATAACACATATATATGGAAGGCTATAAAAATCTAAATTCAGATAGAAACAAGAGGGTAAGAGGAAAGGGTAGGGCAAAAGGATAAGGGAGAGATCTTTGTAGGGGTGTAGGTTAAATAATAGGAGGGCAAAGTACCACATAGAAGTAAAGTAGATAAGTCAGGAGGGATAGAAAAGAAGACATACACACAAACATAAAATAAGGATCAAGAGTAGAGTTTATTAGGGAAAAAATGCAGAGGTAGTAAATATGATCTCAGAGAAAATTAAAGCTAAATTATTTTAAATATTCAAATGCCCTTCAGACCTTCCACTCTGCCTTGAGAAGTGCCAATTCCATAGGCAACAAACTTTATCTTAAAACTTTTACTTTCCAACTCTATCCATCTTCTAATTATTGTTGAAACCTGGATCCTCCCAGATTATGTAATCTTCCTGACCACCATTTCTAGTACTAGCTGTATCTTCATTCATTAACTTCAACTCACTGGTCAAGCTGGGAAAGCTGAAATGTTCCTTGCTCCATGTCACTACTTCCAGATTCCCCCTACCTCAATTATTAATTAATGTTTCCTCCTTTGAGGTTCATGCAATTCATATCTACTATTCAATCAATATCTTCATAATTATTGTCTAGAGACATCTAGTTCACTCTTCTTCTTTACTCAATGAATTCAATATTTGGCTCACATTTTTTTCAGCTTTTCTATTCCTTATATCATAACAGGGAACTTCAACATACATATTAATTCTCCTTCAAATACCCTAACCACTCAGTTTCTTTAATCTGCTCACTTCATGTGACCTATTCCTATATCCCACCTCAACTACACACAAAGGTGGTAATATCCATGATTTTATCATCACTCACAAATTAATCACATTCATGTTAAAAATTTCCAGAATCCCCATATGTGACAATCTTCTTTTGTTTTTTTTTCACCTCCCTCATCTCCCTTCTCTTTTTTTCAGTAAATTGATTTATTTTTAGTTTTCAATGTTAACTTCCAGAAGTTTTCATTGCTCCCCTTTCTTCCAAGATGGCCTGCAATCTGATATAGGCTCTACATATACATTCCTATTAAACATATTTTCACTTTAGTCATGTTGTATAGAATTATAATGAATGGAAGAACCATTAGAAAAAACAAAACAAAAGAAAACATAGAAAAGAGAAAACAGTATGCTTCACTCTGCATTCTGACTTTATAGTTCCTTTCTCTGAATGTAGATAGCATTTTTCATCATGAGTCCTTAGGAATTGTTTCAGTTCCTTGCATTGCTGAGAAGGGTAAAGTCATTGCAAACTGTGGCTGTTTCTGTGTACAATGTTCTCATGGTTCTGTTCACTTCAATCAGCATCAGTTCATATAAATCTTTCCAGGATTTTCTGAAGTCCTCCTGTTCATCATTTTTCACAGCACAATAGTATTCCATTACAATCATATACCACAACTTGTTAAGCCATTCCCGAACTAATGGGTGTCCCCTCAATTTAAAGTTTTTGGCTACCACAAAAAGAGCTGCTATGAATATTTTTGTACATGTGGGTCCTTTTCCCATTTTTATGATCTCTTTGGGATATAGCCCTAGAAGTAGTATTGCTGGGTCGAAAGCTATGTACATTTTTATAACCCTTTGGGCATAGTTCCAAATTGTTCTCTAGAATGGTTGGATCAGCTCACAGCTCTACCAACAATGAATTAGTGTTCCAACTTTCCCATGTCTATTCCAACATTTATCATTTTCCTGTTTTGTCATGTTGGTCAATCTGATAGGTGTGATATGATACTTCAGAGATTTTTTGATTTGCATCTTTCTAATCAATAGTGATTCAGAGCATTTTTCTTACGACTATAGATAGCTTTAATTTCTTCCTCTGAAAACTGCCTGTTCAAATCCTTTGACCATTTATCAATTGGAGAATGACTTGTATTCTTGTAAATTTTACTTAGTTCTCTATATATTTTAAAATGAGGCCTTTATCAGAGATGTTACTTATAAAAAGTGTTCCCCAGTTTTCTGTTTTCCTCCTAATCTTGGTTTCATTGAGTGTTTTTGTACAAAATCTTTTTAATTTAATGCAATCAAAATTATCCATTTGGCATTTCTCTATGTTCTCAATCTCTTGTTTGGTCATAAATTCCTCTGTTCTCAATAAATCTGACAGATAAACTATTCTTTCCTCACCTAATTTATTTATAGTATCAGCCTTTATATATAAATCATCTACCCATTTGGATTTTATTTTGGCATTTGGTGTCAGGTATTGTTCTATGCCCAGTTTCTGCCATACTATTTTCTGGTTTTGCCAGCAGATTTTCTCAAATAATGAGTTCTTATCCCAGAAGCTGGAGTCTTTGGGTTTACCAAACAATAGATTGTTATAATCATTGACTACTATTTCTCATGTACCTAAACCATACTACTGATCTGCCCCTCTATTTCCTAGCTAATACCAAGTGATTTTGGAGATTACGGCTTTATAACACAATTTCATATCTGGTATGACTTGACCATCTTACCTAGAATTTCTTTTCATTAATTCCCTTGCTATTCTGGACCTTTTGTTCTTGCAAATGAAATTTTATATTATTTTTTCTAGCTCAAGAAAAGACTATTTTGGTAATTTGATTGTTATAGCATTGAATAGGTAAATTAATTTAAGTAGTATTGTCACTTTTATTATAATAACTCAGCCTAGCCATGAGGAACTGAGGTTTTTTTTTATTTTCCCCAAATATTTACATCTGAATTTACTTTTCTTAAAGTGTTTTGTAATTGTGTTCATATAGTCCCTGGGTTTGTTTTGCAGGTAGACTCACAAATATTTTATAATGTCTACAGGAACTTTAAATGGAATTTCTATTTCTATCTCTTGTTGTTGGGCTTTGTTAGTAATATGTAGAAATGCTGAGGATTTATATGGGTTATTTTTATATCCTGTACACTTGCTTGTTTTTTTTTTATTATGTCAGTAGATTTTTACTTGATTCTCTAGGATTCTCCAAGTATATCATATCATCTTCAAAGAGTGATAACTTGGTTTCTTCTTTGCCTATTCTAATTCCTTCAATTTATTTTTCTTCTCTTATTGCTAAAATTAAAATTTCTTGTACCATCTTGAGTAACAGTGGTGATAATGGACATCATTGTTTCACCTTTGTTCTTATTGGAAATGCATCCAACTTATCCCTCTTGCATATAATGCTTGCTCATGTTTTTAAGTAGATGCTACTTATCATTTTAAGCAAGGCTTATCTCTTCCTGTGCTCTTGTGTGTTTAATAGGTATTGTTTTTTGTCAAAAGCTTTTTCTTCATTTATTGAGATAATCATTATAAAATCACACTGAAAGTTTTCCTAATATGGAACCAGCCCTTCAATCCTACCTGATCAAAGTGTATTATTATGATAACTTGCTGTCATCTTTTTGCTAATATTTTATTTAAAGTTTTTGTTTCTATATTGATTAAAGAAATTGGTCTATAATTTTCTTTCTCTGTTTTTGATCTTCCTGGTTTAGGTGTTAGTACCATATTTGTATCATAAAAAATAAATTGGTAGGACTCCTTCTTAGCCAATTTTCCCAAATAGTCTATATAGAATTGGAATTACTTGTTCCTTAAATGTTTGATAGAATTAACTTGTAAATCTATCTGATGCTGAAGAATTTTTCCTAGGGAGTTCATTGATGATTTGTTCAATTTCTAATTCTGAGAGGGGGTTATTTAAATATTTACATTCTTTTTGGTTAATCTGGACAATTTTTGAGAAATGGATGAATATTTTAAATATACATTCTGCCTCCTTATCCTTTAAGTGACTGTCCAGTATTTATTTTGTATATTTTGTCTATTAAACATACATACATACTTACATACATAGATTTACATGTCTTCATTAGGGTAGTCAATGTTTCATTTTTATCTTTTGTACACAGCATATAGCAAAGTGCAGACAGTAGTCATTAAAGGAAAAGGGAAAAACAGTTATTAAGCATCTGTTATGTGGTAGGCTCTGTGCTAAATGCAGCACATGGCATGCAGGAGGTGTAAACATCTAATAATAGGTATTAATATTATCTCCTTTTATAATAAATAGTTATTGACTGATAAATTGGCAGCTTCAGAAACATGGGTTTAAAATTTGTCTGAAATGCTTATTAGATTCTCAAATGCTTATGACCCTTGAAAAGATACTCACATGTGAGTTTCCTTACTTTTAAAATGAAGAGGGGCAACCAGCTGTTGCAGTGGGTAGAGTTATGGCCTTAGAATCAGGAAGACATGAGTTCAAATATGGCTTCAGTCACTTGACACTTACTTGCTTTGTGACCCTGGACAAGTCACTTAACCCCAACTGCCTTGCAAAAATAAATAAATGAAATAAACTGAGGTGGTTGTATTTAGAGATATCTATGTTCTCTTCCAGCTTTGAATCTGTCATCCTATATAATACATGAAGATGATCAATCATTAATTATTTTCAGTCCAAAATTGTAGTATAGTTAATAGTAACTTGGAGCATGCACAGCATGTGTCTATGATTCACAGTTTGCATTACACAATTTTAGAGATCAAGAAAAAGTTTTGCTTAGATAATAAAGCAAGAGATTTTTCTTGGGCATCATCTCCTCTTGTCACTATTATTAGTGTAGTCTCTCACTCTTTCTTAGCAAAAAACAGGGGCCTGCAGATGAGTTAACTGGGTGAATAAAGAACTTGCTGGGGGGAAGAGTCAAGATGGTAGCATAGAAGCAGGAAAATGTTGTGAGCTCTCCCCATAACCACATCAAATACCTATAAAATATGACTCTAAACAAGTTTTAGAGCTCCAGAACCCACAAAGTGACAGAGAAACAAATTTCCCACCGAAGGCAGCCTGGCAGGTGGACATTAGGGGTTCATCTCAGCATGCTGGGAGCCACTCCCAGCCCCACGATTTTAGGCCCAGGGCAGCCTGACCAGCCTGGCTGGAGCATTCAGGAGAGTGTATTACCAGTAGCAGTTGCCATTTCCAGAATTATCAACCCATAAATGACAAAGACAAAGTGAAAGGACAGGACAGCTTGGCTGAAATTGGAGGGATGGAGGAGCAGGTCTGGCCATCTGCCCACAGAGCCAGAAGTGGCAGAAGTGGCCCCTGCAGCTACCTCTACGTGGCAGCTTCAGAGCTCTAGGCCTGCCAATTTCAGGGGGACCAAATGACCATTCAGAGGCTAAGTGCTCTTGCCTTAACCTGCCTGGATCAAGATAGCAGTTTTGGGTGGTGGTCCTAAGGTGTGTGATCAATGAGTCAAAGCTGGTGGCTCCAGCAGCAGTGAAAACCCCAGCAATTTGGGAGAAAGCTCTCCCTTCTGGAAATAGAGTTCTACTGTGGCAAAGAGTTCAAAAGTAAAGTTAGTTGACTAGAAACATTAGCAGGCAAAGGAAGCAAAGCAATCACAGCAATCCAACTTTAGATTCCTTTTTGGGGAACAAAAAGGATCAAAGCATGGAGCAGGAAGAAGACAACACAGTCAGAGCTCCTACACCAAAAGCTTCCAAGCAAAATATAAACTGGTTACAGGCCATAGAGGAGATTAAAAAGGATTTTGAAAACCAAGTAAGAAAAGTAGAGGAAAAATTGGGAAGAGAAATGAGAATAATGCAAGAAAATCATGGAAAGAGAGTCAATAACCTGACTGAAGAAAATAACACCTTAAAAAATAGACTAACTCAAATGGCGAAAGAGTCCCAAAAAGCTAATGAGGAGAAGAATGTCTTAAAAAATCTAATTTGTCAAAATGGAAAAAGAATATCAAAAGCTCACTGAAGAGAATAATCCCTTCAGAATTAGAATGGAGCAAATGGAAACTAGGTTCGTGAGTTCTCAGATCAAGGAGAAAATATTACAAGCTGCCAAGAAGAAAGAATTTGAATATTATGGAAACACAATCAGAATAACATAGGATCTAGTATCTTCTATGTTAAAGGATTGAAGGGCCTGGAATATGATATTCCATAGATCAATGGAGCTAGGATTAAAACCAAGAATCACCTACCTAGCAAAATTGAGAATAATGTTTCAGGGAAAAAATATGGTCATTCAATGAGGTGGAGGACTTTCAAGCATTCTTGATGAAAAAACCGGAGCTGAATAAAAAGTTTGACATTCAAATACAAGAAGTATGAGAAGGTAAACAGGGGAAAAAATCATAAGGAACTTATCAAAGTTGAATTATTTACATGCCTATATGGAAAAACAATAATTGTAACTTATGAAACTTTTCTCAGTATG
>CM053586.1:116216042-116244625 GCA_028646515.1 Pseudochirops corinnae | reverse complement strand
CCTATATATGTATGTGTGTGTATATATACACACACACACACACACACACACACACACACCCATATATGGGGGGGTGTGTGTGCATGTATGTCTATATAGGAAGGTATATATGCTTATGAATACATATGTGAGTGTGTGTCTATATGTGTACAGGTATACATAGAGGGTACAGGATCCATTGAATAGGAAGGGATGATATTTTAAAAGGTGAAATTGAGAGGTGGGAGAGGAATATAATGAGAGGAAACAGGGAGAGACAAAATGGGGTAAATTATCTCATATAGAAGAGGCCAGGGATAACTGTTACAATGCAGAACAGGGAGGCAAAAGAGAATGGGTCAAACTTACTCTCATTGAATTTGGCTTAGGGAGGGAATGACATACACTCTAAATTGTATATCTTGCCCTATAGGAGAGTACGGGAGAAGAGAATGAGAGAGGGAATGATGGAGGGGAGAGAAGGTTGGGGGGAAGGTTGTTAGAAGCACACTTTTATAAATGGAGAGGGACAAAGTAGAAAATAGAAAAAATGAGGCGTGGGATAGGATGGAGGGAAATAGAGTCAGGCATATTTACCAGCAGACTATTGCAGTAATCCATCTGTGAGGTGATAGGAGTCTGCAGCAGAGGGGTGGCAATGTCAAAGGAAAGAAGGGGGTATATTCAAGAAATATTACAAAGGTGAAATAAATAGACCTTGGCAATAAATTGTATGTGAAGGGTGAGAAATAGTGAAGAGTTAAGGATGACTTCTTGGAGCAAGATTGGAGGTCAGCAGAGAGGTTGAGGTAGGATTGGTATGTTTGTGAGTCATCAGTATAGAGTAATAAAATCCATGGGTGCTAATGAGCTCAATTAGAGAGATAGCATTGAGAGAGAAGAGAGGACAGACAAGAACAAAACCCTAGGGACAGTTATGATAAGAGGTAATGATGTGGATGAGCATCCAGAAGAGGCGATCGCTATGGAGGCATAATATAGGAAGAGGATTATGAGAGATTGTTGTCCCAAAAACCTAGAGAGAAAAGAGTAACAAGGAGAAAAGGTGAGCAACACTGTTACAGGATACAGAGTTCAAGGAGAATGAAGATTGAGAAAAGCTTTTAAATTTTGCAATTAAGAGATCACTGGGAATCTTGGAGGGAGTAGTTTATAAGGTTTAAACTTGGATTGTAAGATTAAAAAGGGAATGAGAGGAGAGAGTGGAAACACCTAATGTAAAAAAGATTTTTGGAGGAGTTTAGATACAAATGGCAGAGCATGTAGAAAAGTTAACTTTGGTAGGGAGAGAAAAGCTACTTCTTCACATCAGCCAGGAGTGAAGGAGAAAGTGACAGAAGGCATCTAAGTGAAATGAGATGAAGAAGAGTGGGGAAGCGGGAGCTCAGAATGAATGGTCTCAATTTTTTCCTTATAATGTATTAGTGAAAGGCCTCAGCTGTGAGGGTAGCTATAGGGGGATCCATGGGAGATTTGAGGAGGGATGAGAAGGTTTGGAAAAGCTTCTGTGAAGAGTGGAATAGTCAGTTAATAAGGTAGATATAGTATTGCCTAGCATCAGTGAAGGCCCATTTGATCTTGTGTAACATACATTTTTAGCAGAGCCAGTCAGAATGGTTGTATAGTTTGCTGTACTTTTAATCAGCAGGTATGTAGGACTGATATCAGAGAATTCTGGGAGTGATCCAAAGCTGAGGCTGCAGTGCACAATGAACATAATGAAAAAGGAGCTAGGGATTCAAGACAGGGAGACAGTATGGAATGGATACTTTTCACCAAGGGATCAATATGGGAAAAAGAGGAGTAGATGATTAATGGGTCCCAGGCAGGATCTGGCACAGAAATGAAGAATCAAGGGATTGGTGGTCATGGCACAAATGAAAACTAGGGTTTTTTTTTTTTAAGGTAAGTGAGATGGAGAGGTAAAAAGTCAAGAAATTGTGATAAAGTAGGGTTTTTTCAGAATTCATGAATATAGAGGTTGTTCATTTGTGGGTGATCGCAATTTTAAGGTATGGCAAGCTTTGTGTACAAGTGAGATGGGAATGAGAAATAGTTCATAGCAAGTGAGTAGACTGAGGACTTGAGTGGCTAGGATGTCTAAGGGAGAGTCTCTTTTGCTTTCTATGTCTTTATATACACATAGGTATGTTTATATATATGTATGTATATATGTTTGTATGTGTGTGTGTGTGTGTGTGTGTTTATGTTGTGGTCTCATAGTATGAGGGCAGTGGTTAGGGAAAAGAGAATGTACATGCACTATGTGCATATCTTTTGAGAAAAGACAAGTGGTGACTTGAGGGCTTATAGATAACAGCTGTCAAGATTGAGAGGTCCTAAACCACCTAGCTAAGGGACAAAAGGAAAAAGAGAATGAGCATAGGATCAATATGGGAAAAAGGATCTATAAAGTTAATACAAGCATTTTTTGGAGAATGTGGATTTCTTTACCTAAAGTTGAATTTGCACATTTCAATTTTACATAAAGCAATAACTTTTTGCTAGAAAGGGTGACTTGGGAGTCTGTGTCATCTGGGAGGAACCTGGTTTTAGTAATAAGTAGTAGATGAAAGGAGTGGGAGAAGAAACGATTTAGGATGAAGGGAAATTGCCTGTGGAATAGGCATTCTACTCCACTCTACATTTGCTGCCTTGCCTGGTTTTTCTTTTTTTTTAACTCCATGGAGAGGTTCCTCACCTCTATGCTGCTAAGTCAAGTCTGGACTAATATCAACTCCTTCAGTATTTTCTCCTTTTGTCCCCTTTGATCAGAGATCTGGGGGGTGGAGTTTGTAATTCCTACTAATATCTTCCTTCACAGAGGGCAGAAAATGGACTTTTAAACTCACACCTCTCTGCTGCATCTGATGCTCTGCCTGGTTTTAATTTTGCAGAACAAGATGTTCCTGAGTCAAGTATCACTGATTCCTCCCTCTACTCTCCTGCTTCCAGTGGAAGGTCTGGGTGGTGTTTAGTTGAAACTTTAGGGTAGGATAGTTGAGGAGGATGGGAATAAGGAATCAGAATGTGGTGATCAAATGTGATTGGGATGATAACCCATAAGAGTTACTGAGATGTAATCTCAATAAAAAAAAACAAAAAAAATGGAGATGTAAAAGTCATGACCAAGTTTAGCATTGAGTTGAGAGCAACATCTGCTTCAAGAAGAAATTTGGAGATTGGGCTAGTGTCAAACGCAATATGTGATGAGATTTTCAGTTTCACAACTCCGCTTCTTTTTGAAATGGAGGAAATTAGGCAGAAAAACAACAGGATATAAAACAGCTTGATGTCAAAAGGAAAGTTGCTCTTCTTTGCACTGGAAGTTTTCCACATCCAAGTTAGGAGACTGGGCTGGCAGCAAGAGGTGGAAGTTGCCTTGTGCTGGCACACATGGAAGTCTTTGCTTGTGGGAAATAGAAGACACCCTGCCTGGTTTCTTGCCTACTTCCCTCATGTGACACACTGAGCCCAGCAGGAGAAGAACAGCAGCAGGGCCCATTCAGAGGAACTTTAGGTCTTCTCCTCATTTAAGGAGCCTGGTAATGAGGTGGCAACAGGAAGTGATAGATTCCCTGAACAGGTGGAAGCCCTTTGTTGCAAATGCAAGACACCTAGCTAGGCCTCTTGCTGCCTTCCCTCAGGAGACATGCTGAGACTACTAGGAGATGGAAAGCACACAGGAGACATGGAGAGGTAAAGAACTTCATGCACACTAAGGCATTTTTCTATCAAGGTTTAACTTCTATGACTTTTGACAAGGTGGGACATTGGGTCCTATGATGATTTCATGTTAGATTCTGACTCCAATTAGTCTAAAGCCCTGGTCTTTTGGTTCTATACTTGGGTATGTCAAAGTTAGTTTAGACCAAAGAACATATCAGAATCACTAGAACAATGAGACAGCATCCTTTCAAAAGAGAAACTCAAAATACAGTGTAAAAGAACAGGGATTTTATTTGTGTGTGTTGCAATATTTGGATTACAGTAAATAATTATAAACAAGTACCCTGATTTTGCCATCATGAAGATTTATTAAGAGCAAAATGAGTTTAAGGCACCATGCTGTATCATTGGGTTAAAAAAATAAAGCGCAAGAAAGACTCTACCATCATTCCTCTTGGATCTAAAAATCTAATAGGAACAAGCCATAATCCTGTGAAACTCACTTTATCTCTTTTTTCCCCCAAACAGTTCCATTAGACTGTATATTGCAGAAGAGTCACTAATCTGTTTTTGTGAATCGAATGCCCTGAACCAGTGAAATCATAAGAATAGATAAAAATATCAATAAAAATGTCAGTATGTGCAAATAATTATTTTTAGGAATACTGGTTCTCAATAAAAGGAAAGTTCAGGAAAATATCACAAGAAACTTGATGACTGAAATATATATATACACATATTTACAATTAGGGAATTGAGGTAAAGCTTCATGGAGTAACCATTGGGAGGATTCTGCTGGGGACCTTTCTTTGTTGTGTCTCAGTCCTCTTGCCGGCAGACAGATTACAAAGGCATCCAGGTCAAAGTAGGAAAATGTCTCAAGCACCACTTCTCTTCTGTCTTTTTAGCTCCCATTGCTCATTTTCCATGAAAGATCAAGTACCTTCTCCTAGCTGGATATTTACCTCCAAGTCCTCACCTTCACTAGAGGTAACTTGGAGGCCTCCTCCACTTTGACCCTGAAGTCCATTACTATTTTCACTATGGCTACTTATTATGCTTGGATCAGAAAGGGTTCAACAACTTCAATTTTTTCTTAAAATATGGGAGACCTCATCATATGCTCTGTCATTTCTAAGGTTCACTCAGTTCTGGGCATTAATATCTAATCTAACATTGCACCTTAAGAACTGTGTAGTTTTGTCATCTGCTTTGTATTTAAACTTTACCATATGTATTGCCTCTGCAAGTTAGAATGTGAATACATCAAGAATAAAATTTATTTTGCTTTTTCATTGGTAGCTATAGATTTAGCACATTATAAGTGTTTCAAAATGAGTTTCCATTCCATCCAGGGAGAAGGTATCAACTGAGTCAGGCCTTAAAAAGAAGAGCTTCAGAAGGTAGAGAGGGAGAATAGGGAAATCCATTTCAATCAAAAGTATGATGAAAACAAGAGCAGGGAATCATGAAAAAGTATCTAAGGAAGAAAATGAACAGTGGAATTTGGCTGGATGCAGAGTATGGAAAGGGGAGCAGGGATGTGATATGACTGAAAATTTAGGTTACATTATGCAACATTCTGTTAGTAGAACTATATTTCTTTTCCTTAAGATTAATTTCAGTATTGTAGAATTAAGAAGAATCTTTTTTGCTTCTGTTTCATGTGATTCATTCAGCAAAGCAATGACACCTCCATTTCATGTGGCCTATAAAAGTGATTTTTGTCTCTTGGGAGCAGAAAAGTTTTTTAAAATAAAATATATATGAATTTATAGAATTTTACTTTGAGGAATTAAGAGGTAAGATAATTACACTGGGATCTATGACACATACCATGGTGTGGGGGGGTGGGGTGGGGTATTTTGGCTATCTGAAGAGATCACTTTCTTCTCTTTTTATTGATCTGAATTTTACAGAGAAGACAGCTAAATACTCAAAAGATTAGTGAGTTATCTGTGATAATTCACATAGTAGTGAGAAAAAGCACTAGAATCCAGGCTCTTTGACTCTAATTAGAATGCTCTATAGCCCATTATTCTGTTTAAATGTAGGACATATAATGCTTATGTTACACAATATCAGGAGACTGGTGGTATATATTTTTTTTAATGAATTGTGGTTGGTTTTTACCCAAAATGGTGGTTATATCAAATATAGTATAAAACTAAATGTGCAAAATTAGTTGTGTTATAGCAGTAAGAACATTGCATTGAGTCAGGCAAATGAATTTATACCCTTCCTGGTCACTCACTATGAATCTGCTTTTAGAATCTCTATCTTTGATCCATAGTTGCTCTATCTATAAAATAGATATCATATTACTTTCTTTGTTCATTCCTCAATCTCATGTAGTCTGACTTTTATCTGTACTACTCTAGTGAAACCAAATGCTTAAAGATCCCCAATGACCTCCAGTTTTAAAAAAAAATAATGATTAAAAAGAAGAAAAAAAAATTCAATTTACCTCCTGCTTTTGCCTTCTTTGAAATATTTCATGCTTCTGATAAAAATATAAATGCTACAAGTGACATAAAAACAGCATCTAAAGCTAAATTTTAGAACATCATTAAGGTTTCTATAATAGATAAGTACCCCAAATATACTATTAAAGGTGGCCCCCTAGTCTAAGCCTCTCATTTTCCAGTTGAAGGAAGTAAAGTCCATCAAGGTTAAGTGATTCCCTGAAAGTGACACAGATAGTGATCATCAAAGGCAGGAGCGGAAAACATATCTTCTGAGTCCAGAGTTAGAGTTAGTGTTTTCTCATTGTATCTCATTGAATCCTTACTACTAGCTCCAGATTGTATTTATTAGAAATTATTTCTCAGCTTAACTGAATTAGAGTTTATGAGGGTATAATGCCTAAATAGTATCAGGTTTTTTTTTTATTATTGTTTTGAAATAAAAACTATTTAAAGTGATTTTTACTATTTTAGCATGGGAGGCAGTGGTGGTGGAAACATGTCCCTTTATGTTTAAACATAGACCCCTTGCTGATCAGCTGGCATTCATTCCCTTATGCCCATCTGCTATGTTATTATTGTGCCATGTCGAGGAAGTGTCAGGCTAGTTTCAAGTGAGTATAAATGCCAACTAAAGATTAATTTAGCAGGAGAGCCTGTTGAGTGCAAAAGTGACATCTCTTGTAAGAAGGCTTTCCTACCTAGAAATGCCAGATCAGGGACTTGGGCTTCATTACATGTGAGTACATCTGTTACTTCTCATAGGCCCAAAGCCATGAAGAGAATGTCTTTTGTTGTGAAAGCTACATGGGAAAATGAAAACATAGGTGAATGCCAGCATAAATTTTTGAAGGACAGCTCTTATTGTTACATATCTAATAAAGTTTCTGTGATGGCTAAAAGAAAGAGTCAAGATTTAAAATATATACATATACATACACACACACATATATAATATGTTCTTTCAAGTGTTAAGAGTACATTTAACATGGAACTAAATATCGGACTTTTTTTGTTCTTTTTTAAAAGATAGAAAGCAGGGAAGTTAAATATTAATGTTATATTAGAAACCTCGGCAGAAGAAAAATGATATGCAGAATGGTTTATAAGACTATGTCTAATACACCAAGCCAATCTGAATAGAGATAAGGGGAAGTAGAATCCAACACAGATTACTTCTGGGATCCTAGGGCTGTTGAATTTAAGTGATTTGGAAACTGATAGAAATTGTTCCAAATCCAAAATCACTGATGAAAGAAATATTGATATAGAAGGATATAGCCAAGTCAAGTGAAAAATTACAGATACTTACTGGATTTTGCAAAGGTATGGCAAATAGAATCTATTATATTTTGCAAAAGAGTAATAGATGGCATATATTATACAAATATTTTAAAATTTTTGCCGAAAGTTTGTTGGATGGATCAATGAATGAATGAATGAAATAATTTAGTAAGTTGAATAAGATTTGGGAACACTTCTCAATTCAAAACAGTGATAATATAGTGGGGGAAAATAAAAACCTTCTGCATAGTCTGAATCTATCTGTACAGTTTTCTGGTTAAAAGAAGCAAACAGTGTTATAGTCGGAGGAGTAGGTTATCTGAACAACAAAAATTAATAGCAAAAACTGTCATATCTATGGTGCATAAATGTTTGCAAAGTTCTTTATATACAAAATTTCATTTAATCCTCCTGATATCCTATCAGGACAGGAAAAATTTCTAAGTCTGTTTCTCATCTGTGATATGGAGGTAATAATAATAGCTTCCTTCTCATAGGACTGTTGTTATATGATTGAAAGACATAACATAAGTGGTTTGTTAACCTTAAAGAACTATATAAATACTAGTTATTATTTTTGATAAGTACTGAAGATTTGATTGTAATAGGACATGACTTCTGGAAGGGATTTCAGAGGCTGTGTAGTACACCTCTCTCATTTTCCAGAGGAAAGCAATCCAAAGCCTGGTAAAGTGACATAATTTGTCTAGTTTCACAAAAGTAGTGACTGCCTTATTGAGATTTTCCTAGGTGTGCTCTTGACTGTAAATCCAATGCTCTTTTCAATAGCATACAATATACCTAGCCAATAGGAATCAGAGGCAAGATGCAAATCAAGATCTTCTTGATTCCAGGACCAACATTTTGTCCACTATGACTTGCTGCCTCATTGAATTCTGCCCCTGTCTAATTTAAGTTTTGAGCACTCTTTGTTGGATTGGATGAGGTCAGGTCATTTGATTTGACTGAAGTATGTTTAGATTTGGTATATAAATATGCCACCTTACTATCTTGTAGATATGTCTGAATCACAAACTATGCCACAATTTCTTGCTATCTTTATCTTTGTGGAATATGTATTACAGAAGATATATTTTCTAATCTATCCTTTTTGTCTCATTTCTTTTATTCTTCAAAGTCTGCCTTTTGTTATTTTCTTAAGGCTTTCACATTTATTTTAAGCTTAAGTACAAAAAATTTTTAAAAAGAAAAGACAAAAGAAAACATTACTATGTACACAGTGGAACATAAGAGAAGATTCAATATAAAGCAATCAATTTTCATTTCAAGAAAACCTATATAACAAATACTGTACATTATTTTCAAAGCTGTCCATTTTTATGATTGGTCCCCAAGAATGCCCCTCTCCTCTTTTATTCATCACTAGCCATAATTAAGGAAGTGATTGATAATTACCCTGTAATTATATCTCTTGGACTTTTTATATTTCACATTACTGATAAAGAAACTGTGGCCCAAAAATATGAAGTGTCTCATTTCCCATTCTGGTGCTTTCTTTCTTTACCTTGGTGCCTATATGGAGAACAATCTAGCCTCCTAGCTGGTAGAGGAATAACACCCACCTGGGAGGAAGGATATTAAGGTTCAAAGTGGATAGAACCCCTGATATTTAATCCAGTCCCTTCATTTTACAGATGAGGAAACTGAGACCTACAAAACCAAAATCACACAGGTAAGAGGCAGAGCAGTTTTACTCTGAACTCTCCGACTCAAGATTCAGAACTGTTTCCACTATGTCTAGCTGACTCTTTAATACCACTAAGCTTTTCTGAATTTGTTCAGGAATGAAAGATATAGTCATGCCATAGCTAAAAGGTGGATAGTTACAATTCAATATCCTGGAACTTGATGCAATGATTACAAAGGCATGGCAAGCAGGAGTAGTTGGAGGACATCACCATATGGAAAGTCTTCATGTGCTTGCAGTAGACATCCCCATAATTCACCCAAGGATTTGAGGGCTGTTGGTTAGCTTCAACCTAGTTTGGTCTGTTTGCTGAGTTGGTTTGCAAAAGTGTGGCCACTGCACAAGCTATAGCATTTAGGAGCCACAGATGAGAGTTGCGTGAAGGTAAACAAAAAAGAAATTCTACTGTATTCCAACAAGCATTTTTACCAGGGGGTAGGGACATCTCCAGTTTTCCTGATCTATATGTTTTTGCAACTGGACCCAGATGACCCTCCACCACTTACATCCAAATTGCTTGCAAGTCATGGCATCCCCTCCCTGATATCATGATTTTCTTTGAGAATGAGGGATGAACGACAACACCCGCAACCAGTCATCCTGCCACTTGATCCAGAGACCCTTGAGGACATAACCCTTTTACCTCTGAAACTCTCTCTCTGGGGCACCTGCTGTCCTGATTTGTGAGTGATACATGTAACCTATTGTATCTTGGGCTTTTCCAACTATGCTTCACTTTATACTCCGGCCAACTTCTGATAATCTTCCTAGCTGCTGACACAGAGCCAAAATAGCAGATTCAAAAGAATAATCTACGTAATGACTAGAATAATGAAAATCAATCAATAAGCATTTATTAAATGCCTACTATATACCAGGCTCTGTGCTAAGCACACACTGCCATTTTACTGTGCAGCATGCGGGAGACAAAAGGTAGTCCCTGCCAGCAGTGAGGTTATGGTCTAGTAGAGGAGACGACATACAGATGTGTGCAAACAAGGTATGTATGTATATATGTATGAATATATATATATATATATATATATATATATATATATATATATATATATGGCTTTTATAAATAGAATAAATTGAAAATAAGTTAAAGAATTCAGGTGTGTGTGTGTGTATGTGTGTGTGTATGTGTACACACATGCATAAAAATCTTTCTATACCAGGTCGAAGGAAACATAGACTGCAGTAAATTAATAGATTTCAGGGTTAATACAATGACCAGGCAGAAGATGATGTGATAAATGCTCATTCAAGCATACTTCCTAACTTGTTCTGTGGATTGTTCAGGGGTCATATTTGATGTGTTGTGGTTGTTCTTTCCATTTATATTTTTTCTTGTCATTGTGTACATGATTATCTTAGCTCTGTTTATTTCACTTTGCATCAGTTCATGTCAATATGTAAGGTCTCAAAACAGGAATGCTTCATATTTGTCATTTCTTATATCACAGTAAAATTCCTTTACTTTCATGTATCAAAATTTCTTTATATACTTCACACTACATAGGCATCCATTTTATTTGTAATTCTTTGCTTCTATAAAAATGCCCTACAATAAATATTTTATACATTGGCATTTTTCTCTTACCAATATTCTCTGAAGGGTTTAAATTTAATAGAGGAAATTGGGTCAAAGGGTATGGATATTTTGTTCAATAACTGTTCAATTCTAAATTGCTTTGCCAAACAGTTGTATAACATGTATATATGTATGATAAAATATGCAAGTACACAAAGTCCATAAATGTATCACAAATTACATGTACACAATACACAGTACAATATACATATGAGTATACAATATATGTGCATATATATGCAAGTAAAAATGCAAATATACATATTTAAATGCATAAATAGAAAGAAATATTGATCTGTGCACATAAGTAGAAAATGGACACACATACGTATACAAAAAATGAAATTCCTGATATACATATGCTAATTATCTTTATTCCTTGTATACTAATCCCTTATTTTAAAAACTTGATTTTTTTTATGTCACTGCCTCCCTTATTATTCTAGATGAATTAAATTCATGCAAAAGCTTTTAAGCTTCATATAATCAATTATCCATTTTATCTTTTGAAATAATATCTATCTTTGGTTAAGAATAATGCATCCTCTACACAGCTGTAAAAGGGATATAATCTGCCTTTTTACTTTGTATGATCTCTCATATCATCATAAAATAACCAGCTTGAATTTATTGTGGAATATGGCAAATGATACTGGTCTCAATTTATTTTCTGCATGACTGATCATTAGTTTCCCCCCCAAAATTTAAAAAATCAAATAGGGAGCTTTTCCTAAGGAATTTATGTATTCTTCTTAATGGGACATTGGGCATTTGAGTTCCATTATTTATTTCTACCTTATCTAGGCTATTTTTTGTCTCTTTATTTTTAAATCATTAATAAATTATTTTGATATGTATGTATGTATGTAAGCACACACAAACACACATATACACACATACACCCATAAATATATATGTATACACACACACATAAACATACTGACATATACATAGTTTTAGAAAGAAAATTAGAGGTTTGGAGGTACTTCTTTCTTCTCTGCCTTTTTTTTTTTTACCACTGATATTCTAGATCTTTTGTTTCTCCTAATTAATTTATGTTACAATTTTATTGGGCTATAAAGAATCCCTTTAAGAGTATGATAAATATATCATTAAATCACTAAATCATTTTTATTTGTAATGCTATTTTTTAAAAAATTATAGTCACATGGCCTGCCAGGTGCACTGAATATTTTGCCAGCTATTTAAGTTCTTTATTCTTCTTGGAATGCTTTGTAAATGAGCATTTTTATTGTTTCAGAGATTGATTCTCCAGATATTTTATACATTTTAGAGTTCTTTGGAATAAGATTGTTTTGTTTCTACATTCCATGGAATTTATTATTATTACATATACATGTTCTTGTTTTTTGAGGATTTTTTTTTTGACTGCATGCAACTTTTCTAATGTTAAAAATCTTCATCATTTACCACAGGATTCAATTTATAATTGTTTTTACTAACACTCTTGTTTTAGGACTTTTCCACTCTTTCTATATTTGACTTAAATTACTCAGCACTCACTTTACTGGACATTTTCAGTTGTCTGAGTGGATCAATGAGTGCATTGTTCAGTTGCACTTAAAATCTTTTGATATTTACTTTCTTAGTCTTCATTGGAGCATAACTATTATTAAAATGTTGTATTTATATGCCCTGCACATTTTGAGCCAACATTCATTTTATTATTTAATTTGTATTTGTCTCTAATATTATTTTAAAAATGGTTTCCAAATACTCTCCTTCCTTCCCACCCCACCCCCACTCATTGAAAAGGCAAGAAATATAATACAATTAATACATGTGAAGTGATATAAAACATTTTCATATTAGCGATGTTGCTGAAGAAATAAAAAGCAAGAAACAAACAAACAAAGCGATGCTTCAATCTGCAGAACCAACCCTGAAATCCTGGTAAAAATCCCACCTGGTCACAATGTATGGCATTTGTGATATATGGTTATAATCTCCTTGCTAATATTTATTTCATAATTTTATGTAATATTCACTAGAGAATTTGGTCCATATATTTTTTTCTATTACCTTTTATTTCCTTTACTTCAACTTCTTGTCTAATGACATTGTTGGAAATCCATGAGATTACTGGTCAAGGCATTATGGAAAACATGTAAAGCCACAAGAACTGGAGGAATCTACCAAATGTCTCTTGATTTCTGCAGAAAATGTGAACACTTCTTAGAATTTTTTTATATAGCTCATACTTTCTTGATATATATTCTTGATCATTCTTTTTTACAAGTTGGAGGAATTGATTCTGCCTAAAAAGGGAGAGTTGACAGACTAGAGATGACAGAATTTGGAGTCAGTGACTGTGCTATCTTAAAGTATCTAATAGCCTACTTTGGCAGATATAAATTAGCATTTAGAATAGAAGACATAATAGGTAAGATACCATGGTTTAATCTAAAATGGATGTTGGATGGAGACAGAAAAGTCTTAGGACTTGATGCATTCAATCCAGTGTTAACTAGAAAAAGAATTTGGAGGACCTTACCTCCCAAAAGGAATGTATTCCAACCTGGAATCTGTTCTGGATCTTTTCTATCATAGTGGCAGATCACTTTGATGAGCATACATTGTTCTCCTTGTTTTATACCTTTCTGATAAGTATCATCAAGAGATTATTGAACAAGACATTTCTGTTGTTTTATGATTCAAGTAATGTTGAATAATTTTGCATATGATTGACAACCTTGTTATGAAATTTATAAGATTGAATAAATACATAAGTTTCTTATGTTATCCACATCTTCCCATCAATAGTAAGAGTTCATTGTTGAATAGAATTTTTAAAGGTTGTCTGTGCCTACTTATATTATCATCAAAAAACCAAAGAGGTAGAATTCATTAATATTATCTACTGACGTAATATTAGTCTTATAAGTCTATGGTAATTGATCTTCTCTCAGAAACTTTGTATTAATAAAACAGAAGGTTTTGTTCCCTCACCTTTGGTATCTTCCCTTCCTTCAGGAACCTTATATATTTGTGCTTTTCCTCCATTCATAATTATATCACCTCTGCTACAGATTACCTCTCTATGTACTTGATACAGTCAGACTTTTTTCGTTGTTTTCTGTAGTGCTATTTCTACTTCCTCTCTAAAAAACACTCAGAAATTATGATGTCGTGATCTGAGAGTGATAACTTCAGTATCCTTGATGGAAAAAAAAATAATGGTTTGTTGAAATGATTTTTGCAATTTTTTTTCCATTTTTCTCTCTTTGTTGTTTCTCTGTTTTCATCATTTAGTGTCCTGGGAATGAGGTTACTTAGTTGTTTATCTGTCCAACCTTTCTTTAAACTGGATTTATCCTCTACTCCTTCTATCACCTTTAGGACATAATCCTGATTTTACCTTCCATTGCTTCATAAGATTTTACAGGAAAGTTTATATTCTAACCTAGTGTTGCCTTAGGCAGACTGCGATTGAGCATCACTAGGGAAAAAATAAACATTTGGTTTAAGAAAATGGATTTATCTACTAGGAGCAACTTGAGATAAAAGCAAATACAATTCCTTTTCTCTCCTTCGTCTCTGGATCCAACTTACTGTCTCTTTCTAATTTCTTTCCCAGATGGGTGTATTGATTTACTTTCTAATGGGCTAGCATTGGAACTGAAAAATGTCTTTTTCATTTATTTAGGTTACTTTATTTTACTTTTCCTGCATGAATTTTTTTGTGACACCTTTTTTTTTTTTTGAGTCAATCATATGCGTCTGGGGAAAAATTCTTGTAAGAAGCTATTTTAAAAAATGCTATTTTCCTTTTCACATTTGCCTCAAAGATATCCTTAATGAGTGTATAAACCATTTTCATAAGTGATTTTATAAAGATAATAAAGCACATTGATTGGTAGGTAATGATCTTTTTCTAGACCACACTTTTTTTGGGGGGGGGAGGAGTAATTGACTTATTGGATCAATAAGATGGCAAAAATATAAATTTCTCTCAGGCCCCAGAAAAATTCTGGAAGAGCTCAAAAAAGATTTTAAACACTAAATAAAAAAGAGATGAAAGAATAATTAGGAAAAGAAATGAAAATGATGCAAGAAATGCATGAAAAAGAGTCAACAACTTTGTAAAGGAGGCCCAAAAGTACTGAAGAAAATGATATCTTACAAAAAACCATAATAGGTCAAATGATAAAAGAGGCCCAGGAATTCACTGAAGAAAATAACTCTTTAATAAATGAATTGGCCAAATTGAAAAATACTGTATAATAATTCACTGAAGAAAACTACTCCTCCAGAAGTAGAATTGGCCAAATACTAAAGGAGGTACAAATGCTTATGGAAGAAAATATAATCCTTAAAAAGGAAAATTGGTCAAATGGAAGCTAATGGTTCCATGAGTAATCAAGAAATGATAAAATAGGGGTGGCTAGGTGGTGCAGTGAATAGAGCACCAGTCCTGGAGTCAGGAGGACCTGAGTTCAAATCTGACCTCAGACACTTAACATGTACTAGCTGTATAACCTTGGGCAAGTCACTTAACCCCAATTGCCCTACCCCTCCTCCAAAAAAAAGATAAAAAAAAATTCAAAAGAAAAAAAAAAGAAAATGTGAATATATCATGGGGGGGGGGGGAGACCCTGACCTAGAAAGTCAAGCCAGGAGAGACGTTAGGAAATATTGGCATATCTGAAAGCCAGGATAAAAAAAAAAAAAAGGAATCTGGACACCATGTTTCAAAAAATTATTAAGGAAAACTATCCTGATATCATAGAAGAGAGTGTAAAAAGGAATTGAAAAAATCCACCAACCACCTCCTGAAAGAGATCTCAAAATATAAACTCTTAAGAATATTATAACTACACTGAACTCTCAGTTCCAGGAGAAAAAGTAACCGGAAGGAAACAATTCAGATATCATTAAACCACAATCAGTATTACATAGGATTTACCAGTTTCTACATTAAAGGTTCAGAGGGTTTGGAATATGATATTCTGGAAGGCAAAAGAGCCAGGGTTATGTCCAAGAATCACCCACTCCACAAAACTGAGTATAATTCTTCAAGGGACAAATGACATTTAATGAAATAGAGTACTTTCAAACCAACAGTCCTGTTGAAAAGACTAGAGTTGAACACAAGGTTTAATTTTAAGATACGAGACTCAATAGAAGTATGAAAAACTAAACAAGAAAGAGAAAAGAAGGAATTCAATAAGGTTAAACTGTTTATATCCATACACAAGATGATAATACTAATAATTCTTAAGAACTTTATCACCATTAGTGCAGTTGGAATGATTTTATATAAACAAAGGCTATGAATATAAGTTGACTGTGAAGGGATGATACCCAGAAAAAAATAAGAGGTGACAGAGGATTGCACTGAGAGAAGAAGGAAGAAAGAAGGAAGAGGTAGAATGTGATAAATTATCTCACATGAAGAGACTAACTACTAACTACTAACAACCTCTTACATTAGAGGTAAAGTTGGGAGGGGTCATCAGTTGAATCTTAATCTCATCAGAATTGATTCAAAGCCAGAATAACATATACACTCAGTTGGGTATAGAAATCTAACTTACCCTATAGGAATGTAAGAAGGGAGGGGACGATAAGAGGAATGAGACCTATAAATGAATGGGAATGGGCAGATGATGGGAAGTCATGGTGAGAAGCAAAACACTTGTGAGGTGGGGCAAGGTGAAATGAGAGAGAGAGAGAGAGAGAGAGAGAGAGAGAGAGAGAGAGAGAGAGAGAACAAAAAGAGAAAAATAGGATGGAGGGAATATAGAGTTAGTAATCATAAGTGTGAATATGAATGGAATGAACTGAATGATAAAAAAAAAAAAACAAATCACAGAGTAGATTAAAAATTAGAATCCTCAAATGTTGTTTATAAGAGACACATTCTGGGGAGCAAATTGGAACTATGACCAAAGGATTATAAAAGAATTTATATTGTTTGACACAACAGTACTACTGCTATGCTTGAATCCCAAAGACATTTTTTTTAAAAAAGGAAAACACCTATTTGAAAAAATATATTTTATTGGTGGAAAAAAGTTGGACATTGAGAGGATGTTCTTCAATTGGGGAATGACTGAGTAGGTTGTGCTATAGGTTAGTTATGGAATATTATTGTGCTTTAAATAATGAAGAGGAAGATGACTTCAGAAACACTTCGAATGTCTTTCATGAAATAATGCAAAACAAATTGAGCAAAATCTGGAGAACAATGTATACAGTAATAGCACTTTTGTATGGTGATAAACTGTGAACAGCATAGCAATTCTCAGCAATTTAATGATCCAAGGCAATTCCAAAGGACTCATGATAAAAAATGCTATACATCTCCAAAGAAATAACTGATGGAATCTTTAAGCAAGATTGAAGCATACTATTTTTCACTTAATTTCATGAATTTTGTTTCTTTTATAATACACCTGATGTGGAAATGTGTTTTGCATGATTGCACATGTATAATTGCACACATCAAATTGCATATCTCAGAGAGGGGAAATAATTTGGAAGTCAAAATTTTAAACATGATCTTGAAATTGTTTTTACATGTGTTTGGAAATAATAAAAAAAATTATTAAAGTAAAAAAGAATTGAGAGAATGGAATAGGAGCTATAAAAGCTCACTGAAGAAATAGATCCCTAAAAATGAGAATTGGACAAGGAGAAGCTAATGACTAGATAAGATATCAAGAAAAAATAAAACAAATAAAAAGCATGATAAAAAAGAAGAAAATGTTAACTACCTGATTAGTTAAACAACTGACTTGGAAAAACAGGTCCAGGATAGATAATTTAAGAATTATTGAACTACCCAAAAGTTATGGTAAAAAAAAGCCTAGATATAATCTTTTAAAGAAATTATCAAGGAAAATTGACCTCATATTCTAGAACCAGATGGTAAGTATAAAGATGGAAAGAATCCACCAATCTTTTCCTTAAAGGCATATAAAAATGAAAATTCCAGGAATATAGGTATGTTTTGCGTACTCCTTTTAACTGCCCTAATAATGATAAAATTCTCAAGATTTAGGTGAGTCATAATCTCATCTATTAACATGAGCAGTTTAATCTTATTCCAGAGCTGCCCAGGTCAAAGAGAAATTATTGTAAGAATCCAGCAATTCAAATATCATGGCGTCACAGTCAAGATGACACAAGATTTAGCAGCTTCCACATTAAAGAATCAAAGGGCTTGGAATATGATATAGGGTAAAGAATCTAGGATTACAACCAAGAATAACCTATCTAGCAAAACTGAACATAGTCTCCTCCTTCAGGGATAAAAATGTGTATTGAATGAAATAGAAGACTTTCAAGCATTCCTGATGAAAATACCAGAACTGTATAGAAAATTTGACTTTCAAATACAATATTCAAGAGAAGCATAAATGATAAATTGGAAAGACATAGCACAAAAATTAAATAATATTAAACAGCTTACATTAATATATGGGATTATGATACTTCTAAGTTCTAGTAACTTTATTATTTTAGGGTAGTTAAAAGAAGTATACAGAGAGCATAGATGTGAGCTAAATATGATGGGATGATATCTAAAAAATAAAGAGTGAGAAAGAAGAATGCAAAGGAGGAAGGAGGATGGGAGAATGGGGTAAATTTTCTCAAATAATAGAGCCAAAAAAGAGTTTTTGTAGTGGAGATTGAAATGGGGGAGATGAAAGGGATTACTTGAGTCTTACTCTCATCAGAATTGGCTCAAAAAGGGAATAAGAAACACATTCATTTGAGTAAAGAAATCTATCTTACCTCACAGGAAAACTGAAAGATAAGGGATAAGATAAATGTATGTGTTGGGGGGGGGGGGGGAGGGACTGATAGAAGGATGGTAGAAATGGGAAAAGCCATAGTTAGAAGCTAAACATCTTTATGGTTGGTAGACTATTCTTCTTTAAAAGTTATTATTAATTGACATAGGACTTCTGAAGGACCTTTAAACTATTAATTTCTTATGTATAAATTATATTTTTAATATAAGGTTAACCAGCTTCTCCCTATACACCTTTATTACTGAAGTAAAACATCTAAAATTCAGATTAACAAAACAAAATTCATTATGTTTTCTCCAAAATCCTCCCTGCTTCTCTACTTCCCTACTTCTGTTGAGGGTACTCCCATCCTACCTGATTCATAACTTGGGGACAATCTTTGACGTTCCTCACACCACATAAACAGTTTACAAATTTTGTTCTTTTTATCCACAAACATGTTTTGTACTCATTCTCTTCTATGTCCTTGGACACCACTACAAAGCTCTCATCATCTTTGACTCTGCTGTTACAATAGCTTCCGAATTAATGTCCTTGCTTCAAAACTCTTCCCTCTACAAACTATTCTCCATGTACATGGCAGTGTGATATTTTTTTCTGAAGGATAGGTCTGATCATATCTTCTCTTGCTGAACAAACTCCAGTGACTGCCTGTTATCACCAGAATCAAATCCAGATTCTTCCATTATACATTTAGAGGTCTTTGCAACATTGCAAAAATTTACCTTTCCATTCTCGGTATATTTTCACTCATATATGTGTATTTATGTGTGTATTATGTATGTATTTTTTTATATTTTGGGCAGGCAATTGGGGTTCAGGGGTTTCCCTAGGGCCACATAGTAAGTGTCAAGTGTCAGAGGCTGGATTTGAACTCATGTCCTCCTGAATCCAGGGTCAATGTTCTATCCACTGTACCACCTAGGTGTCCCAAAACTCAATCTTCATAGTATGCATCATGGTTTTTCTTTTTCTTTTTTTCTTTTTCTTGCTGCCTAACAATATAGACATAGAAGACTTTTCCTTTCCTTTTCAGAAGATACCGATGTATCCTAACTATTTCTTGGTGATTTTTGCCTGCTGACGCACATGGTGATCCTACCTAGCTTGATTTTAATGTGTACACAATAACCTGGAACAAAAGAAATCTCATTCTCCCTCTTCTGGTGGAAAAGTGAAGAGATATTTTAAAAAATGTCATGATCAAAAGAGAGGCGAGATATGGGCACCAGGAGCAATAGTCAGTATTGTAGCTGCTTTATCACCTCATCCCAACCATCTTCTGGCTGTGAACAAATGATACTGCCTCTATTTCTTTCTCTGTTATTTGTACAATTTGCTGAACTTAGGTGAATGTGCACCAGAGACAGAACAGAAAATTACAAATTTGCAAGTTTTATAACATCAGAAGAGTCAACTAACTTGCAAAAAATAGAGTTCAGAAGAATGTCTCCTGTTGTCCTCTCAACTATATCATAAAGAGATAATCTAGTCTGTGGTAACATCTCCTGTTACCATATCAGCTCTCTGGTGAAGAGAAAATCTTGAAGAGCAACCTGCTTGACCGACCCAGCAGTGGATCAACACACCAGCCAAGACATTATGTTTTATAAATGAGAGAGAGAGAGAGAGAGAGAGAGAGAGAGAGAGAGAGAGAGAGTCAGACATTCATAAATGCATAAAAAAGAGAGAAACTCCTAGAAATTAACTTTCTGGGGAGAATATTGGTAATCACCATGTTTACCATGTTAAATTTATGTCAACTCCTCCAAGAATTAAGTGGATATAAAGAAGAAAGATTGTGCCTCAATTTGGGGAAGATGTGTTTGTATTTTTTAATATACTCAGTCAGTAAATATTTATTTATAAAAATAATTGATGCTAATATTGAGGAAATAACTTCAAACTGATATTGGGTCTATGATAACTGGTAATTGATATTGGAGAGGAAACACTGAATGGGACACATGAACAAATCCTTCCACTTCTCAGGGTGACAACTACAGCTCTAAAGAGAAAAAAGTAACTGAGTTCTAAGAATCTGATCTACCAGTCTGATTATTGGTTAGGAGAATGAGTTCCAGAATATATTCATTATGAATGTATGTGTATACATTATATGTATATGCACTGTTACAAACATGTTACACATATGCATGCATATATACACAATATACATGTGGACATTATATATATGTGTGTGTGTGTGTGTGTGTGTGTGTGTGTGTATATATATATATATATGTATGCATTTTCAGGTTTGCATTTAAAAGTAATAAGATGTTAATCAAAACCACTATAGTTGTAAATTGGCTCTGGTAAATTGATTAGCCAGTCATTTATTAAGTACTTTTTCTTTGTGTGTCAATTGCGCTAAGTTCTGAGGATACTAAGAAAAAAACAGTAACCGGTCTCTAGGTAGTCACAGTTCAAGCAGGCAGACAGTTTGTGAGCAGCTATATAGTCAGTCAATGTGCATTTATTAAAGGCCTTTTACATGCTAAACACTGCAAAGCTCTAAGGATACAAAGAAAGACAAAAGACAGTCTATGCCCTGAAGGAGCTCAAAATCTAATGAAATAGACAACATGTAAACAGCTGTACAAACAACTCTCTCTCTCTCTCTTTCTCTGTCTCTCTGTCTCTCTCTCTCTCTCTCTCTCTCTCTCATATTAATAGCATGTAAAAATTTGTCCTATATATACATATATCATAAATAGGAAATAATCAACAGAGGGAAGGCACTGACAACAAGACACATTGTTAAATACTTCTTGTATATATTGGTGATATCATAAGGATGGGAGTCAGATAAAGGAAAAGGCTTCTAGCAGAAGGTGGGATTCTTTTATTTGTCTGAGACTTGAAGAAGGCCAGGGAAGGCAGAAGATATGAAGAAGAATGTGCCAGGAATAGGGGACAGTCGGTGAAAGACCTCAGAGTCATGGAATAGTGTTGTGTGTAGAATTTGATTTTCTGCCTTATTCAAAGGATAACCTTTTGTTTTCCACATATGATTCAGACCTTATTTTGTCCTTTAAAATAAAAAATGGTTTTCAACAACACCCTTAAATCATTTTGTGCTTTCATATTATACCAGTTAATCTTTGAATTTGATGAACATTTCCAACATATATATTTATATATAATATACATATCAATTTTAGCATAGATCTTTTCTCCCAATTAACTGTGTTTTTCTTTTTTTAGTCTATTCCTCTAAAATATATTCTTTATAAAAAAGTAAGGAGATTTCATATGAATTCAGATTTTTTTGCAAATTCCCATTACAAATCTATTATAGGTTTTTTGGTTTTTGAGTATGATTTGATTATCCTAAACCTTAAGTCATATTTTTTTCTGCTGCTCAAATCCATAATGCTGTTACATTTTTTAGTTTTTTTTTTTTTTTCCTTTTGGAGTAGGGAAGGTAGGGCAACTAAGGTTAGGTGAATTGCCCAAGGTCACGTGGCTAGTTTTTTTGTGTTAAGTGTCGGAGGCTGGATTTGAACTCAGGTCCTCCTGACTCCAGGGCTGGTGCTGTATTCACTGTGCCACCTAGCTGCCCGCTTTTTAAGGTATTTTAAGACTGTAAAACAACCTTTAATATTCTTCTTTGCCTATTTTATTTTAGTTACATGCTTCACTCTTTAGTCCAGTTTGCTAAATTTTTTCCATATTCCAATTGTGTGTGTGTGTGTGTGTGTGTGAGAGAGAGAGAGAGAGAGAGAGAGAGAGAGTGTGTGTGTGTGTGTGTGTGTGTGTGTGTGTGTAATCATTAAGCATGATTCTCCAGGCCATTCTTTGATCTGTTCTTCCATATACATTTTGACATGATCATTTCTATAAAGCCATAAATGTCCTGCCATCTAGCTAATTCATTAGCATCCTAGTATAATGCTTTAAGCATGCTTCACAATTTCTTCCAGTTTAGCAGATAATACTCAGTACTGGTAAAGCAAATATAATGGATGGAATTCTCTTGACTGTGACAAATTCATAAATGCTCTGT
The DNA here is from genome assembly GCA_028646515.1 of Pseudochirops corinnae. Lineage (NCBI taxonomy): Eukaryota > Metazoa > Chordata > Mammalia > Diprotodontia > Pseudocheiridae > Pseudochirops > Pseudochirops corinnae. Next base: position 116,222,109 of record CM053586.1, on the reverse strand, counting down.
TTTTTCCAATTTTATACATATATACATATGTACATATACATATACATATAATATTTATTTATATTGCTTTGATAAAATCAATTCTAAAATAGTAAATATGAAATTGACTTAAAACTTGTAAGGCTATCCAAAGTGCTCAAGACTTTAAGTAAAATGCCTACTTACAGATTACAATCTCTTTATATACATTGAAAAATGGCATTTAAACATTAACATTGTTCTTAAAATTTATAATGAAACATTAGGTTATAAAACTAAGAATCAAAATGAAAATGAAAATTATTTCTATGAGAGGTGACATTTTCTAAATCTAAGGGAACACAGGGTTTATTTTTAACTTGTGGAATTTGGCTACGGAATCTCTAGTTACATATTAACCTTCAGTGGGCATGCAAGGTATTCATTTTAAATCAGCTTGACTATAACCCAAGGCAGTATATACCACCCAGTAGAATTTCACCAGCAAACTTGATTTGTATTCTTCCCCTTTTTTGTGGTTTATGGTGATATTTTATTGTTCCATCAATGAATATATAGATCACAGTATATTTGATTGCAGTTCTATGTTATGCAGTATAGTTGAATATATATGCATATATTGGGTCAGATATGAATTATTATGCATATATTATACTCAACATAATATAAATATTTAGGAAACATACATTATATATGAAACAATTTTAGTATAATTTCAAGTCTTTAAAGCTTAAAACTTCTCTAAGACTGGGAAAACACATTATGTGTGTGTGTGTGTGTGTGTATGTGTGTGTGTGTGTGTGTGTGTGTGTGTGTGTGTGTGTTTCTGTCTGTCTGTCTTGTTTTCTTTGGCTATCTCTCCAGCTCTCCTAATTTAACTCTACTCATCTTGGAGAGATACCATCTTTTTTCAGAAACATGTTTGATAAATGAAATATATTTTTTTTCCAGATTTATTTTTTGTTGCCCAAAGTTGTCACAAGGGACAGTAGGAACAGTAGGAAAATAAATAACAATTGAGAAATGAAATGTCACTTTAGATGTGTCCATTTTTTTATATATTATATTTAATTTTAACTTGTTTTTATATTTATAGAGTTGACTTTTCAAGTTGTTACTAGCTTATTAGCCCACTATTTAATTAAGAAAATATAGGAAATTATTTCATTTTGTACATATGTCTTTATATTCATATATTATACATATCCATACACATATACATGTGTGTCTATAGTCCACACAGACCTTTGAAACCTAAATATTCATTCGTGTAAGACACAATTATGTCAACATTGTGATTATTATGAGGGTTATGAAACAGAATAGAAAAGTAAGTCAGAAAGGTAAGGATTTTCATTAAAACAGTTTTCAAAGATTATCTGCCATTTCTTAAAAAATGCTAGTAGCTTCTTTGAATCTCAGTTTCTTCATTTATAAAATGGGAATTATAAGACACAGTACCCACCTTTGGGGCCTTGATGAAAGCTTTATGTACAGTATATTATAAAAAAGGAATCTTATTATTTAAAAATGATTGCCAAATATCCTTGCAAACAAAGAATAAGCAAGTTGAGCCAAATACATCCAACCATATAAGTTGATTATCTGGATCATATATGGAGAAAAAGAAAAAAAATATATATATATATGTAGTTGATTATCTGGATCATATATGGAGAAAAAATATATATGTATATATATATATGTATATATTTATATATACATATAACTGTATATATGTATGTATATGTATATATTTATATATACATACAACTGTATATATGTATGTATATATATATATATACATACAAAGAAAGGTAGTATGTAGGTTTGATTTATTCTTGAGAGAACCTAGGAGGAATTCCTCTAATATTGCCATCCTAAGACCTAGAGAATAGCAGAACGGCAGAGGTGTAAGGGACTTTGGAGATCACCCATTACAAATCTGTCAATTGCTAGATAAGAGAAGTTAAGTCCCCAGTAGTAAAGCCAAATTCTTTAAAGTCACCTAGTAGCTATGTCAGAGCTGGGAAAAGAACTCCATACCCTGCTCCTCCCTCCCCTTCCCCTCTCCTGCCAACAACCATCAACACCACCATTACAGTCTCAGAATAAGTATTCCTAAAAGAGGTTTAAGAAGTAGGGGGGAAAGAACAAAAGGAAGGACTGAAGCTGTAGTGGTTTATGGTCAAGCACATGAAGTTTAGAGTCAAAGGAACTGAAGTCGGTTACTGGTTAACTTTTTGCTGCTGAAGTAAAGTTGAGAACTCATGTAATCTTTTTCTGTCTCAGTTTTTTCATCTGTAAAATGAAGGGATTATATGAGGAGACCTCTAAGGTTTTTCCCATCATTTGTTACTATAATATAATAATAATTGGGAACTCAGACACGAGTGGTAAGATTTTGATAATGCCAAATTAATCTTGTTTTATTTTCTGGCAATTATTTGACTAACAAAACAAGGGAATTCTTCAGACATAAGGTTAGGGTTAGAGTTGAAGTTAGAAGCCAATTTAAGGTTGGTAGAGTTGGAGGTGGAGGCAGAAGAGGAGTTAGATAACTTCAATTTGAGCAAAGAATTAAAAAAAAATATTTCATGTTGATGCAGGAGGCTTTAGGAGACAAAATAGGTTTTTATCAGACTCTGCTTAATGGAGCTACTTTTGGCCAAAGAGAACTCTCCATCACTGGAGAGATTCAAACAAAGGCTCATGACCAATTGTTGGTGATGTCATAGATGGAATTTTTTGTTTGATTGCATGGCCTACAAGATTTCTTGTATAATTTTCCAGTGTTCTATATATATTTTTTTCAAATAATTAATGCTTTGTTCATTAGTATCTCTAGTTACAAATGTAATTCAGCTCACAATTATTATTTTTAATTAGATTGTCTAGTACCCTGGCAATATTTTGAATTCAATCAATCAATAAGCACATGTCAAACACCTACTAGGTACCAGACCCTGAATTAAGCATTGGATTGTTCATTTTTGCTCATCAGATTTTGTTTTAGTGATGTACTATGATCATTTTCCAAAATGCATCTTTGTCATTTGATAAGTTTATTATTAAACCATTAAACCCATATGATGATTCACAGCATATTCCAATTCCTAGGCTTATTATTATATCCTCTTTTCATGTCTTCTTCACCCCACATCCAGAGAATTCAATCACTTGGTTATTTCTCCTTTATAATTCATATTGTCACCAGTACAATGTAAATATTTGTTCTTAAAAAAGTACCAGCTGTACTATGGGAAATGCAGTAGATTCAACATTAAGACTAACAATTCATTTGTTATTCTATAATAATAAGAGAAGCATTTATTATTGATTTGTGCTGTAACTGAGCTTTATATCTTATAATGTAATCATTAACTGAAAAACTACCTCATTTTAATTAACAAGAAAGAATTGTAGAAAAAGGCCATTTCCTACACCTAGAATTCTCTTCCCCTCCACCCTCATTTGCCTGCTCTATTTCTATTTGATTTTATATGACCCCTGTTTTAAGGCCTAGTTTAAATGCCATGTCTTTCAATAAGACTACTCAGATCCCTTGCAGCCTGCAAATTGCAACACAACTTTGTTAACTTGAACCTCATACTGTATTTTGCACCTTCTTATGCTCTTAGCATACCTTAGTAACCATAGTTACTATGAAAGTATTGTGTTTTCCATTAAACTCTGATGCTATATTTTAATAAAACAAGTCATAATTTGTAGCATTTGCTGATTTTCCAATTGTAAATGCCTACCCAGAAAATGCTACTTCCAGCACACCACTGAAGATGGAACACTAAATGATGACTTTTTAAGTTTCAGCCAATGATGAAGATGTTCTTCTAAGTCATGAAAGGATTAAGACTGTTTCAGTGAAGCAAGTACATACATTCATGTATGAATGAAATTGTGGCTTACTCAAAACAATCAGCAGTGATTCATTATGTACTTAATATATGCCAGATGTCATGCATCGTGTTTGATCTTTTGAAGTGGTGGAAAAGTAGGGTATTTTAAAGTCATTGTTTACTTAAATAGGTATGCGTATTGTAGGGAACAACTAAGTGACTAAGGGAATAGAGTGCTGAGCCTAGAGTCTGGAAGACCTGAGTTCAAATATGAATTCAGACATTTACTGTTTGATCCTGGACAAGTCACTTAAGCTCTGTTAGCCTTAACTCACTGAAGAAGGAAATGGCAAACTACTCCTTTACCTTTGCCAAGAAAATTCCACGGACAGTAAGGTCGAAAATCAGGAAGAGTCAGACATGATCAAACAACTAAACAACAGAATGTGTAATGTACTTTTGTATGCATTGCCCTTCTAGAATGAAATTTCCCTAAAGGCTGACACTGCATACCTGGCAACTTAATCTTCTATCTCTGTTACTTCAACTGGATGGCACAGAACTTTGCATATAGTAGTTCATTTTGCTGTCTTCAAAGTCTCCAGTTTAATACTATACCGAACACTCTGCAAACTACCAAAAATATTTTATAGAGTGAGAAAAATGACAAAAACTGCTGGGAAAACTAGAAAATGGTATGGCAGAAAAGGAAAAAAACCCTTATTTATAAGAAAATACTGACTATAATGACAGAATAAGACAGTGTTCTAATCATCACTTGTGACTTTAGTTTTAATTTAGATCACTTGTACTTTTTTCCTGGATCTTTCTTTTTTTAAATGCTCTTTGGGTTCACATGATAATGCAGATTCACATAACCTTTACCAAATGCAGATCATATTTTGTTGAATTTGTTTGGAGTTTATTGATGGCAAACAACAAGAACAACAACAGTTATAGGCATATAATTATAGATACATGTATCTCCTCTCCAGTTACCTTGGTCTTTTATTGAATATTTTTGAAGGAAACAGACGTCCACAACCAGAGAGTTCTATGAATTTATCACTAGTTGACATGGTCATTTGAAATGAATGGAGGGATTAGGTGCCATTTATACTCTTGTTTTTGTTCCCCACATTATTATTCCATATTGCAGTTCTTTGCTGACTTGAACTTGTAACTCTCATTCTATGAAAATGCAGAATCTTTTTTTATATTACAAGAGATATTCAAGTGCCAACTAAACAGAAATAAATAAATTATATCTTATGCAAAGAATTTAGCAAGGCATGGCATAGCACACTCTATTTGACTTTTGAAATTTACTCATTTCACTCCCAAAGTGACTGATTTATTTCCCTTAGGTGTTATGGTGGCTGATTTTCAGTCCCTTTTATTTACTAGTGGACTTGTCTCATGGACATATCCATTGACATATGAAACATTGAATACAAATCCTGAGTAGAGTGGATGTAAACATGCACATTTCAACAATTTAACAGCTTTTTAGATGTGGCCACTGCTTCTGGCAAGTTGAGTTTAATTTATTTTGGTTATGGACGAGCTAAATGACATTTTTTTTCTTTTATTCTTTTCTTTCTTTCTTCTTTTTTTTTTTTGTAAATTTGCTAATGCTTGCATTCCAAAGTCATTAGACAACTATACAAATGCCCAAGTAGCTATAGCTGTATAGATAATGACCATTTCTATGTACACACATTGAGATGGGAGGACGGGTTAGCTTGAGGAGTGGATAAAAACAATCGCAACATATCCAAATCCAGTCTATGAGATCAGTTTCACATTTCTTTGTAGTGTATGCCATACTTTAAAGATCCATCACAAGACAAAGTAGTCCTCTGCCTCTCCTCCAACCACATTTTTCTCCTCTACATCGTCAATAAATTTTAATGGTCAGATATCCCAAAGCACATAACTTGTATTGGATAAAACAATTGCCATTCTTACCTCATCTCCTTCCCCTCTCCAATTAAAATGCTGAAAAAAAATCAAAGAAATTTGAGGAATAGGTCAGTGGGGTGGAACTATTGTTAGGAATATCATAGCCTATGTAAAGAGATACATCTTCCACAAATAATGGATTATCAAGAGCTTTCACGTTTGAAGTGCTCCTTTCCCCTTGGACATAAATCCTACTTATTGACACTCATGATCATTAGTCAACAGTAGGCCTAAATCCAGAGACTTCCCGCACAGGCAAAAAAAAA
>CM053586.1:116196612-116206649 GCA_028646515.1 Pseudochirops corinnae | reverse complement strand
TCCTAGGACGTATGTGTGCCAACGCTGATAATCTCAGGGACTGATCTGACATTAACTTCTCCTCATTCCTTTTAAGCATCATGATGGATCAGCACTAGGAAGGTTAAATCCCCCATTTCCCTCTTTCTTAGTCCTACTCCTTTTAAGCACTTACTCATCCCGTAGACAACAGCATATTCTCTTATAGGTATCATACTGATTTTGTGTCTCAAACAATATATTACTTTGAGCCCTGAGGGGCTCAAGGCCTATGACCAGAGCACTAATCAATCAATCAATAAACATATATTAAGACCCTACTGTGTGCCAAGCTGTTATGGGAATCTGAAGATCTTCCCTGCCTCTAGGCCCTTTGATAGGCTTAAGTGGCTCTGAGAACCTTCCCTGATTTGAAAGTATACTCTGCCCCCTAATAGGCTGAATGTGGTCACATGGAGCCTGTGGAAGGAGGCTTGTTCTTCAGGAATGCCCACACCTTATTACTTTGTGATTGGGCAGTGGGTAGAGAGGGCTGTGACATTCTCTAATCCAGGACAAGGCTATATATACCCTGATGTGAGGTTTTTGCTATGGGGTTCACTTTGGAAAGAGTTGTGTGATTTGGCCAGATGAGATTCTGGGCAGCCGATGAGCCCCCTGGCTTTGAAAACCCAGATGTTGGTGCTTCCCACTCTGGTAACTGACTAGGTATGGATGTAATGGTCAGATGGCTGAAAGCTCGTCTGCTGATCTGTTTCTTTGTCTGCTTTTAACTTGCACTGTAACTTGTGTTTGTATTCTCTGAAGTTCAGGATGCTGACTTTTCCCCCTGAACTAAGAAAATGATATGTGTTTGACTGATTAAAGTAAGATTGTTAAGCCATTTTGAGTTGTTTTCCTTTAGAAACGCAGATCTAAGAACCTGTGCTAGCAGCCATCCTGAGTATGCTAGGGTGCTTGCTGATACACAAGCACTTTGCTAAATTCAAGAATTATAAAGAGAATCAAAAGATAGTCCTTGCTCAACTTTTTTGAGGAGTATAGCTTCAAAGTATTAAAGAGATATAGGTTGACAGTGGTGATGGAAGGATCAAATGAGTTTTTGTTTTGTTTTGTTTTTCAGGAAGAGGAGGCATGGGCATATTTGTATGAAGTAAGGAACGAGCCATTAGTGGAGAGATTGGAAATAAGTGAAATAATGGAGATGAGAGAGGGAGCAATCTATTGGAGGAGATTGAATGGAATCACTTGAAGAAACATAGAGGTAATGCTTGGTAGAGCAAGGCCATGTAATCATGTGAGCAAAGAAAGGTAGAAGGCATCTGGGTGACAGGTAATAAGGAAGAGGGGAGTAACTTCATTTTTTTTCTACAAATGAGGTAAGGTTATTAGTGTAGTAGTTATTAGTGTGTAGGCAAGGGGAACCATGGGAAGTTTGAAGAAGACTGAAACATTTTGGAAGAGCCACTGTAAAGAATGGGATAATGAGTTGATAGGAGGAATATAGTAAGATTGCCTAGCAACAGTGAAGATCTGGTTGACCTTGTGTAATCTAAATTTGTAATGGGCCCAGTCAGAAAAGTTGCTTAATTTCTATATCTTTGTTCAGCAGCATGTGTATAGGAGTGAAAGTAGTGAATAGTGGTTGTAATCTGAGGCTGAGGAAATTCTTCAACAGAATTAATGGAATTTTACTGATGCTATTTATTTCCAAGAATCTAAGAGTGTACGATGTGGCTAAATACCTGTGGTGTTCCCAGCACTGAATGTTTATAAATAAGTAAAAGAAATATTCACTGTCACCTTTTTCCCCATCAGTGGAAACATGAATGTCAACCTAAGGTTACTATAGTACATAATCATAATGTTAACATCTTAAGTGAAAAAATGTCTCAGTAGTGTTTCTGAGGTTATCATTTGCCAAAGGATCATTGGTTCTTTTATGTGAGGTATTTAACTGGACTCTCCATGGGAAGGAAGTCATCAAACTACATAAACTGAGTTACTTAAACCGACTTTGTCTTAGAAACCTCAAGCTCTATACCCTTTGAATTTTACTGCATTGGGCTTAGAACTATGTCTATTAAGCATTAAGGCATTGATAGTTGCCAATGGCATCAAATATGCCACTTATACAAATGTGTTGTAAACAATGAACAATATACAAAAAGTTACCTGATTTAATATTTTTCTTCACACACACATATTTAATATAGGTTTTATCAATCACCTCCTCTTCAACACTTTACACCCTTTTAGTGTGCATGTTGAAATCACTTATACACCATTTTGGTGTTCTGACCAGCCTGTTATTTGTGAATCTGATTTGCCTGAAATTGATATTTTTTCCCATTGTAGTTTCTTAAGTCTTTCAGCCTAATGGATCTTTTATTCAAAGGGCCAGTATAGATCATTGCTTGATGACGTTCTTTGAACAGAAATAGAGATGAGCAAGTTTACTAATTGAAGAAAATGACAGTGCTTGGGAATGATGAAGGTCAATTTTTAAAATGGAAAGACTTCCATTAGAGGGGCAAAACAGAAAGATTTGATTTAATGTGTCTCTGTTCAAACTCACAGAATTTTTATAATCTTTACATTTGTGCATTTCCTGTGAGGTTTTAATGTCTCACCTTTTTCTCTGCTAACTTACTTAGGACTATTGCAATAATCTGATGTTGGTATCATTACCTCAAGGAATTTGATTTGACAAATTGAGGTGACAAACTCCCCAATGATTCAAAGTACTTTTCCAATATAATCTCATCAAATCTCATAACAAAGAAGTAATTTGTTAATAAAGAATATTTTTACCATTTTTTTCATAGAAATGTAATGAATGAAACACACATAGAGTGTCTTATATAGTGAGAATAGTTTTGGCTCCAATGTGGTGATTGCATGCCTATAAACAGCTTGAATGGCTCCGTGGATAGAACCCAAGATCTGGAGTCAGGAAGACCTTAGTTCAAATCCTGTTTCAGATACTATGTGATCTTGAATATCTCTTTGTACCTTAGGGTTTTTTTTTTTGTCTTTATAATTGGGGTAATTGTAGCACCTACTTCTCAGAGTTATTATGAGGATCAAATGGATTAGCACTTGAATAGTGTTTTGTGAACTTTAAAGTATTATATACATGGTAGTTATGATAATGACTATTTACAATGTTGTCTACACTCCAAAAATACTGGTCAAATTAATCAGTAAAGCATTATTTAGCATTACCAGCATTCCAGGGATTGTGATAGGTTCTAGTTTAAAGCACAATTGTGGCATCAGACTCACCTACAAATACTAACATGTCCTTGTCATCATTAATAAGGGTATCAGTCAGAAAAACAAAACCTCAAAATCATATGAGATATTTCTATATTAATAGATATAGGATAGATAGCTCCAGATAATACTTGCATGGTACGATTCAATCCACACTCTTTTTTCAGTTGATTTGTTTTATTGACCAAAAAACATAATACTCAGTGCCAAATACTGAAAAGAGATTTTGAAGATCAAGGTTCAATCCAAACTCTTTCATTTATTAGTTATAAGAAAGTGGAAAAGTCAATCACAGTCTCTGAATACTTATGTTTGTTGTTGTTCAGTCATTTTTTTGGTCATGTCTGATTTTTTACCCCATTTGGGGCTTTCTTGGCAGGGATACTACAGTGGTTTGGCATTTCCTTCTCCAGCTGATTTTACAGATGAAAAACAGAGACAAACAGGGTTAAGTGGTTTGCCAAGGATCGCAGAGTTAGAAAGTGTCTGAAGCCAGATTTGAACTGAGAAAGTTCAGTCTTCCTGACTCTAGGCCATATAATCTATACACTGTGCCACCTAGATATTCTTCCATTTATTTTTCTATAAAACAGTAATAGTATTTTCTATGCTACCATCCTTCCTCACAGGTTTGCTGTGAGGAATATTTTTTTAGTCTTAACATACTGAATAAATGTGCCTTTTTATCCATAAAACTGGAAAAATAGCACCTATCCTTTGTTCAAAGGGTAGTTGTCAGAATAAAATGAAATAATGTGTTTGAAAATGAATTGTAAATTTTAGAATTTTTGACTGAAATTAACAAATATTAACCATCTCCTCCTATAATGAATACAATGGTTTTATGCTCAGAACTAGATGTACCACATAGATCAGGCCAAAATATCAGTTTCTGTGCTTTAGTGATCCAGTGAAAATTGGTTGACTGATATAGTCCCACACTCCCATTTCATCTTCTTGCTGAAAAGATAACATTAGTGTTAACTTTCTTACTTACCTGAACTTCATTTATATATCCCTGCTCTGAATTCCAACTTTTTACTGAGTAATTTAGAAAATACCTTCACTTTATTAGTCCTATAAATAACAGGGCAGTCTTTTATTGATATACTCACTGATCATTTAAAAGTAAAAATAAAGTCAAGTCCTTAGGGTCTTAAAGGCCAATATGTGAAGCCTACTGTGGACATGGAGGTTTCACACTGAAACTATCCCTGCTAGCATCTGTTTTCTTCCTTCCCTTGTGTGTAGTGATAAAGTTGTTATAGCTTTCTCCCTACTGTCACTTCTGCAGTTTTCCCAAATTTTCTGAGAGGAGGAATATTTATGAATTTCTCCACATTGTGCTGAGATCTTTGGTTTGAAGGAGAAGAAGAGTCCCTTTTTCATAATTCTCAACATTTTCATCCTCCAGGCATTAGATAGACAATATTTGGGCCATGCTCTCTAGAGAAAAAATCCTTAACATAAAGCCAGGTAGCCTGGTTGCTCTCCTTACACAGAGTCCTTAGTGTCCTAGAAGAAAAATTGACTGTACATTTTTATTTTGAGAATTTTGGCAAAGATACTTCTTAATTTGAAAAGAAGATATCATCATTGGTAACTTTCCATTTTGTAAAAAAAAAAAAAAAATCATTCTTATGATTCATTAGGTCTTCAGACCCTAGGGTGAAAGCAAGGAAAATATAACTGCTATAATTGCAAACATTCCAAATATTTAAATGACAAATAGCAATTACAAGTAAAGTCAATTCTCATTGCACAAGATACACAGAAATGCAATTAATTCACAAAATACTTCTCCAGAGTCATTGAAAGAAATGAATCTTTATACTAAGTATAATATTTTGTCATTCTCTGAAGCCTGCTCAATGAAGGAGATTTATATCATTTGAGGGATTTGAGATCTTTTCATTTTATAGTTATGGAATCCATTTACTCTAGGACTGTCATTTTCCAAATAGATTAGAGCTAATGGGAATGTTGACTTAAGTGTTATCAACATTCAGATAAAAGGAAAATAGGAAGTGAATCCAGTTTTCAAGGTTTTGAACTCTTCAGTTAAATATTAAGGTTGAGAACCTCATAATGCCAAATATTTCCTGGAAAGAAGACCATCTTCAGGATATTTCCTTATCTGAAGAAAAGAGGATAAAGAAATAGAAGGAAAGAGAAGAGAAAAGAAGTGAAGTAAAAGACTAATAATTTATCAATTGAATTAATGACTTGTAGGCAGTAAGTGGCACTTAGGAGCTAGGTGGGCTAAGTTGCCAGCCATCCAATGATGAAACTTACTCTTTTTCTGTTTTGGACAGAGCTTCCTTAGAAGTGAGTGATCTTGATTCGTGTAGCTTTCACTTTCCAAGTAACATAGAAGTGTGGCAAATCAGGGTGCCAAGATGATAACAGACAAGGCAGCAGAAAGTAAAAGTAAAAAACTTCTTGGTTTGCTGTCTTTACAGGCTTCTGTCCTGATCAGATTGTAATGTGTCATAAATTGATAAGGCTGGCAATGTTGCAACAGGTAAATATAAGTCTCCTACTTTGTTTACTTTCCTACATTAGTATCAAAATTCCCAGGTTCAATCCAAATCAAACTTTCTATCTCTTTTGAATAAGGAGTACCCTGCCTTGGTCTCTTATACTTTCTCTCTTGTAAAACTACAATAATATAGACTCAGATCTTTGATTTTCTATTAGTAATCAAAGTTTTCATATAGGTAAGTGCAATTTAAATGACAAGAATTGTTAACTAATAATCAAGTTTGCACCACCTATTTCTATGTAAAAGGTGCATGTTGCTTTTCTAGCAGGAGGTAAAAGTGATCTTAGGGATGAGTCTTGTTCTTTGGCAGTCTTTTATCACTTGGAAACTCCCAAACTTTGGTAATGCTAAATTTGATATTTCTATCTGTGCTGTAACTACTGGACTGCCTCAGGACAGACCCAATGAAAAACTCCCATGACTCGATTTTCAGCAGCTTTTCACTATCATGCTACCATATCACACCTACTGCTTATAATCACATCTGCCTCTCCAGTCTCCATGCTCTCTTCTTATTCTTTTAGCTCTCCTATCTCTGAATTCTCAAATTTCAATTTCAATCTACATTTTTTTCAGGTGGGGGGCGGAGATTATTTGATAGTCAACATTATTTCAATACATGGTGGTTACCTCTGGCAAGACTTTCTGTCATCCTTGTAGATAACTGATAAATTAATGCTATAAACATTAGATTTAAATATTGTCTGGGAGTTGAGAGAAATCAAGAGTAGTTTTTGTGTTAGAGAACTGATGGATGAATGAATGGATGCATGGATGGTGGAATGGATGGATGGATGGATGCATGGATAGATGGATGAATTCCTCTTCTGCCTTCATTCCTGATGATGGTCTTTCTCTACCATTCCACAGCAAACTTCAACTTTGACCTTCTCACATTGGAAATATATTCCATGGATCAGTCCCTTCCTCTGGTTGTTTAGTTCTACTTAGGACTTCCACTTTAAGGAAAGAACCCAGGCCACCCATGTGTTCATTCCTCTCAGGGGTCAGCTCCTAACTTTCTGGACTTTGTCTTCTACTCTCCCTTACAAGTATATTCTTTTCTCCCTACCACTTCCTTTCACACTTTTCATCTCCCTTTTATGTATTGTCTTTCCCCATTACTATGTAAGCTCCTCGAGGGAAAGACTGTCTTTCTGCCGGTTTTGTAATTCCAGAGTTTAGCACAGTATCTTGCACATAGGAAGCGTTTAAAAAATTCCGATGGGTGACTTTTCAAAATAAATGGATGACATTTATTAAATGTTTATTATGTGCCAAATGATCATGCTCAGGTCTGAGGATACAAATACAGAAGCAATACAAAATAGTATCTATCCTCAAGGAGATTAAATGTGTGTTTTAAAAACTCTCAAACGGGGAGAATTCTCCTATAACCCCTAAAAGAAAAAGAATTGTTGTGATGATTGGCTTCCTATTTAGGTCTAGGGAGGTAATTAGAGAAAATTGTGGCATGACTAATTTCAAGGTGTGATATCACCTTGACTATCAATTCTCTCCCTTTTTTTGCTTTTTGGAGGGGGAAGGTAGGGAAATTGTGGTTAAGTAATTTGGCCAAGGTCACACAGCTAGTAAGTGTTAAGTGTCTGAGGCCAGATTTGAGCTCGGGGCCTCCTGACTCTAGGGCCAGTGTTCTATTCACTGTACCACTTAGCCTCCACTGACTATTAATTTTCAAGGAGTGTGAAAATCTCTTCAGATTCATTCCATTTAAATTGAATCAATTGACTTCAAATCAACAAGCATTTATTAAGCACCAACTATATGCTAAGCAATAATACTAGGCACTAGAAATATAAAACAGAAAAATGATACACACTCTACACAATTACATAATTTTATTTACTGGATTAATGTTCACAGCTTTGTATAGGAACAAATGGTACAGTCTAAAATAAATAATATAAAACCCAAATTTACTTTAAAGTGCTGAGTAGAAATTTGGGGGCTGCAAGTAGAGAATTTGTTTTATTCTTAGAGTTGAAGTATGACTTCAGAAAAGATAAAAAGGACATCAGCAGATGATATCTGTTTCCTTCTGATTTTGAGGTTCTTGAATATTGATGATTGTTCCATCTGTCACATTTAGAGAAAGGATTTATTGCACATTTCACAATTTCTAGTTATAGGGGCTCTTTGACCTTTGGAAAAGACACATTTTGTATATAAGTATGATTCATTTCTAACTTGATGTCTCATAACATTTTTAAAAATTTTCAATAATAAATCTGTGGTGGTTCACATAATTCATGTTTGGTTTTGTCATGAAACATAGTTTAAATCCTGGAATGTCCCTTTCATAGATTTTCCTTTCATTCAATTCAACAAACATTTGCTTGGCAACTCCTTTGTATGAGGCATAACACCAGGAATACTTAAATGAAGCACAGAATATTCCCAGTCCTTAAAGAATTAACAATCTAGTAGAAGGGTGAAATATGCACACAACTAATTATAAAATATGTGTAATTTGTTTTCTGGAACAAGTCTGTTGTTTTATCAGAATAGGGAACTTGCACAGAGTACATTCTTCCTCCAAACGTCCATTATCACTGAAACTCATCATTTTAGAGATTTTCCTGGATTCCTGAGAAGTAAGGTGATATATCATGACCAAGGTCATGAAGTCAATGTGTTTCCAAAGCAGATCTTTTTGGCTCTGAGACTCATCCTTAATCTCTTATGCCATGCTACTTGTTAGATTATGTGAGACTAATATGCATAAATAAAAAAGGCTCATCAGAGAGGTTTGAAAGTCACTATAAACATATATGTCTTCATATAGTCCAGGGGGGTAGAGGAAGGAGTGAAACAAAGAAAACAGAACTAGTTCAGAATGAAAATAATCATTCCACAATATTAATTTTTGATATGTGTATTAATGGCAAACACTTATTCCTCTCAATTAATGTGGATGGGCTACTAAAGAGGGAAGACAATAAAGATATATTTTGCCCTTTTATTATCACATTTGAAACAAATAACACTTTTTTCAAAAGTAAAATTCTTACAAAGTTAATCTGCCTTTTCCCTCTTTCTGTGATCAATAATTCACATCACAGTTATATAACAATATATAGTACTGAGTTCTATGGAGTATTTTCACCATACCTTATCTAGAAGAATATCTACACATGAAATATACTGAGTGAAATGAGCAGAATCAGGTGAATATTGTACACAGTAACATCAACACTGTGCAATGATCAAGAACGATAAACTTAACTCTTCTTAGTAATACAATAATCCAAGACAATTTTAAGGCTTATAATGGAAAATGCTATCTAAATCCAGAGAAAGAACTATGGAGCTTGAATGTAGATTGAAGCATACTCTTCTCACTTTTTTTTTTGCCTGTGGTTTTTCCTTTTTGCTCTGTTTCTTCTTTCGCAACATGACTAATGAAATACATTAAACATGATTGCACATGTATAACCCATATTGGATTGCTTGATGTTTTGGGAAGGAGGGAGGAGATATAGGGAGGAATAAAAATTTGGAAATCAAATGCTTATAAAAGTGAATATTGAAAATTGTGTTTACATGTAGTTGGAAATAAATATACCATCTACAAAAAAGAGTATCTAGAATATGAAGTAATACATACATAATTTTTAACAAAGAGAAAAAGGATTTAGAAATAACATAAGTACACAGTATGAAATATAACAAATTTTATGCATGGAATGTAATAATACATTATTTAAATAGTATAATAAATATTAATCAATGATTAGCAAGTAAAAAAAACAGAGATTAAATAGGTTCATTTGGTAAACATTTAATAAGTGCCTACTATGGGGCAGGCAGCATGCCTGGTGCTGAAGAAACAATGAGAAAATAAAATAATCCTTATTCTCAAGGAGTTTGTAGTCTTTGTTTATATTTATAACTTGCCTGCAAAGTATTTATTTTCATAGGAAGTATATGTTTACAGAAAGCTGAGCTGGCATCTTTGATTCTTTTGTTGAAAAAATAAAACAGACAACTTTGTTTTTTTTTTTATTTACTCATTTACTTTTAATTTACAAGATTCAGTTCCACAATCACTTGAGTTTCAGATTTTCTCACCCCTCCCTTCCCTTTCCCCACCCCCCCCCCCATGGTGGTGTGCAATCATGTATAGGATCTGCAAATACTTTCACATTGTACAATAGTTTGGTCATATAGAAGGGCTGTAACCAATGAGTGATCACTGGGAAAAGAAAAAAAA
>CM053586.1:116177614-116196112 GCA_028646515.1 Pseudochirops corinnae | reverse complement strand
ACAGGCTCCACGTGACCACATTCAGCCTATTAGGAAACAGAGTATACTTTCAAATATCCAAGGGTCCTCAGAGTCATGTAGCCACTTTAGCAAAGGGCCTAGGGGCAGGGAAGATCTTTAGATTCCCATAACAAGGACCTGAGATCAAATCTGGCCTCAGACACTTAACATAACACTACTAGCCATGTTACCTTGGGCAATTCACTTAACCTCAATTGCCCTGCCCTATAAAATGCAAAACAAAAAAATTGTAAATTCAAATAACGTATCAATATCAGATTGAAGATCCACCTAGGTGGATGCCTGGCCTATATGGAAAGTACATTAATTTACCAATACATTATCATCTTATTGAACTGCTCCTGCCTCTTTCCTTATTAAGATCACAAGTTCTAAAGTAAACAAGGTATAGATATTGACATTTCCCCATAAATTATTGGAAAGTATAATCCCTGTCTTTAATCAATTAACTTTAAATTCTACTCTAGCTCACAAATAAACTGGAGAAATCTCTTTTTCCATGAGCTTTTTGTCCTCTCCTACTCTTCTTTCTTTTTATGTCTTCTCCTCTTATATGTGAAATGAAGATTACCAAGTGTTGCTTAATATCCCCAAACCTAATAGAATATGTAATAGAAGCCATTCTTATTATGCCACATTCAATTAAAAAAATCAAATTAATATCATGGTTTTTGTTGTTCAGTTGTTTTTCAGTCATGTCCAACTCTTTATAATCCAATTTAGAATTTTCTTGGCAAAGATACTAGAGTGGTTTGCCATTTTCTTTTCCAGCTCATTTTATACAAGAGGAAACAGAGGCAATCTAGATTAAGTGACTTGTCCAGGGTCACAGAGCTAGTAAATGTCTGGTGCAAGACTGGAACTCAAGTAGATAAATCTTCCTGACTCCAGTATTGACACTGTACAATAGTCCTCCAGCTGCCCAAATTGATATTAAAGAACCTTAAAATCAACCCTCCCCAAAAGTGTCTCTAATAGCATCTTACAACAGTTTCCTTCAATCCAGTGCCCCACTTTTGCTTCATTGTCTTTCTCAGTAGTCAAAGAGTGACTAGAAAGATTTTAAATAAAAAAAAACATTAAAAAAATACGTTGTTGCAATTTGCTAAATCACAATAAATGAGCACTCCTGCATTATATTCTATAGTAGAAATGAAAAATCTCTGCCATTTCTTAGGGAAAATGACACTTTATTTGCTTCTATCTAGATACAGTAATATAGTTCCTTACATGCTTATTTGAATATATATATATATATATATATATATGTACTATATATCTGTATGCATGGATAGATAGATAGATAGATAGATAGATAGATAGATAGATAGATAGATAGATGTGTGTGTATTCATCTATATATTGGTAGAGATTTAAGGAAGCTAGACAGCCAGGAAGGCAAAACAGGGGGAAAAAAAAGATAGTCATTTTAGCAATTCAAATGCCACATTCAATTTTTGCATTTCATTCTGGCTTCATTTTCTAGTACAGTGTTTGTGACTTTTCTTTCCATCTTTATTCTATCTCTGTCCTTCCCCACAGCAACCTTGCTTTTTGATATTTTGTCTTCTGTAGCAATTTCCCTATCCAATCCATTTCTAAATGCCTGGGCAGCAGGAATTCCAGCAATATAATTGGTTAACACTGGATTGAATTCAACAATGACAGCTCATGGCAGCGATTTAAAAGTTGGCTTAGAAACATTTTTTTTTTCCAAAGGCATGATTTGAAGGAGATAATTTCTAATAGTTTTATCTTGTCAATCATCTGAAAAGGTGAAGAAATACAGTTCCTTTTAAAATATATTGTTTATACATAATGCTCCAGCAGTAAGCTTTCTAATTCTATCCATTTGAGACTTTATTATGAAAACTTTCGTTGTTGCATATTATTCCACATTTTAACATAACTGATGCAACTTCATATGTTACAGAAGTTAACATACACAACCACCTGAAAAAACTCAATTCTGAATTATTCTGAGGAAGTACACTCTTTCTTAATACTTTTTCATTTTGTGCATAAAACAAAAACTGACCATTTTAATTTAGGGTCCTTCAATCTGATTGCTATCCTCATCCTATACTTCCAATTCTGAATCTTGCCTCATCAATTATTCTCTACAGTATTGTCATCAATAGCAGAAACAGCAGTAATCAAGAGGTGTTTCTGAAATACTCACTGTGTGCCAGGCACTGCGCAACAGCATTCTTATTACTATTTACCTGGCTACTAGTCCTACCTTCTAACATGCATCTTATCTTGAAGTTCAGCAGGTAGGGGGATGAGGAAAAGAGGAAAAAGTATAAACAAATATAATCTTTGCTTTAATGTATTTTTAATTGTCTCCTATTCCTCTACTACCTATGTTTCACTACAAAATGTCTTAATTACTTGGCTACAATTTCAGCCTCTACTTTCTATCTTGACCACTTTTTACTAAACTTGCACTTTGAAAAACAAACTCTTTTATGCCATATCTAGTTATCTCTTTTCAGGCATCATTCTTCTTCTATTTTTTTTGTTTTTTTGGGTTTTTTTTTTGTAATTTTAATTTATATATTTACTTTTAGTTTACAACATTCAGTTCCTCAATTCCTTGAGTTTCAAATTTTCTTTGGCTCTATCTCCTCCTCCCTCCCACCATGGCGGCATGCAATCAAATATAGAATCTACAAATAACTTCACAATAAACATTAGTTGAGTGGTAAAGAGGGATTATAACCAACGGAGTGAACAATAGGAAAGAAAAAATAAAACAAAACAAAGAGAGAGAGAGAGAGAGAGAGAGTGGTTTGCTTCAATCTGCATTCAGACTCTGTAGATCTTTCTCTGGATGTGGATACCCCTTTCCATCATGGTTCTTTTGGAGTTGTCTTATAACCTTGCATTGCTGAGAGGAAGGAATCATTCTTCTTGACCTTTACAGCATTTGATATTATTTATCATCCATTCATATTTATGAGGGAAAAAGGAATGGTAACTTGTTTCTTTCCTGGATCCAAGAGTTACATTAATATGTACTGTTTGTCATACATTAGGTTAAGTGAAGAAGATTCAAAAAAAGGTCAAGGTCAGCTCCTGCTCTCAAAGACTCACAGTACAATGGAACAGAGAATGCAAACAACCAGATACAAGTAAGATATATACTGAATAAAAGTGGGAGATAATCAATAAAAGGAAGATGCTAACATTAAGGATGATTAAGAAAGGCTTCTCATAGAATGTGGGCACTTAGCTGGAACTTGAAAGTAGTCAGGAAAGTTGGGTGGTAGAGATGAACAGCCTGTATTCCAGGCATGAGTGACAACCAGGGAAAATGCCTGGAGCCAAGAGAAGGAATATCTTGTTTGAGGGATAGCACAAAAACCAGTGTTGTTAGAACAAAAAGTATATGGGGAAAGGGGAAGTAAGGCCTAAGAATACTGGAAAGAGAAGAGAGTGAGTTGTGAGGTATTCCAAATACCAGAGGATTTTATGTTTTATCTGGGAGGAATAGGGAACCATCACAGTTTTTGCACTGTTGTATTCTCCAGCAAGAACCCAAAGAGAATAGAGTCATTATTCCTTTCGGTATGTTTTTGAGTCATATACAAACATCCTGCCTATTGACATTTCAAGCAATTATATTTGTAATTGTTTTTTTTTTTTATTTTTTTGCTAGAGTCTCAGCAACACTTAGGAGGTGCAAGAACCATCATCTTTAGCTTTCCAAGATTTGCACTAAATACAAAAGTAAATAAAAAAGCTTTCCCCCACCCCCAGCCAAAGGTAAATCAATATCAATTCAAAATTCATCCCTATCAATTCAAAATTCATCCCTATCAACAACAAAAAGCTTCCAAACCAGTGCACGCACATGATTTGCTTCTCACTTTCCCAAGATTGTGCATTCTCACTTAAGGTATATGGAACAATAAATTAAGTTCCATATTACAGTAAGCTAGAAATTAATGAGGTTATCACTTGATAGATGTAATGTAGACTCTGAACTTTCTCCTTGACTAGTCCCCAGAGCAAGACTGCTTTATCTCCCCCCAAGATTTTAGCAATAGGCTTGAGAGACAACAGCTGTTTTTTTTTTCACCTAACCCTATATATTCCATAAGCCCCTGCTAATATGTTTCTTCCCATAATTATCTGCTTATATCAATTAATCAGAAAGATTTAATTTATTTTTCATTGTTTTTAATCAATGATTTTTAGTTTTAATTTTATTTTCAATTCCTAATTCTCTTCCTCTTTAATCTCTTCATCTCACATTGGGAAGGCAAGAAAAAAACATGATCCTTTACACATGTGAAATCCTTTACGGTCATGCAAAACAAATTCTGCATTAATTATTTATTCTAAAATAACGGGAAAGAAGAAAATATGCTTTAATTTACACTCTCAGTCCAGCAGCTATTTTGAGGTAGATAATATATTTCATCAAAAGTCCCTTGGCATTATGGTTGGTCATTTTTTAAAATCAGATTTAATGCCTTTCAAAGTTAATACCTTGAAAACCTTGCTGTTATTATATAATTTTTTTCTCCTGATTCTGCTACTTCTACTTTGTATCAGCTTATGTAAGATCTCCAAGGTTTTTCTGAAATTTTTTCCTGTATCATTTAGTATAAGACAATATTATTCGATTCTCCTCATTGTGTCCATTTAATTTTTTTTATCATTTATGTCTTCAACATTGTTCATTTTTATAATATTGATATCATATAGCAAAAAAATTCTTTTGATTTTGCTTATTCTGCTCTGTATCAGTTCATAAAACTGCTACATGTCTCTTTAAAAAAAAAACTATCTCCTTATTTCTTTCAAGAAAAAAAAAAGTATTCTATCACATCTCTATGGCTATAATCCTTTAATCTGAATAGACTCTCTCAAGTTTTCCCTTTGCCAACATTTTTCCCCAAAATAATCAAACCCAAAATAACCTCACCCTCTTTTCAATGACTAGTATTTATTATCTAAAACATTTCCTCAAAAATCAAACATGCACTGTTTTGAGACTTATTTTGTTTTCTTAAATTCTTAATTCTGGAATCATTTGAATAATTTTCTTTTTACATCTAGTCTACTAAACTAATTATAAGCTTGTTAGGACAAAAAATGCATTTCATACTTCTCTGTATCTCCCATTGCACTCAGTACATTGTTTCCTTTAGAGGAAGTATTTAATAAATTATTACAACTTGAACAACTGACAGAATCCAAATTACCTACTACTACTTTTTCACTTTTTGTTTCAAGTGTGTAAAGAATAAATTCATTTTTATCTCTAATTTTTGACTTCTAAGTACTCAGAATTCCTTTTTCATTTTATACATTTCGTGTTAAAATAATTTTATAAGTGTTTAAAAGTAAATTCATATACTTTGAGCATAAAAGTATTACCCTGAATTTTTCAGAATAAATGATGTTTATAAAGTTACAATAATAAATGTTAAAGCATATTTATAAACCTAAGCAGTTTCTCAATCTAAATATAAAAAATCATGAGAAATATCACCATGATTTAAATGTCTAAAGATAAAAAATCTAAAATATATATTTAGTAATTGAGCTTTATTTGTTTGAGTTTTTTATTTTCATATACCAATAAGACATTATTCCTTAACTTTTATTTTTGAGAAAAGGTAATACACACTTGGTGGGAACATAGACTCATTATTGATCTGACACATAATAAAGAATGCATCTTCCTCCTGATTTCACTCCTAATATTGTTTTCAGGAATTTTTCCTGGAGCTTCTTTTTTATTATTATCCACCATGTTTCTCTGAATCCTTAATATTATTTCTCTTTTTCACAAGTTTTTTTTTATTCTTTCCCCTAGAATGTTGCCATCTTTGTTAATTTCACATACCTTAGTCATCTCAGAGGTTATTGCTATTTGTCAGTTAAATGAGAATTGATGTTTATAATCATAACCCTGAGTCACAAAACAAGTAAAATTACATAGATTATACTTTTTTACATAAAACAGGAAATATGTAATTGATTTTAGAAATTTTTTTCTACATCATGATTTAATTAAATGTTATTGACTGAAGGGAGTATTATCTACTCTATTTACACAAAATGTTCCATTGATCAAACATAATGGATAGGTGGTATACTCTAATATATTTTTTGTTATAACGTAAAAGAGAATGACCATATTCTTGGTGAAACATTTTTTCATTTTCTCTCTAAATTGCTGTCAATATTGAATAATTCTATTCTGACCTGGAGATCAAATGTATTAAACTTTGAAGAGACAGTATATATGCACTCTGCCTTACAGCTACTGTTTATCTATTGGAGATAATGGAAAATAAGAAAATTGTCTCCATGATAGTAATTGATGGAGTAGACATGGCTGGAACCTTTTACCTGGGTGTTTGTGACAGAGTATGTGGAGATGTATAGATTATGGAGTACAGAGAATGGGAGACAGACAGTTTTTGTGCCATACCAATTTTAATGGTTTACAGAATTAAAGTGTGGCTAGAAAATGATGTAGAATATGAAGCAGCAGTCATTGTAAATTAGTGTCTGTGTACTGCGAGGTACAGGCATTATTCAGGTGTGGGTCTCCTGACAGTTTGAGGATCTGGGTACATCATTATATGTGATTGATTTTTCTGGGTATGAATCTGCAGAATCCTGAAGTTTGTATTCCTTTGTGAGGGAAGCGGGGGAAAAGAAAAGGAAAACAAAAGCACCACACAGAGAAGTAACACTGCTGTTTCCAGGAAAGGTGATGGAGCTTGGAATCATGACGATAGGATTTCAGGTTCCTCCTCGGATGCTTATGTGATCATTGACAGGTTGACTGATCTTTCAGTGCTTGATGAAGTGGTCTGAAATTCTTATTGTTATATGCTAGACATTTTGTACATCAATAAAATCAGAGGTACAGCACCATCTTAAGCAAAATAAAATGCGTGTGGAATTCTCCACCTAAAAGTGTACTTAAATAATAATTCTGATGATACTGGAATGATTCTAGCATTTGTAAGGAGTGTTGACATCTGACAGAAGCAAGAAATGTAAATGACACTATGGTTAGCTCCTAATAGTCTTGTGGTGGGGAGGGGTGCAGATGGAGATGGGGGAAGACACAGGGTTGGAATATAGTAAGTGTCATAGTGAGTCCAAGTCAGAATGGAATCATGCTTATAAAGCATTTATTAACTTAAAATAGGAGGGTATTACAGAAAAAAATATTAAATTTTAAGTCCAAAAATCTAAGTTTGAATCCAGGCCTTGACATTTAATTATCTATGTGACTCTGGGCAAATCACTTCCATTTTTATGGCCTCACTAGATTAATCTATTAAATGAGATGATTACATGGGATGGATTTCAAGGTGTTTGTTTTTTTTCTTGCTTTTTTGTTTTGCTTTGTTTTTCCAATTCTAAAATTCTATGATTCAAAGTGCTATATAATTAACAGCTATTGTTATTATCAGACTTGGTATAAGAGATTAGATCAATATGAGGGTTTTCATTTTTGAGAATTTTGTGAACACTCATCAATTGTATACAATGGACTGTGAAATATGCTGAGAGTGATGTATTATGTTCCCTGTCTACAAGGTGGGTGAAGTGATGGATTTATAATCTGGGAAAAGATTATAGCTCTTATCATTTGGGCTTGAACCTTTTTTCATGTAGTCTTTTTCTTCAAATAATGATATGATTGAAGGAGAACAATTCTCCTCATTAAATCAGTATGCCCTCAATGTCAACATCACAGAAATATGTTGCTACTGTTAGATTTGGTCTTCCTTCAAAAACTTAGTATTTTTTATCGCCTTATTTCATTAAGGTAGGCCAGGAAACTAACCAAAGTATTTCTGAGTAAGATATTCTTAGAGTGAATTATATTTATACTTTAAAAATACTATTAATTAAAAGATCATTGCAAATGAAGTGTAAATAATTACAAATTCAAAGTCTATACATTTTTGATCGACAAGATAAATGTTTCATTCATGTTTGGAATAGATATAGATACACAACACGTGTGTGTGTGTGTGTGTGTGTGTGTAAATTTGGTAACTAAAAAAGGAGATAAAAGACTACATAAAAGCTTTCTCCCCATAAGAAGATCATTTCTTGACATATCAGTGTATTTTCCCTTAAACACATTGCAGGAAAATATTAATCTATTTTCCATAAGTTTAAAAGAATAACTAATATTTCTATCATAGAATTCTGTCACAGAATTTTAGAATGGGAAGAGCCCATTGTAGTACTG
Organism: Pseudochirops corinnae; assembly: GCA_028646515.1. Classification (NCBI taxonomy): domain Eukaryota; kingdom Metazoa; phylum Chordata; class Mammalia; order Diprotodontia; family Pseudocheiridae; genus Pseudochirops; species Pseudochirops corinnae. The sequence goes on along the minus strand of CM053586.1, from coordinate 116,187,843 downwards.
TGAAAAAAGGATGTGGGTTAAGAGCTAGATTGGATTACCTAAGATTCTTCCCAGCTCCAAATCTATTGTTGTCTGATCTCAGCATCATCTATTTTAACCCATATCTTTAAAGGAATCCCTACTACAGTAATTCTTAGAAGACACTGTCAAGATTTTGCTTAAAAACACCAAATAAAACAGAGCCCATCACCTCCCAAGACAGTCCTTTCCATTTCTTGCATAGCTTAATCAGTTATCAATCAATAAGTATTTATTAAACACTGACTATGTGCTATGCACTGAGCTAAGCTCTAGGGATTCAAAAAGTTTCAAAAGATAGCCCTTGTCCTTAAGAAGCTTACTATTCAATGGGTGAGACAGCATGCAAAGAACTATATACAAAGCAAGCAATATACAGGATAAATAGGAAATAGAGGAAAGGCACTAGGATTAAGACGGGTTAGAAAAGGCTTCTTGTAGAAGATAGGGTCTTAGTTGGGATTTAAAGGAAAACAGGGACATCAATAGTCAGAGTTGCGAAAGGAGAGTGCTCCAGGCAGGGGGGATAGTCATGGAGAAAGCCTGGAGCTGAAAGTTAGAGCATCTTGTTTGTGAAACAGTCAGGAGGCCAGTGTCACTGGAATTAAAGGTACTGTCAATGAGTAAAGTATAGGAAGACTGAAAAGGTAAGAGAGAGCTAGGTAATGAAGGGTTTTGAATGCCAACCAGAGAATTTTGTATTTGCTCCTGGAGGGAATAGGAAGCCTCTGGAGTTTATTAAGTGGTGTGTGTGTGTGTGTGTTTGTGTGTGTGTGTGTGTGTGACATAATAGGACCTATGTTTTAGCAAAATCTCTTTAGTGACTGAATTGAGGATGTGGGAAGAGGCTTGAGGCAGGCGGAGTCACCAGTGAGATATTGAAACAATCAAGGTGTATGGTGATGAAGGCCTTTACTGAAGTGAATTATCTGACACTAGCAATGTCATAGGAGAGAATGCGACTTATCTGAGAGTTGTTATAAGAGTGAAATTGACAGATGTTGGCAATAGATTGTTTATGGGGAGTAAGAAATAGGGGAATTCAGGATGACTCTTAGGTTACATGTCCAAGGCATTGGAAAGATGGTGTTGTCCTCTAGCCTAATAGGATGGGTAGGAGGTAGAAGAGGTTTACTGGAAAAGATTTATTGCTTTAGACAAATTGAGTTTAAGATGTCTACTGAACATCTATTTCTAGATAACTGAAAGGAACTTGGAGTTGTGATATTGGAAGTTAGTAGACAGGTTGGGGTAGCAATGATCAACTTGAAAATCATCAATAGATGATTTTCACAGAGATAATAGAGATAATAATTCAATAGAGATAATAATTCAATCCATGGGAGCTGATAAGATAGAGGGAAAAGAAAAGAGGAATAAGACTTCTTGTACAAAATGACTAATATGAAATATTTTACATAATTGAATATGTATAACCTATTTCTGATTGCTTGCCATCTCAGGAAGTGGAGAGGGGGAGGAGGCAAGGAGGGATAGAATTCAAAACTAAAAAGTTTAAATAAAAATGATTGAAAATTGGGGAAAAAAGTAAAGAGGGACCAGGACAGAACCCTGAGGGACTAAAGGGCCTCATCCATACCAAGATCTAAGAAAGAATGCAGAGAAGAAAATCAGGAGAGACTGGTGTCCTGAAAACCAAGAGAGAAGAGAAAATTAAGAAGAGCTGGAACAACAGGGTCAAAGATACAGAGAGGTCAAGAAGAATATGGATTGAGAAAAGACCATTAATAATTTTAGAGAGAGTAGATTTGGTCAAATGACGACAGAAGCTGTATTATAAAAGGTTAAGAAGAGAGTGAGAAGAGAAAAAGTAGAGAAATCTATTGTACATGATAATTTATAGGAGTTTAGCTGTGAAGGACAGAGAAAATGAAGTTCAATAGTTAGTGAGGGGTGAAAGCATCAAGTGAGGATAGAGGAGAGATGAGTATATTTTTAGGGAATAGGAATGAGCCAGTAGGAGTGAGAGACTGAAAATAACGGAAATAGTGGAAATGACAGAAAGGACAATCTTTTGGAGGAAATGTGATGGAATGAGATGGTTTGAACACTCAAAGAAGTTTGCTTTAGTAAGAAGGTGAAGGAAGAGTGGTAGAAGGTCCCTGAATAGGAGATGGGGAACAGTGGAGTAGATTTAATGGACTTCAAACCTAAATTCACCAGTGTGGAACTTCTATTCTATGTGGCTACACTGAACAATTTTACTCTATTTGAAATAACTGCTTTGCAAATACTTGAAGGTAGCTATTATAGTCTTCATGTGTCTAATCCATGCTAATTGCTGCCATTTGCTTCAACCTTTCTTCATGTGCCATGAATTCAAGGTCCTTTCTTATCCTACTTACTCTTCTCTGAATGCTCAACAATGTACCAATGCTCTTCCTAAACTGTGGCACGAAGAATGTAACAGCATGTTTCAGATGTATTCTGACAATGAAAGAATATAGGATGTATTCCTGAAAGTTGTTATTCACCTATTATAGTCCATGATCAAAAATCTCTTTGACTGCCATGTATTTGACTGCCTCCTGAAGTCCAACAATATCTAACAATATCTTTCTCAGGAAAGTGCTATATCATAACATATTTGTAAAGCCATTTAAAATTTGATTTTCTCTCAAAATAATACCCAGTGTCAGAGTTAAAGTTATTTGCACAAGGACAAAGAGCAAGTAAAAGACTGTTCCAGGACTGAAACACATAAATTCAGGGTTGCTAACTCCAAGGCCTCTTTTTTTGTTACAACATTCTTCCTCTTCATTAATGTCATTACCCGTAAAGTATAATTGTTAAAAACCCTAAGATCTTTTTCTTCTGTTCTAGATTAGCATATTGTCAGCTCATATTTGCATTGTTAGTTTTTTTATCCTACTTTTGCCATTTTCACTTTTACCTACTGAATTCCATCATGTGTTTTAAGAATTTTTTCCTTTAATTTAACAAGATAATTTTGAATTATATTCTTAAGATTAGCAACCTCATGTAATTTGGTTTCAACTGAAAAATAAATGATTATATTTTCCATTCTTTTGACCTGGTAATCACAAAGCTATGCCTGGCAATCTTGGCTGTGATGAAAAGCTCCATAAAATGGACCCTTGAATTGACATTTAAATTCATATTCTGAGAAATACACCTGGAACAATTATGAAATTAAATGCATTAAGTGAATTTAGAGAAAGAAGTGGAATTAGTTACATAGTGATATATAGATGTAAAACTTGTAATACATTTCTTTTCTTTTTAAATTATTTATTCTTACTTACTAGATTCTATGCTCCTAGTTAATAATTAGATGTTTATAAACTGCTGAAGAAAACCAAGTTTTAAATTTTTATACTAACAAGTTTTGATGAAATGGGCCATAGGTCCTTGTGTCCTGCTAGGATCATGAGTCTGCATCATCAGTAAAAATTTTGGAAGAGACTAATGCACTGAGAATGGTGAAGTCTCTGCTCCTAGGGAGAATAAGGGTGTTGAATTAATTGATTTTAGGAGTTCTGAGCTACAGTAGAGCTAAAGTCAATTAGGGGGCCATATTAATTAAGTCATCAATATAGTGAGCCCCTAGGAGTATAGGATCATATGAAGAAGGAGTAAATCAGTCGGGTCAGAAATGGAGTCAACATTTCTGTGCCAATGTACCAATGAGCTTCAAGGTGCAGCCATCACTTGTTACTACACTGATAATCTGGAAGGAATAGTGGAATGAAGGAAGGAAGGAAGGAAGGAAGGAAGGAAGGAAGGAAGGAAGGAAGGAAGCAGAGAAGTAAGGAAAGAAAGTAAGAAAATAAGGAAGAAAAGGGAGAGGAAGGAAGGGAAAGATAAAGAGAGAAGAAAGAGAGAAAGAAGGAAGGAAGGAAAGCAAGGAAGGAAAGAAATAAGGAAGCAAGTGAAAGAGGCAGAAAGGAATTAAACAACAAAGAAAGAAAAGGAGAGAAGGAAAGAAATGAGAATTGGTAATGGGAGGAGAAAAATTCAAGAAAGATTAGGAAAGCAAGTGAAAGTGGATTGAGAGGGGAAAAGAAGAAAGGGAAAAGGATTGACAGAAGAATGAAAACCCTGTAAGTCTCTGTTATAATATATCATTAACAAGTAACATTTGAATATAATTCTTGAACTAGTCATTCACCTACCCTTCCTGTTCTATAGAATGGTTTCCATCATATACTCCTCAGCATGGACTTGTCTTATAATGGAACCTACCTGTACTTTTGGTGAGATATCTCTAACTTTTTTTTTCTTCAATTATTGCCAAGGTAATACACTTTTCTCCAAAATATGCACTCATTAAAGTAGGGTGTTAAGGTAATTTCCTAGTATTGTAACATCAATATCACTTTTACTTTTTAAAATTACAGAGAGAAATGCTTTTTATTCTTAGAAACAAAGTTAACAGAATTAAAACATGCTGCATCATTTCACTGTGTCTATGAAGTCTGTCATTCTGTCATAAAAAAAGAGATTATATTAGTCTGGTATTTTTTGTTCTTTTGAGGCCTCATTCTGACTTTCCAGATTTTTTTTCTTCTTCTAATGTTTTAGTTATTGATTTAGCGTTGGCTATGAGGAATGATTTTAGTTCATTGAATCCAATAAAATTATAGCTACTTATCATTAATATTTATTTATCTTTAAAGATGACAGACTACTTTCTCTTTCCTAAATATCCCTACTTCTATCCTTAGATTCTTCCATCTGCCTAAAATATTCTTCCTTTCAGGTCAAACTTGCCTTATTCTGAGCAATTCTTCAAGGCCTAGCTGAAGTGACATTTCCTCTAAGGAGTCCTTCCTGATCCCCACAGCTACACATAATTGTTCCCTCGATTTATATAGCATTGTACATTTTATTATATTATCAGCTTCCACCTTAATTCATATTGTTTGTGTATGAGATATATATCTGATGCTTGATAGTAAGTTCCCTCAAAAAGTCTAGCATAGGGCCTTTCACATAATAAGCACTTGATATATATGTGTTAGATAAATTTGTTTTCCCATCTCAATTCAGTTTTTATACTCTTAGAGTTCAACCATAACCTGTACTTAAGCCATGTTTCCTGCCTTCATGGGCCATATTATTTATGGGACTATAATGGAACTTAGCCCTTAGATTTTAAAAATTGTTATCTATTGATTTTTCATATAAAGTTGGAAGTGTATTGAAAGGTCCTGCAGAAAAAAAAATGTACTATGTTATTGTTTATTGCAACTTGTTTTTTTAGTTAACTTTTGTTTATTTTTGGTTTACATCATTAATTTCCAAAAGATTTTGAGTTACACATTTTCTCCCTATTTTTCCTCTACCAACCACCCCAAAACAGAGATCCCACTGTATACTGCCTCCCCTAATCTGCTCTCTCCTTTATCCTCCCCCATCACCCCATTGACTTTCTGGTAGGGTGAGATGGATCTCCTTACCCCAGTGCCTGTATATCATAATTCCCAGTTGCAAGTAAATAATAATGATAATAATAATAAAATATATATATATATGTATATATATATATATATATATAAAACATTTGATTATAAAAGTTTAAATTCTAGACTCTTTCCCTTCCTCCCTTGTTACTCACCCCCACTGGAAAGACAAGCAATTCAGTACAGGCTGTACATGGGTAGTTACTCAGAACATCTCCACAAAGGACATATTGTGAAAGACTGACTATATTTCTCTTCTTCCTATCCCCTCCCTCCTTGTTCTATTCTCTATTTTGTCCCTGTCCCTTTACATAAGTATGTGCTTCTAACCTCCCCCCTACCCTGCCATCCCCTCCATCATCCCCCTCTCATCCCCATTCCACCTACTCTCCTCTAGGGCAAAATATTCAATTTAGAGTGTATGTCATTCCTTCCCTAAGCCAAATTCAATGAGAGTAAGGTTGACCCATTCCCTTTTGCCTTCCTGTTCTTCCCGTCCATTGTAACAGTTATCTCCTGCCTCTTCTATAAGAGATGATTAACCCCATTCTGTCTCTCCCTGTCTCCCCTCATTCTATTTCTCTCCCACATCTCAATTTCACCTTTTAATATATTATCCTTCCTATCCAATTGATCCTGTGGCCTCTGTCTATGTACACATATATAAACACACTCCAATATGTATTCATATACATATATACCCTCCTATATAGATGTATGTGTATGTATACATACATACATATGTGTATGCATATACACACACACACACATTTATATTCCCTTCACCCATCCTTATACTGAGAAAAGTTTCATAACTTACAATTCTCATTTTTCCATGTTGACATATAAATAGGTCAACTTTGATAAGTTCCTTATGATTTCTTTTCCATGTTTACCTTCTCATCCTTCTTGTATTTGAATGTCAAATTTTCTATTCAGTTCTGGTTTTTTCCTCAAGAATGCTTGAAAGTCCTCCATCTCATTGAATGACCATATTTTCCCCAGAGACATTATACTCAGTTTTGCTGGGTAGGTGATTCTTAGTTTTAATCCTAGCTCCCTGGATCTCTGGAAAATCATATTCCAGGCCTTTGATCCCTTAATGTAGAAGCTGCTAGATCTTGTGTTATCCTGATTGTGTTTCCATAGTATTCAAATTGTTTCTTCTTGGCAGCCTGTAATATTTGCTCCTTGATCTGGGAACTCCAGAACCTGTCTATAACATTCCAAGCAGTTTTCTTTTGGGGATCTTTTTCAAGAGGTGATCAATGGATTCTTTCAAGTTTTATTTTCCCCTCTGGTTCTAAAATATCTGGGCAATTTTCCTTGAGAATTTCTTGAAGGATGCTTTCTAGATTCTTTTTTTGATCATGACGTTCAGGTAGTCCAATAATTTTAAAATTGTCTCTCCTGGATCTATTTTCCAGGTCAGTGTTTTTTTCAATGAGGTATTTCACATTGCCTTCTATTTTTTTATTTGTTTGCATCAGTTTAATAGTATCTTGATTTCTCATAAAGTCATCTGCTTCCATTTGCTCCACTCTAATGCTGAAGGAATCATTCTCCTCAGTGAGCTTTTGAGATTCTTTTTTCCTTCTGGCAAATTCAACTTTTTAAGGCATTTTTCTCCTCATTGGCTTTTTGGGCCTTTTTTGTCATTTGAATTACTCTATTTTTTTAAGGTGTTATTTTCTTCAGTCAAGTTGTTGACTCTTTTTTCATGATTTTCTTGCATCATTCTCATTTCTCTTCCCAGTTTTTTCTTCACTTCTCTTATTTGGTTTTCACAATCCTTCTTAAGCTCCTCTATGGCCTGTAACCAGCTTACAATTTTTCTTAGAAGCTTTTGGTGCAGGAGCTCTGACTGTGTTGTCTTCCTCCTGTTCCATGCTTTGATCCTTTTTGTCCCCAAAAAAGGCATCTAAAGTTTGATTTCTAAGCTTGGTTTGCTTCCTTTGCCTGCTCATGTTTCCAGTCAATTAATTTGATTTTTGAGCCACAGTAGAACTCTGCTTTCAGAGGGGAGAGCTTTGTGCCAAATCTCTGAGGTTTTTCATCTTCCGGGGCTATTAGGAGGTGTGGCTTCTGAAGCCCCCATCAGCTTTGGCTCACTGAAAATGCACCTCAGGACCATCACCCAAGACCACTACTTCGATCCTGATCCAGGCTGTTTAAGGCAAGAGCACTTAGCCTCTGAATGATTGTTTGCCCCTCCTCCCTGCAATTTGTAGACTGTGATCTTTGAAGCAGCCATATGGAGGTGGCTGCAGGGCTGCTGTTTGTGCTGCTTTCTTGCCCTGGGGGCAGCTGAACGGACCTGCTTTTCTCCCCCAAATTTAGCTGGGTTCCACTGACTTTTCACTTTGTTCTTCTTTCTTATGGGTTGATAATTCCAGAAACTGCCACAGCTGCCAGTGATCCACTCTCCATAATGCTCCAGCTGCAGCTTGTCCTGACCACCTTATGGCTAAGCCACAGTTTCAGGCCAGTCTGGGATTGGCTCCCAGCATGCTGCAATGAGCCCTTCCTGTCCCCAGAAGATGTGTTTTTCTATAATTTTGTGGTTTCTGGAGCTCTAAAAAATTTTTAGAGCCATATTTTATAGGTATTTGAGGTGGTTATGGTGGGAGCTGCAGAGTTCTCATGCTTCTACACTGCCATCTTGCCTCCATCCCCCTCAACTATTCCAACTTGTTAATCCATGTATAAAATATTTGCTTATTCTAAAGAACATTTCAACTCTTTTATCACCAACTATCCCTAATATCCTACTCAGATTTGAACTTGGATCACTAGATTCAAAATAAAAAGAAATTGCATATTTTTTCTCTTTCAAATGAAAAGCAAAGGGTTTCCTAATTTTGAAAGTGACAGCTTGGTATGACTAACAACTTCATCATTACACCTCTGGTGGAGTGTTGCAGCAGCTTCCTACATATTTTTGTCAATGACTTGGAAAAAAGCATAGATTGCATAATCATCAAATTTGCAATTGACAGAAAGCTTGGCAGGAAACATAACACAAGGTATGGCAGTCAGAATCACAAAATATCTCAACTAGCACAAATATTGGGCCAAAATTATTGAGACTGTATTGAATAGGGATAAGTGTAAAGTCATGCTTTTGAGTTAAAAAAAATCAATTGCAAGGGAACAGTATGAATGGAACATGGATAGATACCAGCTCTTGTGAAAAATGATCTTAGGGTTCCAGTGAAATGAAATCACAATGAAACAATGATGTGGTTTAATATGAAGAAAATAAAATGCAAATTTAAGATGTATTAACAGAAATACATTATTCTTAATGAGAAAAGTGATAATCCTACTATACTCTGACCTAGTAAGAAGGCATCTGACATGTTCAGTACAGGGCACCATATATTTGGAGTAAAATTGGTGAATCAAGTTTTTCCAGGGATTAGTGTCAAGGCCTCTAGAGACTATGTCATATTAGGACTCGATAACAGAATTGGATATATTCACTCTGGAAAAGACTTAGAAAAACTTGATAACTATCTCAAAGTATCCCGGAGTTGTCTTTAAACTGACTAATTAAGTTTGTCATGTTGAATCAGCATTACACTTATTCTGCTTAAGCCCATAAGACAGTCATAAGTAAATGGGTGGATATTGCACTGTACTCATGGTGTCACCATGTCTCTCAGCAATTTTGTAAACAAAATGAAATTAATCATCTCAAGCTGACACTATAGATCAGTGTGGCAATGAGGGGAAATGACATATTTTGATCATGTTAGAAATGGGTTATAAAATAGTACAAAAAAGAAACTTAACCCAAATATAAACTAAATTATTATTAATGGCACTGTTAATTGAAAACAGTATCTGCTTTTCTCTTCAATACTGTATTGGTGACTTGTAAAGCCAAGCACAAGCAGCTTTCCAGAGGACTGCTGCTATGAAGAGCTTCAGGGTTTTGATTACATAGTATAGTGAACTCTCTATTTATTCAGCAGTAAATTAGAGGAAAACATTCATAGAAATCAAAGTACAGCATTCACAATGTTATGACATAACAACATCACTAAAATGGCCACATAGTTTATAATTTTCTCCAAAGTAGTCACATAGTTTTAAGCAAAAGGTATCATGCAGTAAGACCTTAACTTAATCATCCTTAAGTAAACAAGCCTCCTTAATGGACACAAAGTACAAAGGTCAGAGTTTTCCACCTCTATGTCAGATTTTCTTACTCTCATTCAAAAAGTCTTCTTTCTTCTTAATTGGAGATTAGTTTCCAATCATCCTTAATTCAATCATCCTGAAGAATACAGGATACAGAGTACAAAGTCCTCCCACTCCAAGCACAGTAAATCATGATCTTATCAGTTTGTATAAAGTACTCAAGGAGAAGTCTTTTCATCTTGACTGGAAGCTGGCTCTCAGCTTCCATGGTTCTTCTTCCATGTGTAATAGTAATCAGTTTAGCAAGATACTTAGCACTTAGTAGTGCTAAGTGTGGAAGGTGCAAACTGTCCCACTGTTGAGAAGGCATGAGCTCCCCTGTTGATGTGGAAGAAGTGGATTGGCTGAGCTCCTGTTGATGTGGAAGAAGGGGATAGGCTGAGCCCCTGTTGATGTGGAAGAAGGGGATTGGCTGAGATGTGTACATAAGCAAGAATTCCAGAGACAGACAGACAGAATTGGAATTTTGCTCCCCTTGAAGGAAGAATCCTGGAGCCTGAAGCCAGCTGAGAGAGAGAGAGAGAGAGAGAGAGAGAGAGAGAGAGAGAGAGAGAG
>CM053586.1:116158494-116177114 GCA_028646515.1 Pseudochirops corinnae | reverse complement strand
TATTGTGGCCACTGTAGTGAAAACTGTGTGGCCATTTTCTGTGATAAGATGTAATGTTGTGAATATTATAATGTTGTGAATGTTTGTCTTGATTTGTAATGGAATAAACAGAGTGTTCACTATATTTTGTAATCTGAAGTCTAAAAGCTATTCACAGTAGCATTCTTTTGGGAATCTGCTGGTGCATGGCATTAGACCATGATCCCAATTCTTGCCGTAATCTGCCCAACTGCCACCTGGATTCAAGGGCAGGCAGCTCTCAGTTCCTTGTCCAACTTCTTTTCCAGTTCTTCATCCAGTTCCTTGTCCAGTTTCCTTTCCAAATTGAAGTTCACAGTGTCCAGTCCACCTCAAGTCCTTCACAGGTTCTGTTTCCGGGAAGCAAAGCTTAACAAAGCCACAATAACATTCATAAACATTGCTGGCATCATCATCAATTCACTCTCTGACTCTGAAATCGACACAGACCCACCAACAAGGTCTGAGAAATCGACATAAATCATCAGTAAAGTCCTAGGACCTCAGAAAACTTCAGTAAGACACTCATCCAGGACTTCTGTAAACATATAACAAGAAAATCCTCTTTCAGGACTTCTGAACCATCAATAAGGTCTCAGGGTTTCTATAACAACAGTAATGTCCTCTATCAGCAGATGAATCTGACAAAGTAACTTCGAAACAGACAGACAAATTACCGGCACCACAGCCATGCTTCCTCCCAGTTTTCCTTTTTTCTTATTTCTCAGTTATTCTCAATTCTCTTCTCAATTCTGAGTTCAAGTCTCAATGTGTTTTTTTTCTCAGTTCCTCTCAGTTCTCAGTTCTGCCACCACAATTTCTGTTCTCAATTCTCTCTCTAGCCTAGGCCTTTCCTTATACATCATCATTAGCTCCTCCCTGTTCTGGCCCTTCCTGTTGCGCCAGCAAGTTCCTCCCACTGTGGGATTTACAAGTTCTGTTCTTTAACAAAGGCTTGATATACTCAAAGCTTAATAGAAACTTGAACTGAAACAAGGTGCTAAATAATTAAATGGCTGAAACAAGGTATTAACTACCTCTTTGCTTGCCATTACATGACTGTATGTGGAAATTTGAAAGAGAGTAAGAGAAAGGGAAATCTAAATATGAATTAATAGACTGAAATGTGACAAATTCCATTTGATTTCTTATTGAATTGAAATTCTAGTGGAAGACACAAATGCTTTGGAATGAGTATCCTCCAAAGTCTACAGGCAAACTGGTGGGTAATAAGTTTCTTCACATTCCTTCTATTTTTGTTTAAATTAACTTTTGAAGGTCCGCTAATATAGCCTTTCTAATAAAAAAAAAAAACAGATTATTGAGAATCTGCTAAAATACTAGAATCTAGAATTAATAAATTGTATTTATGCATGAGAGAAACACTTTCCAGATGGTAATAGAGAGACAATTATCAATAACTCAACAAGACAGCATTTTTCCTTTATCAATGAAATCTATCAAAACAGTGGGAAAGAGAAGAAGTAAGACCATTTGCATACATCTCCTTCTTTAAAAATACACAAAGGATTCTTCTGAAGTATTTTGTCTATGTGCCAACTTCTTAGAAATCCAAGGACTGCCATAATATTTAATATTTTGGCCAGAAAAAAAGTCCACAAATGCTAGAAATGTGATCTCAGGATCTACCAGTCACCATCTAATGATATGGCAATGTTTTGACTGACAGAAAAACAAAACAAAACAAAACAAAAGTTATTCTCTTCAGAAGAATGGATTCTAAAATATTCTACTATCTCATGAGTCTTTATGAGAGTGCAATATAATCAAGGCTATCATGTCTCTTCAGAGAACAAGGTTTTCTGATTTAATGTTTTCTTACTGCTTTTTTGTAGCCTTGGTGACACTGGGAATAACAATATACTGAGTCAGTACAATATGTCTGGATTTCAATTTTCTTGTAGAAAAGAGAAACCAATTTTTGAAAAGTCTAGTTGACAATAGTTGATTCAATTGTTAGCCCAGTCCTAAATAGAGGATATATACCAAGTCACATTTTCACCCTATTGGCCATAAAATTATCATATCAAGGAATCCTTCACAAAAGGATTACTTCTGGGTGTAGGGTACATTGCTTATTCATAACATGGCTCTTCATTTCCTTTCAACTTATTTGCAAAATAATTTCCCTTTGTAGATCTTTGTCTTATTCAACCAAAGCATGATAAGTCAAAAATAAATATGGTCTCAAACCAGCATGATTCATCTCACTACCCAGTCACAATATGAAAGACAATTTGGATCAGTTACACCAAAATTTATCCAAAGTTTTATGTGTGGTATCTTTTATTCTGTAGTACAGCTTTGCAAAAAATCTCAGTTCTTTTTTTTTAATCTCAATTCTTTATATATAAAATCAACAGACTCTTTAGAATCTTATTCCACTTATAATAGGACCACATCTACACCAAGGAGATAATCCTGATTCGGGTTTGATCTGAGGATGAAATAAGACGCTCATAAATCATTTAAGTAATAACAAAAGAAGGTATACTTTGCCCTAACATAGCAAAAATATGCATTAAGGATGCCATAGCACTTAGCTTTTTGGAAAAAGCTCCTCTCAAGTCTATATGGAAATGCATCTGATCAGCAGTGACTTGTGATGTTGAAAAATTTAACAAGTCTAAGGGCTCTGATTCCATGTGATTGGGACTTTTATGTTCTTGACAGATCCAGTATCAAAAGAATCAGGTATGAATCAAGCTTTGGAAGCAGCTTAATACCTAAGTAGTCAATTGAACAACTATATGATTAGCAGGGACAAACTTTTTTTTTTTTTTTGCTTTTTGGAGGGGGGAAGGGAGGGTAATTGGGGTTAAGTGACTTGCCCAAGTTCACATGGCTAGTAAGTGTTAAGTGGATTTTAATTGGATTTTAACTCAGGTCCTCCTGACTCCAGGTTGATGCTCTATTCACTGTGCTACCTAGCCACCCCCAGGAATGAGCTTCTTACCCTGGGATAGAAGAGTGTCATTTGCCAGGTTGATGGACTTTTGGGTAACATTAATCTGACAGTGCTGTGACAGATTGAGCCCAGTTGGGAAATAATAACTACCTGGTCCTGAGTTAGGGGGACTATATTTTCTCATGACAAATACAACGTAGTAGCATCAACCCAAATTTTACATTGCCAAGAGTCTAGCCAAACTTTGTAGTGCTTAAAATAGCTCTAGCCTGAATGTTTAGCATAGCTTATGTCTTATAGGGACTTACATTCTCCACAAAAAAAAGAAGTATAAGTAGAACACCCCAGCAAAACTCCTCCATTGCTCTTAACCCCAAAGCAGAGAACCTTTGATTATTTCATCCAGTACTTTGCAGGTCCCAGATCACTAGGTAAAACCCTGGCTACAACCTGTGAAACCTTGTAGATGAAGATGTCCTATGGTCCTTTCCTCAAGGCTTATTTACATGCCAACTTATTTACATGCCAACCATAGCCTGAAGATTAGGCACATGTTGTAAGTGCCAAGATCCCCATTCTTCATGATGTAAATTTACCAGGTTAGCAACAAAGTTCAATTTCATATGCCTCTCTCACAGTGGATGGAATCATAAGTATACTAAGAAAAATCACATTCCTCAGGAGCTAGGTCCTTATAGGTGGGAGCCTAATGGGCTGGTGGAGGAGGCCAGGTTTCAGGGTTTGCAATGAAGACCTCATAGTCTGTGGCATAATTGCAACTTGTTTCTAAAGAGTACTTAGAGTGACCCAAGCAAGTATGATTTTGAATTTACCATTTCCATTTTTCAATAGAAGCCTCCTATTATTGTTAGAAGGAACTTGTTATAAAGAACATATTGTTAGAATGAATATCTTGCATTATCTGACCTGTTATAGGTAGCCCTAAATAAAGGATAACTCTATGACTGCCTGACAACTGTTCAGAAGCAGCTGTGGTTCTGTAATACACAAGCAAATGAATGGCTGCTTTGGAGAATTTGCAGCTCTAGAAGCCCTGGGTCACTTATTTTGGCTACCTATTGGTGCCAAAGGCTCCACTCAACATGATCCAATGGTTCAGAGGTTCAAAGTTCAGAGACCAACAGAATCATGGGCCTTGCAGGACTATGAGGACCTAAGGTTAGACAGCCAGTTATTTTTTTTTTAATTCATTTAGTTTTAGTTTTCAACACTCACTTCCATAAGACTGCCAGCTTTAGATCTTTCAGAGAAGTAGCCTATGGTAGGTTTCACTTGAAAGAGTCAGACTTATGGATGACTTGTGAAAATAAGGGTCATCAGAATACCTGAGTGAAAAAAAAATAACAAATTTTTATTTGAAAAGGACAAATTAAGGAGAACTAGTTGAATTCAACCCTTGCAGGGAGTGGATGCTAATTGTCATCATAACCCAATGACCTTAGAAGGAACCTGCTGGAAGAAGACCTTTAATAGAGTCATATTTGTGTAAATGCTTTGGTTTAAAAAAAAAAGTTTTTGGAAATGATAATGGAACTGGACCACCAATCCTCTGTCCTATGTGTTATAAGGACATATCCAACCATCAAAAAATGACATGAGGGATCCCAGTGGTGAGAGAATGAAAACCAAATAGATCCCTAGAATTTTGGGTTTGTTTAACAACTGTGTTGAAGAAGCTGAATTCTGTTTGTCTTTTGATTTTGAATTTGGAAGAACCACCACAATTTTTCCACAGAGATTTTGTTTGATTTTTCTTTTCTTTTTTGAAACTATACCTCTTAGAGAGGCTGATAAGGCTCAAATGGGATAACATTTGTAAAGGGCTTAGAACAATGAATGGGAAATAGAAGACACAAAAAATGCTTATTCCCTGTCCCATTACCTATCTTGCCCAGATCACTGCCACTGCAGAAGCAAAAAGAGAGAAGGAAGGGTGATTTTGAAATTTTCCTTTTCCCCTTGCTTTTCCTTTTCCAAAAAAAAAAAAAAAAGAATTAAAAAAGCGCTAAGTAGACATACTACTAGTTATGTGCTTTTGTTTATTAAATTGCACTGGCCTTTGGAAAACAGATACAGTCAGTTGCTAGTAGCATAAAGTCTTTCCCACATGGTAGAAAAGACCAGAGCTTGTGATTTGATGACATAGCCTTCCAGAACCAAAAGTCACTCCCAAGTCAGGAGGAGACATTGGCATAGGTCATTATGGAAGGGTTGCTCTTTAAATACAATTTCCCCAGCTGTATTTTTCTTTCAATACCTGTATTTCTTCTATGTTCTGACTCACCTTAGAAGAGACTCAGAAACTGATTCTTTGTTAGTTTTGGCCTCTTATAAAGAACCATTACCTATCATTGGAACTGATTATCACCTTTAACATACTTCTTCAACATTCCTGTCATGCCTTACAAATTCTTAAAAGAAGATGATATTTACAAACATGTAACACTATTAAATAATAAGTCATCATTTAAAATAATTGTGTTACTTTGTGATCCCAAAGAACATATAAATGGGAGTAAACTAGGAAGACTTCATTGAAAAGGTAGGATTTGACACTGAATTTTTGTAACAGATAAATTTCAATAGATCAACAAGGTGGTTGAGAGAGAGAAACATCATTTGGCAGTGCTCTTCTTCCCATTTGTGGTGGGCCAAGTTAGAGGAACCCTGCCTTCCATGGTACGGCTGAGAAAATGTGGGGAGCCCTGCTGTCCAACAGCAGGGCTGAGAGAGTTGTCTACCCAGAGGCTGTGAGAGCATAAGTTTAAAGACAGATGGGGACTCAAAGAGTGGTGGAAAATAGAGTCTCATTTATTGTCTTTAGGTGCAAGCCTTTTATAGGGTGCTTCCTAATGGCTTTCCCCTGTGGACATTATGCACTTCAGTGTTCCCAAGCTGGAGGTGTCAACAGCGCACTTTATCTCAAGGATCCAATCCTCATGTCTGTGCACTTGAGCTCTTTTTCTGAGGGATGATGAACTGATCGAGGCCTGGCAGCAAGCCCTTCACCTGAGGAGGTTTATTCAGCCATCAGGGTCAGGGTCCCACTAGCCTGTGGTCGTCAACACTATTAATATTTTCTGAAAATTACTTTGAGTTACTGTATATAGTTTGTATTTATTTAACACTCTATCTATTATCTCCCTCAATCCCCATTAGAATATATGTTCCATGAGGCTAGAAATTGTTCTACTATTGCTTTGCATTTCTAGACTTAGCACAGTACCAGACACATTCTAGGTACTTAATTGGCATCTCTTCAATTGAATGATATTAAAGACATAGAGAGCAGTTTTAAGCAAAGGTTCAGAGGTATTAAATATCATTATATGCATAGAGAATGATGGGAAAATGGGTCTAACTGAAGCAAAGAGTATTTCTATTCAGGGATAATGGTGTTAAATATTTCCATGGCATTTTCAAAACTTACAGAGTATTTCTCTCACACAAGTATTATCACCCCAACATTCATACATGAAATTGAGACTTAGATTGGTAAAATTTCTTCACTTTTCCAAGGAAACAGTTACAGTAAAGTACCAAAATTTAACATGATTTTGTTTTGTTCTATTCTGTTTTTGAGTCTCAAACCAAGAGCTCATTTCACTTCAGCATACTTCAATTGAGTAGCAAAGTGGATAGAGAATTGGATTCAAAGTCAGGAACACAAGTTCCAAATCTTTTTTAGATACTTGCTAATTAAGACACTGATCAAGTCAATTAATCTCTGTTTATCCCATTTTTCTCATCTATAAATTGGGGATAATAATGTCACCTTTCTCCCAGGATTGTTGAAGGGATAAATTACATAACATTTTTGAAGCACTTTGCAAGCCTTAAAGTACCATATAAATGCTACTCGTTGTTGTTGCTGCTGCTGCTGTTACTAAAAGTTATGGTAGCAAAGGTGAGGTCATTTTACTGAAGACCTCCAAAATCAGTCTGAACAAGTTGAGATTGATCATGTTACAAGTTCTAAAATTGAGGTGTGACATAACTTTTTGAAGTACATTGGGAATATTAGTTGAGGTCCATGCAGGATGGAAGAATATTAAGATAATAGAAGCTTGCAGAGGGTCATGATCCCAAATGTAAATATCTTATTCAAACCTTTTGTATTTGTTAGTAATCATATAGTCCAATAATTGGAGGGACATTATTCCTTACATCTGAAAACCAGGACAGTAAAAAGAAAATAAATAAATAAAATACAAAAAAATATCAGATGCAAATGTTCACTCTGGGAAAATCATGAGTGCTGCATATGCATGATTAACTATAGTAGAAATATAAAAACCTAACTTTGGCTAAGATGAGCTTCTTTCAAAATGGAATTCTTTGAGCTGATGAAATATATTTGTGTTTTTATCCTGTTATTGTTTTTACCAATGCCAGGGCATGTAAATTAGTAGTCAGGGCAAGGTTGCTTTGCCATATTTTGTTCAAGGTGTTCTATCAGCTGAATATCAGTAATGTACTCTGAGAGACAGAAATTCTATTTCTCAGAAATATTATTCAGTGACACTTGTGAACCTTATTTATAAAAAGTTCTTGGGATACATCTAGTCTTTCAGGATTGAAGTTTTCTGTTATAACAATAGTAATAATAGCTGACATTTCTATGGTGCTTTCAAGTTTCCAAAGTGGAGTGTGCATACTCCAGGGGGTGAAGGAAATGTTCTATTGGTAATAAGAGAAGAAAAACACTAGAATTTAGAAGTCCAATATATACATATCATATATAATATAACTAAATATATGCACACAATATGTATATATGTAATTTATGTGAATATGTATGAGCATATTCAGTCTTTTCAGTCATGTCTGACTCTTCATGATCTCATTTGGGGTTTTCTTGGCAAAGATATTGGAGTGGTTCACCATTTCCTTCCCCAGCTCATTTTACAGATGAGCAACTGAAGCAAGTAGGATTAAATGACTTGCCCAGAGTCATACAGCTAGTAACTGAGGTCAGATTTGAATACATGCAGATGAGTCTTTCTCATTTCATGCTGAACAATCTACTATCTACTTTACCACCTTGTTGTATGTATGTATGTATGTATGGATGGATGTGTATATGTATATTTATTTGTATTATTTGTGTACATATGTATGCAAACATAAACATAAGTATACGTAAAATAAAGCATAATACTCTCATATATTATATATAATATTGTGCATATGTATACATATTTTATTTAGGTTATGTATGAATATATGTATATATATACATATACACATAATTGTATATATAATGGGTATATGGGGTGTTCAGAGCAGACTAGCACATTTGGGGTCAGGTTTTGACAAGGCTTTTTCATATCTGCTCATCCAAATTTCACACAACTCTCACCTGTACCTCTCCAGTAACATGGACAGTGACCACAGCCCTGTTTGCCATCTCAGCAGATAGGCTAAAGCAGGTTGAAGGTAGCTGACAGACGTCAAAACCTTTTATGAGGTAGCGGGATGTCCACCCCAAGTATGTGAAGACTTCCCCCTGAGAAATAGATGAGCGAGAACAATTTGTTCCAATGGCCATGAAGGCAGCCAAAGAAGGATTTGTGGAACACTTAAAACTTGGTCAGACATCAAAGAAGTTAAGGTCATTCACTGTATCCCAGGCCATCCTCAATTGTCTTGATTTTTGTATTGCCACTGGACTTTAGTGACAATGGAAAAGAGAATGAGGTTGATGACTGAGTACAATTCTGCCTCACCTAAATCCAATTCACTTGCAAGTCAAGATCTCACCCTATGATATCATTGTTCTTCTTTGAAACAAAGAATGGACAATAGATATATAGCGAGAAACAGAGAGAGAGGGAGAGAGAGAGAGACAGAGACAGAGACAGAGACAGAGACAGAGACAGAGAGACAGACAGAGAGAGAGCTATAGATAGATACATATGCACAAATCTATACACCGTTATGGGAATCTGAAGATCTTCCCTGCCTCTAGGCCCTTTGATTGGCTAAAGTGGCTCTGAGAACCTTCCCTGATTTGAAAGTATACTCTGCCCCCTAATAGACTGAATGTGGTCACATGGAGCCCATGGCAGGAGGCTTGTTCTTCAGGAATGCCTCCACCTTATTACTTTATGATTGAGTAGTGGGTCAAGAGGCCTGTGACATTCTCTAATCCAGGACAAGGCTATATATACCCTGATTTGAGTTTTTGCTTTGGGGCTCACTTTGGAAAGAGTTGTGTGATTTGGCCAGATGAGACTCTAGGCAGCCGTTGAGCCCCCTGGCTTTGAAAAACCCAGATACTGATGATTCCTTCTCTGGTAACTGAATAGATATGGATATAATGGTCAGATGGTTGGAAGCCTGTCTGATGATCTGTTTCTTTGTCCGCTTGTAATTTCTGCTTATAACTTGTGTTTGTATTCTGTTTACACTCTCTGAAGTTCAGGGTGCTGACTTTTTCCCCTGAACTAGGTAAATGATATATGTTTGATTGATTAAAGTAAGACTGTTAACCCATTTTGAGTTGCTTTCCTTTAGAAAAGCAGATCTAAGAACCTGTGCTAGCAGCCATCCTGGGTATGCTAAGGTGCTTGCTGATACATACACATACACACACATATATATATATATACTTATACAGAGACACACATACATATGTATTATGTAATTAGGATATGTGAATATTGCACATATGATTATACACAATTATATCTATGTAATATATGCAATGTAAAGATATAATATACAATTAGTGATATGGATATATAATTATATATACTATATTATATGTACAATAAAATATTGTATATAAGATATATCATATAAAACAAAATGCATATACTGGGTATACACTTATCTATATAAAGGCAGTCATATTATTGCATTAATGCACATATGCTGTCATCAAGAAAAGAAAGACTAGATCAATGAATTGGGCATGCAACTAAAAAAAATGGAAGCCAACATTGTTTAAATGAGTACAAAAATATGTATCTTGAAAATCAAAGAAAACATAAACCATAAATATATAGAAACATTAATACACACACATACATAAATTATGTATATTCTCACTACAATGGCCTTGGCTGCATTACAAAAAATTCTGCTGTATTGTTTAATTTATGTGTGACAATAAATTTGATGAAATGCTATATTTACTCCATTAGTGGATCTTTGGCCCAATGATTCTTTAGGATTAGTTTAGATTCCAGTTAATTTTTTTTCTTCAAAGACCCTGTATTTAATATCACTTTATTGCATTGTTTTTAGTAAAGAAAGTGTCAAAATTACTGTTTTCCTACAGTTTTGTAAGGTTGGTATGCCCTTATTCATAGTCATTTTAAAAGTATCATGTCCGGATGCAAAATATATAGTTTTATTTCCATTAATAATTATCCTTTTTAATATCTAATTTTTCCAGAATTTTGTTCAATTTTTTATCTTCTTTATAATCTATTTTTCACCAGATTTGTCTAGTAAAGAAATGAGGTATATAGAGGACTCTGATTATAATAGTTTTACTATTTTCTTTGTAACTTAATTTGCACACACACATACAGATGCACACACATTTTCCTCTTCTTCCTTGTCTCTGCTGGTCCCTGCTTGAATTGATTGCTTGCCTATAGCAATCTCTCTGTGTGTCTGAGAGTGTTTGTGTGTGTGTTCTACCACCCTTTGAACAATTTCAAGAAGATATATTCACTATAGCCATTGATTTAATGGTTTCTTTGACTATTTTTTTTAAAGGAACATTCTAAGGCAAGTTTTTAAAGATGGAACAACATGTGAAATCTCTTGACTGTGTTATTGTTAGGCACAGAATTGAAGCAAAAACTTGGATACAGAAGTGTGTCGAGTGCTATAAGATGTCATTGATGTGGTTAATTTTATTTTTTCAAAGACCTACAATGTATTATCTTTACAAAAGATTTTAATAATGTAAGGAATGGGCAAGGGAATGTTAATTGCAACTTGTTATTAATTGATTCAATCACCCATTCATTTTTTCCCTTTTTTCATTGTTCATCTAATTATGCATTTAATAATTTGTGTTTTGTTTATATAATTCTCTGTCTTTCTTTTTGTTTTACAACATGGTTTGTTCTCTGGTGGAAAACTGCTCAAAAGGGCTGTTAAAAGAGAAAGTATGTATTTGTCTTTAACAAAAAGAATATGTTCCAAATTTTCTGACTTCTTCTGTGATGTTAGTAGTATGCCACTTTGCAGATATTTTATATACTTGCCCATTACCACCAAGATACTAAATTCCCAAAGTGTCAGTTGCAATCTTCTTAACTTCAAGTTCAACATCCAGTCCATTATGCTGTTCTGTTTAAATATGATTTAGGTTATATGACTTCTGAGGTTATTTCTAAATCTAAACTTTAATCCTATTTGTGGAAAATAATCACCAAGTAACTACTTAATGTCAAGATAAAATGCACATGACCACAAGAAAGTTAAGTGATAAGTTCTATATTTTAGGAGAGATCATGACAAATTGAAGAATTTACAGAAAAACATTCTAAGGATGATGAGTGTGCTATAGAGTGTACTATGTAAAAACTGGTTGAAGTAACTAGAGAAGTTTAAACTGGGGAAGAAAATATTGTAGGGGGATGGGAAAATCATAGCTCCAAGTACTTGAAAGGCTGTCATCTGGAAGAATATTAGATTTGTCTTGCTAGGCTCTAGAACAGTGGTTCTCAACCTTCCTAATACCATGACCCTTTAATACAGTTCCTCATGTTTTGGTGAGCCCCAACCATAAAATTATTTTCATTGCTACTTCATAACTGTAATTTTGCTACTGTTATAAATTATAATGTAAATATTTGATATGCAGGATGTATTTTCATTGTTACAAATTGAATATAACCCACAGGTTGAGAACCACTGCTCTAGAGGAAAAAAAGGTTAGGAGAAGTTGTAGTTAGACTAACAACTTTAAGGTAATAAAACTTTCTATTACAGCTATTCAAAAGTACAGTGTTCTTCTCTAGAAAATAGTGGGGTTCTTCTCACTTGAAGTCTCTGAGAAAAATCCAAATGATTACTTTTCAGGGTTTGAAGAGGAAATTCTTGGTCATATATGAGTGAACCAGATGATCTTTGAGATATTTTCCAGCTTTAATATGCTATGATTTGGCAAAAATGAACTGAGAACTCCCTAAGGCATCCAACTGTAACCTTGATCCTAGCCCCCTCATGTTTCTGTGGATTTATCAATTATTCTGTTTCTCTTTTATCTTCCATCTGTCCCCCTCCATTGGCTCCTCCTGTTCTGTCAAGAAATATGGCCTGTGATATCCTATGCTAAAACAGAACATAGAATCCCCTCTACCCTCCTCTCAAGCAAAGCTATCTTTTACTTCTTTTGTTATTCTTTTCACAGTCACAATAGAGTAAGACTATACCTTTTTGTTTGAGAAAAAGATGTGTTTCCCATTATTGTATATTTTAGAGCCTTGAAAGAAGGTGGAGATGTATAGACTTACAAATAGTATGTCTCTCAGCTAAGAGATTGGTCTCTAGCTGAAGTTCTGAAAAGCTCTTATAGAAATAAGATAAAATGTGATATTCAACTTAGATGTCAATATTAATTTGATAAGAGTTCCACTAAGAAACATTTGAATGTCAGCTGCAGAAAAGATAATAGACTAATGGAAATGTTTACCAAACCAAGGAGATGAAAATCCAAGTGACTTGCCAATTTACAAATGTTCCTAAAGAGTGAACAGAGCCCTACAAAAATTAAATGCCTGCCCCACTTTGCCATTATTATTGAGTTATTAAGTCTCTCTTGTGAGCTGAATTTTATGGCATAGGCATGATGAAAATACTTTAGAAGCATAATGTTAATTCTGTTGTTGATGTGAATGAGAACAGAAATCCACTACCTTTAATTGTTTCTTCTATTTTTTTCAGCACAGAAATTATCCAAAAAATAAAATTTTCCTTCATTTGGGTTTGAGAAGCCAAGTCTATTTTCCAGATGTATCAAATGGTTTAACAAGCATAACTATTATGTAGGGAAGTCCCTAAAACACAGTTTTTTTCTCTTTTGCCCTTACCAGCAGATGGTGTTAATTTCTTAAACACTGCTAGCATATGTTGCATAGTAATTAATATATGGTTAACCTATACTGTTAGGAAAACAATAACAAGGTAAGACAGCTACAGTGACACAAGTATTTCATAATTTAAAACTGGATGAGACTCTATGTGCTGACACATCAAAATTGCCTATAAGCAATACATTTTACATTAGTTATAATGATATCAAATGTGGACTCTGAGATATTACTATAACTATTACAATCATAAAACTGGGAAGGACAACTGAGAACATTCAGAATCAGTTGCTCATTTTATAGCTAAGGAAATTAAAGACCATAATTTATTCCAAACTGACAAAGTATAAATAAGTTAAGGGCACTAGTTCAACTCTGATACCTTCATCAATTCAAAAATAATATGCCATCTCCTCAATCAAAACTCCCACCCATCCCATCAAAATGAGTGAGAAAATAGAGATTTCCAGGACAAAAGAAAGTCCTTAGGAAAATCTACTGAAGGCTTATAGCTGTTACCACAGAGCTACCATGTCCTGGAGTGACTGAACCTGCCACTGTTCAGTGATGTATTACCCATTTCAGAACCCTAAACAGTTTCCATGAAACCTACCAATCACCTTCCCACCTGGGGTGGGGACTGAGGGCTTTATGTTTATCTGTGACATTTTCCTCTCTCATCCCAAGCACCAGGAAGAAACTTCAGCCTAAGCAGTGATGGAATAGTGGAAAGAGCACTGGACATGAAGACAAGATGATTAGAGTTAGACTTCATCTGCAGATGCTTACTGGCTTTAAACCCTATGGACGTCTCAGCCTGTTTTCTCTTATATAAAATAGAGATGTTAATAACACCTATTTTGCAGAGTACCTGTATGTAAAGCCACGCATGAGCAGCTTTCCAGAGGACGGCTTCTGTGAATAGCTTTCAAGTTCTGGTTATACAGTATAATAAACACTGTATTTATTCAGTAACAAATCAGAGAAAACATTCACAGAAAATCAAGGTACAGCATTCACAATGTTGCAGCTTATCACAGAAAATCAAAATACAGCCTTCACCATGTCACAATTCAATGACTTATCACTAAAATGGACACATAGTTTACATCAAAGTGATTACTAGTTTCAAACAAAGTACAATCATTTAGCCAATCAATCACTTAGTAACACAATTATTCAGTGATTCTCTTTTAAACAAGGTACATTCATTTAGACAATCATTTAGTCAAGTCCTTAATTCAATCAGTCTTAAGAAGGAGAGCCTCCTTAATCCTTAACGGCTCCTTAAGAGACACAAAGTACAATAGTCAAAGTTCTCCACCCATGGGGTACAATTAAGTTAAAATATCAGTCACTACTCAGTACTCTCTTAAGGGGTAGTAGGAGATACACAGGCCATCCACCCCTCAGTCACAAGTAAGTTACAATTTTATCAGGCACTACTCCATATCCACAGAGAGGTCTTTTCATCTTGATTTGAGGCCTATGATCCCACCTCTGACCTGAATTCGAGAAACTGTCGCCTGGGTTCAAAGACAGAAAGCTCCCAGCTCCTTGTCTAGCTCTCCATGCAGTATCTGTTCCACACTGAAGCTCACAGTGTCCATTCCATCTTAAATCCTTCACAGTCTCTATTCCTGGGAAATCAAGACTTAACAAAGGCACAAAGTACCAACACCATAATCATGCCTCCTCTCGCAGCTCCAGCTGGCCCTTGGAAGTCTTCAACAGCTTGACTGACCCTTGGAAGTGCTCAGCAGCTTCAGCTGGTTAAATCCTTAGCATCTTGGCTGGCCTTCAGATGTCCTCAGCGCTCAGCTGGCCCTCAGAAGAAGCTCCATCACTACAAGTTTCCAGGAAATTCTGACTTTCCCAACTGGGGTTTTTCCTTATATACAGTATTGCTCCTCCCTCTTCAGCCCCTTTCTGTCATGTCAGCAACAGGGTTTTCCTATTCAGCCCTGTTCTATTATGTCAGCAACAGGAGTTCATACCTTCTGTTTCTTTAGCAAAGGCTTAATTTGAAACTAGGTGCTAAGTACCTGTCAGCTTAGCAATACAAAGGGAATCTTCAAATTTAATTACTATTATACTACAAAGATCAAAAGAGATAATAAATGTGTAAGGTAAGGGTAAATCAATCATATCTATCACTCCCTCTCCATCCACCAAGCTTTTGTAGATATTGCTGATAAGCCATGAGGTGAACTTGAGTGAAGGATTCATAGAAAAGGTGTTCTTACAAAGGATCTTTGTGTAACTCTGAATCAGTATTCAGTCTGTCTATTTCATGAAACAGACATTACCACCAGTTGTAGGTGTCCTAGGGGTTTATGTTTGTATTTTGACAGGAAGATGGGAAATCCAAAATCATACCTTTCTCTTGGGGTGGAGAAGTAGCTCAAGGCTAAAAAGGCAATACTCTTCTCTTGCCAACCCCCACCTTCCACCAAGGGACAACTTTTCAAGGAGGTGAGCTGAAACACTCTCCTCTTATTCTTTGTATATTGAAATCTCTATCTTGGTTTTTCACTCATTTGCTTTTTAATAAAACACTGAGGAAGTATTGACCAAGTTTACTCAGTCCTTCAGACCACTCTATATTTGCCACTATCTAGCTATAGTTGCTGGTCATTCAGTGGTTCCTCAGAAGCAAAGATCTTTTCACACTTTGTTAAAATGCCTTTTGTTGATTTGAGTCAATCAAGACTGCTCTTATACCTGTATTTAATCTTGGAGTGTAACAAGTTATCACTTCCTTTAGGTGAGATAGGATAATTTGTTTTACAATCTCTCCTTGAACATGTGAAGGACTTGAAGTCTATATAAATGTTAGTTATTACTACTATTATTACTATTATCCACTTCAGTCACTTAGAGGTGACTGAATCATCTTTCTTTCCCCTTTTAGCTCTGCCATTTAACAATTGGATGAGGAAAGTTTAAGAATGCATCACTGATATATGTAGACTTCGAGGCTCCGTATGTCTGAGTGGGACTACTCTATTTTCTTAGAGGATTTTCTGACTACAGTTAATCCAAATTTTTTTATATTACCAGGAACCAAAGAAATTTCTCTATTGTCTTATGTTTTGGTGGTATTTCAATTTGTTATCATTTCTCCGTTTTTTAGTAAAATAAACAAACTCTCTTTCTGTGGGGTAACAAGAATGAGACAGCAGACAAAGAAAGGATACCATATTTTATAGAGCCAAATGGAGTAAGCCCTTTTATTTTTTTTCTCTCTTCCCTTTCCCATTTTGTTCCTTCTACTTCTAAATCTATAATCTTTTGATCTTTTCTCCTCAGATGATCTCTCTATTTATGATCATATCTTCTATTCCTCTCCCTACCATCCACTCTGC
Source organism: Pseudochirops corinnae (assembly GCA_028646515.1). Lineage (NCBI taxonomy): Eukaryota > Metazoa > Chordata > Mammalia > Diprotodontia > Pseudocheiridae > Pseudochirops > Pseudochirops corinnae. The sequence goes on along the minus strand of CM053586.1, from coordinate 116,160,717 downwards.
CCATGATTGTCTGCTGGTCTCCTGCTCCCAAGAAAGCACCAGAGTGTTATGAGTATGGTTCTCATCCTAGTAGATTAATGTCCCCACTAATATACTCCCACTCACAGAAACCCTGGAGGACAAGGGCTAATACAATGCAAGATGCTTTCACCATCATCACCTTTCTAAAACTTACTCCAATTTTCAAGAAGGCAACAGCATTTATAAGCTTTTCTGTTCCATTAGATGCCACAAAACCCATGCCCTACCATGAGCCTCAAGTAAAAAAAAAAAAAAAGCATGTATCAAATATACAGCAACAATAAGAAAAAAGTAGAACATTAGCCTTTTCAAAAATGGAATAATATCAATTGTTCAAAACATTTAATTTAAAAGCAAAATAGTCTAGTCCTTCTAGTAGCTAGTACTAGAATCTAATACCTAGTACTCAGGTTAATTTGTTATATACCCTCCACAGGTAATTAAATTGCTTAAAAGAGATGATTTTCTTTAAAGTAAAACGATTGAAAAAATCTATCAATCGAAGTCCTCAGCTGAGGAGGAATTCTAAACAAATTGATAAATGACAGCTTTTTTTGGTTTAAATTTCTTAAGGCCCATTAATACTTTTAGTTGAGATACATATACACCAATATATATTATGAAGAGGCAAAATTAAGGTGTGCAAACTTCCTTCATGTTAATAGAAAAAAAAAGACTGTTTCGGACAAAAATATACATGTAGATTTTTTATTAAATGTTAAGGAGTATATAAAAAATAAAGCATGACATAATCCTAGGTTCAAGTACGGATCATTTGAATATGACTCTCCTCATTGGTTAAAAAAAAACAACAGACTGATAGTTGGGACTGTCTGTATGGAGGGTGGGGTAAGGGAGTTGGGGTGGAATATGGAAGAAGAGATTCTTTTACTTGCTGTTTTGAGAGACCATACACTTGGTTTGAGTCCCTTCTTGGAAGAAATCTGAAGAGATAGAGATCAGAATTTGAAAGGCAAAAATATAGTGCAAAGTCAGTCTCCCAAACTAATCTCCATTTACAGTTTGCCTCCCTTCTTTCTTTGGGTGACATTTTTTGAAAAAAATTTTTAAAAAAACCAACCAAATAAAAAACTAAGTAAAAGAGATAAGAAAGAAAAACAACAACAACATGATTTAACAGTCTCCAGAAAAAAAAGGGAAATGACAAATTTCCCAACACAAAAATATTACAAATATTCATTTATTTGTTATTATTGATTTCATCATCAATATATCAGATACTCAATAACTTTACAAGGTGCTTATAAGACATAGCTTTATATTCCTCTGAGTTCTTCAATCCATACCCCCCATTTTACAGGTCAAATTACTGGGGGTTGCCCAGAGTCATAAATCAAGTATGCATCTGAAACTAGACTTGAACTAGTCTTCCTTTCTCTAGTAACTATATCATGTTGCCTTTCCTTAGAGTTTATAGAAGTTCATAGAAAGCTGTGGGTGGCTATGAGTAGGGAAGGGGGTTTCTCCAATTTGTTAAATAAATAATATTTAGTGAACATGTTGAGAGTTTATAGTTTAGTTGATTGAGAGATATATTGATTTCTTTTAATTCATGAGGAAACAAACAACTATAATCCCTAGATTACCCTGGAGATCAGAATAATAAGATTAAACATGTGAATAAATCAAACAGAGGAATATGGGGTGTCTTAAACAAATGAGTTTGGTTTACCCACACTTAGAAAAAAAATTGATAATTTGATGGGAAAGGGATTGATACCCATATTTTATGCTGTATGCTTAAAAAACTTCCTATTAGAACAAAGATTTTTTTTAAAAACCTAGAATATACTGAAGTATTCATCTAAATTAGAATGTAGAGATTTATTTTTTTCCAATTCAACTAATAGAAATAATTATTGGGTTCAAGATAAACATGCTTGACCACCTTAAAAGACAAAATATACAAAATGAGCAACAATGAAAATGAAATACAAAAACAAATTGGAGAAATATAGTAAATCACACAAAAATTCTTGATTTAATAAAACAATATTAAAATATATTTATCACTCTTGTTCCACAAGGGATAATTAGTCAAAGGATAAAATGGGAAATTTTTAATAGGGAAATTTGTTGTAACAATTTGAACATGCTCCACCTCCCTATGACCAAAGAAATAAAAAATTAAAACAATTTTCTGTTACACCCACCAATTTTGCAAAAATAATTTTCAGAAAT
>CM053586.1:116133358-116151303 GCA_028646515.1 Pseudochirops corinnae | reverse complement strand
CTTGATTTCTCATGAAGTCATTTGCTTCCATTTGCTCCACTCTAATTTTGACAGAATTATTCTCTTCAGAGTGCTTTTGAGATTCTTTCTCCATCTGGCAAAGTTGACTTTTTAAGGCATTCTTCTCCTCTATGGCTTTTTGGGCCTCTTTTGTCATTTGAGTTAATCTATTTTTTAGGGTGTTAATATCTTCAGTCAGATTGCTGACTTTCTTTTCATGATTTTCTTGCAACATTCTTATTTCTCTTCCCAATTTTTCTTCCACTTCTCTCATTTGGTTTTCAAAATCCTTCTTCAGCGGATCTCTAGCTTTCAGGCAATCTTCATGTTTATTGGAAGCTTTTGGTAGGGGAGGTCTGGCTGCCCCATCCTCCTCAGCTCTCTGCCTTGGTCCTTCTTTTCCCCAAAGAAGGAATCTAGTATTTGGTTGCTGTTCTTACTTTGCTTCTTATACTTGTTCTTATTCATGGTTGGTCAGGCCGTGATTTTTTTTTTTAATCTCTGTGGAGCTCTGCTTTGAGAGGGGAAAGCTCTGTCCCAAATCTCAGGGGTCCTCCCAGCTTCTGGAGCTCTCAGGAAGTTGCTGGGTCCTTCCCCTACTTCTGGCTCACTAAAGAAAAAAGAAACACAGGACCAAAGCCCAAGACCGCAATCCAGATCCAGGCCTCTCAACGCAAGAGCACTTGGCTTCTGAACGATTGCTTGGTCCCCCTGCAGTCTGCAGGCTGGGAGCTCTGTAGCCACAATTCGGAGGTGGGTGCAGGACCTCTGCTTTCTGCTTCCTAGCCCTGGAGGCAGTTTGGCCAGACCGCTTTTCTCCCACGACGTCGCAAGTCCCACTGACCTAATTCTGGACACTGCCGCAGCTGCCGCCAATCTGCTTACCTGAAGCTTAAGCCGGGGCTCAGCTGCTCTCATCCAGCCACCACCAGGGGGCACAGCCATGGCTTTAGGCCAGGCTGGTTTCGGTTCACAGTGCTGATATGGTTCCTTGTAGCCGAGCTGACTTTTGTGGAAAGTATATTTGTGTGCATTTTGAAGTTCTAAAATTAGTTTAGAGTCATACTTTATGGATATTTTGGGGTGTCTATGTGAGAGCTGTGATATGTTGCTGCTCCTACACCACCATCTTGGCTCCATCCCCCAGGGGTAGACTCTTACAGAGCCTGTCTATGCTAGGTCATTCTATGGCACTCTCACAGAGAAAGTCTGTGCGAAGCCAATTCTGTGCCACTCTTAACACAAGTGCTACTTCTTTGTGTTCTGGTAACAGAAGAAGGAAGGATGAACTAAAGCACATTAAAACAAATACACAATACCTCACTTTTTAGAAATAAGTTGCTGTTGACTGACTAACTGAAAAGGCTTCAGTGCAGATGGCACTGATTACCAAAAATGGGAAAACCATTACTACACATGAAATGGGGAGAAGACATATATGTGAATAGTATTAATGTGAAAAAAATGAAATAGTACTTCCCAGTAATATAAAATGGTTTATATTGTTTTGTGTCAATGAAACCCTCAATTCGAAAACTATATTGCCATGTTAAGTATCATAAGAGGTAATGTATACCTATTCATGTTTAGAAATATATTGTAGATATATAGGATGGCATTGGAAATCTATATCAATATCTTATTGGTATCTGCTGTGAAAAATTTGAGCATCATGATGTACAATTAAAAGAAACTGAAAAAGATACATAGTTAAATTCAAAAAAATTTAAATTCTCTTAATGAGCTATTGAAATCAAAAGAAAACTGTAAAAAATGACATAAGAAGTTAAAGTGGAGCAAAAAAAAGTCTCCCAAAAATAAACAATTCACTCATTATTAAAAAAGTTCAGTACAGAAGCCTGAAAAGCAAATAAATCAGTATAGGCAAACTTCCATAAAAAAATTCTGGGAAATGTTTCATCACCTACATCCAAATTAGAAGCCCAATATAAGAAAAACATAAACTGGATCTAATTAGAAAAAGTATACTTCTCTGAAAGAACCATTATATCAAAGTAGGAAACTGAAACTCTAGTTTCTCTGCAATTTTGTAGAGCTCATTAAGTTCCAATATCATTGACTTTTGAGTTTTGCTTCACAGTGGTGAGTGAATTACTAGAAAATCACTTAACCAGCTTCTTCTCAGTTGCAAGCCTGATTCTATCTTAATGGAAGTCAACATACCTCTTCTCTCAAAATAATAGATCAGTTATCCCTCCAAAAAAGACCAATTACGTGATTATTCACTGTATACAAAACATTTGCAGTTTATATTATAAAACATGTTTAAGAAAGCAGCTTACAAAAGGGAAGTCTCAAGGTTTAGTAGCTTAAAGTTACCCTAAGGTTTTTGGAAAACTCTATTAGCTCAGGGCCAAAAGGCATAGAGCACAAATTCCCCAGGGAATATAAATAGTAACTTATCATTCATATGGTAATTATTGAACAAGCTGACCAAATGCACCATTCATTTTCACTGCCTTTACTGATTTTATCATAGCCTTATCATGGATGCAGTTACACATTCATGTCTTATCCTCACATTAAATATATCTAAAACAGATCAAACAATCAACTATAGTGAGAAAAACAGAGCATTTAATGTTTACATGGCAATATTTCTCCATTTAAAGCATTTCTCTAAAATACTCGAATGGGTCAATGATCTTAACAATTATAGAATTCCTTTCAATGATGCAAAGTACCACCCATTCATTCCTGCCCATCTTGTTTCATTCTTGTTTATATTCTCTGAAAAATCTGCCAGAAGGAATTTGTCCAATTGCTGCTTTGTTGGTGTTGTTCAGTAAGTTTCAGTCATATCTAAGCCTTTATGACCCTATTTGGGGTTTTCTTGGCAAAGACACTGCATTGGTTTACCATTCACTTCTATGATTCATTTTACAGATGAGAAATTGAAACAAAAAGGATTAAGTGACTTGCTAAGGGTCACAGAGCTAGTAAGTGTTTGAGTGCAGATTTGAACTCAAGAAGAAGAGTCTTTCTGACTTCAAATTTAACTTCAAACTCTGTTCATTGCACCACCTACTATCCATCTGTCATCCTTTGCTCTTGCCACTTTCTCTTACTGTCAAGACCACTCTGTATGAAAAGCAATATCTTTCAGACAGTTTAAATTATGTGGCTTTGAATCAAATATCATCTCCACATAGAGAATTAAGTATGGCCTCCAATGTAAAGAGAGAGTTTCATCGAACCATCTTAGTAGTCATTTGTTGTTTATGTATGTTATCAAGAAAAATTGTGATAATATATGTCAAGGGACTTGCTGATTTCCAGAAATTCATGCATACTGGGGAGTACATGTTGTAAGCAGTTAGTATTGATGGAATATCAATATTAATATATAAATTGAGAACTAAAAATTTGACAATTAAGAGGTGCAAAAAAATTCTGAAAAAAATCTCTTTTAATATTATTATAATAGAGGTTACAATTACTTAAAGTAATAGTAGAAAGAATAACACTTTTTCATCAAAAATTTATTTTCATGGCATGTGAGATACAGGAAAAAAGAAACTCTTTTCAAACAATGAAACAGTCCTTCACTGAGCAATAATAATGATTAGAAAGATATGTGTCATTGGTTTTGTTTGATGTCACCAATTTATCACTGAATGGAACCAACAAATATCAGAGGTCAAAGAGAGAATCAAAAGGTATGCCTTGAGTGACAACCATATGAACTCAGTCAGCAATAATTGGCCAAGAAAGATGATATATTTGACTGACATGAAGCTTTATAGAATGGGAAGCATTTGTGATATCAATTCATTCATCAGACTACTGCCCCCAGAAATGTAAAAAAAAAAAAAAAAAAAAAAAAAAAAAAAGGAGCCACTCTAAAAGAAAATGGATTCATTGACTGATATGGGTTATGCAATGATAATGCACAACACACTATCACCCCTAATGGAAAAAAAAACTGCCATATATCAAATATACAGAAAGACACAATCAGGTGGTCAGTATCAAGTATGGAAAGCTCATTTTCCTTTACAAATGTACAAAATATAAATACCTGTGCCACACATATAAACTGCAAAATATCATTGAGAATTCAGAAAACAAATTTTCCTTGAACTGGAGCATCATCACAAATATGATTTTACCCTACAACTACTGAATTCAACATTGATACATAAGTATCAATGAAGAAATAAAAGAAAAAGAATTTAAAAATAGAAATTATAATAGGCTATTAATCCAAATATGCATACTCTTTATATGACATGAAAACTTTCAAAAGAGTAGAAGACATTAAAACCATATGGGAACCAGATAAGATACACATCAACTCTTTCATTTATTTGTTGGTTGAAAATGGCCCAAAAATGGTTTCATTAAATCTACCAAAAAAAAAAAAAAGAGTTTGCATTTCAATCCTTGCATTCAGTTGCAGGAGGCAGTAATTTCATCTGGCTGCCCAATATTCCATAGTCCATTAAATACAAAAATCACAGCAGAATAACAACTTGTCTTTGGACTATTTCTATCTGAAACTGAAGAAAAGATGAACAGAATGAGCTAACAACAATAATGAAACAAACAAATAGATAAAACAGCAATAACAGGAAGCATTGCAAAAGTGGGAAAAAATGCTGGCTTCAGAGATAGGAAGACCTCTGAAGACCCTCTGAAAATACTGACTCTATGATCCTAGGAAACTCTCTTAACTTTTCAGTGTTTTTGGCAAATATCTATGACTATAACTTGCCAAGAAGATAACAATATTTATTAACTAAGAGTTTGCTCACTGTATGATTTTACAATGAAATTGAAGGTTGAGTAAAACCAATGATAATCATCACCTATAGAACTAAATCCTCCTCTCTTTCTCCATTTCTCCTATTCATCTTTGTCCCTGTCCCAGAATAGCCTTTTAGATCTAATGTGACATGTGGGTATTGAAATTACTTTTTTAATATTATGTATTTACTTAGTTGGATGCGTTGTGTCACACCAATAGAATATAAGCCCTCTGAAAACCAGGAGTGTTATTTTCTTTTCTTGGTGTTATCACCCTCACTGTCACAGTGCCTGCTATATAGAGATCCTCATTCATTATTTTTTCGGAACTTAATTATATAATGTTCACTTTTCAACAATATGAAGGCAATACACATGTTTCTGTGGCACAGTTTCTATTTCCTTTCAAGGTAGCAATCTCTTGGAAATGCTTTGTTGAATATATAATTTATAGAGCTCTTCAGAAATATTTTTTCATTTTTTTTCTAGAGGTAATGATAAGTCCAATCTTTCCAATTATTTTCTTACCAATGATTCTTTCAAATTGATTATTAAAACATAGATGTAACTAAATTTCAAATGACAAAAGTAACAAGAAACATGCAATGAACTGCATTTAATTTTCTATAAGCCAAGATTGTCCAGAATTTAGAGTAGAATTAGGAAGTGGACCAATTATTATTTAGCAGACTCTCAGATGGGGATATTTCCTCTATCAATACAAAATAATAACTTATCTGCAACCTATAGACTTGGAGAGTTGCCTATCTCAGTTATGTCAAACAAATAGAAATGAGAACCACTTAACTATACATTAAGAACCCTTTAGGTCACAGATTGATGCAGTTTTAAAATGCAACTCAAATACTAAAACTTAAATACACAGCAAAAAGAAAAAAGATACATATTGTAAACTTAAATAAAATAAGAAAATGAAAAATGCATTGCCATGTGAATAGCTGAATGTAGGAACTTACCACAATGTAGGATTCAAAATATACAGTAATAAATTTTCATTTTAAGAAACCCTATATACTCAATGCTACATGTTGTTTTCAGAGCTATCCACCTTATCTTTGCTTCCTTGTAAGTTTTCTTTCACTCTCTGCTGTGTACTTTTTGCTTGACTTCTCCCCCACCTGTTCTACTTTTCCTTCTACCCTCCCCCAAGAAGTCTACAATTAAGGGCAGATATATTTATATATTTTTAAATAACATCATAAAATTAGTGAAAACAAAAGATCAATCATATAATTTTAGAGCTGCAAGAGACCTTATAAATCAGAGTACACAGCTGAACATGTTTTGAAGAGAAAATGGGTACAGAATAGGTAGATAATTTACTTGTGTCCAAGAGCTAGTTATTGGAAGTACTGAGACTGGAACCAAAGGTTTATAACTCTCAGCCATTTTTTTTTCTCACCAAATAACATAGCTGTTTTTCTCAGACTGTTTTACCACAAGCTTGAATTATTATTCTATTTATGACTTCAAATATAATATAATGGAATTTTCAAAGACACAACAATTTTCCAAAGTTAATCAAGCAATTGCTATGAAAAAAATGCATAACTTCAAAATGGAAATAAAATAAAAAGGATCACAAATTGATAATGTCTATTACTGGGAAACAAATTACATATTCTCCCCACGTAAAGAGAGATCTTTTTTTGTGAAACAAATCTCATCACCTGACAAGAAGAGTTTGAAACTAGTTCAAAATTTTGGGATATTTAAGAATTATTTTTTAAATTTTATGAAAAAAACTATCAAAGTAACATTCCTATTCCATTTTTGCATTTTAAAGTCTGATTTTCTTGATTTTACCATCAACATTAAAAGGGTATAAAATGAGAAACAGTCTCTTAAACATGAATAATTGATAATAAAATGGATGATGATATTACCTCATATTTATATAATACTTTAAAGATTATACTGCAAAAAACTTCTATGTAGGCAAGAAAATATCATTGTACTCATCTTTCAGTTGAGGAAATTGAGTCTCATAGTGGTGAAATGGTTTGCTCCTGGTCACCTAGTTCCTGAATCAATCAACCACAATTTATCAGTACCTACTATGTATCAGACTCTGCATACTACGGAACAAATATAAGAAATTTCATAATTCCTATGCCCAAGGAACTTACATTCTAGTGAGAGAAACAATAAGGATGCATATAAGTATACATACAATAAATGTAAAGAGAACAAATTCAAACTAGTTAAAAACAAGATGGTTTCGTGGAGTCCTAAATGTTGAGGGAATCTATCATGTTTTATGTTCAAAGTGTTGCATCTTGAAAGCTGATATTTTTTTATATATTTCATTCTTAATTCTGATCAGCCATTATGAAACACATTCAGTTCATCACAAGAAAATGAAATTCATCATAAGTAAATAAGTTGATGGAGAAATAAAAAGGTAAATGAGTGAATGAATTACTCAAAGTTAATGACCTAATGAATGTGGACCAGTAGCATGTTATTCACATATGAATATCAGCATTAAATCTGATAGGAAAACTAGTTCTGGTTTGCATAGTGAACTATTATTTACATAATACATTTCCTGTTATAACCCTGTGTGATTATTCTCTTTAATGTGAAGAAACTAAGACTCTGAGAACTTTAGCAAAATTATTTTCCCCATATCAAATGACTAATAAGTTAAGGAATACACTCAAATCTAAGTCCATTACTGTTTTCAGTACACTACTCTATCCATGGCAGAATGGAAGGGAATAATCATTTATATGATGCCTACTATATACCAGCCACCATGATTAGTGCTCTTGAAAATATTATCTCATTTGATCCTTACAACAAAAACACTGGATTTTAGATGCTAATATTATTCCCATTTTCCAGTTGATAAAACTGATAAGTTGTAGTTAAGAGACCTGCCCAGGGTAACATAGGTATTAGGTGTCTGAGGTCAAACTTATATTCAGATCTTACTGTCTTCAAGCTCAATGCTCTGTCTAATGCACCACTAGTAGTCTCTAATTCTCTGAATGAGGAATCTTAAACAATTTATTTCCCCCAAATAAAAAGAGAATGGTATTCTATAGAGTATTTCAGGGTCTTTGAAGCATTTTTAGGATATCCCTTCTTTTATCAGGATATGTTAATGAAAATTTGTGTGCCATTAAAGTACTGATTAGCAGTTATTGTTAGTAAATCATATCATGTACTTCAAGTTGATGTTTTCATTTTTTATGTATATTCACATATGTGTAGTCATCTTCTTTAAGGATGCATTGAGTTGCATCATGTCAATAGCTAACAGATGCTGTAGAAAAGAGCTCCAATTACACAAATTCAAGAAATTAATGAGAAAAATGTGTAAAAACTATAGAAGCATTGAAGCAAAGAATTGTACTACCAGCTGTCATAAATTAGAGGGTCTATTTTGCACTGAAAGAAAATATAAAACTCTTATTCAACATCAATTAGGTTTTCATGCATGAATAAGCCAGTTTATTTCTTCTTTGATTTCATTTGACCCTCATCTTAGATGTTATGTGTGATGTGCCACCACCTTGAACTCTTTCTATCTTGAGAATGACTGTACTATTTTTAAAAAGTGGGGAGCAACATGTTTTCAATGGGGGAACACTAGGAGCAGATACGTATTTTATAAATGCAACGTAAAATATTTTCCATAGCTTACTGGAAATCATCATCATTATTAATATACTCATACTTTTTCCTCCTCATCATCATTATATCTCTTGAACCAAACTGAATTTAGCTTCCTAGTAAAAGATGGAATCATGCCAAATATCACACTAAATTACCTGCTGTCCATGCTTGACATCAATGTGGTTCCATTGGAAAAAAAAAAAAAACTAAAAACCAAAACACAAAATAACAAAAAAAAAATATGATTCTTCATCTAATAGAAACCTTCTCCTTTGCAATAACTATGGAAGCATCATGTAATGGATAGAGATCTGGGTATATTATATATATATATATAGTCTTTGAAGCACCTTGACAATGTGAGACTGGTCAAGTATGTTTCTCTTTCCTGAAGAAATTTAGATTCAATTCTTACACCCTTCCCCCAGTCTTTTCCCTTCTCCAAAAAAACTAAAGGTAATTTGGCCTTAGTAAGTTAGACTTCTTAATTTATTCCACAGAAACAAAAACACTAAAGAGTTGGGGCATCAATGTGAATTTCAAATAGAAGCAATGGAAAAAGGCAATACTCATAAATACTCTCTGCCCAATAATGAAATAAATTTATTGTTTTCTACTGACATACAGAATAACTATAAGTAATGCCCTTTGATATCCAAAGGTCTTTACACCTTGACCTTTTCCTGTTTTTCCTGTCTTATGCTTTATTTCTCTACACTGCACTGACTTACTCATTTCTTGTCTCCTTGCTTCATGCTTGGAAAATTCCCACTCTCTCCTCACCTCCTCCATCTTAGAACCTCACTCAAATCCCACCTGCTGCAAGAGGCCTTTTCTGTTCCTCCTAGCTGCTAATGCTTTTCCTCCAACATCTACTAGCTATATGACTGAGTAAATCACTTAACACCTGGCTGTCTCAGTTTCCTCATCTGTAAATTGAAGATAAAAATAGCACCTGTATCACAGGACTGTTGTGAGGACAAAATGAGATAATAATTGCACAGTATTTAGTACAGGTTTTGGCACATAGTAAGTCCTATATACATGTTTATTGTGTTAATGATTATAAAAAGGAACTTTTTAAAAATGAAACTATTAACATGATGAGCATCTTGTGCAATGTAGTATGGCTCAAGACACATGTAAAGACAACTTACTGATTTTTTCAACTTAATTACTGTTTAATTGTTATTTTAAGCTGTTATATCTTCTGCCATCCAAAACTAATGCATTTTTCTTTATAAACAACCACATCTTTTGAGGATCACTTAAAGGAACTAGGGCTCTTTAGTTTAAGGAAGATGAGTGATAACTTGAGGGGAGTAGCAGGAATGGTATCTATTTTACATATAACTAAAAGTGGAATGAGCTAGCTGTGAAGTCAAGTTCCCCCAAACCTGGAGGTCTTTTAGTAAATAATTTCTTATTATGAACGTTAAAGTGGGCATTCATTTTTTGAGTGTAGGATTAATTAGTTGTTCAACTCTTCATACTCTAAAATTCTGTGATTACTCCCAGAAAGTTGCTAGGGGAACTCAGGGATTAAAGACTTGATGCAGTTTACACAGCTAATGTGTGTGTCATAGATGTAATTTTTTTTTTTTTCACAAAATACTGTTTATTGAGTTCTACTTATGTGGGGCCAGAGGAGGTCTGAGAGTAGGGAGAGCACAGTGGAGGTAGCTGACACTCCCTTGGCCAGGCTTCTCCCTCCCTGGCTCTGTAATCCTTCTGTCTAAGGAGGAGGCAAAGGCTACCTCATCATCTAGACCTTACCTTCCCTAGGGGTAATCTGAGGAGGAATCTTTGGCAGGCTGGAGAGGAAGGCTCTGGGAATGGCTTGCCTTTGCTTTCCCTGCCCCTTTCAAACTGTCAGGACAGGATACCCCCATCTTCTACTCTTGCTCAAGGTCTTTTGAGATGAGTAATCTAGTCAGGCAGCTGCCTTATAACCTTGGGGGCTCTCTCCTTTCTGCCTCCAACAGATGAGAGATCTGAACCAGGGATGCTGGTAGCCTCTTGGTCCTTTCCCATCTTGCCTTTTCTCTCCTTTCACATCCCTGGCCCCAGCTTGGGACCTCAATCAGAGATAACTTGGCAGAGACTCTTGGGAAAAAATGTGACTTTCAAGGTCTTCTCTAGTTCTCCCCTTGTGTCCCTTTTCCCCATTCTGCTTTGTCTCAGAGCTAGTCCTTCTAGTCCAGAGAAGATCCTTCAGGAAGTAAACAGTAAATAAGGCAGCCTCTTATTTCAAACTCTAGTCCATCCCATCCCCTCTGTATAATGAAGGTCAGTGGGAGAGGGCCTGCTAGATAGAGGGAAAGCATGAGCACAAATCCAGGCACAGCATTCCAGCTCCACTGGTCAGCAGTGGGAAGTGGGAGGTCACCACAGGGAGAGCTGCTGACTTAATCCTGGGGAAATATCTCTAGGAAGCTGCTGGCTTGAACGCTTCTGGCTGGGAAGCCTTTTCCCCCAATGGTGCCACCGCCGCAGGACTTTGGGACTGGTGGCCTCCAGCTCTTTGTCAGGCTCTTCCAGGGCGTGGTGTTGCTTAGGAGTTCTGCTGGAAACTGGTTTCTCTGCTTCTGCCTTTTTGAAAGAGGCCACAGGAGCATCCCCCTGTGCTTGGTAACCACCAACTGGGCAGTTAAGTCTCCCCATGCCAGCCCACCTGAGTTTTCCCACACCCTCGTAGAGGACATGGTAGTGACCAGGTGTTGGGGGAGAAGTGAGAGTGGCGGAACAATCAAAGTTCTCATGCCAGAAGTGAGTTGTTCAGGACTCACGTATCCACTCAGTGGGAAAGCCGAGGCTGCATTGGAGGTGCAGTTTCAGGTTCTCAGACTCGGCTGATTCAATTGTCCAAATCATGGGAGGTTCAATAGGTCCCTTTACTCTGGCATGGTAAGTCCAGCTTCTCTCCTGGGTCCAGATAGCTATATCAGAGGTTAGCAGGACATATGAGCTATATGAGCATAGTTTGCATAACCGTCCTCTCTTTCTACCAGCTGGCGGGAGTTTCCTGGTTCCTCTCTGTAAGTTCCTGTTCCTACCAAAAGTTCCTCTCTCTGAAACTTCACCCACATGGAGTCAAAATTCCGTAAGTCCAGAGACCACCAGAGAAGTCTCCAGAGGGCACCTGCCTCAAGACCAAAGTGGGGAGCAGTTGCTCACAAGTGGGGGGATCCTGGATGAGCCTGCAAATCTGGGTGGGGTATGGGGACCCCAAAAATCCCCTACCCAAGAAAAATCAAAAGTCAGAGGGTATCCTGAGGAAGGAAGAGGAAGTTTTATTCTGTTCCCCCAAAGGAAGAGGGCAGTCCTCTCCATGGCGGGGATCAAGGAGAGGAGGCCCATAGATGTAATTTGAACCCATGTCTTGTAACTTCAAATCCAGTATATTACCCATTATTGCACACTGCTTTTGACATTTACCAACTTTGCTTTCCACATCACCTATAAAAGAACATGAGGAACTGAGATTTTACTTCATTACATGAATTACTGCCCTTTCTTATCTGACCTTATAAGAACCTCTATGTTCATTTTCTTTATCAAATGCCCTCTCTATCCTCTGCCCTTTTCCACATTACTGTTTAGAAATTCTCTTTCTTCTTTCCCCTTCCACTCTGTTTCACATTGACTTAATCAAATATTATCAATTAGGAGATGACAGACACTCAGAGAGATACTGTCCTGCCAGCCCCCATATTCCTATGCACAGTTGCTGCCAGCTACCTGTTCAGCCTCTATTCACTTACTGTTGCTCTTACACTTATCTGCTGATCCTGGCACAACGGAAAGAAAAATTTAATTAATGAGACTGTGCCCATCACATTGAGAGTATCTAGCTCCAAGAAGAGCCCCACAGTGATATGTCTCTTTTCCCTCTGCATGCTACTGGGGACAAAGGCTGTCTACTCTCCATTCCAGTGACATTTAAATGTGATTCTCAATAGAAACAATTCCATTTCACATCAATTCATGGGGCTTCATCTTTACTTAAAGTAATTAAACTTCCTTTTTGTAAAATGTTCCATTTCACTTTTGAAGCACTTAGTTGGTTCTACTTTAATTAGATAAGAGTAACATGGGCCATTCTTCAAAATGATGTAAGTGCTTTTAAGGCAATTTTGATCATTTTAACAATAGCCTGCACAGATATTTGCACTTTCTGAATTATTATTTGAAACTTTCATGACAAACTAAAAAAAAAAAAAAAAACTTTTCTTCTTAGAGCCTAGTCTTTTCAAATTTGCCTTTTGGCAGCATTTAACTAAATTTTGTGAGTTTCCAGAATTTTTATGCTAATGACTTGAAAAGAAATATAAAGTTCCATGACCCTTAGAAATTTGTAGAACTTATTTTGAAATAGGCATTATTCTCTAGGGAAATTTTAACAGCACACATTTTAGGGACTTCTACTCTTTTAATTGAATTATCACTGAAACATCCAAAGTTACCCATGTCAAACACAAACCAACAACATTTGAGCCTTTTATTTCAACCAGTTATTTCCTAGCAGATCTGTTGTTAGTTTACTGCTAGCTTCAGCCTGGTGGTAAGATATGTCCTACTAATGATTGACAATACACTTGTCAGGGAACATACCATATGACTGCCTGCCAGACCAGATACCATGGCAACACCTGGTTAGGAAATGTTGAAGAAATATTTTGTGGTTTTGCATTTGTTAGAGCCACTGGACTGAAAAAGATATGTATTAATTGGAAGTGGATGTGACAGCTTGCAGCCGTTACTAAAATCGGGAAGACAACATCAGCACCTGTCAAGGCTAAGGACTAAAGAAAGATGAATCAAATTCTATGAAGTGTGACTTCAAACACAGTGTTACTCCTGTGCACTCCTAATTTATGAAAAATGTGTGGGGAAAATGGAGGATTGTGTTAATATATAAATATTTTCAATCAGCACCTTACAAAAATAATAATACAAAAATCATTGCCTGTCAAGTTAAAAGGAGATGAATTTAAAAGCACATGTAAAAGTTTCACAGTTCCAATCAAATTCTGTCACCATGATTTTATACTTCAGGGTTTAGAAACACATAAGAAATTCTCTACACAAAGGTTGGCACACTAAGGGAATCTAAGTGTGGTATTTTTCTTTTCTCTTTTCCAGGGAATTGATTAGGTTTCATTTGAAGTTTATCTAATAGAACCCTATAAAAATAAGGAACATATTTTCAAGTGCCTTTAAGGTGTTACTGCACTCTAATTCTTAAAAAATACTCATTTTTTATTATCTGAGGGAAATCCCTGAATCTAAGGGTTATTGAGACTTTTTCCAATAATTCATCACAAAAAGGTGTTCTTTTTAAAAATTTTTTTAATTTTCCATAAATATAGGATGTGAGGATCTGGAATATTTGTTTATTACTGACTTTTCTCACTACAAAAAAGTACTGAATTATTTCCCCCGTTTAATTAAAACATCACTTTTCCAGAACCTGAATATATCACATTGATTATAGAAATTCTATGGTTGAATGACAAGAGATAGCATGTCATCATAATGCCATAGAATTTAGATATAAGGTAGTTTATATGCCATGTAGAATGTTAAACATGAAATCAAGAAGATCTGGTTTCAAGTCTTTCCTCAGATACTTACCAGTTGTATGATTTTGGGTAAACCATGTAGCTACTTTCAGCCTTTTGCTTCTTCATCTCTGGGGAATGTGGATAATAATGGTATTTACTTCTAATGGCTGTTGTCAGGATCAATTTATGTAATCTATGCAAAGTGTTTTGAAAACTTCAAAGTGATATATTAATATTAACTATCATCATCAGAATTAAATTCATCATCAATACCATCATTATCTAGTTTAAGCCGTTCATTTTACAGATGAGAAAACAGAGAACCAGAGAATCAGTTTGATCTTAAACAATTTCATTGCAGCATTAACATAGTTCACTGAAACTTCTTTCAGGTTTCAATTTACATGAGCTGACTTTACAAAATCTGAGATCACTCTTAATTTGTGGTCATGATCACTGATGGTGAAGAGAAAGAATTATTAGGAGCAATTGCATCATTTATATGTAAATCCCATGTCGATCATACCAATGACACAATTCAGGGAATAAACATAATTGGACAGGGGTCAAAGAAGCACAATCACTGAAAGACAGTGATTTTAATTGGAAACATAAAATACAGTCTTGGCCTTCTGCCTCTCACTGGTATTATCAAGTGTCTCATCACTAGGAAAGTAGTAGGTTGTTTACCATGAATTTGAGAACCAGATCAATACTTTATAGACAGAGTATAACAACCTTTTATCTAAAATTTCTGATTCAAAGTATTACCACTATGATTTTGGAAGTTTCAACATGTTTTAATCTGAAAAGTCAACCTTAGGGATACAATTCAAATCATCTCTTTATCTGAAAGTATAGACAGCAATAGCATGTGTGTGTTATGCTTATGGACTTTTAATAGATTTTTTCCACATAGAATAGAATATGACAAATAAATATTTGTCAATTTAATTCAATTTAAATCTTTTAAAAAATTAATTGCAGGGAACTTAGTTTTTAAATACAAATGCACTGAAGATGGGCATAAAACAAATAATGGACAGAAAATTTAAAAATATGAATTAGTTCTGTAAGAAAGATGTCAGTGGTGCTGCAGGTGAGGATAATTTAGGGGCAATGACAAAACAGTACAAATTAAAAAGTGTGTCTTTTTAGGTATAGAGGGAAGAAAAAAAAATGAGGATCAAAGAAGAGAGAGGGTCCCTGCTTAAGGAGAAAGGAATGATCATAACAGACAATGGAAACATAGTAGAGCAATTCAAACTTCATTTTCCTTTTTTTTTTTCTTTGCCAAAATGAGTAAGATTTGAACTAGAAAGCACAGAATGAAACTTACTAATTAGGAACTGATGCCCAAGAAAAGCAAGGAGATATTAAAGGAAAATTTTGTAAATTTAAGGATCCAGTTCCAAATGTCCTGTGTGTTAGAACACTGAAAGAATTGATTGGTGATTTCTGAACCACCAGCTCGAATATTTGAAAGATTATGGAGAACAGGAAATACATTTCAGGGCAGGAAGAATCTAGTATCTCTTGTTTTTCAAAACTGAAGCTTGATCATCAGTCCTAAGGCTTTGGAAGGGATTTCTAATAATATTATTCATTAGCCATCAATCTCTATGTTCTTTCTTTCAACTTTCTTGCAAACTAAAGGATGGATTTAAGTCTTGCAAATTGATTGAATATATACTTAACAGGTGTGTTAGTGAAAATGAAGAGAGAAAAATGGTGATTGCAAAGAATCAATATGACTCTAGAAAGAACAATTTATGACAGGTTAAACAAAATGTGTGACGATATTGTCTGTCTGCTTGCAGTCAACCACACAGGACTTTTGGTCATATGGCACCGCGTTAATAAAGGAACTGAAATTTTAATTCCATTAGCCTGTGACAAATGGAGGAGAGGGTGAAATTCTGACCATTTTAGAAGGAGTAATAGATTTTGGCCTGGTACACTTTTTCAGGTGCAAAAATAAAATTCCAATGAAGGGGAAAAGGTCACTATCCCTACTTTCCATCTATAGCCTCAAATATATTGCACTAAGCTCCTTCCTTCCTTCCTTCCTTCCTTCCTTCCTTCCTTCCTTCCTTTTGTCCTTCCTTCCATCCTTCTGTCCTTCCTTCCTTTTGTAATGGCAAACAAAGAATTATTTAGTGTCTTGCTTCAGATACTTAATTATTTAGCACCTTGTTTCAGTTCAAGTTTCTTCTGAGCCTTGCCCATGATTATATCGTGTTTGTTAAGAAACAGAAATTATGAACCCCACAATGGAAGGAACTTGCTGGTGCAAGGGGAAGTGGCAGAACAGGGAGGAGCTAATGACCATATAAAAGGAGAAGCCCAAGATGGGAGAGAGCAGAACTGAGAAGAGAACATTTATGGTGGCAGACTTGATAAGGAGAAAACTTGTAGTATTCCGGCACTCTGTTTGTCTGTTCTGTCTGGGTTGATTTGTGTTTGTAATACTTTGTACAGAAGGCCTGGGACCTAAGTGAAAGCCCTGAAAGAGGATTTTTTTGTTGTCTGTTTACAGAAGTCCTGGAAGAGGGTTTCAGAGGTCCTGGGACTATACTGAAAATTTGTGTTGAATTCTCAGACCTTGTTGGTGGGTCTGTTTTGATTTCATAGGCAGATAGTTGAATTGATGATGGTGCCGGCAATGTGTAAGAATGTTATTGTGGCTCTGTTAAGCTTTGTCTTCCCAGAAACAGAAACTGTGAAGGACTTGAGGTAGACTGGACACTGTGAGCTTCAATATGAAATGGAAGCAGGACAAGGAACTGGACGAGGACCTCAAAGAGTAGCTGAGAGTTGCCTAACTTTGAATCCAGGTGACAGTTGGGTAAATTCAGGCAAAAGCTGGCACCATGGAAGAGGATTTATGGAATTTGGGAGCCACCCTCCAGTCAAGATGTAAAGATCTCTCCTTGGGTACATGATGCTGACTGAGAAAATCATGATTTACTGTGGCCTAAGGGTGGGTGAACTTTGTACTCTGTACCTTGTACCTCTTAAGGATGATTGAGTTAAGGACGATTGGAAACTAATCTTCAATAAAGAAGAAAGAATCCTTTTTGACTGAGAGATTAAGATGATGTGACCTGGGGTGGAGAATTTTGTCCTTTATACTTTGTGTCCCATAGGGAAGCTTTCTCCTTAAGGATAACTGAGTTAATGACTTACTTAATGATTGTACTTTGTGACCATTAACTAGGCTTCCTCCTTAAAGATGATTGAGTTAGGGACTTACTGAAAAACAGGTGGATCAGGAGCCAAGATGGCAGCATAGGAGCAGCAAGAAATTGCAGCTCCAACACAGCCACATCAAATACTCAAAAAATATGACTCTAAACAAATTCTAGGACTCTAAAATGCACACAGATATATTTCCTGCTGAAGGCAGCTCAGCTCAAAGAGACCATTTCAACTCTGAGAGCAGAAACCAGCCCAGTCTGAAATGGGTGGCTTTTGCCCTGGGGGCAGGTGGACAAGCAGAGCCCCGCTGTGGCTGGAGCTTCAGGACAGTGGATCTGCAACAGCTGTGGCAGGATCCAGAATTTTCCAGCCATAAGGAAAAAGAACTCAGGTTAGTGGAACTTGGCTAAAAACCAGGGAAGAAAAGCGGGTCCAGCCAAGCCGCCTCCAGGGCTAAGAAGTGGAAAGCGGAGGTTATGCACCCGCCTCCACATTGACGCTTCAGAGCTCCTCACCTGTAGAC
This sequence comes from Pseudochirops corinnae, assembly GCA_028646515.1. Taxonomy (NCBI): domain Eukaryota; kingdom Metazoa; phylum Chordata; class Mammalia; order Diprotodontia; family Pseudocheiridae; genus Pseudochirops; species Pseudochirops corinnae. Next base: position 116,133,594 of record CM053586.1, on the reverse strand, counting down.
AGCAGGGGGGCCAAGTGATCGTTCAGAGGCCAAGTGCTCTCACGTTGAGCAGCCTGGATCCGGATCATGGTCTTGGGTGGTGGTCCTGAGGTTTTTTTTTTTCAGTGAGCTGGAGCAGAGGAGGGACCCAGCAGCCTCCTAAAAGCCCCAGCAGCTGGGAAAACCCCAGCAATTTTGGACAGAGCTGTTCCCTCTGGAAGCAGAGTTCCACAGAACTAAAAAACAAAACAAACAAA
>CM053586.1:116117740-116132858 GCA_028646515.1 Pseudochirops corinnae | reverse complement strand
TACACACCCTCCTATATAGGCATATATATAAATATATGTGTGTATATATATGTATATGTATACATATATATATATATATATATGTATATGTATTTAAGTTCCCTTCAACCATGCTCATACTGAGAAAAGTTTCATAACTTACAATTATCATTTTTCCATGTAGGTATGTAAATAGTTCAACTTTGATAAGTTCTTTATGATTTCTTTATCCTGTTTACCTTCTCATTGTATTTGGATATCAAATTTTTTAATCAATTCTCCTTTTTTCATCAAGAATGCTTGAAAGTCCTCCACATCATTGAGGACTTTCTCTTGAAACATTACACTCAGTTTTGCTGGGTAGGTGATTCTTGGTTTCAATCCTAGCTCCCTTGATCTCCAGAATATCATATTCCAGGCCCTTGAATCCCTTAATGTTATACTTATTGTGTTTCCATAGTATTCACATTGTTTCTTCTTGGCAGCTTGTAATATTTTCTCCTTGATCTCGGAACTCCAGAACCAGGGTATGACATTCCTAGCAGTTTTCTTTTTGGGACCTTTTTTTAAGAGGTGATCTTTGAATTCTTTCAATTTCTATTTTGCCCTCTGATTCTAAATATCAGGGAAATTTTCATTAAGAATTTTTTGAAGGATGGTTTCTAGGTTCTTTTTTTGATCTTTGCTTTCAGATAATCCAATAATTGTCTCATTGTCTTTCCCGGATCTATTTATTAGGTCAGTGATTTTTTCAAGGAGGTATTTCACATAACCTTCTATTTTTTCATTGTTTGGATCTATTTAATAGTATCTTAATTTCTTGTAAATTCATTTGCTTCCATTTGCTCTACTCTAATTCTGAAGGAATTATTCTCTTCAGTGAGTTTTTGAAATTCTTTTTCCATCTGGCAAATTCAGATTTTTAAGGCATTCATCTCCTCATTGGCTGTTTGGGCCTCTTTTGCCATTTGAGTTAATCTTTTTTTTTTTTTAAGGTGTTGTTTTCTTTGGTCAGGTTGTTGACTCTATGTTCATGATTTTCTTGCATCTTTCTCATTTTTCTTCCCAATTTTTCCTCCACTTCCTCCAATTTGGTTTTCAAAATTCCTCTTAAGCTCCTCTTTGGCCTCTAATAAGTTTACATTTTTCTTGGAAGCTTTTGGTGTGGGAGTTCTGACTGTTGTCTTCCTCCCATTTCATGCTTTAATCATTTTTGTCCCCCTAAAAGGAATCTAAAGTTGGATTGTTGTTCTTGCTTTGCTTCCTTTGCCTGATCATGTTGCCAGTCATGTTGCCACTTGATTTTTGGGCTCAGTAGAACTCTGCTTTCAGAGGGAAGAGCTTTGTCTCAAATTGCTGGGGTTTTCACCAATGCCAGAGCTATTAGGAGGCCACTATCTCTACAGCCCCCACCAGCTTTGGCTCACTGGTCACACACCTCAGTACTATCACTCAAGACAGCAATCCCAATTTAGGCAGGTTAAGGCAAGATCACTTAGCCTCTGAATGGTTGCTAAGCCCCCCTGCAATGTGCAGGGCATGAGCTCTGAAGGAACCACACAGAGGCAGCTGCAGGGCCACTGCTTCCACCACATCTGGCTCTGGGAGGCAGATGGTTGAACCTGCTTCTCACTCTCCCCCAGATTTAGCCAAGTTCCACTGACCTTTCACTTAGTCTTTGGTATTTATCAGTTGACAATTCTGTTAACTGCCACAGCTGCTGGTGATCCACTCTCCTAAATGCTCCAGCCATGGATTTTCCTGACTGTCCTGGGGGTAAAACTGTGGGTTCATGCGGGGCTGGTCTCAGCTCCTGTTGTGCTGCAACAAATCCTTCCTGTCTGCCTGCTAAGCTGCCTTCAGTGGGAGATTTGTTTCTCTGTCACTTTGTGTTTTTGGGAGTGCTAAAATTTGTTTGGAGTCATATTTTATAGGTATTTGAGGTATTTATGGGGGGAGCTCCCAGTATTCTCCTGCTTCTCCTCTGCCATCTTGACTCCTCTCCCCCCATTTATTCAATTTTCTGCTTTGACCTTGTCCTTTTTTGAAAGTGTTTGCTTCTGACTACCCTCTCCTCCAATCCACCCTCCCTTCTATCATACCCCCTTTTTAGTCCTTTCCTCCCTACTTTCCTGTAACAGAAGATACCCAATTGAATATGTATGTTATTTGCTCCTTAGTCCAAGTCCAACGAGAATAAGATTGAGTAATTCCTTTTCACCTCTTTGTTCTTCCCTCCATTTTGACAATTTTCTCTTGCCTCTTTTATGTGAGATAATTTACCCTATTCTATCTCTCCCTTTCTCCTTCTCCAAATATATTCCTCTCTCATCTTTCAGTATTACTTTTTAGTTATCATCTCCTCATATTCAATTCACCATGTGCCCTCTGTCTTTATGTATACATACACACACACACATACATACATACATACATACATACATATATATGTATATATATATGTATATACACACCCATATGCCCACCTATACATTCATATATATGTGTTTGTGTCTGTATTATGCATGTGTGTGTGCGTGTTTGTGTGTGCGTGTATTCCCTTCAACTATTCTAATACTGAGGAAAGTCTCATGAGTCACAAATATTGTCTTTCCATGTAGGAATATAAACAGTTCAACTTTAATAAGCTGCTTATGATTTCTCTTTCCTGTTTACCTTTACATGCTTCTCTTTCTTCTTGTATTTGAAAGTCAATTTTCTGTTCAACTATGGTCTTTTCATCAAGAATGCTTGAAAGTCCTCTATTTCCTTGAATATCCATATTTTCCCCTGAGGTATTACACTCAATTTTGCTAGGTAGATGATTCTTCCTCTTAATCCTCAATCCTTTCACCTCTGGAATACCATATTCTGAGCCCTTTGATCCCTTATTGTAGAAGGTGGTAGATCTTGGGTTGGCCTGATTGCATTTCCACAGTACTCAAATTGTTTCTTTCTGACTACTTGTAATATTTTCCCCTTGACCTGGGAACTCTGGAATTTGGCTGTAATAATTTTGGAAGTTTTCTTTTGGTAAGCTTTTTCAAGAGGTGATCATTGAATTCTTTCAATTTCTATTTTACCCTCTGGTTCAAGACTATCAGGACAGATTGCCTTGAAAATTTCTTGAAAGATGATGTCTAGGCTCTTTTTTGATCATGGCTTTCAGGTAGCCAAATAATTTTTAAATTACCTCTCCTGGATCTATTTTCCAGGTCAATGATTTTTCCAATGAGATGTTTCACATTGCCTTTTATTTTTTCACTCTTTTAGATTTGTTTTATAATGTCTTGATTTCTTATAAAGTCTTTAGCTTCCATTTGCTCCAATCTAATTTTGAAGGAATTATTGTCTTCAGTGAGCTTTTGAACTTCCTTGTCAATTTTACCAGTTCTGCTTTTTGAGGCACTCTTTGTTACACTGGCTTTCTGGATCTCTTTTGCCATTTAAGTTAATCTATTTTTTAGAGGTGCTATTTTCTTCAGTATTTTTTTGAGTCTTCTTTAGCAAGGTGTTGACTCATTTTTTGTGATTTTCTTACATCACTCTCATTTCTCTTCCCAATTTTTTCTCTACTTCTCTTACTGAATTTTTGCAATCCTTCTTGAGTTCCTCCATGGCCTGTGACCAATTCATATTTTTCTTGGAGCCTTTTTATTCTGGAGTTTTGGTTTTGTTGTCTTCTTCCGGTTCTATTTTTTGATCTTCTTTGTTACCAAAGATTGATTCTATAGTTTGATTTCTCTTCTTTTGTTTGCTCATTCTACCAGCCAATTATTTGACTTTTGATCTTTTTGCCATGGTGGAACTCATCTTCCAGAGTGGATAGTACTGTGTTACCAATGTCTGGGGTTTTCTGCAGCTGTTGTCACAGCTTTTTCTAGGCACTTGCCTCAAACCTGTGAGGAGGATGCTCTTTCCACAGTCACCAAAAGCTCCACCATACCAACGCTGCCCAGCCCAGGACTGCCACCCAAGACTCTGACCCAGATTCAAGCAGAGTAAAAAAAGAAAATCCTGCCTTAGCACCAGGAAAGAGATTTCTTCAATTGCCCTATTATCAATCACTTGGCCACCTCACCATATTGAGGCTTTGGGTTCCGGAAGCAATCACCACCACAGGCACTGTAGCCACTGCCACCTCTGCCATCCTGGGGGCAGAGTCCCCACTGACCTTTTGCTTTCTCTTTGGCTTTTATGGGTTGAGCAGTTTGGAGACCATCAGAGCTGCCAGTGATTTAGTTCCCTGAGTCTACTCTGGACAGTCTATGCCACTGGTCTGTGCTGGTGTGGCCCATGCAGTAATGTGCTCCACAACCAGTCTAGTGCAACAGACCTTCCGGTCGGCCTGCCAGCCTGCCTTCAGTGGGAGATTTGCTTCAGTCTGTCATTCTATGGACTCTGTAGCTCTAAAATTTGTTTACAGTCATTTTTATAGGTGTTGGAGGTAATTGAAGGACAGCTCAAGTAAGTTCCTGCTTTTATTCTGCCATCTTTGCTCTGCCCCTCAATGTGAAAATTATTATGAAAATTAAAAAAAATCTTCAGGAAAAAGGAAAATGACTAAATAAATGTTTGTAAGGTACAGTAATGCATCAGTTTATATTTTCTGGACATGTGGTGGCTGTTGTCATTGTGTTTATTTTAATAAGAGATTGAAAATATTTTGGACAAGGCAAATATCAAATAGAATATAAAAATCAAATTGAATAATTTTAAGAAACAGATTGTGAATGGTTATTGATAGAAAAGTAGTTTTGAATCAGGTATTGTCAGATCATCAACTTGTTAAAGAGCAAAATAAATTCTAGTATGGTTTAACTGTAACTGTAATCCAAATGTAAACCCTAGTTTTAGACAAACTTGGCATGAGATGAAATTAAGCCATTTTCTAACAATATTTAAACATTAAATAGGCAACAAGGTCACAGGTATAATATGAAACAATTGTGTCATAATTTTTTAAAAAAGTGATTTTCTTCACTTATAAGAGTGCAATTATGCCATTGTACACTTAATATTATAGACGATGAAGTGCTAAATGAGACACTATAAGTGGATCCAAAGAAGACAAAGATAAAAAGAAATTTTGAATTAGATCATTTATATGTGCAATAAATCAGTGGTGGAGGAGAGGCAAATTGAAAATCATGAAGAAAGTTAATCTTAATATATGTGAAAAAGATAAGGTACCAAGTGATTTTTAATGGATGTTATTGCAAATCCAAATTGCAATTGAGCATAATAACTACACACAAACATGATAATTATTGCTATTTGTGTTGTGTTTCAAGGTGTACAAAGTACATTATCACATTATATCCTCATGATAATTCTATAGGGCAGATAAAATATGTTTTCTTTTCCATATTTTATAGATCAGGAAACTGAGGCTTAGAAATTTAAATTTTCTCCCATGATGACATAGCTGGGAAGAATCAGATATGATTTTACTATTCCAGACTCCAAATTCAGCTGTTCATTATAGAATACTTCTCATCTCTATAAAATTTGAAAATGAGAAAATATGAGAAAAGAACATAAGTCTTTCACAACTGAAATTCTAAAGTAGACTTCAACTTATTCACACAATTAAGTGCTTTAGAATGCACAGAATCTCACTGCTCTTGTTTGTTATTTCTAAAAGCATTAAATTTAGATGATCAAAAATCATCCTTAAAAGCTCTTCTCAAACAGTTCTGTAGCTTTCATATAAATGTATGACATTCCTTGATAGATATAATGAGAGAAACATTATTTTTTCTATGATCCCGTCATTATGAATAACAACTGAAGGATAAATAGTTTGTCACTCTAAAGGGGAATGTCAAGCCCAAAATCTGAATGGAATAAACTTCTTAATAGATGATGGTGCTCTGCAGATGAACTGTTTATAGATTGTAATGATAATAATAAGCAAAATTTATATAGTGCTTTGAGTTTTGCAATATGCTTTGCATACATTATTTCATGTCTTATACAGATTTTCCCATCTGAGTGACTTAATCTCATTTCATGTTGTGCTGATTACAACAAAATCCAGAATATTATAAAGCCTTGTAAAATCATAGACTACATGCTGAAAGGAACCTTAGAGAAAAGCAAGTTCAATCCTCTCATTATGTAGACTAAAAACAAATTAAACATGGAATGTTTAAATGATTTGCCAATGTTAACAAAATTTATGAGTGACTGATATGGAATTTGAACTCAGGCCTTTAGGACCAAAAGTTCAGCATTCTATTTACTATTTCAAGATGTTACTGAAGATATTCTATTATCTAAAAAGATTTAAAGCTGAAATCCAAAAACGTACAACCAAATCTATGAAGAATGTCTGGTCTCATAAAATATATTTGGATGAATAAGCCATTTAGCTATTCCATTGGCAATGACAGCATAGGGGAAAAAATTTAAGGTCTAGAATTTGATAGGAGGAAATAAACTGATTATATTGCTTTTGAGTACTTTTGACAATCTCAAGCTATGCTTTAAACCAATATGCCTTCTCAGTACTCATTCCATTAATTTGGAAAAACAGAGTCATGAAACACTATGATCTCCAATGAATCAATATTGCAAATGAAAAAAAAAAAGAGTAATAAAGAGAAATGTGTTAAGAATCATTCCACTTTAGCATATAACCAACAATGACTTGTATATAAGTAATTGGCTAAAAGTGTTTCATATAAGAATTGTAAGAGAAGGGAAGGAGTAAGACTAGTCATGTATTAATACTGAGAGGTGGTATGAACACTTACGGTGCTACACTGTACTCACAAAACCGTGAAATTCTTATAGGAGCCCCTCTAGTACACTGGATATACTCTCCACACAGGATTTTTGGGAGAACGAACATGAACTGCACAGATATAATGGCCAGTAAAGAAGTACTTAGCACCTTGTTTCAGCTATTTAATTATTTAGCTCTTTGTTACAGTTCAAGTTGCTTTTGAACCTAGCATATGATTATATCAAGTCTTTATTAAGAAACAGAACTTGTGAAACCCACAGTGAGAAGAACTTGCTGATGCAACAGGAAGGGGCAAAACAAGGAGGAGCGAATGACCAGATAAAAAGCTTAGCAAAAGCTGGGAGAAAGCAGAATTTGAAAAGAGAACACTTGTGGTGGCAGAGTCAAGAAGGAGAAAACTTGTGGTGTCCCAGCACTCTGTTTGTCTGTTCTGTATGTATGGATTTGTCTTTCTAATACTTTGTACAGAAGTCCTGGGACCTTTGTAGAAGCCCTGAAAGAGGATTTTCTTGTGGTCTGTTTACAGAAGTCCTAGAGGAATGTTTCAGAGGTCCTGAGACTATACTGATGATTTGGGAGCCAGCTTTGAATCAAGATGAAAAGACCTCTCCTTGGGTACTTAGTGCTGAGAAGATCATGATTTACTGTGGCCTACAGATGGGAGAACATTGTACTCTGTACATTGTATGTCTTAAGGATGATTGAGTTAAGGGTTTACTAAATGAGTGTACTTTGTGTCCCTTAAGGAGACTTGCTCCTTAAGGATGATTGAATTAAGGACTTACTGAATGATATCTTTTGCTTAAAGGTATGTGACTACTTTCATGAAAATTATGTGGAAACTTTAGTGATAAGTTGTTGTGTTATAACATTGTGAATGCTGTATTTTGTTTTCTGTTAATGTTTTGTTTTTATTTACTGCTGAAGAGAGAGTTCACTATACTATGTGATCAGAATCTTAGAAGTGTCCACAGTAGCAGTCCTCTGGAAAGCTGTTTGTACTTGGCTTTACAACAGATTAAGAATGGGTTGTGATTTATATCATCATATGGAATACCTCTATCAATGAGATGTCAGATAACAGTGAAACACAGAAATATATGCACACATATACATTCCTGAACTGCTTGTCAAGACTACATTGAAGGGGTGTCTAGGTGTCACAGTGAATAAAGCACTGGCCCTGGAGTCAGGAGGACCTGAGTTCAAATCTGGCCTCAAATGCTTGACACACTTACTAGCCATGTGACTTTGGTCAAGTCACTTAACACCAACTGCCCTCAAAAAAAGCAAAAAAATAAATTCATTGCAGCAGGGTTAGATTTGAGTAAGGGAAGTGAGTTTGGAAGCTATTAATGTCTAGTGGAAATCTGTCACAAGTGGTCTGAACTAGGCACATTTTATTTTAAAAAATATATGTATGTAAATATTCCTGTGCATATGTGTATATGTATGTATATATGTTTGTATATATACATACATATAAATACAAAGATAATTGTCATTTGAAATTAATATTTTCTGATTTTATAGGTGTTTTACCACTTGAATTATAGTCATAAGGAAAACACAGAACATAAAGGGATGATGGTATGAAAATAAATGATAAAAATAAAACTTTAGGTTTTATCTTTGACCTTTTGTCTATACTTTTTGTATTTCTGATATTCTCCATGAGACAAATAAAACATTCTATTTCTATAGAATACGTTTTATTAAAGCTTTATGCTATAGAAATATTTAAATCTCTAGTTAATGTGTGCACTAGCACGTATAAACAAGTAAATCAAAAGGCAAACCTTTGGAGGATATTTTGAAGTATAAAATAGAGACCAGTTAAGAATGATTTAGAATATATTCTATTTTATTCAGACTCCCTTTGCTCAGTCTGAAAATCATTGAATCAGTACTTTGAATATTTCCTTTTCAAGTGAACAAAGGGGAAAATTGCTTACTTATTGAAATTACTGAAGTGTGACCTAAGGATAAATTGATGATATTGAAAGAAATGCAACAGAGGCATCTAAATACAGTGTGAAACTCTAGACATTTGGAATCTTTAGATGTTTCAGAGTATTATCTTATACTCCATAAGATAATTATAAAACTATATAATTTAGAGTTCATAAGGCCCTTAGACCTCATCTAGTCTGAAGTTCCTATTTTATATATGGAGAAAATGAAATCCAGGAAATTAAAGTTAATTTTGTAACATTGCTTTACTAGTTAGTAGTAGATCAAACGTTGGGGTATTTTCAATACTCTCAAGCTACTACTTAAAACAATATATCTTCTTCGAAATAGTTGAAAATAATAATAAATCAAGGAATGCCATGCACTCCAAAAAAACCCCAAAAAACCCCAATACTGACAATGAGAAAATGGCAAGAAGAAATGTTCCTTGTGTTCTTTAGAACTTAAGTCTCTTGATTCAGGTAAGTGCTCTTTCAAGAACACAAATCATATGTGATGTCTTCTGTTTTATTCTCTTCATTTTTATGAAAGTTGAATATCAAAGTGGGTTAATTTATTATTTAAGTTTTCTACTCCAGTATCTTAATAGGAATGGAAATGACTCTGTATTATAAAAGTCTCTGCCAATGATGCACAAGTTTAGACTTTTTTTTACATTTCATGATAGAGTTGATAAGAAAGAATTGAAATGGTTTGGAAGTTCTTATGTTTGTAGTTTGTGAGTCCTCCCTTCAAGAAGAAAGTAGGGAAACACTTGATATGAAAAGTTCCAAATAATATAATAAAAATGAAATTGATTATATATAAATAGACAGGAAATGACTGATTGTCAATATGAAAATCTTGACCAGATCAACTGTTAAACCATCAATCTATTAGAAAAAAAATAAAAATAATATTAACTAGAAGAAAGAATAAAATATGAAAATATAACATACCATTGTGAAAACTATTGGCAGAGCCATTTTAAATGAGCTGTTTTTTCCCCAGAAAATGGGAAATGGATAACAGAACCAACCTTGACAAAACTAATGAATATTTCCTAAGGATGTTTACAGATTAAAATCTACAAACACAAAAAGATCAAAAATACTTAGAAACTACATCATCAGCAAAGACTTTATCTCTATGTCAAATAGAGAAATGTCAACAAAAAAGAACTCAAGTTTAAGCATGAAGTTGATAGCTTTTTTGTGAGGAATAACAGGAACATATTCCCTTTAAAAGAGTAAATAGGGGTAGAAAGACAAGCAAGTTTCCTGAAATCTTGATTAATTACATAATTAGGCCAGAGAAATGTAATGATAAAATGAAGTATAATGGAAAAAAATGTAAAATATCTCAATATTTCTAAAAGAAACTATGTTATCAATTAATGATTATGTAATCATCATATTTAAACTCTAAATATGAAGTCTCACATGTGATGATCCAAGAAGTAGCAATAATACTGACAAAAAATAAGATAGAGCATACATTTGGCACAAAATAGGTACTTAATGAATGCTTATTGAACTGGATTTATTTCTTTTTTAGTTAGAACAAGATTGTGTAGAACAGATTCATTCTGGAAGTATCATAATTTTGAGGATACAGAAAAATTAATTTTCATGTGTTTAAAAGTATAGATTACACATAATATGAGATGTGGGGAAGGGAGGAGATTTTAGGAGAGGAATGAATTAAAATAGTTGAAGAACACTGATTGTTTTAAATCACTGCCATGTATATGCTGTATTCAGTCTTTTCATTTCCAGCTTTAATCACCTTTCCAGGGTCAAATATATTTGTGCCTTTTTCTAAAACCAGAAGACTGTATCTTCCTAAAGGTCCATTGGTTAAAAAAAAAAAGAAAGAAAAAAGTCCTTCCCCATCTTCCCCTAACCTGCAAATCAGTGGTTCTCAATCTTCCTAATGCCATTACCCTTTAATACTGGTATGTGGGCATATCTGCATGTGGGCAGACCCACCTGGAGATGGATAGAGGAGCAGTGCCTCAGTTCCTAAGACCAGCAGAAATATGTGTTTTCCAATGGTTTTAGTTGACCCCTGTGAAAGGGTCGTTGGACCCCCAAAGGGGTCACGACCCACAGGTTGAGAACCATTGCTGTAAATAGAAAAGCCATAGAAAAAGACTCATGAAGAACATTCAAAATTTGATCAGTGTACTCATCACATCAAATAAGTCTTTACCATCTGGGACTGTAATGCCAAGCAAAGGCAACTTCCAAGGTTCGAAATACCAACATAGCAAACTCCATTTATTCAGTGACAGATTAAGGCAAAACAGTCACAGAAGAGAGAAAATCAAAATACAGTGTAACTCATTCATTTAGCAAGTAAATTGTCAATTCAATTGCAATGTACCAAGGTCCAAGTACCTCACCCTTGGACAGTACATTAGTCAAAGTAGACCACCCTTAGGCAGTATATTCATTTAGTCAGTAAAAGTCTCTCTTCTCAAATGGAGATTAGTTTCTAATAAGAAACAAAATACATTCATTTGTCCAGTCAAAGACCACAAAAAGTCACAAGTTTCTCACCCCTGGATCACAACTGAATTACAATACCATCCATTAATGCCAAGCACTTTCTCAAAAGGGGCAGGAGAGCACAAAAGGCCATCTACCCTTAAGCTACAACAAGATTAAGATATCATCACAGCACTGAAAACCCAAGAAAAAGTCCTTCATCTTGACACAAGGCAATTTTTCAGCAATCTCTGTTCCTGGGGAGGCAAAGCCTAACAAAGCCACAACATACATTGCCAGTGTCCTCATTAAATCACTCTTTGCCTGCAGAAAAGTCCCAGAACCCCTGAAAATATCAGCAAGACCCTCTTCCAAGATATCTGTAAACATACAACAAGAAAATCCTCCTTCAGGGCTTCTGAACCAACAGCAAGGTTCCAGGACCTCTACAACAGCAGCACTTTCCTTCACCAGCAGATGATTGTGGCAAAACAACATCAAAATAGACAGACAGAATACCGGCATACCGGCCATGCCTCCTCAGCTCTTGACAGCTCCGGGTGGCAGTTCTCAAAAGTCCTGGGCAGCTCCAACTGGCCCTCAGCAGTCTTTCAGTAACTTTGGCCTCTGGCAATTCTCCTCTATGCCTCCAGGATACTGCTTCCCAAAATTCCTTCTAGCCTCCTATGCTTGGCATTCTCTATGTATTTTGTATGAGCAAGCACCCTAGTATACCCATGATGGCTGCTAGCACAGGTTCTTAGATTTGCTTTTCTAAAGGAAAGAAATCTAAATGGGTTAACACTCTTACAAACATATATCATTTACCTAGTTTAGGGGAAAAAGTCAGCACCCTGAACTTCAAAGAATGCAAATAGAAGTTACAAGCAGAAGTTACAAGCAGACAAAGAAACAGATCAGCAGACGGCTTCCAACTGTCTGACTGTTACATCCATACCTAGTCAGTTACCAGAGAGGGAATCATGAACATCTGGGTTTTTCAAAGCCAGGGGGCTCAACAGCTGCCCAGAGTCTCATCTGGCCAAATCACACAACTCTTTCCAAAGTGAGCCCCAAAGCAAAACCTCACATCATGGTATATATAGCCTTCTCCTGGATCAGAGAATGTCACAACCCTCTTGACCAACTGCCCAATCACAAAGCAATAATGTGTGAGCATTCCTGAAGAACAAACTTCCTGCTACAGGCTCCATGTGACCACAATCAGCCTATTAGGGGGCAGGATACATTTTCAAATCAGGGAAGGTTCTCAGAGTCACTTAATCCTATCAAAAAGCATAGGGACAGGGAAGATCTTCAGATTCCCATAATATAACACTCAACCCTGAAAACCAGGCCAATACAGGGGGATCTTCTAATTCCATTATGATTACAGGGACCTAGGACAACAGCTCAGTCTCCACATGGTGAATCTTATCATCTGGAACTAAGAGAAGATCTCAATTAAAATTAATGAGATGTATGGAAACATAGAATTAAAACATCCACCTGGTGGTAAAAACTGGGCTTGAAAGTTATGCCTTGTGTTGAGAGGACTTTACAAGAAAAGATGTAAGAGCCATACTGTCACAATTTGTCTCTGCTGTGTTCCTAAGCATTGTCTTCAAATATTATATGGTATGGAACTGAACATAGACTATAATAAAGTTGGTCACTCTGACTTTCAGTCACCAATCATCTTGCAAGCAACTTCATTTATTAACAACCAATGAAAAGTGTATTTTTAAAAATATCTTATCATTAAGAGACCAAGACGCTTGTATACCTCCATGGGAGGGGCCCTTCTCATGAATTATGTTATTTGAACTCTTTTTAAGGAGGTAGGAGGGATTATAGGGTATACACTTGATGTAACAGAAAGAAAATCTCCCTGAGAGTTCAAAGTCTGGGCTTCTAATCCCATCTCTGTCACTGAAAAGATCTGTCGCCTAGAATATGTCATTTGGCTTTTCTGCATCTCATTTTCTTCATCTCTAAAATGAAGAGTTTGAATTATATAATTTCTACTGTCTTTTCCAGATTGAAGGTTCTGGATTCTAAATCGAGATATTCTCATAAGAGAATTTTGTTCTTTTTCTGGGGATTTTATGCAAAATTGTCAAGCATATACAGAAGTGGGGGGGGGGCATGTAATGAAGAACAGGACAAGTCCACCTATCCACATACAAAGATTTGAGATATTCTGAAATTTTTTTCCCATTGCTATTTGTAGTCTTAACTACATCATCTTTATCATCTTTACCCTCATCTTCATTCCACCCTATACCCACAAAAAAAAAATAAGATAAACTCATAACCAGAAAACTCATCATCATGGAGATTGTTTTACCTTTGGTACTCACTGCTCATCAGTATTCTCAATTGCTTCTGCACCAATGTTTGAAAGGCTGGAGGGTAGTACCAAAGACTTGTCCCATATATTTCCTTTATAAATGGCTCAAAAACCAAGGCATCTCTTCATTTGCCAGTAGCTACTCTGTTTGGCTTTAACTTTGCTATCATTGTATATCCTTTCATGCCCTGCTCCAACCCATTTTAGTTTCAGTTTCCTTTGCATATTATCTTATTCAATTATATTTTAAGCTTCCTGAGATCAGGACTTTTCTTTCTATTTCTTATTTGTATCCCCTGCATTAAGCACAGTGCCTAGCCAATAGAAAGCATTCAATAAATGTTCGTTTCATTATAACTATTTTAAGAAAAATTGATTCTTTAAAAGAGCTTTACAATATTGTCTGGTGACCAGCTTTAATAGACTTAATTCTTCTCAGCAATATAAGGATCTAAGACAATTCTGAAAGACTTATGATGGAAAATGATATCCACATCCAGAGAAAGAACAACAGAGTCTAAATGCAGATTGAAGCACAGTATTTTCTCTTCTTTTGGTTGTTTCTTCTTTCTTGTGATTTTCTTTTGTTCCAATTCTTCTTTACAACATGACAAATGTGGAAATATGTTTAATATGATTGTACATCAATAACCTATATTAGATTGCACACTGCTGTAGGGAAGGAGACATGGAGGGAGGGGGAAAAATTTAAACTCAAAATCTTATAGAAGTGAATATTGAAAACTAAAACAAATAAATAAAATGTTTAAAAAGAAACAACTTCAGCAATATTATTTTCTCCTTGTTTTCTTTCCTCATTGCTTCAACTCAACTATATAACTATCATTGATAAAATATTAATCTTCAAATATCATTTCCATTTCATAGATAAGGAAATGAAGAGACATGAATCAGATAACTAAAAAAAAAAGAAATCCATTAAAATTTATGAAACATTCATTAAGCACCGATTATATATTACCCAATGTGCTGGTTGGCAAGTGTATAATGACCAAAAAAAAAAATCCTTTCCCTCAAGAAACTTATATTCTATTGAAGGAATGAACTGGGTATAATCTATTACTTACGTTTGCATAATGTGTTAACAAAGTTAATTTGTCTAACTAATGCTGTAAGGAATGGTAAAAGCCAATTTTCCCCCCACCAAAGTCATTCACTTTATCCTTGATGTCTTTCCAAATCATTTTGTCATACATTTCTATTCTTATTTGCATACTCACTGAAAAGGACTCTTTGTTGTTTCATAAAGGTTATGACATTGAATATATTAACATAACTCCACATGGCATGAGGTAGCAGCATGTCCAGTCTTTATTGATTATAATAAGCATATTTTTCAGAAAAATCTATAGGAAGAAATATTTGTAGTATGCTTACAGAAATTCATTTGCTGAGGCTGCTAGGTCAAATATTTCACTAATTGGTTATAGAATTCACTATCTATTGTCAACCTGACCTCTCAAAAACTTCTTATGGATTTATATGAATGTTCTTTACTATACTTTGTAAGTCTCTACTGTGCCAATATGACTCTCTAGATAATATTATAGATGTAACTATCTTACT
>CM053586.1:116076401-116117240 GCA_028646515.1 Pseudochirops corinnae | reverse complement strand
ATGAATGTTCACATTTTTGTCGAGGGACAGGGACGGGATGGAGAGGGGTTGGGGGGGGCAGGATAGGAAGAAGGGACATGTAATCAGACTCTCACAGAGTGCTCACTATGGAGAGGTTCTGCGTAATTTCACATGTTCAGCCTGTATTTGATTGCTTGTCCTTCCAGTGGGGGTGGGTGATGAGGGAAGAAGAGCAAGAATCTAGAATCTAATGTTCCATAATCAAATATTATAAATACATATATATATATGCAATTATTATTATTATTATTATTGACTACATCCAACTGGAACTTGAGATACACAGGCACTGTGGTTGGGAGATCCATTCTGCCCTACTGAAAAGTGACATAGGAGAGAATAGACTGGGAAGGGGGGACACACTGGGATGGCTGTTTTGGGGTGGTGGGTAGAGGAAAGAAGTGGAGAAAATATGTAACTCAAAATCTTGTGGAAATGAATGATGCAAACTAAAATAAAATTTAAAAAATAAATTAAAAAACAACATATTGTAGGATTATGGTTTTTAATCCATTCCATTATCTACTTCCATTTTAAGGAGGAATTCATCCCATTCACATTCACAGCTATGATTACTATTTGTGTCTTTACCTCCATCCTATTCACCCCTCTGCTTATGTTTTTATTTCTTCCTTCTCCCTTCCCCTCCTTAAGAATTTTCCTTTTGACCACCACTTCTCTCAGTATTCCCTCCCTATGTACCTCCCTCCCTTTACCTACCCTTCCCACTTACTACTATTTCCCTTCCTTCTCACCTCTACTCCCATGTTTCTTCCCCTTTACCTCTCCTACTGCCTGAAGGGCACAAGAGAGTTTTATACTTAATGGAATATGTTATTCCCTCCATGAACCCAAAATGATGAGAGCAAATTTCATATAGTGCTCCTCTCCCTTCCTCTTTTCCCTCTACTATAATGAGATTTTTTTGTCTTTTCCCATTAGAATCCTAAACTTAACTGATTACGTTGATTGCTCCTTGAACCAGAACCAATGAGAATAAAGTTCATATGATATCTATCTCCCTTTCTTCTTTCCCTCTACTATGGTATTTTTTTATGCCTCTACATGTGACATAATTTACCCTTTTCTGCCTCCTCCTTTCCTTTTCTCCCATTGCAATCCTGTTGTGCCCCTTAGTAAGTTTTTTTTTTAATCATCAGATTAGTTCATTTATACCCACACCTTCTATCTATGTATATCCATTTAAAATGTCATGATAATTATACAAATCTAAATATTGACAGGTATCAGCTTCCCATATAGGGATGTAAACAGTTTACTCTTATTCAATCACAAGTTATGTGTGTGTGTGTGTGTGTGTGTGTTTTCCTTGTTTAACTTTTTAAATGTCTCTTGGGTCTTGTATTTGGAGATCAAATTTTTCAATGAGCTTTGGCTTTTTCATCAGGAAAGTCTGGAAGTCACTTATTTCATTGAATGACTATCTCCTTGCCTGAAAGTTTATGGTCAGTTATTCTGGGTAGTTGATCCTTGGTTGCAGTAAGTACTTTTGCCTTATAAAATATCATATTACAAACCTTCCAATCTTTTAATGTAGAAGCTGCAATGTCCTGTGTGATCCTTACTTTAGTTCCACAATATTTGAATTGTTTCCTTCTGGCTGTTTGCAGTATTTTCTCCTTGACCTTATAATGCTGGAATTTGGCTAGTATATTTCTTGAAGTTTTCAATTTGGGATCTCTTTCACAAGGAATCGGGTGAATTCTATCAATAATTGTTTTACCCTCTGATTCTAGGACCTCAGGGCAGTTTTCTTTGATGATCTCTTGGTGTATATTGTCCAGATTGTTTTTTTTTTTTTTATCCTGGCCTTCTAGTAGACCAATAATTCTTAGGGCATTGCTCTTGGATCTGTTCTGCAGGTCAGGTTTTTTTTTTTTCCCAGTGATATATTTTACACTTTCTTCTACTTTTTCAATGTTTATTTTTTGATTGACTGATTCTTGATGCATTAAAGAGTTCTTAGCTTTGATTTAAATGATTCAAAATTTTAGTGAATTATTTTCCTTGGTTAGTTTTAGAAGCTCCTTTTTTAGGAAGGTATTTTCTCCAGTTAGAGTTTGAACCTCCTGTCCCATTTCACAGATTTTACTTTTTAAAGATTTGTTTTCTTCCATGAGATTTTTTTCTTCCATTCTGGCCAATGAAATTTTTAAAAAATTGGTCAATTTATCTTCTACCTCTCTAATTTGGCTTTTAAAATCTTTCTTGAGCTCTTCCAAGATTGCTTTTTGGGATTGAGACCAATTCATATTTCCTTCTGTGGTCTCAGATGTAGACATAGAGTTGACATTGTTTCCTGAAAGTGATTCTTCTCTTTCACAATAATAGGATTCAGTTGTTTTTGGTTGCTTCTGGGTATTGTGATTGCCTAACTCCTGGTTTTTAAAGTGGATTTCTGCTTCTGGAGTACAGAGGGCTCTGATCCATGCTTCTCAAGATGGAAGCTAGGGATCTGATTGGTGACTTTGTGTACTATAGCCTCTGGGTGTCTAGACTGAGGCCAAGACCAGGACTCTCAGTGTTGCCCCTGGGTCACCCTGCGGCTCACAGACTAACATGTGGGGGAGGAATGGTTTGGCTACTTAAGGTTTCTGGCTTGGTGCCCCTAGGCTACAGCTCAGGCAGACTCAGTAGCTGGTGTCCTGCAGATTCCCCTGGTTGTGCTAAGGCACACCTGGGCTTCTGTTGTTAGTGATTGCTGGCTTCATTCCCCTGGGCTTTGGGATTTCTCCCTTTTCATCTGAGATTGGGCTTGTTGGAATGTTTCCCACCCTTCAATTTAGGCTAGGCACTGCCTCAGTCACACCTTTCCTCTAGGACTCTCAAGCCTGATGGCTGGTTCCACTGTGTCAGGACTTTACATTGTGTGGGGTAATAATCTCTGGGTTTTCAGGGTCAGGGAGGGGAATTTGAGCAGCTAAGATTACTCCACCATCTTGGCTCCTAGAAGTTCAGGTAGGTGATTTTAAACATCCACTCTGTGGGCTGAAAGCCCCAGGAGAAAATGCTGTTGCTGCCACAGGCCCTGTGCTTTCTCTTACCCAGCTCCAATGGATTCTCTGTCCTGTGGTGAGAGGTCTGTGAAGCCAGGGCTCACTCTCCCTCCCCCTCTACTGTAGTCTTGTTTCTGGTTCACAATACTGCAGCCACCACATTCTCCACACTACCCCTGCCCCATCCTATGTGGGCACTTTCCTGGACTTGGAATCTGCCATGCTCTGTCTCCCAATGGATTCTGTCACTCTAAAATCCATTCAGATTCACTTTTTAGAGATTGCTGACAGAATTCATGGAGTTAAGGTGAATTCCTGTGTTCACTCCACCATCTTGGCTCTGCCTCATGTTTTCTTTAAATTTGATGTTAATTTTTCCCTTTGCTCTATAAAGTCAATGGTCAGACTGCATATAGATAGTGTATTCTGAAATGACTTCCACAATATTAACTACTTGTCCTCTAAAATGCTATCAATCAACTTCATTTTTTTTTTCATGATTTCTGGTGCTTCTTTGCTGATAACTTCTTCCACCTCTCTTCTTGGTAACATAAAAGGTATTCAAAAATTTCTGAGCAGTTTAAAAATTCTAGTTCCTTTTATTGTACAGTTCCAAGCTAATTTTTCTAAAATATAATTCAATCCATGTCCATTTTCACATTAAAGTAATCAAAAATTACAGTATGTGTCAACTTGGTTTGAAGGATCCTCTGAAGTTTTCATAGAATTCTTCAGTTTACCAAATTCTGTAACAGATATCAGTGTACAAGCTACAGTTGTCATTGTGAGGATCTCTCATGCTCTTCATAAGCACTGCAAATCCAGAAGGGCAAATGTTCCTTGAAATGAAACTTCTTATTGCATTTGGATTTCCAGTAAACCAATTCTACCACGTCTTATGTTTGTCTTTCTAAAGAGAACCTATGAACTATTGGAGGCAGCTGGTGACACAGGGAATAGAGTGCTGAGTTTGAAGTCATGCAGAATTAAGTTCAAATCTGACCTCATATACTTACTTGCTATGAAACCCTGGGCAAGATGTGTGATTACGTTATGCCTCAATTTCCTAACCTCTAAAATATGAATAATGGAACCTACCTCACAGGGAAATTGTGAGGATCAGTTAACATTTTAAAAGCATTTAGCACTGTGTCTAGCAGATAGTACACACTATATTTATGCTTATTCCCTTCTGCAGCCTTCCATTTAACTACAACTTTCTTTTGTGTTCTGGTTTTGTGTATCATGAAAATACCAATATTAACAAGCATACTTCTTCAAATAGTTTAACAATCACAGATTAATAATTGATATTCAAAACATTACTGGAACATTATAACCTCATTTTACAAATAAGAAATTTGAGGTTTAGAGCTGTTAAGTGATGTGACCATGTTAAGCGAGGTTATAAATATTAGTGGTGAAATTTGAACCTGTTTTCTTGACACCAAATGCATTACACTACATCAGTGTACTACATCATGGTCTTTCTCCACCTCCCAATAATGACTGACTCTGTAGTTGGATAAGCAACGTGTCTTTGCAGAATTAAAGGAGAGGGATGTTAAGCTAAGAGTTCAACAGCTATTCTTTATTTCAGATATCAGTATAAAATTCAGCATTAGTCAAACAACAGATAAATCAAAGACCTTAGAAACCACCTAGTACAATTTCCTTATTTTGTTGAGAAAGAAACTGAGATCTGAAAATTTTAAATGATCAACCTAAGGTTACACAGCCAAGAGCTCATAGATAATGGTTTTAATTCAGGTCATCTAACCTCACATGCAGTGTGCTTGCCACAAGAACACATAAGCTCCCCAGTATATTTTTTTTAATTTAATAATAATAATGACAATAGTAAAATAATTTTAAAAGTGATATCATACAATCAATAAGATGGAGTAGTTGGTTTCCATATGACTTCTATTAAACCAACAATCTAAAAACAATTAAAAAAATAACCCAACAATAAATAAAGCTGTATCAAGAAGAAGAAGACAGAAACAAATAGCTCTACTCATCATAAAAATTTCTGAAATAAGAATGGATTGAAGTCCAGAGAAAATAAAACATTAATCAATCAATTAATAAACAATTGTTAAGCATTTACCATATGATAGGTACCATGCTTGGTTGTTCTCATTTGTCCTTCATTTTTGAAGGGGACCAATGACATCACAGAATGATGTGTTTACTAGTATATGAACTGAATTTACATGAGGCAGAGTTGCACAAAAGTCATCAGTTTTACTCTCTCTTCCAGTCATTGAAGTTCAGTGGTAGAATCAAAGTCAAGATGACTAGTGATGGCCAAGGATGCAGTAGGTGACCTCAGTGTCTTCAATGTCTGACTAAGTTCTAAGATTACCACTGTGCCTGCTTTAACTGCTTTCATGGCCATTGGAACAAAGTGCTCTCATTCACACATTCAACCACGGGAAGTTTGAACATGCATGAGGTAGACATTCCCCTAACTCACCAACAAGTTTGTAGCCCATTGATTACCCTCAACCTGTTTACCAAGATGGTTTTCTGGGGTGTGGCTACTATGCATGCTATAGCTTTTTGGAGCCACAGGTGAGAGTTGAGTGTTAGGTGGACACCAAAGGTAGATGAGCAGCCCTGAAAGGTGTCAGCAAGCCTTCACACCAGAGGTTGTAGTCCTTCTTGAATACCCATACATCCCACTGTGCTTGGTCATGGGGATGCAAAGAGAAAAGTACAAAGTGGAAAAATGAAAGAGTTGCTATTTTCAAGAACCTTATGTTCTAGTAGGGGAAAAAAATCCAGAAAGAATTTACTCTCTTTGAAGGCTGGGGTTGTTTCATTTATTTTTCTCTCTATTTCTATCACTAGTATAAACCTAAGACACAGCAAGCTATTTATAAGTAGGGTCATCAATTTAGCACTAAAAAAGAGGCCCTCTATTCCAATCCCTTAACTTTACTGATAAGAAAGTACAGGAAAGTTAAGTAACCTGCCCAAGGTATCACAACATATAAAAGGGAAAGCATGGATTTCAATGCTTGTTAATTGATGTAAAGATAGAAGTATATACTGGGTAAATACAAAACAAAATCATTAGTTTAGCTAGAAAAGTGACTAACAGTTTAATGAATAGCAAGGGGCATTATGTAAAATTGGGTACATGAATGAGATTTCAAAATGATTCCATTTAAGACATTTAAAAATGAATCCATTAGGTGGAAGTGAGGAAGGAGACATTGGGAGTTATTCAGGTATTGGGGACAGTTAGGGCTAAGGCATGGTGAATGTAGATGAAGAGCCATATGAGAAACTGAGAAGCTAAATTGGGTGGATTATTGAGTGAGGAATGGTAATTTGTATTTAATAAAACTAGAAAAAGGAATTTGATGCCAGAAACAAAAGGATTTTAAAAAGAAATATTTGATTGTAGAGACAATAGAGAGTCATTGTTTTGTTTTTTGCTTTTGATTGTTTCCTACCTAGGAAAATGGCATGGTTAGATAAATTCTTAAGGAAAATCATGTTGACCACTCCATTTTGGAGTAGAGAACTGATATTTAGCACCAAGTAACAAAGTATTTGGACTACAGCATCTCATGAAAAAGGATACAAATATATGGAATAGGTGTATTCAGCAGAAATGGAAGAAATGTCCACATTGATGAAATCACCCAGCTTTCAAAGAATTGAAAAAAATCAGAAAGCCCACTGTAATGGAAAGATACTAGCCCTTAGAGCTAGGAAGACATGGGTCCAATTTATGACTCTGACATGTACTGGCTCTATGACCCTGGGCAATGCACTTTACCTCAGTTCTCTGGGCAACTTTATAAAAATTTTAAGTTTCATATATGATGTAGACCTACATTGGTAGAGATTATTTCCTATCTTGAGAATTCCTTACACCAGTGAAATCACATGTCTCATCTCCATCTTTCTCCCTAAAGAAACTAAAATAGTGATAGTTTAATATTTTATAAAGGAATGAGTATAAAGTTATTACTAAATGTGTTAAACTTTCAAAACAAATTTTTGCATAAAGGGAATGTAGAAAAATGCTACAGGTGTCTGCCAGTTACCAAATGAAAGTCTAGCATTGTTTCTTTGAGTCATTCTATTGAAGGAGAAATTTCTATTTAGTCAACTGGTTCCCAGGAAACCACACTGCAACAGTACTTGTCATTAACCAAATTAGGAAAAGCTTAGTAAAATCTTCTATGCCCTGTAATTTGCATATAAAACATTTAGCTGAATTATATTAAGTGGGTTCTGCAGTGCATGCAAGGACTTCACATTTTCTTTCTTTTTAAAATAAGGATTATCTACAAAGTAAGTCTGATAGGAATAAAAATGATAATGTTTTAAGTACATGACATTAGTGAATATCAATGCTGTGGACTGCAAGGCACTTTGAAGGTTCACGTAATTGGAATAAATTAGCCTCTTAACTTGCAATGAAAAAATACTAGTTAATCTATTTGTAGGAAAATTAATCTTTTTTGATTTCTTAGTTTTATAATTACTAAAAGGCCAGATGCTTCTCAGATTCATCAACTAGTTTTGGTTTTTTTTTAGAACAATAAGGCAGAATTTTTCACTATATGTAAGGTTGTGAATGTCCCCATTACTGTATTTCTTACTCATTTTAAATATAAAAATGACTCAGAATTATGTAAAGTAATAGAAAATAGATTCATAACACAGCATGCCCTGCTTATTTGAAAGGTGTGTACAAATGTTACGTAGAAAAGTTAAATCCTTATATTTATTTTGGCATTGTATGTATTATTATTTGAAAATTAGAATCACTTCAGGTAAGAGTTGGTCAAAACAATGTACTTTGTTCCTCCATCTCTTATTCACTCTATCTATTCCTAAAGGTATGTAAACTGATTTGTTTTTGATATATCCAATGAGAAGACAGATAGAACAAAGGACATCTAAAGTTACTAAAGCTGACAAACCCTCCTTATTTAACAAACACTTCAGAGAAAATTGGAAATTCATCTGGAAGAAATCAGATTTACAAAAGCACCCTATCCCAAGTATTACAATAAACTACACATATATAGTTGGTCAAAACATAAAAAAAAAGATCATAATAAAACGGGGGGAGGGGACAACAAGGAGAAGACATTCAGAAAAACGGCCCAGGAATAATTCTTATCCACTCAAGGGATAAAGGTGATGATAGACAGATGAATGTGTGTGTGTGTGTGTGTGAAAAGCTTTTGTACAAACATAATCAACATTTAGAACTCTAAAAGAAGGTGTTGATTTTTTAAAAAGATTTATAGCAAACATCTGTTAAATATCAAATTTAAGATAGATGGGAAATTGATACAGATGTTTAAAAATAAGAGTCATTCCTAAATAGAGGTCAAAGGATGTGAACAGCTATTTTTCAAATGAAAGTTATTAACAAGCATATGAAAGATTGTTCCCAAATATTAATAATAAAATAAATGCAAGTTAAAATAAGATTCCCCTTACACTCATCAAATTGTAAAAGATATCAAAAGATAAAAATGACAATCTTGTAGAGGCTCTGGAAGAATAATACTACTACATATACATGTATTCTTGTGAAAGATATGAATTGGCCCAACCATTTGAAACTATACCTTAAAAGTGATTAAGCTGTACTTTGATATTGTAATATCACTATACTTTCTACTTATCTATATCTAAATTACTATGTGAAATGATGGATAGATAGATGATAGTTAACTATATCTTTATATAGATATGTACATATATACACATATGTGGATATATTACCATAGCACATTATTAGTAACAATTGAAACAAAGTTTATGTATATATATATTTATATACATATATCTATAATAAAAGTTGTTTTCCCAGTGAAGCAGCATGACTTGGAGAACAACTTTTAATGATAACAATAATGCTGTAATACAAAATTTCTTTTAAAGATTTCTCAACTCTGATCATTAAAAAATACCAGTCAAGACTTCAGAAGATTAAGGGTCATACCTACTTTCTACCTCTTTTTGGAGAAGTTAATGGAATAGAGATGTATGGAAGGGAATAGATGTTTTCAGACAATTTATGTCTTGCTTCACTTTACTTAATTATATTGTCTTATTAAAAGGCATTGCTTCTATAATAGGGGTGGAGTGAATTAATAGAAAATGAACAAGGTGTAAAAATGACAATGAAAACAATAATAAAATATGATATTTTTAAATATTAGAAAAGGACACAGAGGATACATTGATTATCAATACCTTATTTAATACATAATTTGTGTTTAATTATTTTAATTATTTTTAATGATTAAATATATTCCTCTCCGTCCCATCTATTTTCACTGACAGGAAGGAGGAAAGGAAGGAAGGAAGGAAGGAAGGAAGGAAGGAAGGAAGGAAAAAGGAAGGAAGGAAGAAAGGAAGGAAGAAATACTAGGTAATATAAGCAGAGTTAAGCAAAATAAATCTCCATGTTGGCCACATTGCAAACACACACAAAGAAATGTTGTAGGTTGTGTTTTTGTTGTTGTTGTTGTTCTGCATATTAGTCCATTACCTTTATGGTGAGAGAATGAATAATATTCTTCATTGGTCCTCTCAAAATAAGGTTGACATTTTTCCAATACCAATGTTAGAGTATAAATTGTTTTCTTGATTTTGTTTACATAATTCTGTACCATTTCATGAACATCTTGCCAAATATCTTCAAAAATCTTCATTTTAAAATAAGAACAAAAAATAAACATAACAAAAATTTAGTTTCTTATGTTTTGTTCCTTTTTCATATTTTAGATTATTTATTTTTGTTGATGATGAAATTCACATTAAAAAGACTTTCTTTTAAGTTGAAAAGGGAACATGTAGAAAGAGCATCTTCCTTTTATACGTAGTAGCTACTCACATTTAGTATTTAGTTCCTGACATGTAGCAAAGCATAGTAAGTATCTTGTAACAATAATAAACAGTTTAAACACCCTCTTCTTTTCCTACCTAGCCTATTCTTCAGAGGTTTCAAGGGTATGAAGAAATGGAATTAACATTACATATGCCTAGTGAGCTATAAATATTGTTTGCTTTGGGTAAGAGGACCAATGGGTATTTTCAGGGTTATATTAATGAAGCATACTTCAATTATATTCTCTTCCTAGACTGCTTACTGGGGTAATAATGAGATGCATGCTGTAGCTATAATAATGGCCCTGAGGGGCTCAACAAACCATTTAATTGGTATTGGGGTAGATATCAGATTTTGTTTGAGAAGATTGAAAAAGCAGCTTATTAAAGATGGACCTGGACTTCTAAAAGGCCCGTGATTTCCTCCTTCAAAGTGAACGGTTCCAAAATGTTCGATAACAAAGAGCTTTTCAAATTCTTTGTTGGTTAGAGGAATAAAAAAGCAAGGGACCCATATGAAAGCATATCAGAAATCATAGAGCAATTCTTATTTTTTAGGAAGATTAAAACAGTTAAGTATTTGGATGAATGTGGTACAGCCGTTTTCACCCCTCTAATTTTTTTTTCATTCCAAAATAGTTAATAACTTGCTTTTACAGATATGTAAAACACCAAAGGCTCTACCTCTATCAATCTGTCAAATGCAGGAGTAATGTGAATAAGAGGTTTTAAAGTTAATAGATATATGGGAATATTTAAATTCAGGTAAAGATCAAGTGGAACCACAGGAAAATATATAAAAACAAAATCTGAGAGTTGGATATTACCTCAAGTGTCATTTAGTCTAACCTGTACTTGAACAGAAATAAAATCTACATAATTTGCAAATGGTAATTATCCAAAAACAATTTGAAAATTTCCTCTCTTGTCCATGGCAGCCTATTTCGGTTTATTATTAACTATTATTAACTACTTTGTTCATGTGTGTGTGTGTGTGTGTGTGTGTGTGTGTATGTGTGAGTTAATGTGTGTGTGGTTTCATTAAATCAAAACTATATCTAGTTCTTTGCAACCCATTTCTCCTACTTCTTTCCTTTTGTCCTAAGAAGATTAAGTTTAATCTCTCTCAAACTTTGAAGTTTTTCAAACACTGGAAGATTGCTTGGATATTCTCTCTTTTTTTCACAGTAAAAATCCCTGTTTTTTTCAACTAAATTTATATATTTACATATATATGTATATATATATACATACACACACATATATATGTATATATACACACAAACATATATATACACATATATATGTATATGTATGTATGCATGTATGTGCATATATGGAATGATCTGTAGTTATTTTATCATTTTAGTTGTCCCTGCTGAATCTGTTCTCATTTGTCAGTATTGCTTTTAAAACATGCAGCATAGACTTGAGCTCAATAGTACAGATATGGTTTAACTAATGAAACAATAACCTTCCTTATTCTGGGCACCTCTTAATGTAGCTGAAAATCATATTAGCTTTTGGATGACAGGTCGCACTATTTTTCCTGTTTTTCCGCCTCACTGTTCTGTGTTGATCCAGTTGATCCTGATTCTTGAAGGATATGTCAATGGAATTCATATTCTGTCAGATATTTTTAAGCTGCAGAAAGCTTTGGGTGACATATTATATATCTTTTGTTTGAAAAGCAGACTAACTAAATTTGTGGATGAAACTTCTCAGGGAATTTGGCTTATCATTCAAGTAACTATTGAATTCTGTCCACTATCATAAAGCATTTGTATTTGAGTCAATAGAGGGAATAAGCACATTGATGAAATCACAGGTTCATAAAGTACTAAGTTGCTCTATTGATTAATAATTGAATTTAAAGTTCACTAAGTCCACTGTATTTTTTTTTTCCACAAAAGTTTATAGTCACACCTCTCCCATCTTGAAGAGTTAATTTCTTCAGTTCACTTGCAGGTCTTTATATTTACATTGAGAAACAAGGTAGTAAAGAAACCTATAAACTTGAAATGGGGAAGCAGGAATGACAATAATATCTGCATATGTTTGGGGATTTGTTTGCTTATTTTGTTGTTCGGGAGAGACTGTGAAGTATAAGAAACAACTAATAAAAGAATCCAAAGAAATATGGAAAGTGATGTAGAGAATGAGGAATGTAGAGCTAAAATGTCAATCTATATAGTGACTACAACATATATGAAAATAACATTAAATGGCAAAAAAACACATTAGTTTCAAATATAATGAACAAAAATTGTATATATATTTAATTTAAAACCCAAACCCATTTTTTTCTTCTTTTACTAAAAGGAAAATTACAAAAAATTAAGGTTATTTTAGTACCAGTTACAACCACCATTGTGTAATTTTGTGTAAATGTCCTAGGAGATAATACATTGCACTTAGGTGATTAGGATTGTCTGCTACGACAAAATAAAATATCAATAGGCAAAAATACTGTGAAATTGGAGATCAGAGGAAGGCCTCACTCTTCCCTGATTGTTTTCTCTAAAGTGAACTTATTATTTCTTTGTTTCTTACTCCCTCCCTTTCTTTCTTTTTCTTTCTTCCTTCCTTCCTTCCTTCCTTCCTTCCTTCCTTCCTTTCTTTCTTTCTTTTTTTCTTTCTTCCTTTCTTTCTTCCTTGCTTGCTTTCTTGCTTTCTTTCCCCTTTTGAATGATTTCCCCTTTCCTGTTATGTATTATAAAGAATTTAACAATACTTTAAATTATTGCTCTCTATGATTTGTACAATGGAAGTCTGGGATATAAAAATTTCTACTTTGCCTCCATTTCTAGCTATCCTTTTCCATTCCTAGCTTCTTTAAGTGTGTGTGCACAAGTGGTAATTAGGCCTATGCTTCTCCCTCTGGGGTAGCTTTCTTTGTGTTTGTGAACAACCATTGGGATTTTTTTACATATTAGGAAACCCAGACTTATTGAGGCTAAGTGACTTGACCATGGTCAAAGAGAGGCGTTGTCTAAGGTGTCATTCACACCTAGGCCTCCTGACCAGCACTATTTCCATCCATCACACTGCCTCTCCAAAAGCACATGTCCACAGGGAAAAACAAACAAACAAAAAAAAACAAAATAAATCAAACAAAATGACCAAAATTCATCTCAGG
Source organism: Pseudochirops corinnae (assembly GCA_028646515.1). Classification (NCBI taxonomy): domain Eukaryota; kingdom Metazoa; phylum Chordata; class Mammalia; order Diprotodontia; family Pseudocheiridae; genus Pseudochirops; species Pseudochirops corinnae. Next base: position 116,104,181 of record CM053586.1, on the reverse strand, counting down.
CTTAACTTTCTATATTTTTCAATTTTCTTTTATCTTTCTAGAAAACATATTTTGTAGTTCACACAGTACTACTGTTCTTTCTCTTTAAACATCCATGTATTCAGAGTGTATGTGTTATATATATTGTTATTCTATAAATGTTTGTGAGATCTCTTTCTTTAGAATAAGCTTCACAAAGGCAGACCTATTTCATTTCTTTGTGCCCTTGGCAATTAATAGATTACCTGGCAAGTAATAGGTGCTTAATAAGTGCTTGTTAGTTGAATTATTAATGAGCAAGATGTAGGTTCCTTTTCATGCCCTAGACATTATTAATATTCCACTGAAAAGAAAAGAGACTATTAACAAAGATGCTTTTCTCAGCTACTTGTTAACATCTCCCATTCATAAAAGTCTACATCCTAAATGGTCTATAACACAAAAATAATTGCAAAATTTCTTATTGCAATATCTTTGTTAGATGATTCATGTATGACTCATGCATAAACCTTTGTCAAAATCCTATATAATGCAAACCTTCCAAAAGCTGGAAAGAGAACTATCCCTTCTTTTTGACTCTCTACCAAACAACTTAATACATTTATTTCTGAAATTATTTCAGATTTTTGGGTTTGTTCTTGTGAATGACAATTGACAGTATGGTACAGTGTAAAGAACACTCACTATTGAATCATCTAGGTTGTAAAGAGTTCTAGAACTAGAGTTAAGAAGACCTGAGTTCAAATCCAACCAACTTAATAGTTGCATGACCTTGGGCAAATCACAACTTTATTTGTCTCAGTTTTTTTTTTTTTTAGTATGAAGAAAATAATGATAATATTAACACCCTCTCAATATTGCTGCAACAATAAAATGAGATAATATTTTTGAAGTTCCCTTTCATGCATTAAGTTCTATATTAAAGCTAGCTATAATTTTCATTTTTATTAATCAGTAGTCCTATTTCCAAATATCATTTTACGTCACTTGCTACCTGAATAATACTTATCAAGACAACTTAATTCTGTTGAAGCTTCCTCATATGTGAAAAAGGAGGTTAAAGAGATCATTTATGTGGGTTCTTCTGGCTTTAATTCTATGGGTGGCAATTAAAATGTCTACAATAATGTTTTCCCATCTTGCCCCAACATCTTTTATAAGAAATGGGTCAACAAAGAAATATTTAACCTTGATAGACATGAAGAGTGTAATCAGTAACCAGTTCTGATTCTCCCTGATCTTCATAAATAAAACTTGGAAAAGCTATCAGGAAAGCAACTGTATAAAAGTTATGGGGTTCTAGTGATAGGCTAAAATTGTGTACATGGAGCTGTGTACAATCCACCATTAATGCCCTGCAGTTTTGTTGTTTTTTTCTTTTCTAGATTTTGCTATAAGACATTGTAGAAAAAGAAATTTGCATATAAAACCTTCGCAGAGACTATTAACTTTTAGTGGATATGGAGACTTACAAACCTCAAAGATCTTGTTCAGGCATCTAAATTTAGGATCTTTTGATCAGTACCTACTGGTAAGTACATCTTTCCCCATTGTTTTCAAACACTGTATCTGCATCCAAACAATGTGCATGCTATAGTGATCAAGAATCAGATTATTTTATTCTAGTTAAACTGAATTATTATTAGCATAGTTTGTGCTGAAGCTCATATTCATGGCTAAGAAAAAAATTACTTATGAAATTTCCAACAAAATCATAATCTATTCTTTGATATTTTGAACAATGTACATTTTGACCATGAAATTAAACACTTAAGCTGATGAAATACGTAAAACTTACAAGAGAAAAATATGGCTCCTCAGCAGGTGGGAAAGACTGGTGAAGACTATCTATTCAGTGGTCATTCACTCAATGGAAAAGTGGACTATTCTTCCCCACATTCGGTAACAATTGCCTTTCTCTTCTATTTTTCATCATTCATAGTTTATTTAACTATTTCTTGATCACTTATAATTTCACTGGCTTTATTTTGCCCAATTCTAATTTTCAAGGCATCATTTTCTTCCTTAGGATTCTGGATCTCCTCTTCTAATTGGTTGACTTTCCTTTTATATTTTCTCATTTTTCTTGGATTATATTTATTTTCTTTTTTAGTTTTCCCTCTATTTCTGACATTTGATTTCTAAAATCTTTTTTAAGATCTTCTATGAATTCTTTTTGGACAGGTGTCCTTCTCTGAAGATGAATCCTAGTCATATCAATTCCCAAAATAATTTTCTATGTTTAGGCTCTTTTTCCTTTGCCAGTACATTTTATTTTATAATTTTGTGGTAGTAGCTTAATTATTTGTAGTCACCTTTAGCTCTGGAGTGTGTTCACCGTAAGGTGCTATAGAATCTTTTGCGAGGGAAAATCTTGAGAGCTTGGAATTTTCTGACTTACTTCACCATCTTCTCAAAATCCTCTCCAACAATTTCCTAATTAGAGTTTGGGATTTAAATGATACACAATATATTAACACTTTCAATTGTCACACTACAAAAAATGCTTTAAGAGAATTGGAATATATGATTTTTAAGGGTGTCACTCTGAAGACAACGTGGGGTAACACTGTGGTTTGTTAAACTACAAAAGATTTTCAGATTCTATGAAGTTGCACAGGATTTGACTATTTTTGTTTGTTTCAGTGTTTTTTGTGTGCTATTTCTCCTTCTTTACCACTGTCTCAGAGCCCTTTTTACTTATCTCTTTTTAAATTTTAATATTTTTCAAATTACATGTAAAAACAATTTTAACCTTTGTTTTGTTTTGTTTTCCACAATTTTGAATTCCAGATTCTCTCAAACTCTCTTATCCTTTCCCTCCTCAATGAGAAGGAAAGCAATTTGATAAAGGTTATATATGTTCCATCATGTAAAGCATATTTCCATATTAGTCATACTTTGAAAAAAGGACAAAACAAAAACACAAGAAAAATAAAGCTAAAACCCCCCACAAAGCACTATGCCTTGATCAGCATTAAGATTCCATCAGTTCTTTCCTTCTAAAATAGGATTATTTAAGTATTCTACTTCCTTTTCTGTTAACCTAAATATTATGCTTTTTTTTTTTTGGAAGATATTCCAATTCACTTTTATTGTCAGATTTATAGACATATAATTGGATAAAATAGCTCCTGAGAGTTGTTTTAATTTCCTCTACATTGGTGATGAATTTGATTTTATTTTTGAACTGGCAATTTTGATGAGGTGCAGGGCCTGGGAACTCCCCTGAGTTCTCCTTGAATCTTTGAGATACAGCCTCTGGAAACCCCTTCAACTCTGATTGAATCTCCCCACTTGATGAGGCATTTGCAGAGGCCTTAAGTCTTTCACTGTGGCTAGGCCCAAACCTCTCTTACTAGCTTAGCCCTCTATTGTCCATCTACTTCTCACCCTTGAGCCTATCAAAATATCAATCAACCCTTGCACTGACCTCATTGACTCCTCCTGAAGAACCTCCCCAAACTCCTCCTCCTGATCATCCCTAGATTCCTCCCACAACCTTCCTGTATATAAGATTCATTCTTGCCACCATGTTGTGAGAGCACCATAGAACAACCTAGCACAGACTTACTCTGTGTCTAATGCAAGTGAACTTGTAATAAACTTTCCTTTTCTCTGGCTGAGAAGACTTGAGTGGAATTAATTTGGCAGGACCCGGCCTGTTGGTTTTTTTGGGGGGATCTCCAGAGCCACCTTAACCACATCAATTTGTTTTTTTTTTTTAAATCAAATTAACCAATGGTTTATATGTTTTATTGTTGCATTAATAAAATCAGTGTCTAGTTTTATATATTATTTCAATGATTTTTTTTTTTTACTTTAAAGTTTACTAATCTCCCCTTTGATTTTCAGTATTTCCAATTTGATGTTTTTGGTGATTATTCTTTTTTTATTTTATATATTTTTTAGTTGTATCACAAATACATTGATCTGCCCTATCTCTTATTTAGGCCTTTGGAGATATTAATTTTCCCTCAAATACTGACTTGGCTGAACCTCACATGTTTTATTATGTTTTCTCATTGTTGTCAATATCTTTAATGAAATTATTCATTGTTTCTATGATTTGTTGTTTGACCTACTCAACTTTCACTTATTGCTTGTAGAATGTGGGGAGCATTCTTTATGCCATCTTTTTCCTCCTTTGGGTCACAGGAGGAAAGGGGGCAGGAAATATTAATTTATGTGCTAACACATATTATGTACTTTACTACTGTTATCTCATCTGATTTTCACAATAACCCTATGAAATAGGTATTATTTTATACTCGTTTTACAATTGAGAAAACTAAGACAAACCAAAGTGAAGTGACTTTCCTAATATCATAGAGCCAGTAACTATCTGAAGCCACATTTCTGTTCCCATCTTTCTGACTTCAGGTACACTACTCTATCAGCTGTGCCACCTTGATGTCTAATAGGTTCAACTAATTTTAAATCTGTAAAATATAATAAAGATCAACTACTTCTATATCATCAACACCACCACTCCCACAACTGCCAATATATCCCCATCACCAGTACCAACACAACCTCCTCTATCATCATCCTCATATGCCATTTATTGTTTACTGTGTGTCCATCATGGTACTTAAATTTGGAGATGCAAAGAAATTAAATAACAATTCCTCCCCTTAAAGAACTCATGTTTATGGGAGAAACAAGCCAGCACCTGAATATGTACAAGATATATACAATGTAAAAGGTAAATATTCCCAGAGGAAAGACCTTATCAGTGAAAGGAGTAGAGTAAGTACTAGGAAAATTCCTTGGAAAAGTATGTATTTGAACTGAGTCTTGAAAGTAGTCAGAGAAGTTAAAAGGTATAGATGATGAGGGATAGAATGCCAAGCATAAAAGACAGTCTTTCAAAATTCATGGAATTAGACATGAAATGTTTTGTGAGATGAATACCAAGGAGTCTCTTGATGATAGGTTCACTGGAGTATTCAAATAAAAAAAAAAGTTATTTGAGTCTGCATAAAATAATCAAAAGAAGATATAGCACTTCACTAGTTGAGCCAATGCCATGATTTAAATTTAATCTATACACTGATTCTTAGGGTAGCCCTTTCATATCAGTACCACAAGGTAAACAGAACCTCTCCTGTTCTGTATGATGACCGTTATAATTTCATAACTAAATATTCCAGTTACAGATAGTGGGTCCTCTTTTGTTCCATAGGCAAAAGCAGAATTGTAAAATGGAAAGCACCAAACCACATATAATGGGAATGGGAATTTGAAGATCTTCCCTGCTCCTTAATAGGCCTAGGGGAAAACTGAAGACCTTCCCTGCTTTGAAAGTAAACTCTGCACTCTAATAGGCTGAATATAGTCACATGGAGCCTGTGGAGTTTGCTGAAGGGTAGAGCAGAGGCCATAGGAAGTTGGGAGTCAGAGCTAGACTAGATGGCTTGGGGAGAGAATATTCAGGCAAGGAGTCAGATAGGCTCTGATGATTAAATATTGATCTTATATTGGTTTGTGGGAAGGCTAAAGGATACTGTGATCCTCTGTGTTGTTATGCCTTGTTAACTTCTATACTACTATGGTGGAATTGGCTTACTGGTTTTGGGATTTGGTTTTCTGGTGTCTAAATAAATGCTTTGCTTCTGTCTTCTATATGGAGAGTTTGTCATATTTTGCAATTGAGCGCCACACAGGGATATTTATAGTCACAGTCTTTATTGTGATCATGGGTGTCATAAATATTGCATTGGCCCTACATCACATCACAGAGCTCTTGTGATGCAATAAGATAATCTCTATATGCCAACTCTGCTTGTTTCTACCTTTGTGTACCTTGGAAAGTCGCTTAACTTGCCTTTTCATCTGTATTCTTACATGCAAAATGAAGATGAATAGATGACTTCTTGTACTCTTCCCTTCCAACTCTGAATTTACGATACTGTAATTCTATTTTTGTTTTTGACATTGATGGATAATGATCTTAAGCAGACCATTTAGCACCTTTTTTTTGGTGCAAGATGAAATTAAAAAGCAAAACAGCTCCTTGAAGGTAAAATCTTCCTTCCCCTCACCTTTTCAATCTTCACTTCATTCCCTTGTCACCCATTCTTTTGTAGGCTCTTCTCTTTCTGAGATCACAGTGGTCACCTTTCCTTCCATGCCAGCCCTCGATTTGATCCTAAAACATGACTGACTTATCTCTAACCCCTGTTCTCCCCCTTTTGATGTACTCTACTGAAGCATTCACCTCTAAGTATGATGCCACTAAGTTGTGTGCATAATGCTCCTTGTCTGCATTTTCAGTTACCTTTACCAGATTTCTGGATTTTCCTCTGTTTTCTTGTGTAATTAAAAAAAGAGTCTCTTACTATTACATTCGGTAACTTTGTGTTATTCTGGTGCTGTTATTATCCTTGCCTGGTGCATTTATTCATTCCTCCTGTCTTTCTGCTGTTTGGGGTGTCTGAGAAGCAAAAAATCTCATCATTTCTATCTTCTTTCTAAAATGTTTTAAATGCATTCTTTTAAAATTATTATTGAATATCTACCTTCTGTCCTGTATAGTTAAGATCAGATTTGCTGCATACATCACCATAAGCTACATGCTGAGCTCCACTATTTTTTGAAACACATTATTCAATTTCCTATTATTTTTCTTCCAAGTATAGAAAAATCTCATGTCCTTCCTTTTGTATTTGAAGGTATGTCTCCTGCTGGGTTGGAGAGACTATTGTCTCTAAATTTAATTGTTGAATTTGACCACTATGCATCTTGGAGTTGAAGCCTTGTTGTTTTTTTTTTTTTGTTGTTGTTGTTATTATTGTTGTTTGTCTGTTTTCTGAAGGTCTGAAGGGGGCCTATGATTTTTTTTTCAATTAGAATTTAATCCTCTGTGTTTAGAAGTGCTGAACAGAATGTACATGTTAGACGTATGAAAGCCCTCATGACCAAATGAAAGATAGAAAGGATCAAGGGAATTAAAACAGATAATTTTGCATACAAGGAATTAAAAGAATTTTTTATTTGTTTTCACAAACAAAACTAAGGCAACCAAAAGGAAAAGGAAAACAAGAAATTGGGGGGGATCACAAATTTTTTCATATAAATGCCTCATTTCTCAATTATATAGGGAACTGAGCTTAATTTATAAAAATAAGAACCATTTCCCAATTGATAAATGGCCAAAGGACATGAACAGAAAGTTTTCAGAAGAAGAAATCAAAGCTATCAATATTAACATGAAAAAAATGCTCTAAATCCCTATTGATTAGAGAAATTCAAATTAGAACCACTCTGAGATACCTATCAGATTGGCTATTATGACAGAAAAGCAAAATGTCAATTTCTGGAGGGGACGTGGAAAAATTGGAACACTAATGCACTCTTGGTGGCACTGTGAACTACTCCAACATTTATGGAGAACAATTTGGAATTATAACCAAAAGTCCATAAAACTGTGCATGCCCTTTGATCCAATAATATCACTATGAGGTCTGCATCCCAAAGAAATTAAACAAACACACACACACACACGCATATGTGTGTGTATGTGCGTTTGTGTTGTAAGCATGATCAATAGCTCAGCTATTTATTAAGACAATGATTTAAGACAGTTCTAAAGGACCTGTGATTAAAAAAAAAAATGCAATCTATTTCCAGAGAGAGAATTCATCAGTTCTGAATGTAGATTGAATCATAGGTTTATACATTATTTTCCTTGTTTCTTTGTATCTGATTTTTCCCCCCAACATGGCTAGTATGGAAATGTTGTCTGACTTTACATGCATAATAGTTATCAAATTGCTTGACTTCTCAAGGAAAGAATAGGGGTAGGAGGGAGGAGGATTATTTGGATCTCAATACTTTTAAATATACTTTTGCATGTAGTTGGGGAATATTTAAAGAAATAAATAAAAAAATTAATTAAAATTAATGAATTAATTTAAGGTAATTAATTTTAGAATAATTAAATAAAAGTAAATAAAATATATTTTTAAAGTTCCGTGCAATTTTATTTTAATTTTTCCTTTATTTTAGTATTAAGCTTCTTTTGTACTGTCATGTTTGTCTGGATGACTTAAGGTCTTTAGGTTGTCTCTGATTAGTATGCTTTGCTTGCATAGTGAGAATATTTTCTTTAAATATTATTTTTTTCTGCTCTTGCAGGTTTTTTTTAAATCTGAGTATTTTCCATCTATTCTTCCCTCTTTTTTTTTGATGAAGCTAGCATTGAAGATTGTAGTTTTTTTCCCCATTATTTTCACTATTTTTACTCTTTACACATACATTTTGCTCTTATCATTCTCATTTTTTTTTTTAACCATTCAGGAATACCATGCTCAGTTTCCATGGTCTCTAATTCCATAGCATACTCTAGTTCATCAGTGTTTTGATCATTTTCATTTATTTTGCATTGTTTACTCATAGCCACATGAACTCATCTACTATATTTGGAGGCCACATTTTCTTTTGCCCTTAGTTGTTTTTTTTTTTTCTCTGTTGATGTATCTGTTCATGTTCAAGGTCTTGGATCACTTCCTGAAGTCCTCCCCTTTGATTGTGGTTTCTTTAGGGGCTGGAACTAAAAGCAACAAAGTGTGGGAGGTTCCCCTGAGGAAACCACAATCAGAGGGAAGGAAGTAATGAAATAAGTAATAAGAAACACTGGAGGGCTGGGATTCTAAAAGCACCAGAGTTTAAAAAAAAAAAAAAAGAAAAGAAAAGAAAACTCAAAGGTGAATATGCACTGGGTCAGCAAGTGCCACTTCTGGGTTCAAGAATGTTTTTTTAAATTTCTTTTAGATTAGAAATGGAAACAGATAAACTTGCTCTATATTTGGCACATAATTTCTGTTCTGTAGAGGTTTAAAGATCATGGTGATCAGAAAAAATGTCTAGTCTGCCACCACGATGCTCATATTATCTGAAAATCTCACCATGACTTCCTAATTGCTGACTTCAGTTCTTGCTTTAAGGTGTCTGCCTCATTCCAGGGCTTTAGTATTGTTTTCGATTACTTTGACCTTATTGGAGGGGAAATAAGATTCCTAACAAATCTGTGATTTTTCTGGCTGTTATAAAATACTCCAAACTTTGTTACAAAATGAATGTATCCAAATAATAGGAGAAAAAAGGATACAAGCTTTTACTTAAATTATTTATATTTCTTTTGATTATGTAATTCTTCCTTTATTTTAAATTGTATTCTTTAGCAAAATTTTACTATTAAAAAACCTACTGAATCCACAGTACTATGTTAGGATTGTGTAGCTATAAAAACTAGCTTAAAAGTCAATTTTCTTTATTTTGAGGCTTGGGGCTTTTTTCCCTTCCCATGGGGGCATTCTGAGGTATGCGAGGATTGATGACTTATTGCTAAAAAGCACCAACATCGACTTTTCTGTTTACAATTCAATTGGTTTACTGCAGGTTTTATGCCGTTCTTTTAACAAAAGTAATTTCATGGGCTAATGCTAGGTCTCTGCTGAAAATCAAATAGGTCCTGAGAAAATTGCGCTGCAAGAGATAATTATTATATACAGTAATTTTATGTTTTCTACATACATATGTTGAACTGCATGAAGGTGCAGCAAAATGTTCAGGTAAAGGAATTGTGCTTTAGTCCATAGCTAATGTTTTGATTCAGAAAGGGCTGCAATTAAAATCTATCAATGCTGAGCACTGACTGATTCTAAATAAGGTTCTATACCCCATTAGAGCCATTGTTGTCCAGAAATGAATAATACGTTTTTCGTGGAAATATTTAATATTGATAATACTTGAGACAGTCTCTGTCTCTGTCTCTGTCTCTTTCTCTCTCTAAATCTCCCCCTCCCTTTCTCTTTCTTTTTTAAATTAATTTATTTATTTTCTTGTCTACATCATTCATTTCCACGAGATACTGAGTTACAAACTTTCTCCCCATCTTTGCCCTACCCAACACCTCAAAACAGCCATCTCACTGTATAACCTCTCCCCCAATCTGCTCTCTCCTATGTCCTCCACCTTTCCCCTCAGACTTTCCAGTAGGGCAGGATGGGTCTCCCTACCACAGTGCCTATATATCTTAATTCCCAGTTGCATGCAGTTAAAAATTTATATATATATATATATATATACATACATATATATATATATATATATACATACATATATATATATACACACACATATATATATATATATATATATATATATACACACGCACACATATATATTTTTAACATTTGATTACAGAACTTTAATTTCTAGATTCTTTCCGTTCTTCCCTTATCACCCACCCCCACTTGAAGGACAAGCAATTAAATACAGGCTATGTATGTGTAATTACACAGAAGATCTCCACAGTAGGCACATTGTGAGAGACTGCTTATATGTCTGTCCTTCCTCTCCTGCCCCCACCTTGTTCTATTCTCTACCCTGGCCCTGTTCCTATCCCTTTACAGAAGTGTGTACTTCCAGCAACCTTCCGCGCCCCCGCACCCCACCCCACCTTCACCTCCATCATTCCACCTCTCATCCCCATCCCCGCTACTCTCCTGTGTGGCAAGATACCCAGTTTAGAGTTTATGTCATTCCTTTGCTAAGCCAAATTCAAGAGTAAGGTTGACCCTTTCCCTTTTGCCTTCCTATTCTTCCCCTCCATTGTAAGAATTATACCTTCCCTCTTCTATATGAGATGATTAACCCCATTCTCTCTCTCACTGTCACCTCTCATTCTAATCCTCTTCCACCTCAAAATTTCACCATTTAGAGTATTGTCCCTTCCTATTCAATTCATCCTGTGCCCTCCATGTACTCATGTATACACATACTCATATATGTGTTTGTATGCATATATAAACCCTCCTATATAGACATATGTGTATGTATACATATATATATATACATTTGTACTCCCTTCACCTATCCCCATACTGAGAAAAGTTTCATTAAGTTAACATTATTGTTTTTCCATGTTGGCATGTAAATAGTTCAACTCTGATAAGTTCCTTATGATTTCTTTTCCATGTTTACCTTCTCATGCTTCTTGTATTTGAGTGTCAAATTTTCTTTTCAGTTTTGGTTTTTTCAGCAAGTATTTTTGAAAGTCCTCCACCTCCCTGAATGACCATATTTTCCCCTGGAACATTATACTCAATTTTCCTTGATACATGATTCCTGCTTTTAATCCTCGCTCCCTTGATCTCTGGAAAATCATATTTCAGCCCCTTCGATCCCTTAATGTAGAAGCTGCTAGATCCTGGGTTATCCTAATTGTGTTTCCACAGTATTCAAATTGTTTCTTTTTGGCAGCTTGTAATATTTTCTCCTTGATCTGGGGACTCCAGAACAAGGCTATAAATTCCTAGGAGTTTTCTTTTGGGGATCTTTTTTAAGAGGTGATGGGTGAATTTTTTCAAGTACTATTTTGCCCTCAGGTTCTGAAATATCGGGGCAATTTTCCTTGAGAATTTCTTGAAGGATGGTTTCCAAGTTCTTTTTTTTGATCATGGCTTTCAGGTAGTACAAAAATTTGTAAATTGTCTCTCCTGGATCTATTTTCCAGGTCAGTGGTTTTTTCAAGGAGATGTTTCACCTTGCCTTCTATTTTTTCATTTGTTTGGATCTGTTTAATAGTATCTTGATTTCTCATAAAGTCATTTGCTTTAATTTGCTGCACTCTAATTCTGAAGAAATTATTGTCTTCAGAAAGCTTTTGAGATTCTTTTTCCATCTGGCAAAATTGACTTTTTAAGGCATTCTTCTCCTCATTGGGTTTTTGGACTGCTTTTGCCATTTGAGTTAACCCATTTTTTAAGATGTTATTTTCTTCAGTCAGGTTGTTGACTCTCTTTTCATGATTTTCTTTCATCATTCTCATTTCTCTTCCCAATTTTATCTCCGCATCTCTTATTTGGTTTTCAACATTCTTCTTAAGGTCCTCTGTGGCCTGTAACCAGCTTACATTTTTATTGGAAGCTTTTGGTGCAGGAGTTCTGACTGTGTTGTCTTCCTCCTGTTCCATGCTTTGATTCTTTTTGTCCCCAAAAAAGGAATCTAAAGTTGCATCTATTTTCTTATTTTGCTTCCCTTGCCTAATCATGTTGCCCGTCAATTACTTGACTTTTTAGTTCTGATGAACTCTGCTTCCAGAGGGAAGAGCTTTGTCCCAAATTGCTTGGATTTTCGCAGCTGCTGGAGCATTTAGGAGGCTGCTGCAGCTCCCACCAGCTTTGGCTCACTGAAAACACACCTAAAGACCACCACCCAAGACCAGGATCCTGATCCAGGCAGCTCAAGGCAAGAGTACTTAGCCTCTCACTGATTGCTTGGCCCCCATGCAGTCTGCAGGCCCAGAGCTCTGAACCAGTCACTTCTGCAGCTTTCTTGCCCTGGAGGTAGCCGGCCATAACCCTCTTTTCTCCCTAAGATTTAGCCAAGTTCCGCTAAACTTTCACTTAATCCTTATTTCTTATGGGTTGATAGTTCTGGAAATCACCACAGCTACTGGTGATCTGCTCTCCTGAAAGCTCCAGCCACAGCTTGTCTTGGCTACCCTGGAACCAAGCCGTGGTTTCAGGCCGGGCTGGTTTTGTCTCCCTGAGCCCTGTGATGAGCCCTTCCTGTCCCGCCTGCAGGGCTGCCTTCAATTGGAGCTTTCTTTCTTTGTACTTTTGTGAGTTCAGGAGCCCAAAATTTGTTTAGTGTCATATTTTATAGGTATTTGAAGTGATTATGGGGGGAGCTGTGCAGTTTCAGTGCTTCTACACTGCCATCTTGGCTCCACCCCCCCTTGTGGTTTCTTATGGGTATAAATTTCTCTCCTATAATTCAACTTTCCTTATCTTTATATTTTAAGGTTTCTCTCCAGGTCAATGACCCAGTAATACCCCTTCTGGAGTTGTATCCCAAAGAGATCATAGAAGTGGGAAAAGGACCCATATGTACAAAAATATTTATTGCAGCTCTCTTTGTGGTGGCAAAAAACTGGAAATTTAGGGGATGCCTATCAATTGAGGAATGACTAAACAAGTTGTGGCGTATGAATGTAATGGAATACTATTGTGCTATAAGAAATGGGGAGGAGATGGACTTCATATTTACCTGGAGAGGCTTATACAAATTGATGTTAAGTGAGAAAAGCAGAATCAGGAAAAATGAGTACACAAGCACAGACTCGTCATATGTATGACGACCAACCTTGATAAACTGAACTCTTCTCAGCAATGCATAGCTATAAGACAACTCCACAAGTCTCAGGATGGAAGGAGATATATACATTCAGAGAAAGATCTAGAATGAACAGAGTTTAAATGGAGACTGAAGCAATCTACATGCTATTGTTCTTTTTCATGTTTGATTCCCTTTTTTTTCCATTGTTCATTCCATTGGTTATAACCCTTCTATACAACTAGACTATTGTACAGTGTGAAAGTATTTGCAGATCCTATTCCTGATTGCAAGCCATCGGGGCAGGGGGGAGGAAGGGACAGGAGAAAATTTGAAACAAGAGATTGTGGAACTTAATCTTGTAAACTAAAAGTAAATAATTCAATGAAAATTGAATTAAAAAAAAGAATTCATTTTTTGTCATTGGGATTTGTCAATTTAACCATTACTTGCTTTGGAGTTTGAAACATCACTTATTTGTTCTTGCATGTTTTTAATCTGTTTTTCCCTCTCTGAATGCAATCTGTGGATTCTTTTGATGGGTAGTTTTTTCTCTAGGTTCAGAAGTTCTGGGTCATTACCTTGCATTACTTTTTGCATTATAGTAGTCAGGTTTTTTAACTTATCATACTCTTCTGGGAATCTTTGGATCCTTATATTGTCTCTACTTTCTTTTTTTAAGATCACTACATTTTATTTCTATAGAGATTACATATTATTTTAAAATAGGGTAACATTTAGGTTTTTCCTTCTCTTCTTCCTGATTTCCCTTCATTTTTTTATGTACTTAGATTCCGCATCAGTTGTTTTCTCTTTTTTTTTTTCTCAGTAAAGTTTGTTAGTAGATTGAATTTTTTTTCTTAAGATACTTATTTATTTTGGTGATTTTCATATATTTTGCTTTCACAATTCTTATTTCTCTCTTGAATCATTCATTATACTCCTTCTATAATTCCATACTTTCTTAGATTACAAAGGGCCCTCTGCCTTATATTCCTTTGTTAGAAAAAATTAATTAAAAGATATTTAGTCTCATTTAGCTATCCTAAAGGCATCTCTCATTCTGTTTTTAATATCTTCCCCCACTGAATTTTCTGCTTGTGCTCAAAGTTTTTAATTGAATTGTCTTCTCCTTACAACTTTGGTAATTTTGGGGTTTTTTTTGTTTGTTTGTTTATTCCCTTGTATTCTCCTAGTTGTTCGCCTTCTTACTTCTTTACCTTTAGTTCTTGCCCTGAAGGCTAGATTTCAAAGCTATCTCAGTTTCCTACTTTACTAGGGATTTCATTTTTCACTAACTTGAGCCCCTGACCCAAGTGACTTCTTGGGGTGCAAAACTGGCAGAGCTGGATGCCAATCTCCTTTCCTTTAGGTTCAGTGCAGTCAAATACATGTTATGATACCCTTGCTTGATTTCCTTCTATTCTTTAATTCTCTGGCTGAGTACTACTATACTGTATAAGGTTGATAATTCTCTCTCTCTCTCTCTCTCTCTCTCTCTCTCTCTCTATCTATCTACTTCAGCTTGCCTTAAATTTCTACTTTCTATATATACTTGATGGGGGAGAGATAGCTGAGTTGAGTTCTCTCGCTTGTTACTGCAAAATGGTGGAATGGAGGCAGCTGAGTGACATAGTGGATAGAGCACCAGCCCTTGAATCAGGAGGACCTAGAATAGTGGAGTGACAGCAATAGCAGGTTGTCTTGACAAAGACTATAGCAGCAGCTAAGGTATTGATGGATGGTATATACCTAAGTGCTATGAAGCAAAAACCCATGCCACGTCCGATAAAGCCATTCTGAAAGAGAGTGGGTGGGAGGCTAATGGGAGTACTGACAGCAGTTTGGGGATTTTGAATAAGCTCTGACTTCATTTAATTCATGTTACCACCTCAGAATTCTTGGTTTATTGAACTAGTGATATAGCTACACTTGGGGCAGCTAGGTAGCACAGGGTATACACACCTGGGCCAGAAGTCTGGAAAGCTTATCTTCCTAAATTCAAATCTTGTTTCAGATACTTACTAGCTGTATGACCCTGGGCAAGTCACCTAACCCTGTTTGGTTAGTTCCTCATCCATAAAATGATCTATAGAAGGAAAAGGTGAGGCACTCTAATATCTTTGCCAGGAAAACCCTAAATGGGGTCACAAAGAGTCAGACACACCTGAACAACAATACAGCTGCAATTGCTTCACCTTCAGCATACAATACTTGTTTTGGAGAGTTTTGAAAGTTTGTGAGGATCAAACAAATTATCTAATCTTCTATTGTGTTGGTCATACGACCTGAGATTTCACTTCCTTCAGTTATTGAAACACTTTCAACTTAACCAGCCAGGAAAAATAATGTTTTTCTCACTTCAAATATCATTTCTGTCTTTTTTCTATAAGATACTCTCCTTTTCTTTCAAGTTCTTTCCCCATCCATCGTTTTCTCAAAGCTGACATTAGAAAAATATTAAAACAACATAACAGCTTGATTAAGATAGAATTTAGATAACTCCTAAGCCACATTCATCATATTAATTTTTACCAGCAGTCTAGAAAACCTTCAGCATAAGGAGACTTAACTCAACAAGCTGTGTGCATTGGACACAAACTTGGAAAAATTATCCCATATTTGACCTAGACTCTAAAAAGGGATCATTCATTCTCTTTCTATAATTAAATGAGGGGGTTCAACTAAACAGCCTTTAAGCTTCCTTCTCCCTGATATAAAGGAAAAAAAATCTTAAATTCTCTGACATTTGCAAAGTCATCTTCAGATCAAAATAGGAAAGAAGGAGAATGGCAGTCCTTTTTTTTTCCAGTTAAGGGAATCATATCAGAGGCTTGACTAGTATTGTCTTCTCTAAACAGCCAGAAGCTCAAATATTTGGTTCTGACTGGACTTGCAATTTTATAGAAGATGGACATGCAGTACATGACAGGGAATAAATTTAATGCCTTTGATTGACTGATTCAACAGAATTGTTCTCACTAAATAAACCTATCAGGACTAGAGAGTTTTGTTAAAGTGGGGTAGGTTGATTGATTGTTTGACTTAATCAATCTCTACTCTTAAGTATATATTTACATTTATCTGTTATATAGTTTGTGTTCTATTTATTGAATTTAATATATTAAGTGCAGGGATGGATCACTGAATAGCAATTTTTAAAACTGTTGTTGAACATGTTAGGTGATTATAAATAAATCATTTTTACAGAAAGAAAAATTGGAGCTTTTCAAAAAAGATGAGAATTCCAAAGGTTGCTTTTTCTTTTAGTTTTCTTTGGTCTCACATGATTGTCCAGAATTTGATTCTGAAGACTGTTGAGGATGCAGGGTTGACTCCTAAGGTTTGTTCCTGGGATCCCAACCCAAGGGTAAAATTCCTAATCTACCCTTTTTCATTGATATGTCTTTTCACAACACAGAAAGAGGCTCAAATGCTTAAGACTCTGGTAATGGCTCCAAATATTCAGAGAGGTCAGGTGACAGCTCACATTAAATGTGTATAATTAATTAAACAGAAATCATAAGGATTTAGGTCAAATCCCATCTACTAATATATCTAACTCCTCATAGAGCTGGCTGCTTGTGTTTGGTTTATGGTATTCTAGACTCATTCAGCAATGTGAATGGGCCATCACTCCTCCTCCAGGAAAGGTGGCTAATTGGCATTTGTAGTCTCTGTAAGAAGTACTGAGCCTCAGGGGGAAAGGTCTAGAGACTGTAGTAGATGAAAGGTAGCACCCAGGGCCCAGCCAGTCCCTATATTATTCACTTTCTTTGTGAATTGTAAGATAGTGCTGCCCATGAATGCAAAGTCAGCCTTTAATAAGACTATTATGTAACTGAGATCTATACACAGGAATGAACTGCCAAAAGTAAAATGTTCCAAGTTATCACATACTTTCCTGGCTTTTTTTTTCAGTTTTTCATTTTTAAAATGCTTCCTTTTTGATAATCAATCATGTCTGTGTCAATAGCTCTGTATGATATTTAATATTATAATAATATGATATTCCATATAATAATAAGAAAAGGCATAGAAGGAACTTTTGCGGATCTCATCTGACTGTTGAAATTTTCCTTGAACCACGTAAAGCACTTCAGAAGAGCAGGTCTCAAACCCTATCTCCCCTTCCTGTCTGCCACCATATTAATATTTTAGTCCCCCAAATGCCATTTTGCCTCCAACCACTTTGGTAGGCAGGAACTTTGAAACGTCTATCTGTCAGTGGCTTCCATGTCCAGGGCTCCAAGGGTTGCAATTCTAGCAGCTTTTAGTTCAAATCCTAAGTAAGTATGTGTGTAGAGCACATATGCACTGTTGAACATCTCAAAGGATATGAAACAGTCACTGGGGTATTTGTCCTAAGGTTTTCTTAAACTGCGGCAGGAACATGATTTGTGTGGAAGCACCTCCCAGGTCCAGAGTCTCAACAGTCTTTGGGTTTTGACCATGCAGTTGGCCTCAGAGCCTGGACTTTGTGATCAGGCAGGATAGGAAGTCCTGTAGTAGCTTTTAACACCACTGGAGTCCTTCTCTAGTGACTCTGGGAGACTGGTTCTTTGGCTACTTCTAAGAGTCTTTGAACAGTCTCAGCATCCTGCTTTGGTTGATCTGCAAAAGCAGAAAGACCTGGATTCCCTGAATCAAAGATTTCCCTTCCTAATGTTGGAATATATTCTGCTATTTAATTTATAAAGGTGTAAACATGAATTCAAGTATCAGTGCTTCCTCCATCAAACATGATACTGTTCATGGTGTCCATGCCCAAGTTGAGGGGACACAGCAAGGGTCAGGAAGACACCTTCAAACCAAATCTGGTCTCTGTGGAAGATAGTGCCACAAACACAGGAAACTAATATGAAAAAGGCTACAATCAAGGACGGGGCCATTCTCTCTTGAAGATTAAAGAAATACAGTTTACCAATTTCCTCTTCCTTCTGGAGAAGAAGCATGTCATTGTGAAAAGAGTGCTGGATTGGAGCATGAAAGTATTGGGTCCAAATTCTACCTCTTACACATAAGAGTTAGGCCAGCCACTTAATCTTCCTGAGCTTCAGAATCCTCATATAGCAATTCCAAAGGTATGGATTCTATATGGAGAATGTGCTTCTTTCCTGTTACAATGCTTGGACATCTGACAGTGTTTCTTTGTCTCTGTGTCTCTGTCTCAGAGGCTCCCTTTCTTCCCTCCACTTCCACTCCATTTCATACTGATATTTTTTGCACATTGTCAATGTGCAAAAATTTATTTAGCAAGACTATACGGTTTATGTCCAGGACTCTTCTGTCCAGGAGTCCTCCAGCACCCAGCTCGCCAGGCTCCCAACTGCCCCCTCCCCCGAACACTGATGCTCCCCTCCCTTCCACTTTCTTCCCCTCCCTCACTTCCTGCCTCCCTCCCCCGATCATGGCCGCCCCCGCCTCTGAGACACAGACTCCCATGCAACTGAAGCCGCTGTGGTGGCTGAGAAGGCCAATAGCAATCTTTAAAATCATAAATTAATTTCGTTTTTTGTTCTCAATTTATGCACTAGCTTGCAACCAAAAGATTATGTATTTCAAATTGGTATCTTTTTATTTCCCAGTTGTGTTGAAAGTTGATGTGTCTTGACCTGTAATTTAACTGCTAATTTTAGTAATGTGTACCTTAGAAGTTTCCTCATGTATCTATAGTTTAATACTGGTGATCAACACCATGTTATAAAAATACATCTTGACTATCTACTTCCTCCAAGTGATTTCACATTCCTCAAAAATATTATTTTAGGGTATTTTGGTATCTGCCCTGAGAGATTTTATCTTAGGACCTGGAAAATAATAATTTGAGGTAGAAACAAGGACTGGCAAAAGTGCTCATAATAATCCCAGTTTTTCCTTTATTTTCTGACTTTTTGGAATAGTATTAGAATATTAAATGTGCCCCTCTTCCATGGAATCATCCATCTCTAATTTAATCCTTCGAACACTGTTTCCCCTCTCTCCCCCCCCAAAAAAAAACATAACAAAAAGCAATAGGTATATAACAAAGACTTTACATAAGACTTTGAGATTTGCAAAGTGTTTTACCAATATTATCGCAGGTGCTACTGAAAGCAGTTTTATAGACGAAGAAACAGAAGTAAAAGAGTCTAACTGACTCACCAAAAGTCACATAATTCATCGGTATCTAAAGTAGGATGTGATTAAGGTTTTACTGACTCTAACCCCAGCACTTTATCCACTGAGTCATTCTAGCTGATTCAATATATAACATGTTCAGGACGCTGTGTTGAGCTCAGAGGGGAATGCAGAGAAGTAATGTTTTTTAATTCATTCTGCTTATCTTACTTTCCTAGCTACCAACCTATTTTATTCCCTCATCACATTTTTCCTAGACTATTGCCTAAACCTCTTTTTCTCCCTGCCTCAAGTCTCTCCCCTGTCCAGTGTCTTCCATATACCTTCAAAAATGAGATTAAGTACAAATCTCTCCATGTAACTCATCTGCAAAATAGGAAAAATAATAACAACATTTTAAAAATCCCCCCGTATTGGCTTTGTTTTGCCATCTGAAAAAAAAAAATATAAAGTCTTTTGTAGGGAATTTAAAGACCATCTCAAGTTGTTGTCAATTTGTCTTGATGAAATAATTTTACGTGGCTTACACTGTTTTACTGTATAATACAGGCAAATTTTCTTGCTTTCTACTCACTACACTGAAGATTTTGTCTCCTTCTTCCCAAACTCTGCATGAACTATTCCTGTAATACTTTTCTTCCTCCCCCTGTAGAACTACTAGTTTTGTTCAAAGTACAACTCCTGATTACCACTCCATTTCACATCTTCCCAGATGTTAGTATTTTCTTTCTAAACTTAACATATCCATATGTATTGACTATGCATATATTTTGTAAGTACTTGTCTATCTGTTGTTTTCCATTAATAAAACAGAAGCTTTTTTAGTATAGGGGCTATATCATTTTTGTCATTGTATGCCAGTAAGTACTTAATACATGCTAAATACCTAATGCATACCTGTTGAATTAAATTTAAATTTTCATGTTTTTTTTTAAATCCATTGTATTTGTTTGCATTAGTTACTTCATGATACTCCATTACATTAATTTACAATAACTAATTTAACCACTTTCTCATTGCGGACCATTTAAGTTGTTTCCAGGTATGTTAAATTACATATAGTCCTACTATAGAAATATTTCAGCCTATAAGCATTTTTGTTTCCTTTTCTTTTTCAAAAGCTTTTAAGCTTTATTTCCAAAAATAGATTTATTGAGTTTACTGTGCATCACAAAATTGTTCTTCAAAAATATTCTTCAAGTTTATGATAAAGAATAACTTACACACTTTCACATCCCCAGATTCTACACACACACACCACACACACACACACACACACACACACACACAAAGTTTGAGTACACAAAAGTATAAAATGCAGTATAGGGTAACATTACATTTAACAGAAATAACATTACCCAGAAAACATGTGTATATACACATATGAATGAGTATATGTATATATATATATATATATATATGTGTGTGTGTGTGTGTGTGTTCACATGTAAATATGCATAATACTTATATACATAATAGTTAGATATGCACATATAAAATTAATAATTTTTTGCTTACTGTCATTTGACAAATACAAACAAAAAGGAATTACGGATTTTGAATATTGGAGAAATCCTCACAGCCCATTGAGTTCAACTTAAACATAAAAGGAATCTTCTTTATGACATATTTAGTAAGCACTTACCCTGTCTCTGCTTTAGGACCTCCCAGAAGGAGAAACCACCACGTCTCAAAGAACACTGAACTTCTCTCCATACCATGAATGCATAATAAAGTATTAAATTATTTGCTTAAGCTATAGAGGAAAAAGTATTTCCTTTCTAATTTAATATTTTATTTTCCCCAATTGCATTAAAAACAAAATAAACATTCCTTTTTTTTTTCAAATTTTGAGTTCCCATGACCATGTTCCCATTAAGAAGACAAGCAATATGATATAGGTTATCCATGTGCAATCATGTAAAACATACTTCCATCTAAGTCATGTGTTGAAAGAAAACAGACCAAAAAATAAAGAAAAATAAATAAAGACAAAAAATATGATTTCATCTGCATTGAAACCCCATCAGCTCTTTCTCTGAAGATGAATAGCATTTTTGTCATATCTTTCAGAATCATCTTGTATCATTGTATTTTTAAAAATAGCTAAGTTATTCACAGTTGATCATCATACAATATTGCTATTACTGTATGCAATGTCCTTGTGATTCTGCTCATTTCACTCAGCATCAACTCATGTCTTTCCAGTTTTTTATAAGATCATACTGCTTGTCATTTCTTATAGTACAATTATATTCTATCACAATGATATACAACAATTTATTCAGTCATTCTCTAGTTGATAAACATCCCCTCAATTTCCAATTCTTTGCCAACACAAAAAGAGCTGTGCATATCAGTGCTTTTTCCTTTAAAAAAAAACAAATCTGCTTGTGATATAGTGGTAGTGGTATTGCTTGGTTAAAGGGTATGCATGATTTTATAGCCCTTTTGGCAAAGTTCCAAATTGGACAAGAGAATCATTGAATCAGCATACAACTTCACCCATAATGCATTAGTCTTTATTTTGCCACATGCTTTCCAATATTTATCATTTTCATTTTCTGTCTTATTAGCCAATCTGATGACTATTAGCATTAATTTAATGCATATTTTGGTGAATTAAAAGTTAAAGAGGATTTTCTTTTCAAATTCAATGTGTTATGATAAAAATCTGTGATGATGAAAACCTGAGGTACACAGTGTGAGCATGATTATTCATTAGCAAAGTTAGTAGTTGCCAATAAGTGAGATCCCCAGACCCTCAGTGACCAGAGGTACATTACAGAAGAAAGAATGGTCTTTTATACAATTGGTAAAGGTATATTATGGACTTACATTTAGCTTGATTTGTAGGAGTGATTTCTAAGCCTTAGGAAAATAATTAATCACATTCTCTGGAAGGTCTAGTGTTATGCAACCCATGACTTACGACTGATCAGACAGAACATTATCCACTTACAGAGATTCATCCCCCGCCCCCTCCCCCCTCCTATCTGTGGAAGGAATCCAGGCTAGCCCAGAAAAATAAGGAAGTAAAACATTTACTAAGAAGTCAAACTACTTTATAGACCCTAGTCAAACTGTCTTTTAAATCAAGTTAATTCCTAAGTAATGATTTCAGTGATTAGATATAATTCTCAATCAATAAATACAGAATAAAGTGGGGTATCAGTTTTCAATTTCACAAATGACAATGCATAGAATAATAAGTAGTTAAATGTTCTCATTGTTATCAACCACTTTTAGTTACATGCCATAAAATTTATTGATTCCAAAATTTATTGATGAATGAAGCACATCGTGTCCCAATCTGACAATAGCAGTCATATATATCATTTACTGCAATTTGTAAAAAGAAGGAAAATATGTGGCTAGTACATCATCTGAAAAAAAGTTTTAATCATGAGCACATGTTTAATGAATGTTTGTACAATTCTCTGAAAATGGAAACTATGTTAAAGGTCTTTTTCTCAGAGCTATAAGGAAGGCAATGTGACTGGAACTCCCTCTCAAAGTGCTGGAATTTGAAGGTTACTGGTTGTACTTTAAATCCTTTAGTGGTGTATAAATAACTGAACTTAGCACCGACTTGCAAAAATCACAAGTTAAAAGAAGCTACTAGATGGGTTGCTTCTCCTCAGAGTGAGCATAGCCTCATATTGCCCTAGGTTTTCTGTCATAACTCTCTCTCCAATAAGAGTGCATTTCATGCTGCTTGCTTTAGGCACTGAAATTGCTAGTTACAGCTCTGTTTTTGTTAAAGTCTTAATATAAAGCCTATTTCTCCTAATAAGAATTATGCATTATAAATAAAATAACCCCACACCTCAGAGAATAGAGGGCAAAAATTCTTCATTTGACAATGAACCTAAAACTTGATGTGTAAATGAATCAGTAAACTATTAAAGCTTTGAGCATGACCTGGAAGGATGGACAATGATCCAGAAACCTGATGTTCCAATCTAGTCCTAAAAAAAGAGAATTCTCATGGGGTCCCAATCCATGTAATGCAGTGGGGTGTTTAATCAAATTAAGAAGTAATTCATACTCAGAAGAAAGAAGATGTAGCATTTATTGTCATTAGTTTATAATTGCTATTTTGTCTACTGCCATTACATTAATAGGAAACTAATCAGAAGAGGCCTCATTTTTGTTGAGACAAATGATAATTTCCTATAAAATTGCTCTCATAAGATATCTTTATTATAAAATTGTAAAGGTAAGTCTTATTCAGTCTGCTTACATATATTATCCTATTAACTAATTTATTTAGTAAAATAACATCAATTTTGTTTAAACAACAGTAGTAACATTGAACCAATTATTTGTCATTATACAAATAAAAATAGATGGTTTTTTTTATACTGAGACAGAGTAATCAAAAGACAATAGTTTAAGTTTGGGCTCAGGCAATACCTAGTTGCATAATCTTGGTTTAGTCACTTACTGCTCATAAATCATAGTTTCTTTATATCTTCCTTGCTTCCTTGCATCACTAATCTCATTGAATTTTTGATATTTCATATGGGAAAACTTTGTATACAATAAAGCATTATGTAAAGATAAAACATTATAATGATGATTTATCTCATTCTTCTAGTATTTTCAATGAAGTCCCAAGAAATGTTTTTGAGATAAGTCATTATTCTGTTTTTAATCTCCTTTATTTCACTTACTGTGCTTTATTGAATAGGTGAATAAAATAGTTTTATGTAACTGAACAAAACCATTTTGATAAAAGCTCATCTTCTGCAGGCAAAATAAAAGCATATTTGGGACAATAACCATACCAAGTTGGATGATTTGGTTGTATATCACATCATGGTCCCATATGATTTTTATTTTTTTCTCAAAGTATTTATATTTTCAAAGATTTTCATTCTGTGTAGCTTAGAGTTTATGAGGCAATCTGTGGCATCTTCACATTTTAACAGAGACATCTCATAAAAAAACATTATTCATTAATTTTACTTCTTATTGCTGTATTCAGGCAACTGTGGGAAACAGTTTCATTTGTGATAATGTCCCATTTTTCTTACAGCTTATTTGTTGAGTAATTTAATGTATTTCCAGGTTTATATCTGTAGCATGGAGATTTGTTTTCTTATGGTTTATGACAGGTAATGAGTTTCTGATACAAAATTCTGGCCACCATATTGGGTCTTGCTAAGCATTCAAGTTCTATTGCATTTTTGTAACCTTCTATGATCTTTTGAATAATATGCAGTGATAAATAAATCTGACTTCCTTTATTATACCCCATCTTTAATTAATCAATAGGAACCATTAACCTTTCCACTTTTATAAATAAATCAACATGAATCAGTTCTTTATTCAACACTTACGATTTGTTGTGTTCATTGGGTGTCTGCTCATAAAGGGCCTCTTCTTTTCAGTCTTGTATCTTATGTATTTAATAGGATCCCTCTAGAGATACAGAACTTTCAGTTACATTTGCAAACCCTTTGATGTTCTTATTGTTAATCCAGGCCAACCCCTCTACATTCAAACTTGAACTCATTCCATCATGTCTTTACCAGATTGCATGCTCCATCATCACCCTCTTTCTCTCAAAACTCACATTTCTCCCTATCAAATGACTCCTTCCATACTTTCTTCAAATGTGTCCAAGTCTCTTTAATTCTTAAAAAAGTATTCATTAGGCCCTTCCATCTCCTCAAGCTATCATCCATCCTATATTCTTTTTACTTTTATGACTCAACTTCTCTGGGGAAAAAAAAATCATCTGTACTCACTTCCCCAACTTACTCTCTTCTCACTCACTCCTCTACCCCTGACAATCTCTCTTCTGAATTCATCATTTAAGTTTAACTTCTCTCTCTGAAGTTACTAGTGATTACTTAACTTCCAAAATTGATGCCTTTCGGTCACTTTTAATTCTTTACTTCTCTACTACATTTGGAATTGTTGACCACTCTTTTCCTCTTGATGTTCCCTCCTCCATGGTATTTTGTGCCACTGCTCTTTCTTAGTTCTCTTTCTAGAAGTCTGACCACATTGTCTTTGTTGCTGTATCAGCATACATATCATGACTCCTAATGTATATATTCCCCTAATTTCTGCCTTGATCTTCATTTTCTCTCTTTCTACACTCTCTCCATTTGAAATCTGATTGTCTCTAACAGATTTAAAAATCATTTGTGCAAATGACTCACAGATCTTCTCTCTCTGTCTCTGTCTCTGTGTGTATCTTTCCCCTATCTCTTTTTCTCTGTTAGAGACACACATCCAGAGATGGAAGTGTGCCTACATACTGTGTTTATATCCTCACTGAGTCTAACATTTGAAACCAGATGTCTTAGAGAAATCTTAAACTCAAATTCAAATTTTCCCAGCATCATTAGCTTTTCCCATCTGCTGAATATTGCAAAATTTATTCTAATGTCATTGACATCTTGTCAACCTAGTGGGTTGATAATCTTGTATTTTTATGGACTTTTCTCTCTCCCTCAGCCCAAAAATCAAATCAGTTCCCAGTTCTTGCATCAGCATTGCATGTTTCAAATGTTTCCTTTGCTCAACTTATATAACCATCACTTAAATTCAATACTTAATAGCTTTTTGACTAGATTATTTTAACAACCGTCCAATTGTTATTTCTACCTCATCTTTCAATACTGCAGTCCAGGCTACATTAAGCCACTACAGTGAGTGGGATTGAAAAAATGGTGAACTGAAACAAATCTTGGAATGATATCATTTATTAATAGGGCACTGAACATATTAGTAAGTGGTTCTTATGGGATGCTCCTATTTCTGCTAAAAAAAACCTCAAGTGATGGCTGACAGGGTTTTTAAAACTTAGGTGGGTCTTCCTTGTAATTGTCTTGATAGTACATCATTTAGATCACCCCTGGCAAAGGCAAAACAAGACTTATTGGTGTAGATATTAATGAGGAGTGGTCTAAGAGCTCTCAGCTCTCCCTATTACTTCAACTGTGGGAGAGGGGCAGGATTAATCTGCAGTTTGGGTAGGTGGACTGGTCTTCAGAAGTGGCTGATTATGCCTAATTTGACACTTAAGGAATGTTGGTTGGTTTATGGGACCCATTTCCTTCCAGCAGTTTTGTCTAGAAAAACAAAAGACATCTCAATGAGATTCTATCTGGGAGACTAGGTTAACCCCAAATTTTGATTAGGAAAAACAAAGACCCAAGAGTCATCCTCTGGGAAGAGTCTAGCTCTGATTGTCTTCTATACTTTTGGGATTAACAGAAGGGATAAGCCAAGAACAGGCTAGTTAACAGGTGTCTTGGGGGTTGAGAGCACTCATCTTACTCAATCACATCCTTCAGAAACTTCTCTTCCTTCAGAAGTGGGATCTGTCAAGGGGCAGAGCCAAGATGGCAGCCTAGGAGCAGCACGGTACCACAGCTCCCACATAGCTACATCAAATACCCATAAAATAAGACTCTAACAAATTTTAGGGCTCTAAAACTCACACAAATACACCTCTCACTGAAGGCAGCTCAGTAGGAAGAGATTATCTCAGCGCTGGGAGCCAAAACCAGTCCAGCCTGAAACTGTGGCATAGCCCTGGGGGTGGCCAGGACAAGTCACAGTTGGAGCTTCAGGACAGTGGATCAGGGCAGCTGTGGTAGTTTCCAGAATTATCAAGACATAAGAAACAAGGACTAAGTGAAAAATAAGTGGAACTCAACAAAAATTGGGGGAGAAAAGCAGGTCTGGCAAAACTGCCTCCAGGGCAAGGAAGCAGCAGAAGTGGAGGCCCTGCAGCCACCTCCATGTAGCTGCTTCAGAGCTCCCTGTCTCAAAACTGCAGGGGGGCCAAGCAATTGTTCAGAAGCCAAGTGCTCATGTGTTAAGTAGCTTGGATCCGGGTCTTCATCTTGGGTGGTGGTCCTGGGGTGCATTTTCAGTGAGCCAAAGCTGGTGGGGGCTACTAAAAAACAACAGCCCCATAATAGCTCTGGCAGGTGGGAAAACCCCAGCAATTTGGGACAGAGCTTTCCCCTCTAGAAACAGAGTTCAACAGAGCTAAAAAATCCTTGAGTGGCCATCATGAGCAGGCAAAGGAAGCAAAGTAAGAACAGCAACCAAACTCTAGATTCTTTCTTTGTGGAAAAGGATGATCAAAGCAGGGAAAGGGAGGAAGACAACACAGTCAGAACTCCCTCATCAAAAGCTTCCAAGAAATATGAAGACTTCCTAAAAGCCATAGATCAGCTTAAGAAGGATTTTGAAACCCAAATGAGAGAAGTGGAGGAAAAATTGGGAAGAGAACTGAGAATGATGGAAGAAAATCATAAAAAGAGAATCAACAACCTGACTGAAGAAAATTACACTTAAAAAATAGATTAACTCAAATGGCAAAAGAGGCCCAAAAAGCCAATGAGGAGAAGAATGCCTTAAAAAGTCAAATTTGCAAGATGGAAAAGGAATCTCAAAAGCATTCTGAAGAGAATAATTCCTTCAGAATTAGAGTGGAACAAATGGAAGCAAATGACTTCATGAGAAATCAAGATACTATTACAGATTCAAACAAATGAAAAAATAGAAGGCAATGTG
>CM053586.1:116061768-116075901 GCA_028646515.1 Pseudochirops corinnae | reverse complement strand
CTTCAAGGGGAGCAAAATTCCAATTCTTTCTGTCTGTCTCTGGAATTCTTGCTTATGTACACACCTCAGCCAATCCCCTTCTTCCACATCAACAGGGGCTCAGCCAATCCCCTTCTTCCACATCAAGAGGGGAGTTCATGTCTTCTTAACAGTGGGACAGAGTTTGCCCTTCCACACTTAGCATGTAGTATTAAGTGCTAAGTATCCTGCTAAACTGATTACTATTACACGGGGTTAAGTGACTTGCCAGAGGTCACACAGAAAGTAAATGTCAAGTGTCTGAGGCCAGATTTGAACTCAGGTCCTCCTGACTCCAGAGCTGGTGCTTTATTTACTACACCACCTAACTGCCCCTATGAATGATCTTGAACTTCATTGGAACAAACTCATTACAGGCTCTTCTGAGTCCAAACCCTCTTTCAATGTTAATAGCAATATTCATTATCCCTTATCTATTGTAAATTTTTGTTTTAAAGTTTAGTGTTCATATCTTGATAAAATCTGAATGTCTTTATAACCTGAATTAAATTGTTTTCTTTTCCAAAGTGAATTTGGACAAATTCAGGCTGACCTTTAACACATGACACATAACAGTATATGTCTCTGTGTACTATCGAGAAGGTGCTTGTTAAAATTACATTCATCAAATCTCCCTTGCCTTCTCCTCTGCTTCAACTGACTTTTTTTCCTGTGACCCTGAATATCATCCCTATTTTAATCCCGTAATAAATGTTGGATAATATTCACAAAAGGACATACACATACACACATATGTTATATATATAATGTATATACTCTATAAACATTAATATGTATATATTGTATACATAAATAAACATATGCATGCATGTATTACAGAGGCAGTAAACATTTATTAAGTATATATTATATGTGAAGCACTGTGCCTCATTGGTATACAAAGGAAGACAAAAGATAAAACCTGCACTCAAGGAACTCATAATCTAATGCACACATATGCTCATTTTTTATAGAATTCAACAAATCTTTTCTAAGAACCTGTTATATAACAACTAAGTCAAAAAAACATAACTCCAACATGATTAAAACCAAAGCATTTTTCTAGTACTTTGTTTCACAGCCTGATACGTATATCAATCTTGTTTAGGTTCCTCTCAAGAGTATTGCTGTTTATGCCTAACCATTATGTTTCTAAGGTTTCACGTGAAATTATTATTCTGGTAGACATAGGGACCAGGTTTGTGATTTCGTTGTGATCTCTTGGGTAAGGAAAATACCAATGCAGATCAGCAACTTCTCTGCAACTCATAGTCTTGGAAATTTGCCTAGAGCACTAAGTGGTTAAGTGATTATTTTTTCCCCTGGGGTCATAGCCAATATGTGACAAAGGCAGAACTTGAACCCAGGTTCTCGTGTTTATAAGAACAGCTATTTTTCTAATATATGCCACAGCTACATTATTATTTAGATAATCAGGTTGAAGAACTTTTGAATGTTACTACATAGAAATATTTCATCCCTATATTTATAACTACATATTTGGACTTTTCTCAGCAATTCTGTCTTTTGAGTTATAGTTTTTCATATATTCAGAGAAAGTTAAAATCATTTTAGTTCTGGCTTGGAGAAGCTATACTTTTTTATTATCCAAATTAGTTTTGCCTTAAAAGAAAGGCATATAATTTGAAATAAAAGTTCAGGCAAATTACACAGCTAAAATAATTTTTAAATTATAGCTATTTGCATACATAAATTCATAAATATGACATTTGCAGTTTTGCCTTTAAAAGTCAACCAAATACCTTTACTGGATCATTGCTTGCATATTTAATTATAAAATAAGAAAAGCCATAAATTTATGCATACCAATCATCATTATTATTATTATTGTTGGCTATGTTATTTGCATGGTTTAAAGGTTATTTCGGTCAGAATTAACTAAATATATCAAAACAAAAAACATTATTCTCTAAACTACATGTTATCATATTACAGATGTTCATATCACGTGTTATTGGGCATTACTAATGGAAATCAACTTTTTATTAGAACCACATAAAAGTAGATAGAGAACCTGTTACTGAATAGATGTGACTGTTACATGTAGTTCCTTTAGATCTTTATAGAGCTTCTGTTGAACCATTGATACCAACTTAAGACAGTGGGGGGAAAAAAAGAGTAGTAGAAACCTTGTAAGTAATCATAGGACCATAGAATTAGAATTTAAATGCTAGAAGATCCATTAGAGTTTATTTGCTTATCCTATACATAAAGAAACAGATACCATCAGAGTTGTTTTGTGTTATATTAGGTTACCTTAGTGGATGCAGAGCCAGAGTTTGTTCCTTGCTTCCTAATTGAAAGGCCTTTATAACTCATAACATTATAGTATATGAAAAAAACCATGAACTTGGAAAGAAACATGCTGATTCAAAGATACTAATTTTACATTTGAAAGGAAGAAAAGTCATAAATATCCATGGTCCAAAATTCTACTATGCTGATATATTGGAGATCTTGTTGGACTATGTGTTCTGTAACTAGTATCTAAGTCCTACTCATACTCTTGAGCTGGGGTCCCAGAGCATAGACACTGCATACCCTCTGGGTTCTAAAATTGGTCCAGAGTGTCTTGTGTTTTTGCTATGATATTGTTTATAAGTCTCCAACAAAGTGCTTTTCCCATAGCATCAGCTTATTATACATTAGCCAAGCAGACTTAATTAAAGTTTTTAAAGAACATTTAAATTACTAAATGAGAATATTTACTTTAAATGCTCCCCACTCCTCTTTCCTCCATGTCAAAGTCTATGACACATTTTTCTACAAGTACATATAGAGTCCAATGGAAAGTGGTCTTAAGCATAGAAGGACACGTAACAATGGAACAACTAAAACCTCCTGAAAGTCCCTTGAAATCTTCAAGGTTTGTTTTTTAACTGGTCTCTTTGTTTAGTCTTGAAATTTTATTTTGACTTTTACTTGGATGCCAGTGCAGGCACTAGTGTAAAATGTTCCTAAGAAAATGTTAGGATACCAATAGTAAGATGAAAAATCCAAACTTCTCCAGAGACTTTGAAGCCCACAAATTTCTCCTCTAATGAGGAGAGTGGGCAGGAAATTGAGACAGAGGTCAAAGCTAAAAATTAGGGTTCTGTTTTTCTCCACAGTTGATCATTCCTTGAACTAATGGAATAATAAATCATTTTTTTAATGGACAAGTAAAATCTATAGTTTTATTATTAAAATAAAATGTTAATTTAATTAGTTAGATGTTAATTGTTAATTAGTTGGCAATTTCCTCCATTAGATTTGTACACTCCTTCAGGGCAGGGGCATGCCTAGCCTGGCACTTAGTAGGCTCTGACTAAATGTTTATTGGTTGGTTGATTAAGGTTAAATATTTAAAGCTAACTCATGAGTTTAAATTATGGAGAAAATACTTATGAACTACAGTAGAAGATGTTTACTAGAATAAAATTTGAAATATATGAAGGCTCAGAAAATCTACATGAATTATCAAGTTTAGGTACATGAAGTTTAGTTGATAAAAAAAATGTAAAAGTGATTTATTTCCTCCTTATTTTTTGCATCTATTTCACATTTTTAAGATATGTAAACCTTATTATCTACCCTGAAGTTTCTTTTACACAATTATTTTGTATTTTGACCAATGAGTGGAGCTGAAAGAGAGAGATCATCTAGCTGAGGGCCAGTTGAAGCTGCCCAGAACTGAGGAGACATTGCTGTGATACTGATATTTGGTATGCCTGTTTTGATGTTAAGTGTGACTTTGTTAAGCTTTGTCTCCCCAGGAACAGAGTGTTGAGAACTTGCCTCCTATCGAGATGAAGGAAAGACCTCTCTTTGGACAGTAAATGCTGTGATGATATTTTAATCTTGTTGTAGCTTAAGGGTAGATGGCCTTTTGTACTCTCTACTGCCCCTTTTGAGAAAGTGCTTGACATTAATTGATGATAATTGTAATTCATTTGTGATCCAGGGATGGAAAACTTTTGACTTTTTTTGTGCTCTGTGACTAACCAAATGAATGTACTTTGTTTATGATTGGAAACTAATTTCCATTTGAGAAGAGAGACTTTGTGACTGATTAAATGAATGTACTGTCCAGGGGTGAAGTAGTACTTGGATTGAATTAAGAACTAACTACTTAATGAATGTACTAGCCCGGGGTGAGCTATTTTTAATATGTACTTTGTGATTGAATTGAGAACTTACTAATTGACTGAGTTACACTGTATTTTGATTTTCCCTGTTTTGTGAATGTTTTTGCCTTAATTTGTCACTGAATAAAATAGAGACTTACTATGCTGGTGTTCTGAACCTTGGAAGTTGCCTTTACTTGGCATTACAACCTATATGTATGTATACTTGATTTACATATTTATTTATTTATATATGTAAATATACATAGACATAGACATATTTACATAAAAGTAGAAATAAAGGTGGAATACAACTTCAAGTTCCCCATTTACAGTATAAAAGAGATATAACTTAAGCTACTCTTTTTTTTCCCCACTTTGTAACATCTTTATTTGGCCAGAGAAAAGACATGGTAATGTGCCAACATTCACCCATTGCTCTGTTTGGCTGCCAACCTCTTGTCTCTCTCTTCAGCAATGGTGAGGTGGATGCCATTGCCTCAGGGCAAAGAAATCCAAGGCTTGTTACCTTTACCAAAAATGAAAATGTTGGCAAGCCTGGTGGCAAAGCTGTTGCCATTGGCATCCTTCACATGGACCACATTGAAGGAACCTGGATGACTCTCTATTGGTAATCACACCAATTCAACCCAAATTAGCTCCACCAGTCACCATACACAGATTCCCAGTATTGAACCTGATGAAATCCGGATCTGGATAGTGGATGGTGTGGGCATCATGGGTCACCAGATGGGGAATGGCTTTGATGTCCACAAAGGTCTTCTCCACTTTGCACAGCTTATAGTTTGCCTCTTCAGTTGTGATTTGATGAACAGCAAAGCGGCCCTTGGTGTTAAAAACAAGACAGAAATGTTCACCAGTCTTATTGATGCTGATGACATCCATGAAGTCAACAGGGTAGGTTGTGTCTGTGCAGACCTTGCCGTCAATCTTAATAAAGTGTTGCATGCAGATCTTGACCTCATCCCCTGTGAGGGCATACTTGAGTCAGTTTTAGAGGAAGGTGATGAGTGGGAAGCACTCTCTCAGCTTGTGGGGACCTATGGATGGTCTAGGAGCAAAAATGCCAGTCAACTTGTCCAGTATCCAGTGCTTGGGGGCGGCAACACGCTTCAGATGTTTCTTGGGTCCATGAGCCATAGCTGCAGCAAGCTGGTAAAAGGCAAACTAAGCTATTCTTAATTTAAAAAATAAAGTTCCAATGAGACAGATTAGATAAGGAAGAATCTGTAAAAATTGACCTCAAGAACTTAGCATTTGATTAGCTTGAGAACTTTAATTATTTTGAGAGAATCTCCCTATTTGACAAGATTTCATAGAATTCATAAATCAATTTGGCAAAAAGGTTGGAGTATACCAACATCTTATGAAAAATGACTTTTAAAAATTGCACATGCTTAACAATGATGTAAAAGATGGGCTCAATTCAAGGGAAATACAAAACAAAACAACTCTGAGACTTTACTTCATATTCAACAAGTATACAAAGATGATGAAAGCTGAAAGCAATAATTTTAATTAGAATGTGGAAAGATTCTTATATTATTATCCATTCTAGAAGGAAATCTAGAAAATAGAGATTCTACTGCTAGGCATATTAGGCATATTTCTCAAGTGTAATTATAAACTTGCATAATGCAAACTTACATAAATGCAAATATAGACATGTAGACATATGTATATGTGTTTGTATATACTCATTTTCCAAATTATTTATAAAAATTTTTTTTTTTACAGTGACAAAGAACTAGAAACAAAGTAGTTCCTACAGACCATTAGAGTCAGACATATAGTCTGAGCTTCCATCATCCTTACTGCCCTAACTCAGAACTACTCTGGCATGACCTCTTAAGAGTTTACAATGGCACTTGCTTTCTCTTAATTCTTAATTTTTTGACTGTATCTTGTTTATCTTTGTCTCTATGCTACCTACCCTGGTAAGGGTAGGAGGCTCCCTAGATAGCTTTCTTTTAGGATTTAGGGAATAATGGGAAAGAGTCTCTCTAACAAAGAGACATACTCTGCCAACCTACCCCTACTTTCTGATTTCTAAATTTATTTATTTATTTTTATCATAGCTCCAAATGGGTTATATTTTTATGTGGAGCCTTTTCCCCAAAGTCTTTTATGTCAATTTTTATAAAATAACTCCAAAAATTACTATGAAAATAAGAAACATTGACTACTAATCCCTAATTTGCATGATTATTTTTTATTAATTTACATAGGGCTTCCTTTCCAAGTCATTCAGTCTGTTCTTTTTTGAAAGGCTTTTTCTATATCATTATATTCTTGGGTTGCTTAATCACCCCCTCTGATTATCAGCATGTAATATGAAAAGAAATATCTTCACATGGTCATTTTGTTATTTCATTAATGAAACCATTATCATTTTCTAACAACTTCTGGTCTCAATACTTCAGTGAGATAACAATCTTTTGAAGAAGTATATGCATAAATTTCCTTTAATGACTAAGATGATGTTCTTTCTTTTTCTACTGGAAAGTCTTCACTTCTGAACCCTCATAATTGAGCTTCCCACAGATTTTTCTTTCAGAAATACACTAAGGTTCCTTATCCTGCTAACAACAGTGTCTTACTTAAATTTGACTAGACTTCTTTTTATGAATTCAAAATAATTAAGTCTTGTCTTTCTCTTGGTCATTCTCTTTTCTTTCCACTCTTGAAAACCACTAATTCTACCTGATTTTTTAAAATTTACTTACATGGAATAATATTTTATTAGTAAAATGATCATATTTTCTATATATACTTAAAAGGCACTTGTTAAACTCAATTGAATAGCCCTTCTTTACTCTGGGTTTGGGAAATGTTAGCATTTAGAGGGTTTTCAAACCTTAAGGAAGTTCTTACAAGGTCCAAAAAGAGAAACTCAAAATATCAGTTCCTAAATTTACCAATCTCTCCTCTGCCTCTAACATATTCTTCCTAATATTATATTTACGTGAATCCAAGTTGTATCTGCCCCAATAATAGGTTATAAAATTGTAAGGACTTTAAGAGTACCAAAAAAGTATATGCATATGTGTGTACCCACATGTGTCCATATATATACGCAAGTGTATATATATACATACACACATATGTGTATATATTTGTATAAACCATATATGTGTATATACTGAAACAGTACATATATGTGTATGCATGTGTATATGTGTGTGTATGTGTATGAATGTACATGTATTTCATTTTACAATCCTGAAGAATTTTGTGTGTGATTTGGTCAGATGAAACTCTGGGTAGCAGTTGAGTCCCCCAGCTTGGAAAACCCAGATGTTGGTGCTTCTCTCTCTTGTAACTAACTGTA
This sequence comes from Pseudochirops corinnae, assembly GCA_028646515.1. Lineage (NCBI taxonomy): Eukaryota > Metazoa > Chordata > Mammalia > Diprotodontia > Pseudocheiridae > Pseudochirops > Pseudochirops corinnae. The sequence continues at coordinate 116,068,404 of CM053586.1, read as the reverse complement.
TGTACGTAATGGTCAGACAGCTAAAAGCCCTGTCTGTTGGTCTGTTGAATTGGGTTATTTTCTGAGTCTGTATTTTTTGTCTATTTGTAATTTCTATTTGTATTCTGTGAAGTTCAGGATGCTGACTTTTCCCCCTGAACTAAGTGAATGACATATATTTGATTAAAGTAAGATTGTTAGCCTTTTTTGAGTTACTTTCCTTTAGAAAAGCAAATCAAAGAACCTGTGCTAGCAGCCATCCTGGGTATACTAGGGTGCTTGTTGTTACAACTGCTCAGATGTGTTGAGAAAAACTTTGAAACCACATTGTCCTGTCACGACTTTAAAGCTGATTCTCTGTCCACTATGCCCTGCTTTCTTGCCACAGAAGGAATTGAATAAATTACTTGTTGAGTAGATTGTTTTTAAATCACTTTGTTTGAAATAGATTTCAAAGTAGATGTTATCAATAATTGATCATCAAATATTTCTATATGCATTTTTTTATATTATAGAAGACAAAATTATAGTGAGATGTAAGGATGTAGTATTGTGTCTTTTCCCAAAAAATAATGAAAAAAGATGTTAGAACCCTATCTCATTTTCATAGATCCTCTTATACCCACCTTCTAGTTTCTCATCAGAATGCAATGCAAGAAAATTTTGTGCTCACGTTGATGAACATTACAGTAAGTCATTGACTCCTTTGCAGAAATACAATCACTCAAAATAAACCAAGTATCTGAAAAGAGGACTGTTTACCCAAGAAATGAGCTATGTATGGTATGATGAGGAAAACAGTGGTGAATATCTATCTTATCCACAGTACTTAGCATAAAGCCTGTCCAAGAAAGGTAAAAATCAAACCTTCTCTGCCCACATGTAACATATATTTTTACAGTGGAGTCAACATACATATATGTAAATATGTGTGTCAATGTGTATATAAAGACACATGTATGTCTATGTATACATATATGCATATACACATGTGTAAATACAAAATAAATACAAAGTTACTTTTTGGGAGACTGGTACTTGTAGTGGTTTGTTGGGAGACCAGTACTAGTAGCTGGGTAGATCAGGAAGACTTTTCTTAAAATATTTTTTGTGGTCTCACTGTTTTTTTTTTCTTAAAATCCTAAATCTTGGAAGTCTAAAGATTATCAATCTATCTATCTATCTATCTGTCTATCTATCTATCTATCTATCTATCTATCTATTTTACTAAGGATAATTGTGTTATTCTAGGACTGTTTTTCTGCTACCACTGCTGATATTTCAAGAATGTGCTAAGATTTCTTCCAGTTTTCCCAATCAAGGATTACTTGTTTTAGTATCTTTAGACGTATAAATTGAAAATTTCCATGATTTGAACCCTTTCCAACCTTCTCTTCACTGCTAAGCCTATCTGTTTTCACCTTTAAGTTATAAATATACTTCCATCTGCCCTTCAAATTAATATGTATATAATTACGAAAAATATTTTAAAAAATTGGAAACAAGGAACACAACTACTTTTCCCTGTTGACATTTAAACAATTAATTAATTAATCAATTTTTAGTTTTCCACATTCATTTCCACAAGATTTTGAGTTCTGATTATTCCCCCCATCTCTCCTTTCCCCGACCCCAAAATGTCATACATTCTGATATGCCTTCCCCCTCTTATCCTCTTCCCTCTTTTTCTCTTGTAGGGCAAGATAGATTTCTCTACCCCATTGCCTATATATCTTATTTCCCATTTGCATGTAAAAACGATTGTTGTAAAACTTTGAGTTACAAAGTCTCTCCCTTCTTCCCTTCCCACCCACCCTCACTGAGAAGGCAAGCAATTCAATATAGGTTATACATGTGTAGTCATGCAAAACACTTTCATAATAGTCATGTTGTGAAAGACTGTTTCCCTCCATCCTATCCCACTCCCTATTTATTTTATTTTCTTCTTTGACGCTGTCCCTTTTCAAGAAGAGTGTTTGCTTCTGACTACCCCCTCTCCCAATTTTCCCTCCCTTCTATCACCCCCCCCCCATTATGTCCTTCATCCTGTACTTTCCTGTAGGGTAATATACCCAATTGAGTGTGTATATTATTCCCTCCTTAAGTCAAATCTGAAGAGAGTAAGGTTCACTCATTGTCTCTCACCTCCCCCATCTTTCCCTTCATTGTGAAATATTTTCATTACATCTTTAATGTGAGAGAATTTTCCCCATTCTATCTCTCCCTTTCTCCTTCTGCTGATATATTCCTCTCTCATCCCTTAATTTTATTCTTTAGATATCATCCCTTCATATTCAACTCACCCTGTGCTGTCTGTCTGTCTGTCTGTCTCTCTATCTGTCTCTCTATCTTTCTACCTATTTTCTCCAACCACCCTAATACTGAGAAAGGTCTTATGAGTTGCAAATATTACATTTTCATAAACAGTTCAACTTTAAGAAGTCTCTTACAATTTATCTTTCCGGTTTACCTTTCTCTTGAGTCTTGTATATGAAAGTCAAATTTTCTATTCAGCTCTGGTCTTTTCAGTAAGAATGCTTGGAAGTCTTTTATTCATGGAATGTCGATTTTTCCCCCCAACAAATTCTGCCCAGGTTTGCTGAGTAGGTGATTCTTGGTTTCAATCCAATCTCCTCAACCCTCAGGAATATCAAATTCCTTACTTTCATTTTTTTATGTAAAAGCTGATAGATCTTGGATAATTTTCATATTGTTTTTTTCTGGCTGCTTGCAATATTTTCTCTTGGACCTGGGAACTCTGGAACTTGACTATAATATTTCTAGGAGTTTATATTTTGGGATCTGTTTCAAGAAGTGATTAGTGGATTCTGACAATTTTTATTTTACCCTCTGATTCTAGAATATAAGGGCAAATTTTCTTGATAATTTCTTGAAAGATGATGTCTAAGCTTTTTTTTAAATCATGACTTTCAGGTAGTCCAACAATTTTTAGATTCTCTCCTGGATCTATTTTCCAGGTTAGCGGTTTTTCCAATGAGATATTTCACATTGTCTTCTATTTTTTCATTCTTTTGGTTCTGTTTTATATTATCTTGATTTCTTCTCATAAAGTCATTAACATCCATTTGTTCTATTCTAATTTTGAGGGAATTATTTACTTCAGTGAGTTTTTGGCCCCTCTTTCCCATTTGGGCAATTCTGCTTTTTAAGGAATTCTTCTCTTCTTTGGCTTTTAGGGTCTCTTTTGCCATTTGAGTTATTGTAATGTTTAAGATGTTGTTTACTTCAGTATTTTTTTTTAATCTTCTTTAGCAAGCTGTTGATTCCTTTTTCATGATTTTCTTGCATCACTCTCATTTCTCTTCCCATTTTTTCCTTCTGCTTCTCTTACTTGATTGTCAAACTCCTTTTTGAGTTCTTCCATGACCTGTTACAAGTTTATATTTTTTTGGAGGGTTTTGATGTAGAAGCTTTGACTTTGTTGTCTTCTTCTGGTTGTATGTTTTGTTCTTCATTGTTACCAAAGTGATATTCTATAGTCTGACATTTTTTATGCTGTTTATTTATCTTCCCAGTCAAATACTTGATTTTATTACTCCTTGCCAAGGCAGGACTCTGTTTCCAGAGAAGGTGGGGGTGGAGTGGGAGTCATCACTCAGGATTCTATAGTTTTGTATCAGCTGCTGAATCCCCTACCATTTGTGAACCCAAAGCAGCATAAGTAGCTGCTGCTGCTTGTGCCACTGCCACCACCTCTGCCACCCTGGGGCTGGGGCTGGCCATGTGCTCTTCATTTACCAAGGTCTCATAGAATTCCCCCACTGACCTTCCAAGCTGTTGTTGGCATTTGTGGATTGAGAAGTCTGGTACTTGCTGCAGCTGCCAGCAATTAAGTCCCCTGAGCCCTGCTATGGTCTTGTTGCACTTGGCACAATCAAGTGCAACTGTGCTGTGCTCCCAGCCCAGTGGGATATACCCTTCCTGTGGGACTTCCAGGCTTTTGGGATACAGATATCTTTCCCTCTCTCCTTTTCTGGGTTTTACAGCTCTAGAATTTAATTAGGTTTGCTTTGTACAGGTATTTGGAAGGATTTGGTGGCAAAATCAAGCAAAGTCCCTGCTTTTACTCTGCCATCTTAGCTCTGCCCTTCCTGTTGACTTTTAAAGAAAACAAATTTTCTCACCACAGTGAGCTCACTTTCTGCCAGTTAGCATTATCTTAATTATCTAGATAGTAGCCTATAACACACATATGTACGTGAGAAATACATTCATCAAACAAAAATTTTTTACAAATGTGTGTATATGTATACATTTATAAAAATATTTTATATATGAATATATATTAGAGTATTGATTGGCTCCTAAAATAACTTGATAAATTATAGGAGCTCATGTTTCCATATGGGACATAAAAATCCTGTAATCAAGTTAAAAAATGACTAAAAAAAATGAAGATTAAAATAATTTATACCTGATGAAATGTCATAAACATCCTAGCAGATGTCAACATAGTGGTGTATGTCATGATGAATATAACAATCTGGTAAACTGGGGTAACTCAAACATGTACACATACAGAGGCTGTCTTAAAGTATTTAAGCTTTAATAGCTTAAATTTGCACTAAGAATTTTGAGACAATGTTTATAGATCTGATATATTAAGTGGATTCAAAATTAGGTATGAGTTTATAGTGTGACATAGCAGCCAAAAAAACTGGTGCATTAAGGGAAGCATGAATTTTAGTATTGAGAAAATTATCCTGTTGAATTCTGTACTCATTAGATCATAATGCAATATTTTGTCAAATTCAGGGAATGTGATTAACATTTTCTTTTTCCCTTGGGTAACACCTTTAATAAATTAGTTAAAATAGGACAAGGCACTTCTCTTGCCCAACAGCTCCACTTTAACATGAAACAAAAACTGACAGATTGGGACACTGCATGATATTATGACATAGGCTTCTTGCACAGTCCTTGAGACCCAGCCAATCTCAAAATATGAAAATACCAGCAGAGACTCTTGGCCAGACAATCTGGAGCTACAAGATATGCAAGATGATGAGCTCCCTTCAGTTTTAGAACTGTTACACTTTCCTGTCTCTATAGGAATTCCATATTAACAGTTTAGGAAGGACATTCAAATGATTGAGAGAACTGAGAATCCTCTTCATTATATTGAAATACATCCAAGTTCTCAATTACATGCAAGATGTTTGTCAACATGAAGTAGGAAGGTGAAAACAATTTTTATCATTTTAATTTTGTGGGAAAGGATACAATATTAAAACTCATCATTATGCTTTGTTCACAGATATTTGGTAGCTTATGTCAAAATTATTTCATTCAAGTGTGAAAACTAGTTAGTCATTCACATGTATGTTTAGACACACAACTACTAATGAATGGAATTCATTTAAAATTTTTTTTAAGGTTTTGGAGGAAAATATGTAATTGTAGCTTAAAAGTCCAGTTTTTCAAAGGTCTTGAGTTATAGGCAAATATATTCTGTTTCTATACATGGTTAAGCAAGGAGAATATTCAAGGAACACATATCATTATTTTTTAAAATTGATTAATTGATTTTCTTCTTTACATCATTCATTTGCAGGAAATTGTGAGCTACAAATTTTCTTACACCCACTTACAAATCTTTCTCCCACCCACCACCCCAAAATAGCCATGCCAGAGTATAACCCTCCCCCAATCTATTTTCTCCTGTGTCCTCCTCGATTGCCCCTCTGACTTTCCTGGTAGGGCAAGGTGGATCTCCCTACCCCAGTGCCTGTATATTTTTTAAAATAAATTAATTTATTTATTTTCTTGTTTATATCATTCATTTCCATGAGACTTTGAGTTAAAATTTTCCCCCCATCTTTCCCCTATCCAACACCTCAAGACAGTCAACCCACTGTATAAATGCTCCCCCAATCTAATCTCTCCTATGTCCTCCCCCTCGTACCTCTGACTTTCCAGTAGGGTAGGATAGAACTCTGTATCTCAGTGCCTGGATATCTTAATTCCCAGTTGGATGTAGTTAATAATAATAATAATAATAATAATAATAATAATAATAATAATAATAATAATATATTTTTGACATTTGATTATAGAATTTTAAATTCTAGATTCTTTCCCTTCCTCCCTTGTCACTGGAAGGACACCCCCAAAGGAAGGACAAGCAATTGAAAACAGGCTGTACATGTGTAGTTATGCAGAACATCTCAAAAATGGAAATATTGTTAGAGACTGATTATATGTCCTTCCTTCCTATCCTACCCCCCCACGTTGATCTGTTCTCTGTCCTGGCCCTGTCCCTTTACAGAAGTGTGTGCTTCCAGTAATCCTCCCCCTCCCACCCTGCCCTACGCTCCGTCATCCTCCCTAAAATCCCCATCCCCCCTACTCTCCTGTGTGGCAAGATACCCAGTTTAGAGTTTATGTCACTCCTTTGCTAAGCCAAATTCAATGAGAGTAAGGTTGACCCTTTACCTTTTGCCTTCCTGTTCTTCCCCTTCATTGTTACAGTTATCCCTTGCCTCTTCTACATGAGATGATTAAACTCATTCTGTCTCTCCCTGCCTCTTCTCATTCTATTCCTCTCCCACCTCACAATTTCACCTTTTAAAATATCATCCCTTCCTATTCAATCAATCCTGTTCCCTCTATGTACACATATAAACACATAATCAA
>CM053586.1:116043663-116061668 GCA_028646515.1 Pseudochirops corinnae | reverse complement strand
ATATATATATATATCTCCTCCTATAGACACATATGTGTATGTATACGTATATATACATTCATATTTCCTTCACCTATCCTCATACTGAGAAAAGTTTCATTAGTTACAATGATCATTTTTCCATGTTAGCATGTAAATTGTTCAACTTTGATAAGTTTCTTATGATTTCTTTTCCATATTTACCTTCTCATGCTTCTTGTATTTGGGTGTCAAATTTTCTTTTCAGTTCTGGTTTTTTCAGCAAGAATGCTTGAAAGTCCTCCACAAGATTGAATGACCATATTTTCCCCTGGGACATTATACTCAATTTTGCTGGGTAGGAGATTCTTGGCTTCAATTCTAGCTCCCTTGATCTATGGAATATCATGTTCCAGGCCCTTAGATTCCTTAATGAAGAAGCTGCACAATCCTGAGTTATCGTAATTGTATTTCCACATTATTCAAATTGTTCCTTCTTGGCAGCTTGTAATATTTTCTCCTTGATCTGGGGACTTTGGAACTTGGCTATAACATTCCTAGGTGTTTTCTTTTGGGGATCTTTTTCAAGAGATGATTGGTGAATTCTTTCAAGTTCTATTTTGCCCTCTGGTTCTAAAATATCAGGGCAATTTTCCTTGAGAATTTCTTGAAGGATGCTTTCTAGGTTCTTTTTTTGATCATGGCTTTCAGGTAGTACAATAATTTGTAAATTGTCTCTCCTGGATCTGTTTTCCAGGTCAGTGGTTTTTTCAAGGAGGTATTTCACATTGCCTTCCATTTTTTTCATTTGTTTGGATCTGTTTTATAGTATCTTGAATTCTCATAAAGTCATTTGCTTCTATTTGCTCCATTATAATTCTGAAGGAATTATTCTCCTTGGAAATCTTTAGAGATTCTTTTTCCATCTGGCAAATCAGACTTTTTAAGGTCTTCTTCTCCTCTTTGGCTTTTTGGGCCTCTTTGGCATTTGAGTTAATCTATTTTTTAAGGTGTTATTTTCTTCAGTCAGGTTGTTGACTCTTTTCATGGTTTTCTTGCATCATTCTCATTTCTCTTCCCATTTTTTCCTCCACTTTTCTTATTTGTTTTTCAAAATCCTTCTTGAGGTGCTCTATGGTTTTTAACCAGCCTACATTTTTCTTGGAAGCTTTTGGTGTTGGAGTTCTGACTGTGTTGTCTTCCTCCTGTTCCATGCTTTGATCCATTTTGTCCCCAAAGTAGGAATGTAAAGTTGGATTGCTGTTCTTACTTTGCTTCCTTTGCCTGCTCATATTTCAGTCAATTACTTGATTTTTTGGCTCTGTGGAACTCTGCTTCCAGAGGGGAGCACTTTTTCTAGAATTGCTGGGGATTTTGCAGCTACTGAAGCTTTTAGGAGCCCGCTGCAGCCACCAGTAGCTTTGTCTCACTGAAAATGCACCCCAGGACCACCACCTAAAACTGTGATCCTGATCCAGGCAGCTCAAGGCAAGAGCATTTAACCTCTGCATGTTTGCTTTGTCTCTCTCCAGTCTGCAGGCCAGAAGCTTCTGAAGCAGCCATAGGAAGGTGGCTGCTGGGCTGTTGCTTCTGCTGCTTCCTTGTCTTGGAGGCAGTTCAGTCGGATCGTCTTCTCCAAATTTGCTGAGTTCCACTAACCTTTCACTTAGTCTATATTTCTTATGGCTTGATAATTCTAGAAATTGCCACAGCTGATGCTGTTCCACTCTCCTGAAGTATCCACCTACAGCGTGTCCTGGCTGCCCCAGGGCCAAGCCATGGTTTCAGGCTGGGCTGGTTTCAGCTCCCAGCATGCTGTGCTTATCCCTTCCTGTCCTGGATGCCAAGCTGCCTTCAGGAAGAGATGTGTTTTTCTGTAATTTTGTGATTTCTGGAGCTCTGAAATTTGTTTAGAGTCATATTTTATGGGTATTTGAGGTGCAGATGTTCCTGTTTCTATGCTGCCATGTTCAATATATCATTATTTTTGTCATTATAGAAATACACACACACACACACACACACACATATGCTTTTACACCATATTCTCAAAATCAACTTAGTGCCTATAAAAAGTTTTGTCAGTAATTTTTTTAAATGAGGAAATAAGTTAGACTCTTTTTATCCTATCATTCTTTTTCTTCCAAATATCAAAAATCACATCGACTCACATATTAAACATCATTAAAACAATTTATAAGAAAGATTCAATCTTGGGTTATTTTTGAATATACTGAATCTTTTTATCCTCAAATCCATCTAAAGATTTAGAGCAATTAATTTATAACCAGAAGAAGACAACAAAAGCAAAGCTCCTGCATCAGAACCTCCAAGAAAAATATGAATTGATTTTAGGCCATGGAAGAGCTCAGAAAAGATTTTGAAAACCAAGTAGGAGAAGTAGAGGAAAAAATGGAAGGAGTAATGAGACTGCTGGAAGAAAATCCTAAAAATGAGTCAACAGCTTGATAAAGGAGACTCCAAAAAATACTTGAAGAAAACCAAAAAATCCTTAAAAAATAGACTAATGCAGGAGTCAAGATGGTGGCATAGAAGTAGGAGAACTTTGCAGCTCCCCCACAGCCACCTCAAATACCTATATAATATGACTCTAAACAAACTATAGAGCTCCAAAATCCTCAAAATTACCCAAAAAACACGTCTCCCACTAAAGGCAGCCTGGCAGGTGGTACGGGAAGGGCTCAGCATAGCATGCTGGAAACTGAGACCAATCACAGATTCAGCCCCAGGGCCACCAGGACAAGCCGCAGCTGGAGCATTTGGGAAAGTACATCACCAACAGCTGTGGTAGTTCCCAGAATTATCAACCCATAAGAAACAAGGATAAAGTGAAAGGTCAGTGGAACTCGGCCAAAGTGGGTCTGTCTATCTGCCCCCAGGGCAAGAAAGCAGCAGCAGTGGCAGCACTGCAGCCACCACCACATGGCTGCTTTCACAGCTTGTGGCCTGCAGATTTCAGGGGTACTCTTGCATTAACCTGCTTGGATAGGGATCATGGTCTTTGGTGGTGGTCCTGAGGTGTGTGACCAGGGAGTCAAAGCTTGTGAGGAGTGCAGAGATCATGGCCCCCTAATAGCTCGAGTAGATGCAAAAACCCCAGCGATTTGTGACAAAGCTCTCCCTCTAGAAGCAGAGATCTACTGTGCCTGAAAAATCAAGTTAATTGGCTGGCAGCATGAGCAGGCAAAGGAAGCAAACCAATTTCAGCAATTCAACTTTAGATTCCTTTTTAGAGGACAAAAAGTATCAAAGCATGGAACAGGAGGAAGACAACACAGTCAGATCTCCCACACCAAAAGCTTCCAAGAAAAATGTAAATTTGTTACAAGCCATAGAACAGCTTAAGAAGGATTTTAAAAGCAAATAAGAGAAGTGGAGGAAAAATTGGGAAGAGAAATGACAATGATGCAAGAAAATCATGAAAAGAGAGGGGGGACGATGGAGGGGATGCAGGGTGGGGGGAAGGGTTGTTAGAAGCACTCACTTCTGTAAAGGGACAGGGACAAAGTAGAGAATAGAATAAGAGGGTGATGGGATAGGAAGGAGGAAAATATAATCAGTCTCTCACAATATGTCCATTGTGGAGATGTTCTAAGTAACTACACACGTACAGCCTGTATTGAATTGCTTATCTTTTCAGTGGGGGTGGGTGACAAAGGAGGATGGGAAAGAATCTACAATTTAAAGTTCTATAATCAAATGTTAAATATATACATATATACACACATTATTATTATTATTATTATTATTATTATTATTATTATTATTAATTACATGCAACTGAGAATTAAGATATACAGGCACTGGGGTAGGAAGATCCATCTTGCGATACCAGAAAGCCAGAGGGGTAATAGGGGAGGACATAGGAGAGAACAGATTGGGGGAGGGGTTATAGAGTGGGATTGCTGTTTGGCGTGGTGGGTATGGGAAAGATGGAGAGAAAATTTGTAACTCAATATCTTGTGGAAATGAATGATGTAAACTAAAATAAGCAAAAGTTAATTTAGAAAAAAAATATACTAAACCAAATGGCAAAAAATCCCAAAAAGCCGATGAGGAGAAGAATACTTTTAACAGATTTAAGCCAAGAATGCATGCTATTTGGACTAAAATCATCAGAAACTTCTCATGTCACTTCATCACATCACACACCTTCCAACAACCATTATAAAGGATGAGAGAATATTAGTTACTTAAACCAAGCCTCAAACTAGAGGTGCCTTTATCTCCTTTCCTTCTCCCTAATTTAGCTTCTAGCTGAAAGGTGCTGTGTTAGGTACTAGGAATACAAAGAAAAAGGGGGAATATAGTGCTTTACCTCAAATTACTTATGGTATATTCTGTCGGTGGAGGGTTTGGAGGATGAAACAATCAAGATAAATATGTAGAAAGTATATGCAATGTAATATAAAGTGGTATAAAAAGATTGAAAATTCAAATAATTTGGTATCAAGGGAAGCTAATGGAAGTCCATGTGTACAAAGTAATAACTATGTTTGCTACTTCCTAGTTGTATGCTAGGTTTCTTTTTTTTTTCCTCACTCTTTAATAGTAGAAAAAGTTTCCCCATATTCACAGAAGGTACTGAGGGGTTAATTGACTTGCCCATGGAAATGAGGCTATTTTGTATCACAGGCAGTACTTGAAATCCCAGATATTTTATAGAAGCATAGTTATGCAGTGAGAGGTACCTAATGAACCATTTAGTTCAACTCACTTATTTTACAGATGATAGAAATGAGTGACTTGTACAAGGTCACACAGATAATAGACATCACAGCCTAAATTCATGTCCTTTCATACCTTAGCCAGTGATCAAAACTATTAGCAGAGGAAGTATTATGATTTGACCTTATTCTAAATGGAGGATAATCATCTTCAAAATTTTTCTTATATTCTAATCTTAAATGTGATACAGCATATTAATGAATATTATACCTTCATTTTCTCTTTTGTAGGAGTTCATTATGATTTCTAGTTTTTGGAAAGAATTTCACATGTGCAAGCTAACTTTTGCTGGGTTCATGGCCGCATTTCTCAAAGATTGCTCCCAGATGGGAGTAAGAGGGGTAAGGGAGGAGAATATTTACAAAAATGAAAGAAGATATACCACTTAATGACCTAAAAACATCACTTGTTATGAAATAATGGCACTTTATCCAAAAAGTGGAGCCCATAGCTAATGAACAAATGTCATGAGATTAGCATTTTGAGTAAGGGATGACAGCATTATTATAACAAACACTTGTAAAATTATTGCTTTTCATCTACATTAATTTACTGAATGAATGTGGTACAAATAGCCCCAAATAGTAAATAAAAAGAATTCATGAAATGTTAGTAAATTAGTCATTAAAAACATGCTTCATTTAAAAAAAATATTCTAATACAGAACTTAATAGTCTCAAATGTAATGATAAGATACAAGTTATCCAGAAACAGAGCACACATTGCGTCAAAGTCTTTTTGAGTGTGTGTGTCTGTGTGTGTGTCTGTGTGTTTGTGTCTGTGTGTGTGTCTGTGCATGTGTACCATTTTGAAGGTCATAATTGCCTATTTTTAAAAGATTAATGTGTATCAATTAAAAGAATATGTTTGACATGCAGTGATATTGTGACTTTTTTTTTTTTTTTTGGCCCTTGCATGTAACTTTTTTTTCCCTTTGTACTGAGCATATACTATTATGGAAGCTACAACGTGCACCTTGCTGAGAACCAGATGTCAAACAGAAGATGGGGTTAGGAGAGGAGTGGGATAGGAATAAATAAATGATAATGGGAAAACATTAATCTTTGGCTATGTTTATAGAAGGTTAAAATAGTCTGTCATTTTAGGAAAACAACAATCTAGCAAAATGATTGTTATTTTCTGTTTGCCAAACACTTGCCTTGGTGTGATATCTGTGTGTTTATCCAAAAGACTATAGTGACACATGTAGTTATTTCCCTATTTGACTCCCTGGTTAGTTTGTGAGCTCCTTGAAGTTAGGGGCTGGATTGACCTCTCTTTTGTACTCAGGGCATAGCACAGTACCTGGCTCAGCATAAGCTCTAATGGCTTAATGATTGAATGACAATGTTGTTGTGAGCAAAGTCCTGGGTAAACTATCCAGACACTGTAACGTGAGTTGCTGTTGCTCTGGAGCTGGTTCTGCGGCTGCTACTGCTGTTAATGTGGTGGTGTGAGTACTGATGGGTCTGCTTTTGTGATTTCTTCAGTGTGGGGTACTTCTTTTCTAAAACTTCCTTCCCTTATTCAGATCAACAAATATTCTCTAACAGACATAAAATATTAACATATTCATGGAAGGCACTAAGGTGTTAAATGACTTGACCATGGAAAGCAGGCTATTTTGTATGAGAGACAGTACTTGAACCCAGTTCTTCCTCAATTTTGTGGAAATAAATGCCCCTCCCAGGTTGAGCTTTTCAATCTAATCTCAAGCTTTGACCTACGCCACCTCCCCCAGCCTTTCCTCCCCTCTGTTTGGAGGGTTGGATGATGGAGTAGCAATCTCTTCCTAACCTTCCTATTTATAGAAGGAAGAAATTGTACTTTTTGACTCAAATCACTCTGCATCTGCTGTTCTGCCTGCTTTCAAGTCTACGGAAGAATATGCCCCTGCCCTGGGTATCTCTGGTATCTCCCCCACCAAACTTTTCTGCCTTCTTTTGTGTGTTCTTTCCCCCAGCAGATTATAAACTCACTGAGGGCAGGGATTGTTTTTCTTTTTATTAATTGTATCACCAACACAGTACAATGCCTAGCAAATAGTAAATGCTTAGTAAATGTTTATTGGATTTATTAGATTGTAATAATATATGATAAAATGAATTGCTACTGTTCTTTCACCTATTTTAAAAAAGGTTAAATTCATTTAGGTAACTACTTATTTAGGATGGAATTTAACCAATTTATTTTGTTGTTTGCCTGAATTCAACCATAGTTTTGTTTTTCCTAGAAAGCACTTTGCCTATTGGAGCTCCAGTGTTTCCATATGGAATATACAAATCCTTTAATTTTTCTTTCTTTTCTCTATGTCCATATATTTACATATAAAATTATATAATAGAGCTCTTATGTACACCTGAATATGCATATATAATATCTTTATTATATATAATAGCTAGCATTTATATAGTCTTTAAGTTTTGTAAATCACTCTATAAATATCATCTCATTTTATGCTCACAACTTGCATTGGAGGGAGGTGACAATATTATTCCCATTTTACAAATTAGAAAACTTAAACTGAGAGAGGTTCAGAGACTTGTCCATGATCACACAGTTGAAAAGTGTCCATGGCTGCATTTGAATTCCTGGCTCTGGGTCCATGTTCCTTCCATGGCACCATCTAGCTGCCTCTGATACTTAACAGATTTAATATTTAATACAAATATGCATATGAACATGTAATTACTTCTATTTCAATGTATATTCATAAATACATTTTGATGCTATTTTATGTTCAAAATAAAATTTTTGTGAGGATCTGTATGTATATGTGTAGTACCCCCTCTAAGGCCACTCTCTAAATTGGTCTTCTTAGGGTGGCTCTTATTCTCCCTCAAGTTTCTAGATATAACTCTTAGGGGTTGTGGTTTAAAATACCATCATCACTTAAAAGTCCCCACTGGTGTGCTTCCCATTTATAGTAAACAAGTAACTTTTAGACAATAAGCCAGTGCCTCAGTTAGTTTTTAGAACAGGTATTTACTTGGTCTGTTAGAAAAGGTATATACTCAGTTTAATAAAAACATCAACTATAAAACATTTTGTCCTAATATTCATATTCATACTTTGCCTTGAGGGATTTGGCTCAAATTGTGAACAGCATTTTAGTAGGACTCTTGTATAGATAACACAGATGACAAAAGGGTGCCTCTGAACTCCTGGCCTAGAAATTCCTTTTTCTCCCTTTAAGGAATCTTTCTGAAGTTCATCTTAAACATAGCACTTGCATGATCTCTGAGCATCAGTGACATTATAGAGTTCATATTCAGAATTTTCCTCTTCAAGAGGAAAGCCACTGTTGTCGTGCAGTAACTGTCTTTCTACATATGCCTGCTACATTTTCTCTTATCAGCCACTACTTCCCTAGTGACCACTGCTATCATCTCTGATGTACTCTGTTGTCAATTTAGCTGTTAGGAAGTTATTTAGTGGGGCTCAGGATCTATCAATCTCACATAGATACCAAGGCACTTTCATTTCAGAAATACTAATTTACCTAAGATCAGAAAAGAATAAACAGAAAAGAAAAAAGATGCCAATGGCATACGCATGGAGTACAACCATCTGACATTCCCTGACCTGAAGCTGAAAGGAGTCTTCACTCAAAGTGACCATCAAAACATAGCAAAACTGAGAAAAGGATTCATTTTTAAATGCACACGGTTCACCTAGGCACTTCATGAGTCGTTTATTTATTTCTATCTCTTCAGTCAATTTTATGCTTTTAAAAACCAACCAAACAAAAAATCACTTGTACCCCCAGGATCAAATATAAAACCTTCTGTTGATCATTCAAACATGTTCATTCTCTCTCTCTGTCTCTGTCTGTATCTGCCTGACTCTCTCTGATTCTGTGGTTGTTGGTGACTGTGTGGATGTATCTCCTACAGCTTTCCAAGACTCTTACATCTTATACTTTACACAGGCTTTGATCTAACCACACTGGCCTCCTAGCTGTTCCTTGAATAAGCCACTCCATCTCCCTGCTTCATGCATTTTCACTAACTTTTCTCTAATGCACACCTTTCTCATCTCCACCTCAGTTCAAATTCTCAGTATAATTCTACTTCATAGAGGAAGTTTTCCCTCAACTAGTCTTAATTCTACTGCTCCCCTCTTTTAATTATTTTCTATTTATCCTATGTATTACTGGATATACAGGAGCTTATGGACATCAGAGAGTGTCTTTTACTTTTCCTTATATCCCCTTAGCACAATGCCTGGTATATAGAAAATGCTTATTTATTCACTGATTTTTCTTTGTAACAAAATATTCATTTCTGAGTTATCAGATATTAAAACTGACCTCAAAGGTATGTTTGATTGGAAGCAGACAGATGATATTATATCCTTTAAGTGGTGTGTGTGTGTGTGTGTGTGTGTGTGTGTGTGTGTGTGCATGCAATCAAGTCCTGCATTTGATAAGTACTGGTTGTGTGACAGTGGGCAAGTTACTTTATCTCTCAATGCTCTAGACAACTATTTGAAATTATTATAACTTTCCTTTAATTCTATCAGTTTCTTGGCTTGTGTTTTATAATCTTTCTTGACCATATCCATATCCTTGGCATATATGTGTAAGAGGAGGGGGATAATTATGAGTATATTGCAGGGATGGGATTTAAGTTGACATTTAAAGGAAATCACAGTGGCAAGTCTTATCCCTAGCCTATTTTAATATGAGAATTGATGTTTTATAAATCAGAAATCCTTTGACAAAGGGTTGACAAGGTGTGTGTACACAGGGCTACTATGTCTAAATATTTTAAAAAAGCCATTATATTTTGGAACACATCTACAGGGAAAGGAAATGTAAGATCTTCAGATACAAATAATGGACAGTGATGGTGAGGTTTTCTCCTTCCTATAAATTGCTGATTCTAGGATCCAGCTTCCTAGCTGCCTAATTACAATACAAAACAGCCTGAGGATACAGATTTAGGAAAAAGATTTAGGAGAAGCTTTGTGTTTTTCTAGCCATTTAATTTACATGAGCTACTCATTGGGTTTAACATTTTTGCATACATCTTTTCACACCTGTCAATTAAGTCCAGCTAAAGAAAATAAATATATTATACCACTCAAGATGGTTTTGATGTGATGAGGGTTAGGGGAGCTCAAGACCCCAAAATACCAACATATGGGTCCTGCCAGATGAATTTGACTCAAATCTTGTCTCAACCAAAGAAAAGCAAAATTTATTAAAAGTTTGCCGGTATTGGACATAGACCAAGTCTGTGATAGAAAATTCTGTGGTTCTCTCACACACATGCGGGCAAGAAGGGGTCTTATATACAGAAAGGTTGTGGCAGGAACCCAGGGTAGTCTGGAAAAGGAGTTTGGGGAGGGTCTTCAGGAGGAGTCAATAAGATTAGACTTCAGTAATGAGTTTGGGGAGGGTCTTTAGGAAGAGTTAATGAGGTAAATGGGTGATTAAGGGTGGAAAGTTGCTGGAGGTTACCTGGAGCCAACAGACAATGGTGGGCTAGGCCAATTCAAAGGTCTAGTTCAAGGAGGGTCCCAGAGCCTGAACCTCATCAGTTTAACATTTCTGAACCCTTTTTTTTCATATGAGGCTGATGAGATAGGAGAGGAGTTGTATTCTGTCAAGGCTAAAACTTAATTCTGAGTGAGAGAAGTAAAAAATTTCTCAGACTATATTCTAAAATCCAGTAAGGCTTTTCATGGGAAACAGGCCCAAGTTCCACTTCACCAGAAATCACATTATTTATAAGAACACAAAACTCAGAGCAATAGGAAGTCACCCCTCTCCTCAGTGACACCTCAGCATAAGGTATGCCAGATAAGGACAGAAGTGCTTTCTCAAATGTAGATTTGGTGGTCTATTGTTTTCTTGTTCTGGTACTTGAGGTAGATTGCCATGCTTAGGTAGTACAACTGACTATCAGCCAATGGAAAGAAAGGGTCAGAAGGTGGCTTAGTGAGAATTCCATATTAGGCCTTTATAATTTCACCATTTCCTTTTGTAAATTGCTTCTCCTCCCTGACTAGTTGTCAGAGGGAGAGTTGCCCTTTCTCAAGATCAAAACAAACCATTCTTCTCTGCTTCCTCCCTTGAGAAGCCTCTGAGTATTATTTGGGTAAGGACCTCTGTTGCACCCAGTTTGGGGTGTACATTATATTTATAGGATTATAATGACCATGTCATCTCTGACAACTCTGAATAACAGATCATTACAATATCTCATTTGGATTATTGTAGTAGTCTCCCAGCTGTTTTTCTTTCTTATAGACTCTATCCTTTCTCTAATCCATTCAGCCTATTGCTATTAGCCTGTCTTTCCTATAGATTCGTTTGTGCCCTTTACTCATCATCCCTGCCACTGATAAAATTGTCCAGTGTTTTAGTCAAATCAATCTGAATTTCCAATTCTTTAACGCAATACAAAGTTCAGGATCACAGAACCATAATAATTGTATAGCTTGAGACTTCACAGTCCAGGTAGTCCAAACTACTTAGGTTACAAAAAAAGGACACTAAAGACCACAGGTGTTTTGCAACTATCTGATGGTACTAAGAGGAATAATTCAAATCTAGATCCTTTTACTCCATGGCCAATACGCTTCCTAATATCCTATAATTTTGTTTGATAATCTTCTAATTATTATGATAAAATGAATCTGAAAGCATGAAAGGACATGTTTTCATCCAAGGTGTTTAACCCCATCTTCATTATTCATCTATAAAGTCTAAAGGGTAGAGGGTTTCCTTTTAGCTGATATAGCCCTCCAGGTGTTCCTGTTTTATGCACATGGAGAATAATAAAGCACCCTAAATGAGATTCAAGTATGCTCAAAATAATCCATTGAATTTTTTTTGAAATATTTGTTGTCCAAACTGTAACGCATAACTAAATGGACAATCAGTTAATCTAGAATTGATATATGTTTTATTAAACTCCTATTATGGACCAAGAAGCACACAAGAGATTGAGTAAGTTGGTCATTCAATACATATATCTTGCACAAGTCATGGCAGATTGATAACAAGCTGGATTCTTCAGTAAAAAGAGGAGAAAAATGAAATGGATTGCATTTGAGAAATTTCACAGCATTTTAAATATTCTCAAGCTTCTGTTTGTGGAGGATGGAAGAAAACATACCATGATTATTTAAATATTAATAATCTTCTAAAGATGCAATATTTTGATAAATTTTGTCATACTAAAATCTCTGAAAAATCAAAATCATGTCACACAAAGGATAATGAAAAGTTATATGATGGACATAAGAAAGCTATAAAATATTATCAAAGATGAATTGGAGATAATTTAACACCTATGCACTGATATCATATGAGTAAGAAAGTGTCAAACATATATACCTAAGGGATACATATCAACCAGAATTTAAATGAAAACAGTTAATACAACAAAATTGAGATCTTTAATCTGGGCAGGTAAACTGCAATTCAGAGTGCCACACAAGTGGTGAGATACCCAAGGAGGGGTCTCGGAATAGGGTTTATATATGATACTAATGCAGGGGGAATGCCCAACTTTCAGGCGGGAGAGACTAGGAAGATGGATTGGCCAGACTTCAGATGGAAAGGGTTAGGTAGAGAATGCTAGGCTGCAAGGTGAGAGGAGTAGGCTTCTCACAGTTTCACAAGGTAAGTTGTTTTGTGTAACAAGCAAAAGTGCTTAAAGAAAGTTTAGGAATCTCTGGAGGAGAGAGTTTGTGAGATTTACAAAATAATCAAAGGCTGAAAGTGGCAAAGTCTGGTCAGCCCCAGGCAATTCATTCCCCTGGGAAAGGAAATTATGGAAGCTTCAGTCAGTTCTTAGTCAACTGTGTTTTTCATATATCACTAGAAAAGGATTTAAAATGATCATAAATGAAAAACTGCTATCCACCTCCAGAGAAAGAACTGATGGAGTCTGAATAAAGATCAAAGTATACTTTTTTTTAAACTTTATTTTTTAAGTTCTTTTTTTTCATGACATGACCAATATGTAAATATATTTGGCATGAGTGCACATATGTAACTTCTGTCAAATTGCCCTCTCAAAGAGGAGGGGAAGAAAAAGGAAGGAGAAAGAATTTGGAATAGATTTTTTAAATGAATGTTAAAAAATTGATTTTACATGTAATTAGGGGAAAAGAAAATATTAAATACATATTTTTATAAAAATAAAATGGTCTTAAATTGAGAGCAAGGATGATTGATGTATATCTTACATCTTAAACTAGTATTCTAGTAACATTGAAAGTTAAAAGGAAGGTCTCCAAAATATGTTGTGATTTACTTTTTAGGATTTATTAGGACATGAAAAAAATAATTGCTCAGGATGAAAAAGACATGGATAGATTTCACCCTGCATAATTAGAGTAAGTACTTATAGCAACGACATAATATATTCATTGACATATTTTTAAAAATGTACATTCTGGTTTTCCAACTATATAACACATAGATACTTGTTTTTGTTTAGTTGTTTCAGTCATGTCTGATTTTTTATGACCCCATTTGGTTTTTCTTGGCAAAGTTCACCATTTCCTTATTGATCTCATTTTATAGATTAGGAAACTGAGGCAAACAAGGGTTAGTGAATTCTCCAGGGTCACACAGCTACTAAGTATCTGAGGCCAAATTTGACCTCTGATCTTTCTAACTCTAGGCTTAGCTTTCTATCAACTGTGTTTGCTAACTGCTTTGCTTAACCTTAAACTTTGCTTAAAATCTCAGCAACAAATACATTTTCTTAAAAATAATAGTGATGGGGTGCTTGGGTGTCTGTGCTTGAACCACATTTTGTAAATTCACTTCAGTTCTCATAATCACATTTCACCCTAGACTCAAATCTCCCTAGCCCCAAAACGCTGTCTCAAGCAGTTTCTCCCTAGCTCAAGGGCAGCATGCCCTAACAAAATACTTATCCCTCTTCCTGTTAAAGTGGTCAGCTGCACCTATGGAATTTAGTAGTTTGATCCAACTGTATACTGGATAAAGCAACCGTGTATGGGTATCTATCACATATATTATAGACTCAGTCATGTGTATACTCCTTAGCTCATACACATCCTGGATCCCTTGTTAGCTTGGGACATATGTATACTCCCAACATCCATCTTGTCAAACAGGATGTTGATGGATGACAGACTGGGCACTTCTCAGTCAGCCCTGACTGCTAGTTGACTTAGTGACTTTTCAAGCCTAAAAACACACCTCCATTCAGCACTGCCCCCCCCCCCCCGGCCTTGGGCTATTTCCCAGTGAATTATGGGCAATAGGCCTGTGCATTTGATGTTAAAAGTGAATGTCCCTTTAAGCAATGACCACTCCTTAACTCCTCCCTAATTCCACCCTTACTCACCTAGTTAGCATAATCAGCACAGGTTATGTTATGGATTATTCTATAAAAATATACCTATGAGTCCTATAAGGTTGCAGGTTCCCTAAGACCTCATGCCTGCTGTATAGTGTAACAATAAATTTTTATCAACTTGACTCAGAATGCTTGAGCCTGTGAATTCATTCCAGACTGCCAACCAATGGATTCTGGTCATTGGGGTCCCTGAAACCCCTATTATGACTGGTCAGTAATTGTTTAGTAAGTGTTCGGAAAAACTAAATGTTTAATTTTTCCCCCAATATAGGTTCATTCAGGAAAATATTATTTAAATAAATTCAGTTTAACTGATCCTTGTTATACAACATCAGTGGAAGTTACTTCCTCCACTGAAGCCAAAAGAGATTCATGCTTGGCTCCAGGCAATCTTTGCCCTCAACTGCAAGAGGATTCTTGACGCTTACTAAAATAAGGGAAGTCTCTTAATCCTGATGTTTATCATTTGTTATTTTCATTTCTGTGTGTTTGCCCACAGGGATACATATATGATGAAGAACAAAGACTTACTGTGCTCCTAATAGAGTTTTGTTTAGATTAATCACAGAGAGTGCACTGGAAAGATGACTACTTAGTATCTAATTTTAACTCCACCTCAAAACAAAGACAAATATACAAAATAAAATAAAATATTATATAAAATCAGGTAAAAGGAAATAAAACTTCAAAGAAAAAACACTGCTGGAATATAGGATAAACAATTTCTACCAAAAAAAAAAAGTCTCAACAGAAATGAATATATACTATGAAATAAAAGTAAAGGATAAGACATTTCTTGAGAGAACAAAACCAGCATGCCTTCCAAAGAGAGAATGGAGAACTGAAAGAATTTTCAGATTTATTTAGAATACAATAGGGAATATATTGATTGATAACAGGCAAATATAAGCATGAAAATCATACTTCTAATGGCATAATTCAAGGAAAAGAAAATCAGCATTTATAATATAGAAAAGATAGTGGAAAATTCAATGAAGGTTAGACAGAAACAGGCTGGATGAGACAAAAGGTATACATGTTTTTATACATCATTGCATGTGTTTGTGTGTGTGTGTGTGTATGTATTTATGTACGTATATAAACCTGCATATATACATAGTGAGAGAGAACATAAATGAGTGCACATGCATGAGAAAGAGGGAGAGAGAGGGAGAGACAGAGAGAGAGAGAGAGAGAGAGAGAGAGAGAGAGAGAGAGAGAGAGGAAGGGAGAGAGAAGAAGACCAAAATATCTGAGAATTTGAAAATAAATTACTTTGAAAGAAATGTAGAAAATTAATGATCATCTGACTAGAAAGGGGAAGACTTACTTGCTTTTAGCAAATGGTCAATAAGTAAACTTTCTAATTATATTCCAGATATAGAGTAACTAAAGCTAAATACCAAGATTTTTTTTAAAAGCATAGAAAATAAAAAACTGTGTGAAATAGCATAAAATAATTTATTTAGAAGTCCTTTTAAATATCTCTATTTTTAAAGAACCTATTGTTGAGGTTTATGCATGCTGGGACCCGAAATAGCTACTCTCAGGTCCTGCCCAAATGAATTCAACCCAAGCCTTCTTTCAGTCAAAGAAAAACAAAATTTGTTAAAGATCTGCCATAATCGCCAGACTCTTAAGGAATCTAAACATTTGTATCACTAATACAAGTGGGCTAAATTAAATCTGATCACTTTCATGGAAACAGGATGAATCTTCTATATAGAAAGATTGTGGCAGGGATCTAGGAATGGCCAAGCAGTCTGGGGTGACTAGAGCAGGAGTCTGAAGTGGTTAGCATTAGGATTGCTAGAGACCCCAAAATACCAACATGCCAAGACCTGCCACATGAAATCAACTCAAATCTTCTCTCAGCCAAAGAAAAGCAAAATTTATTAAAAGTTCACCTGTATTGGATATGGAGCAAGTCTGTGCTAGAAAATTCTATGGTGCTCTCACACATGTGAGGGCAAGATGGGGTCTTACACACAAAAAAAGTTGTGGGAGGAATCTAGGAGTGGTCTAGAGGATGAGTTTGGGGAGGGTCTTCAGGAGGAAATAAAGAGGTAAATGAATGATTGAGGGTGGGAAGTTGCTGGAGGCTACCTGGAACCAACAGACAATGGTGGACTAGGCCAGTTCAAGGGTGGATTGATATTTTGATAGGCTCAAGCATAGGAAGTAGATAGGCTAAGCTAGTAACAAAGGTTTCAGCAGAGCCACAATGAAAGGCTTATGGCCTCATGCAAATGCCTCATCATATGGGAAAATTTAATCAGACCTCAAGGTGATTCCCAGAGCCTGTACCTAACCTGGGTCTAAGGAAGATCTTAAGGGGAATGGCAAATAGGCTAGGTTAACTGTGAGGTAACAGAGAAGGGCTGGGAATGCCAGGAACCTGGACCAAGTGGCCAAGGGAGAATGAGGTCTAGCTAGGATCAAGGGTGGGAAGTCTAGGATGGAACCAGGTACAGACAATGAAAGGCCAGTTGAACAGGTGAACACTGTAAGGGGGAAGATTCAAGGAGAGTTCAAAGAGGTTTCCATAGCTTGTACCCCATCATTATCATCATTATTGAGAGCACAATGGGCTTGAACAAATTTCTAAGCTTAAGTTCAGGATTCATCTGTGAGCATCAGAACCTTCTCCCTATACTAGTGATTCAACCTGATCCCCAATACCCATCTGAAGAGGAAATATCATTTCAAGGAAAGAGAGAGGTTGTGAGTGTGGAGAACAGAGGAAGACCTAAATTCTATTCAATGCCATAAAACAGTAGTTAAGCCTCATGGCCTGAAGGGAAGAGTTGTAATCAAGCTCTATCCTTTATGACATCACTCACAGGAGTGTCAGGGGTCTAGCTGACTCCAACATCCTCCAACATAAGAAAGATGTATTAATAGTAGCCCAGAGTCCAGAATCTCTATAGGAGTAGCCTAGTAAGAGACCAATAATGAGAGGGAGAGGAGGCATAGGAGACCAGAGACAATTGATAAAGAATATGAAAAAATCTCAAAGACAAAAAGTTCTAAAGATAAAATCTCCTTAACAAAATTCATAATCAAAGGATAACCCAACCAAGAGGATTGTTGAGGTTTAGCAGTGTTCAGAACCCCAAAATACTGAAACTCTGGGTCCTGCCTGGATGAATTTGACCCAAGCCTTCTTTCAGTCAAAGGAAAACAAAGTTTATTAAAGATTTGCAATATTGGTAGACCTTTACTTTCTCTTTTTTCCCCTTTTTAAATTAAATTATGTATTTTCAATTTTCAACATTTACTTCCATAACTTTTAAATTTTCTTCCCCTCCCTTAACCTCCCCAAGATTGCTTGCAATCTGATACGAGCTCTACAAATACATTCCTATTAAACACATTTTCAAATTAGTCATGAAACATAGAAGAATTATAACAAATGGGGAAAAAAAAACATGAGGAAAAAAAAACAAGAACAAAATAAAACAAAACAACAAAGAAAATAGTCTGCTTCATTCAACATTTTGACTCCATAGTTTTTTTCTCTGAATGTGGCTGGCATTTTCCATCATGTATCCTTCAGAATTATTTTAGGTCCTTGCATTGCTAAGAAGGGCTAAGTCTATCAAAATCAGTCCTCATGCACTGTGGTTGTTACTGTGTACAATATTCCCCAGGTTCTGCTCCCCTCACTCATAATCAGTTCATATAAATCTTTCCAGGGTTTTTCTCTGATGTCAGTACTTTTTTTTTTCCATTTCTTATCTTTTTTTAAAGTTAAATTTAAAGTTTCTTTTTAGTTTACATCATTCATTTCCACAAGATTTTGAGTTACAAATTTTCTCCCTGTCTTTGCCCTACCCACCAACCCAAAACAGAGATCCAACTGTATACCCCCTCCACCAATCTGCACTCTCCTATATCTTCTCCCATCCCTCCTCCAACTTTCTGGGAGGGCAAGTATAT